>CM029517.1:21253605-21885800 GCA_017140615.1 Eucalyptus cladocalyx | reverse complement strand
TCACAGAAGGTCCTTCCTTGTTGTGATAACATGCATTCGAAGATTGCCATTTTCTTGGAGTTTACCACGAAAAATTGTGAGACTAAATTAAATAGATGAAAGCTTTATTTCACGAATAATGAATGGTCTGAAAATAATTGTTTATGTCATCTGAAATAATTAATGAATGAAAAACATTTTCATCAACGACAACAATTTATATTTATACTTTTTATAGATGATGATATTAATTTTCATTGATTCATTTTTTTAAGTGATATAAAGGTCACTTTTACGTTCAGGAATTTTTTTAAAAATCATTCACATTAAATGAATTGAAAGTTCTTAAAACGATGACAAAATATTCAATTTGAACCATAACTATTATGATCGCAAGACCACCATCTTATCAGAAAATGCAATTGGATGATATGCTATAGTCAAACGTTTATACTCATGGAAGCAACAAGAAAATCAGGGGGTGAAAAAAATGACCAAATCGGTATTTTATTTTGAAAAATAGGATAATCAATCGTTAATGACCAAAATTGTTTGCTTCTTTATTTTCTTTTTCTTTTTCTTTTTTTACTTTTTCTAGTTCTTTTTTTCTTTTTCCTTTGACGTGTCACGGCCCTTTCATGTCAATATTCTCTTCACTAGCTAATGGAACATGACACGTTTATATACCAATGCATATCTGTGCACACGCATTACTGTTAAGGGTATTAGGACTACCATCGAGGAAGACGGACTTAAAAGAATGAACAACTTTGCGTTGTTGCCAATGATGGCAAACTTCATTCCTTTATCAAGGCATTCGAAATCACAAAAAGAGATGCTAACATTAATGGACACACTTGTATCAAAAACAAAATAATAATAATACATGATTTTGCCGCTAGAAAAATTAATAATCCAACAAAAAAAAAAAGAGCACAAATGCTATTCTTTTGGTTTCAAATCACTATAAGCTTTTAAAATTAATCACCTAGTAATACTGTTATAGAAATAATTACAATCACTCAATATCTAAAGCAACCGTAGAAAAATAGAGGGTGATTGGCAAAAGTAGCAGACAATAACATAATAAGTACTTTACCAAAAAAAAACATAATAAATAAATGACACCATTAAAATTAAATTTCAAAATTTCAAAAAACTACTCAACTTACACGGGGCCGTGCCCGCGAGACAATGATCCGGGCAGGGAAAGCGAACCGGGTCTTCATCATCTGTATGCACTAATAAGTAAAATGTCTTTTTTACCCCTTCACATTATGGCCATTATTTTTTTTGTCAAAATTTTTGCCATTAAATTGAAAATTAGTTTTCTACACCTCGAACCTTTGATGTATACAAGATCCCATTTCTCTTCTCATCCAAATAAATAAAAATTCACCGAAAAATTCAATACGATAAATAAGGCGAATCGCTAATTTAATATTCAATGTGATAGAAATGTTGATCTCGATCAAATCCTTTTTCTCACTATCGTGCAAATCCAACACGATCTCAATCAACCCCTCGCCTCTGTCCTCCGAATCCCACCAAAAAACGTCATTCTCTAGCGAAGCCCAAGTCCAAGTTTTGTGAGTTAATGTTATTTTGAAGATAAGTAAACGAGTTGATTAGGTAATCAATATACATAAAAACCTGTTGCATTTATAGATTCAAATGAGATGAAGTAGTCCTTGTTTGGGCTTTCCTGGCAGGGACATGTTCTTTACATGGGGCTGATTGTGTTCAAAGGCCTTTATTTTATTTTATTTTTAAAAAATTCATTTTCAGATTTATGGGATTGTAGGATTATTGAAGAGTGCAAAATCAAAGTTAACGTAAAGTTAACCTAAACTTGTTTGTGGACATGAAATATTTTTGTTTATATATTTTTTAAAACAATTAATTTTTAGGAAAATATTTTCTAAAATATGAGTTTTTTTTTCTCAAAATAAACGAGCCATAATCTTCAATAAAATTCTGTCAAATTGCAGCATAAAAAGATTACAACCTTTGTTTTTCATAAATGATCAACATAGAGTATTTTTGTGCTTATTGGAATAAATTAATCTTATATGATTGCCTTTTTTTTTTGTTTCTATTTTCTGGGTAGATAAAGGCAAATTACATAATATTATTTTCGCTCCATCGCCACTAAATGCAACAGTAATCTCTCATGTGGTTTTTTTTTTTTTTTTTTTTGGGGGAGGTAGGGGGGGGTGGATATGGTTTCTTATGGATGTTGTGTATGTCATAATGATAAAGAAATTAATATAGTGATATTGAAACTCAGGAGAAGCGATTATTCGGTACCTGAAAATGATAGATTTAGTTGATTTGTAAAAAGAAAATGTGGCCCAGCCAAAAAGAGAAACTAACTAAAAAATATGTCATAAATCCGGAATATTACGTCATATATTTTTTTAAATAAAGGGGCTGGGGGCGATGGGGACGGAAGGGGAGGGCTCGCGACTGATTGTGATGGAGAGGAACCGTGCATGGTTCCTCCCCCGGCGCTGTACCGGCGGAAGTCTGCTCGCTACTTCTTATGTACGTCGTATCTCTCCATCCGTACCCCGCTACCAGATCGACGGAGAGCGTCGAGGATGCTGGCAGCTTATCGTCACCTTGCCACCGGAAGCAAGGAGCGGCTCCAAGGCGTCCGGGTTTAAATTTCTTGTGTCGATATCTGCGCCTGTTGGCATCAAGGGGGGCTTGAAGCTGGGAAACGATTTCTCCGGATAAAGTATGTGCCGCCTGCACGAGACGATGCCTCTTGATATGCCGTGGCTGCTGTGCTGCTGATAGAAGCTCCGATCCCGTGAACCTCCAGTGTCATCGTCCCCCAAAATGAGCAGAGCATGATCTGGTGACCCTGTTTTGCTGCATCTGCTGCTTCCTTTTGGACTCGAAAGATCAATTCCGTCGAACGATCTCTCGCTGCTCTTATGGCTCAAGGAATATTTTCTGCTGTCTTTGATGGTCTCATGGACCGAAGACGTGCTTCCATTAGACAAACTTGCGCTCGTTTTGTGAGAATGATAAATGCTTCCATCATGCAAGAACCAACTCCTGCTGCTCGAACCCGAATAAGATCCCTTATCGTTGCTTCTTCTATCCTCATCATTCCTTCCGAATAGGATTATTTGGAACTTGAATGAAGACATTAAACAGATCAAGCGAAGTGTCATTAACTTGTTTTTAAGGAAATGCCATCGCAAGTCAAATGATATATTGCATTGAGATACACATAATCTCTTGCTAGAGCTGAAGTGGTGGTTCGTGAGCTGAAATAATATAAATTTTTTGCATTTTTCCAAACGTGAAGTTGATCCTAGCCCACAATTTGTTTGCTTTAACTTATGAACAGAATTTGTTGAAACAAAGTAATGGAGCAGTATTAATAACTATGTAAGTTTAACACCAGTATCACGACCATTTCCATGACTTAGTTCTGGCAAGTGCCAAATTATACACTGGCGACAAGAACAAAAGGAAGAATGTCGTCCTGTGGAGGCAGGGAGCCATTTTGATGGGAAGGATAATAGGTCAGGACAGGATACCCATTATGGAGAGACATTGGAGTGCAAAGCAAAGCAGTGTGCTAAGCCAAACGTATCATTCAGTGATGAATGTGCGGTTTCACAAACCTCGACCTTTTCCGAGATAAAGAAGAGGGAGAGCGAGTCAATGCCTCTCTGTCACCTGCTCAGTCCCCCAGAGGGTTCCTCTGTATACTCGACCAAATCCACCTTCGCCAACAAGCACTCCTGTTGGATATTCTTTGTGGCTGAGGCTAACTTGCGGAAAGCGAAATTTCTGGGCCGTGATATTTCCATGCTCGCCTTCCTTCCTCCTTGATTTGGCTTCGCCTCTGGCCATTGGCTTCTTGATTCCAGCAACTAATACCACAAGGAAAAGGAGGAAAGTATAGTTTTTTAAACAGTACCTCAAAGACATTGTTGCATGGTCTTCGCTGTATAAGCAAAGTTTAGTCAATGTAAATCAATGCATCAAACCAGGTATTGGTCCTTTATTAGAAGAGCAACTGAAAGATCATAATAAGAATAAGGAGAGCATAAGAAACTGACTGGAGCCCAGGTATGATCATATGAAATATATTGTTGTAAACGAATTTCGATTGACATCAATGCAAAGATGTTATACTAGACTTTCATAAGGAAATTTGACAGAATAAGTTGCCATAACTAACAACCCGACACATGCAATTATCTGAGTTGGACTGTCATCGAAAATGAAAAACAGCTACATCTAAAATACAAGCGACATGAAGCTAACCAAAACTGGATTCTTTTTGCACTATGAGTGAAAGTTTTTGGCAAAAAAAGAAAAGAAAAAAAGAACTGGATTCTGAATCCAGACGCCCGGAGGATTCGATCTAGCTATGAAGCGCAAACTGAAAGCGATCTCCTGCGTTGATCACTGAGAATCAAAAAGCCCATTGATAAATGGGCCTTACTGCAGTTTCTTCTTAGTCTTTGCTTTTTTCATGTAGTGAGTGGGCCTAACCTATTTTACAGTGCTTATCTTCATCTTTTTCAACCGTGAACAACAGTAAATGAATGCTGACATTCACGGAGAAGAGGAAAAAGAAGATGCAGAAGAACCCAAATTCACCATCTGAAAAACAAGATGGAAACTTCATTGAATCCAACAATTGAATATCAAAAACCCTTTTGACCATTAAAAAAAAAAAAAACCCTAATTTTCATATTCCACGTATCTGGATCTCCGAGACAGAGACTGTACAGTTGCTGTTTCGCAAGGGAAAAAGAGTGTTCGTCACAGGAGCACGTCCAAATCTTCAAGGCCCACGAAGTCGTCTGGATTGTATCCGCAGCGGACGGCGGAGTCCTCCGGCGAAATCAAGGAACCTTCGCGGCCGCTGTCCATGTCGCTGTCCTCCAACAGATTCAGAAACCCATCCGGGTCGAACCCATGATCCTCAAGGTCGCCGTCCTCCAGTAGATTCAGCAACTCTTCGGGATCAAACCCATGATCCTCAAGATCGGAGCTCGTGGGGGTCGACACCGCTCCCAAACTTCCGCCGCCGGCAGCATCAGATGTGTGACCCTCGAGATCGGAGAGCGCCGGGATGGACTCCAGTGCCGGACTTCCACCGCCATCAGCCGAGTTCTCCGGCGGAGACAAGAGACGGTCGCCGTCGCCGTCGCCGTCCGTCAAGAGATCTGAGAGCGCTGGGCATTGGCCTAAACCCTCGAAAACTGCATCAATCTCCTCCGCGCTCAGAATGCGAGATTCGCCGCCACCGACCCCGACTTGCGATGCTTCCTCCTCCAGAGATTTCAATTTATCGCGCGCGCAGTGGCGGACGGCTTCGAACTTCAAGATCAGGGCCTCGAGGTCCTCCTCGGTTGCGCAAGCGTCCCACTCCGTTTCCATCCAGTCCCCCCACTGGGTCAGGCCCATCGGCGGGGTCACGTCGCCGTCGCAGTCGCCGTGGCGGAGGTAGTCGCCGATAATCTCATCGGCCGATGGGTCGCCGAAAGTGCAGGGCTTGCCGGCGGGGGAGAAGACAAGGACGGCGGCGCGAGCGCCGCAGAGGCGGCAGAGCTGGGAGGCCTTATTGAAGAGGCCCTTGCGCCTCTTGGAGTAGGTCACGAGCCGGGCAGCCGGATCGGCGATCTCGGCTATTTCCGTTCGCCGGCGCTTACCCATCAACGGCGGAGTTCGCTAGACACTGGTTTTCTCGGAGAGAAAGAGAGAGAGAGAATGGGTAGAACGAGTTTGCTGGTTCCTTGGTTTCTGAGAGAGAGAGAGAGAGAGAATGGAGGTGAAGAGGAATGGAGTTCGGGATTGCAGAGAGGGTGGGAGGGAGGGACGGCGAGGACGAGGAGAGGAGAGGGAGGGAAATCTCTGAGATTTTGAAATCTCGACGACGATTAGAGGCGGCAAGGCAAAAGCTCCGTTGCAGCATGTGGCAAATGACGCCGTTGTCCTCCTTCTGGCCGGCTGTCCTGGCGGCCCTCGGAGGACAGGAACGACAATTCGTCGCCGTTCCGGCGATGTCCATCGTGGAAGAGAGAGAGAAAAGAGGGAGATGAGCGATCTGCCGTTGATTAAGACGCGTTTTATCTCAACGATAAACGATTTCTGATTACAACAGATATTTCCTAATATATATGACTTGCTCAATTCCCCAATTTTTTAAAAGGAAATATTAAAAACGTAGATATAAAATTGTAATATATATTGAAATATATTGAGATGACTCGAAAACTCTAATCTTTTCTTTTTCGGAACCATAACCTTTTAACTACAAAAAGAAATAGAAAGGAAAGTTCAATTCCCTTTCATAAATTTTGAAGGTATTCGTGAAAAATGTTATTTTCCTAAAATCATATTGCATTGCTCGAAAAACCGGAGAACTGTAAAATATTTTATTATGAATGCTATTATTAAATCATAGATTTGTTATTTTTAGTGAAAGCATATATGGTGGCTAATTTTTCTAAACAATACAAAAAGTCATATTTTTTGGAAATATTTTATAAATTAGTCCATTTTTTTAAAGCCATGACCTTTTCACGATAGTAAAAAAAAAATGAAAAGTTCAGCTCCCTTCCTAGAATTTGAGATCAAGGTTTTTAGCTAAGCGACTTATTTGAGTCATCACATAAAGTGTGGCAAAGAACGTAATTTTATTATGTTACGATATATCAATGCACAAAAAATGCAAGTAACCGACTAAATTATATTTCATTGAATAGAGATCATATAGGCATTTTGTTATTGATGCATTTATTTTGCAAAAAATAAATTATTTGAAAAATATTTTCCTAAAATCAATGCCGTATCACCAAAAAATTATTCAAATGCAAAATATTTCCATTATCAACGCAATTATTAAATCATAGATACGTTGTTGTTAATGAAATTTATATGTTGACTAATTTTTTAAAAATACAAAAAATCAAAGTTATGAAAATAATTTATAAATTACTCATTTTTCATAGAAGTGCACTTTGAATCGGTAGTCTCAAAAGAATAAAAATGTATAATGAATTATCTTATATCTCATTGCTCCACCTCATGTCAAATTTGCCCAATCATAGTCATGTAATAGCTTTGTTTCTTCTTTCAAAATGAAACGACTGAGACTTAGGAAGGATATTACTTTGTAATTTACAAATTGCAGAAATACTAATCATTGAAAAATGGGAAATCCTTATACTCGTCATCTGACCTCATGGCAGAATTTATTGATTTATTATCATGTGATAGCTTATGAATGACTTCTCCTTTACTGGGCTACGATACGACTTCAAATGTTAGAGAAGAACGCCAAGAATGGCTTGATATGACATGTTTTAGTAATACTCAAATTTGTGTATCATACATTGTAAGTTTTTTGGTTAAGAGTGGTTTAATGAATCGATAAAAGGTTATGCTCTCACAAAACATGTGTTTCCCTCCTCAAAATATGTAAAACAACATTCGACAAAATTGATTTTGGAGAACAACACCACGTTTGTTAAAATAATGCATCACTCTTCCTAGGTGTGCTGTGATATTTCTCATTCTCAGTAATGACACCAGTAAAAGGATCACAGGTACCCATTGTCTCTCTCTCTCTCCCTCCCTTTATTTGCCGCTGTTTCTGTTCTGGTGTTGGAGCACACGCTTGCTTTCTTCCTCACGTGGCATGGTATTCCTTAGGGGTGAGCGGTTCCAGGTTCCTTACAGGTTCCGCTTGGAACCTGGAACCTACCCTCGGGTACAAGTTCCTCATTTTGTGGAACCTGGAACCTACCCGTCGGAATCTGGAATCTGGAACCTACCCCGTCACGGGTTCCGTGGTCGGTTCCGGGTCCAACTTTTTTTTTTTTTTTTTTTTTTTCATTTTTAGTTAAACAAAACAAAAATGAACGCAACAATAATAAACAAGTTTATCATTTATGAGAGAGAATACAAAACAAATAAAATTGAACAGCGACACATGCAACTTTTTTCCATGTCAGCTCATCAACATGCGGGCTGCTCATCATTGAAGTCCAAACAGCAGCAGCATTGTTGATGGCAAAACAGCAATGGCAAAACAACAAGGTCCAGAAAAAGCACTAACAAAAATTTGACATTCAAAAACACTAATCTCAGTTCAGAGCATTTCTGTGGAATAATATTAAGGCATCCTCTAAAATCAGCCAACTCATCATCTGCCTACTTTGGAAATTTGTGACAAAACTTATTAAAAAGCTTCCACATTTGGTGACCAAATGGTACGTGCCTTACCCTTGCAGTGTTGTAAATAGCAGTTTTGCAGTCCGGAAGAATGCTAATGGACCAAGGCGGCAAGTCATATTGACCGTTTCCAAAATTGACTATGACAGAATACTTCGTGCCGTAGTTTGCTAGGAGGCCGCGCATCCGCTTCCAGCTTTGAACACATGAGCCTAAGAAAAATAGAATTTGACAGGTAAAAGTTTAATTAACAACGCACAAGGCTGTGAGAGTGTTTTCATGCATATTCATTTTAAGGGGGCGTGAGAAACCAAACCTCTTGATTACTTCCAAGTGACCGCACCTGCAGATCGCGAAACCGAGCCCATTCACTTTGCTTAATGGCTTTGTGCAAATCTCTCAAGTGACTCCACTTTGGTTCCCTCGAGAAACCTGCAACATTTACGCAAATTCTGATGTAAGGAAGATGACTTAGTAATCGCCATGATAGGATGTCATGAATTACTTCTAGACTTAGTTTTAAAAGGTTTAATGTTTAAGCAACAAGATGTAGATTTGCCTTCACTCGGTTAAACTTCTGATGGTGTTACCAATTACTCCAGTCTTAAAGTTGTTAGATCCATCGAATGCTCAAAGTGAAACAAATTGAGGCACATGAGCAAAGTTAGCCTTGCCCACGCCAGGATACTAACAATCTATTCCAAGTCACATACCATATTCACCAAGAGGAGCATCGTAGTCATAGCTGGTGGCAATGAAGAGACCACCAGCTGTCCTGCCAAAGTTGGTTCCTCCGCAATACTAAAGACAATGAACAAGACCCATATAAAGAACAAGCAAGTATGCAATCATTTAAAAGGAGACAAAAAAGAAGGTTAATTAATGATTATAATTCACAGGATAATGGAAAGGCAAAATCAAGTGATTGTTACAGAGCCACAGATGCTACGGAAGTCAAGATTACCATATAGTAATTGATGAATGAACCGCTATTCGAATGAACCTCATGACCGAGAATGCCAAATCCTCTCGCTTGCCTATAAGGCACCGCTCCCCCAAACTCGGTGTACCTAGAAATCCTCATAATAATTAGCTTTGAATCTACACGACTAAGAAAGATACAGAGGAGAGGGGATAATTTCAGCTTGTTCAGATGTACGCTTTTTGACGTACCAGCAATGCACGTAGACATCGGGAGTCTCATACCCACCTTCAATTTCTACGTTGTCCAAACTTTTTGACCTGATTGAATGTCGTAAATGCTCCCTTGAACATACCCACCTTCACACTCCTCTCTTCTGAACGAAATGCACAGGCAGCGCAAAAAAAAACAACCCTAAAGGAGAACTGAAATCTGCAGGACAGCAAAGGGTTTTGCTCGTTTTGCGACACTTCGCAAAACGACGAAGAGAGGGGGCGGCGAGATTACCAGCATGAAAGGTGAGCGCGAGAGGCGTCGGGGCGGGGCGGCCGGGCGAGCGGCGTCGGGGCGACCGGACGAGCGGCGAGCGGCGCGTCCACCGGGGAACAAGCTGCGTTCGCAGCGGCGTCAAGGGCGAGCGATGTCCACCGGCTAAGCTGCGGGGCGAGAGGGGGCTGACGGCGTCGAGGGAGGAAAGGGCGAGGCGAGCGGGGGAGGCGACTGGCGTCCAGATTCGTCCTCTGCATCTCCTCCTACCATCACAAAACAGAAAAACAAATGAAATCCCATCAATGCACGGACCCCAAATTAAGATTCAAAAGAAACCCTCGCGCACGAGCCGAAGCACAGAAGCCCTCAACAACAAGTAAACCTGCGCCACGAGCCCTAGCAAATCCAACCAAAGCCATCGACGTCCAAAGAGAGGGACAGACCTTGAGGATGAGAATCTCGTTGTCGAGGAGGCGAAAGCCAGCCCAAGCTTCAAAGCCCCGCGCTTTCGAATCGAGCAAAGAGAATACAACACAAATGCCTCAAGAGCTTAAAAAGAACGATGCGAGAGAGAGAGCTTACGATCTTTGCCACCGCGAACGCTGCCTCCGGTGGGCTCAACGGTGAGACGGCTTGTCGGACGAGCGGTGGGTGGTGGGGGTTTGGTGGCCAAGAGGTGGTGGTGAGTAGAGCGTGGGGCGGCGGTGTGGTGGTGGGTGAAGCAAAGAACCGACGAGAGGAAGGAAGAAGAAGAAGAAGAAGAGGTGGGAGGGTTCGGCTGAGAGAGGAGGAAAGAGGAGAGAGAGAGAGGGGAAAAGAAAAAGTGGGGGGCAGGAAGTGACGTGAGGAGGAAAAAGGGGAGAAAAGAGAGAGAGAAAAAGAAAGGGAAAAGGGGGAAAATTGAAGGGGGGGATTTCGTGCGGAAGGGATTAGGGTTCTTTTATTTTTTTAACTTTGCCGGTTCCGGTTCCTTAGGTTCCGGTTCCCGGAAAAAGAGAACCGGGAACCGGAACCGGTCCCCTTAGAACCGGGAACCGAACCGGAACCTCCTCCGGTTCGGTTCTGGTTCCCGGTTCTACCCGGAACCACGCTCAACCCTAGTATTCCTCCCGCCACTGAAGAGAGGAGATGGGCTGATGCCACGTGGAAGAAAAAGCAAGTATCGACACCATCTCTGCATCTTTATTTATCGTTTTCTACCGGATAATGTATTCAGCCGTGCCAGGATTTTTGCTAAAAAAGGAAAGACGGTTTGTTTTATCTATAGTTTAGCCAGTGAGAACTTCGTCTAGTTTTTCATAACTTCGTCTTAGCTGTCCAGATAAAATCTTTGATAAAATCTTTGATTGAATTTCGTCTTGGCTGGCTAATGTCTCCCACACCCAGCAATTCATTATTTAAGCAAATTAAATCTGTTGACGATTATTGCTAATGGAATTTGATCTCCAACACAGATTATCTTGTGGCCTTCACTTCAAAGTGTTCATTCCAACGTTTACAAAAGCACAAGAAAACAAAACTCTCTCCTTCGAAAGCAACAAAAGCCAGAGAAGAAGAAGAAGAACGAGAGAGATCATCGCCAGCATGAATCCGCTAGTTAAGTTTCGCCCAACCGATGAGCACCTTTTTGCTCACTACCTCCGGCAGAAAGCAACGGGCGTGCCGTTGCCTCCCGGTCTTATCGAAGAGTGCGACCTCTACAGCCAAGAGCCTTGGAGGATCTTCGACACCACCTTGGAGCAGACATTCTACGTTTTCACCATGTTGAGAAAGAACAAGTCGAGGGTTTTAAGGACCGTCGGATCCGAGACATGGAAAGAGCAGCACGCGACGAAAATTAGTCTTGGTGAGTTGGTTGGCTACAAGAAGTCCTTCGAGTTTCAAGGTGGACGTGGCTCGAGTGCAATGAGCGGGCGTTGGATCATGTACGAGTTCTCAATGTGCGACAAGAAGGTAAGGTTTTAATTCCGTGTCTATTGATAATTCTTTGACTCGCATTGATGGTAGATTGTCCGTATCAATTTTTCATGTAATGATGCTTCGTGCCTATTCGCAACGATCCGTTTGTTTAAAGGAAGAATGGTTCTTATGCGTGGGGTAGTAATGAAAGGTTCTTGGTCCTCCTTCCATAATCAAACTCTCCGTATCATCCCTTTTCTTTTGACACTCTATGGGCTGGAAATTGTTAACCACCGCTTGGCTTAACTCGGTGTAGCAGTGTAAGTACGTCCTATGCAAAATCAAATTTTATAGAGATGAGAAGAAATCAAAAGACAAGAAAATTATAATTTCGGCCGACATACTGATGCAATTTGAAGATGAAAATCAATGAGTGAAGAGGACATGCCTACGCAACGACTACGGCGATCACACAAGCGTCATTTGTGGCTTTGCCATCGTGTCATCATCCATGGTGGATGGAGCTCAACCTGCCACTTCCCAAGCCGTTAGCAGCAGCGCCGCATATACCGAACAACTTCAGATGTCAGCAGGGGCGGCGCCCACCTAGCATTTAGATCACGAAGACCCGGCTTTCCCTGGTTTCAGTGATGGCACAATTGCCGATTCACTTGCTCCTGTGGCGACGGTGACAATGCAAGGAAGCAGTGATGATTGGATGGAGGGGTGGATAACCACAGAACTAGAGTCGGTGGTCCATTCTAGTTTCAACTCCAAGTCAAGATCTCTTGCTTCATTGGAAGAAGATTCTTTTACAAATCTATCAGTACGTGCATCCTCACCTCCTGCTACAGCTACGACGATGACAACGACCCCAGGACCAGATATCTGCGACCCCACGTCTCCAGCCTTTGGCAACAACACAACCCTCAACTGGCTTCTTACGACCGGCGAGATTGAAGCTCGCTATGCCAGTTATTCCCCAAGTTTTGGGTGCAACCGAGATGCCAATCTCCTTCCCAAGATTGCAACATCTGCCCTAGTAGATACTGGCGACACCACTTACCCAGCTTTTGACAACAGTGCATATGCAGATTTACTTCCTACGATAGCAGAGCAAGTCAATGATGACGATAAATGGATCGATCGCTTGATGGATATGGATATAGATCCAGTGGTCAATGCCGATTACCTCTTTGGTTCAAATCCTTTTGCTAATCCATCAGAAGACGATACAAATGCGATGCTCGCATCCACACTCGGCACACCAGACAACCAGACGTGGGGTCCGACTTCTCTCCATCAACAAAAGAGCGTTGTTGAATCACAAGAGAAAGATGCTCAGCCACATTGGCATGGGCTTGATCAGTTTTTGCTTGTTTAGCATTTTTTGCAGTTCTAGTTTTTAAAAGACTTGAACCATACATGCTCTTTTTTTAGGCTCATTCAAACGATGTAACTACTGTTGTTCTGCTTTTGCTACATATATAAATTATTTATTTTTTTTATATAAATGAGATTTTTTTTTCAAATAAAATATTTTATACAGCTCGGAACGAAAGACTTTTTAAAAATAATATGCCCTTTTATTAGAAATGTGATGGGATTTGCCGACAAGATCCTTCCGTGTCCTTATAATTCATTCGAAGAAGGGTGATGAGGTGGGGCCCACCGTGTGGTAATGATTCTGTCCGTACTCATGAGCCACTTTGGCAGCGTTTATTTGTATTTCTTTTTTTTGTTTTTAAACATTTTTTCTGTTTTTTTGTTCTTTTGTTCCCGGAACAAAAAAAAAAAACGTAAACAAGAAACACAAATTTTGTGTTTCTTGTTTCGAAACACAAATGAAAAACACTTTTTTTTTAATTTCTTTTTTCTCTTATTTTCTTGTTCTTTTTTCTTTTGGCCGGCGGCCTCGCCCAGCCCACGGCGAGGCTCGCCGGCCCCGGCGAGGCCGAGGCTCGCCGTAGGCCGGGCAGGGTCGGCCGCGCCATGGATCGGGCGAGGTCGAGCTCGCCCAGATCCGGCGAGGCCGACCTCGCCCGGTCGACTCGGCGACCTCGACCTCGTGCCGGCCCGGGCGAGCTCGATCTCGCCCAGATCCGAGAGGCCGAGCTCGCCCGGCGGCCGGCGAGCCTCGGCCTCGCCGGATCTAGGCGAGTCGGCGTCGCCTGGCGGTGGCCCGGCGAGGCCGCGCCTCGCCCGCCGCTAGGCGAGCTCAGCCTTGCCGGCCGGTCGCCGGCCATGGCCGGCTACCGGCCAAAAGAAAAATAAGAAAAAAATAGAAAAAATAAAAAAATTATCCAAATTTACCAAACATGTTTCTGTTTATTTTTTATTCCCGAAACAAGTTTACCAAACGCGTTTTTTTGTTCAAAAATTGTTCCCCGGAACAGAAACATTTTTTTCTATTTCTGTTCCCTGGAACAATTTTTAAACAGAAACACAAACAAACGCACCCTTTTTCTCCAACTCCAACCACGAAAAATTGCGGGACTAAACTGAATATATGAAAGTTTTATTTCGCGAAATATAAATCATTTGAAAAATCTTATACCGTTTGAAATTATTAATAGATTAAATATATTTTGATCAGAAATAATAAATATATGTCTAAATTTTTTCGTATATAAAGTTATTTTTCGTTGATTCATTTTTACAATTGATATAAATTTTTTTTTTTGGTAAGGACAATTGATATAAATGCTCATCTTTGGAATTAAGAATTTTTTTTTCTTTTTACAAAATAAATATATGTCTAAAATTTTTCGTATATAATAAAGTTATTTTTCATTGATTCATTTTTATAATGATTTAAATAGTCATATTTGGAATTTATAGTTTTTTTTTTCTTTTTACAAATCATTCACATTGAACAAATCAAAAGAATGAATCCACCCACGCATGACTACGCTGGTTGAGGCCTGACCTCTTGACCACCAAGTCAAGGGTTCAACTTTTAGAGTCCGTCACAACTTCCAAAACAGTTCCGTAACTTAAGCAGTTCCATGACTTAAGCAGTTCCGTGACTTAAGCGAGGGGGCTAGATAGGTGGGTTGCTGGGTTAGTCTCCCATGAGATATAGTCGGTGCTATGCTCTCGTAAGGTGAGTTAAGCCATATCCTTGGCATAAAAAAATAATAAATCAAAAGAATGATATAAAAGATTTGATTTAAGCCAACACTATCATTATCACAAGATCACAAACTTATCATAAAATGGCGTCACAGGAGATGCTCTAGTCAAAAGTTTACTCATGGAAGCAAAAAGATAATCGGGATGAAAAAATGACTCGAATCGGTATTTTGTTTTGAAAAATAAGATAATCAATCATTAATGACTAATATTGTTTTCTTGTTTTTTTTTTTTCATTTTCTGGTTCTTTTTTTCATTTTTCCTTTGGTATGTCACCACCTTTCAGGCCATGCCCCCATGCCCGTGAGACGATGATCCGGGCAGGGAAAGCGAACCGGGTTTTCATCATCCGTATCTACTATTCATGGTGGCCAAGTATAGGGCTCTAGTGTCAACGGCGGCTGAGTCTAGTGGTGGCAATGGCTGTGGCAGCGCCGATTTTGGCGGCAGAGGCGTGGAGTTGACGGTGGTGGTGGGGTGGTGTTCAATTCCAGCATTAGCAGTAGGGTGGCCACTAGGCTAATACAAAGCATGATTGGCCAAGGCCCAATATTTTAAAAAAAAAAAAAAAAAAAATTGCCCTTTTATTAGAAAAATTAAAATGGTGTTATTGAAATATTAAAAATAATCAAAAAATTAATGAAAAAAATAAACCTCAAATAATGGAGGTGGAGAAAATCTACGTGAAGAAAAACATGAGGTCGAGAAAGAATGTGAAGAAAGGGTTTTTCTTGAAATGGTTCGGAAGTGTGTGTATACATATAATATGAATTAAGTGCAAGGAAAGAACATTGACCAAGACATCTTTTATCCCTTGATGATGGAGCTATGCGTGCAATCAGTGCCCGCCCATTTCCACGCCACCTCTCTTCCTATTCTCATTCTGATTCTAATTCTCTCCCCGACCTTTTCCCAGTCCTCCCAGCATAGGCTTAAGGGCCAGCTTGATGCAAATTTCTATACTCTATTTACTACAAAATTTGTCGTCGACAAAAAAATGATTAGGACTGGTCTCTCACCGGTCGCCCGTTTTCCTCGTCGACAAAATGATTTTATCCTCAGTATTATTCAATTTATCACATTGAAGACTATTCAATTCAATTTTCCTTGATCTTTTTGATCCATTGATTTGTTATTTGTCAGGTAAAATCAATCATCTATCATAAGAAAATTAAAAAGAAAGCACATTAAGGTGCATTCATTTTGCGGAAAATATATTTAGAAAATATTTTCTTAATGTTAATCACTTACATCACTTATATTGATGAATGGACAAAAATGTTCTCATCATTTATGAATATTAAAAAATGTTCTCCATCTGTTGCCCTTTCTTGCTTGTGCCACCCCCTACCTTGCCATTTTCCGAACTTGTCCTAGTTGAGTGGAATGGCATTTTGGTCATTTTACCAAGATTGCACAATATTCACACACTATTCATGTACTTGAAAACAATTAGGGTAAAGATTTAGCAATGATAGACGTAATTGGGCTAGGAGAGCCCATAGGCCTCATGGGACGCCCAACTCCCTTGGGCCTGTGGCCCATGGGCTGCACATCATGGGCGTGGGCCCTTTTGGGTAGCCCAACGTGGGCTTGGGCCCACTTGGGTCCTCACTTGTGGGCTACCGTCAACTTCCCGAGTTTCCACATCCTGTCGATGAGAAATTGAATTTCCACCCCAAAGTGGCCTTTTCGATACTATCGTAGTTTATCGATCCTCATGATTATCCTATCCGACGATTGATTGTTGATACAATTCCATCCTGAAAATCGGGGTTGGAACAAGGATGTCACAACAAAAGCCCTCTTCATTATTGCTAACATGACTATACAAATAAGTGGCCTGTCAGTAAATGCATCGATTGGGTTGGAGTGTCATGTGAGCTAAAAAGATCAAATTGTTTCTAAAAAGAAGAATGACTAAGTTGACAAAAAGAAAAATTGATGTAGAAATTGAACATTGACTAAGATACCGTTTAGATACAATTTTTTGTTTCTGTTCTTGTTCATAAACAATGTAATCTTTTAACTTGTTTTAGTTTATTTAAATGTTTCTTAATTAAAAAAAGCAACGCTTGGTTATGCTTGATAATAAATGCTAATTTAACATAATTTTCATTTTAATAATATATATCATGTCTAACTGCTAAGTATACTTTTTATTATTTATTTTCCATATACGTTTTGCTCATAAACTAGATATTTAAACTAGATAAACTAATTAAAATAAAGAAAGGAAACACATTTCAACCTTAATACTTACACATAAAGAAGTGTGGGGAATCTATAATACATTATTCATCACGTACATATTTAGAGGACATGATAAAACGGAGCACATGGCAAGGAAAAGTTTGATTCGGAGGCTCTGGGGAAGAGCCCACTTTTCCATTGCGGTGATGTTTAATCAGCCAAGTTCTGGGTGAATGGAAGACTAAGGTTTAAAGGAAGGACTACAATTGTTGTGAGCATCGGCCCTACAGATATTAGAACTAAGATAAATTCATATGCATAAATTTATCACTTACAAAAACGAGCTATAAATTAAAAAGCAAAAAGAACTTCAAGACAACTTATTTTTCTAATTAATGTTGAAAATAGCTTTAAGAAATCTCTATGAGCGCATGTGGAGAAGAACAAAAATGCATATTCTTATATAGAAGAGATTTGCAGTCTTTTGATGTCAAAATTTGCCCTCAGTTGATCCAAAAGTATGTTGTTGGTCTCTAAAAGTATGTACAGATGGAATCACTTTTCCAATTATAACAAAACAAGAAATATGTGCTTTCAAGATAATAGATTATGTTGGCTTTTGTTTCATTTGAAATAATCGATTCTATCTGTAGTCATCCAAACAATGTTTAAACGTGAAATATTGTTTATTTTTGCTTTCAAAAATAAATAAAGACCGCTAATATATAAACTCAACCAAACGGCCTCTAAGATTTTAAAAACCAAATTTAACTAGCACATCACCAAGAACTAATCATAGGAAGCTAATCGAAGTCTCAGTAGAATCCCACACAGAATCCACCTAACCAAACAAGAACACGCTGATAAATATCTTTGCCTCTCATAATCCCTCGCAAGCTGAAAAGAAAGAAAGAAAAACAGAACAACATCGCTAATTAGCCATTGTAATCGCCATCGGTAGCGATCCGGTTCATGAACTGGGCCACCACCTCCGCAGACTCCCTCAACCGCTTGATATTCCTGTTCAGCTTCTGGCGCTTCTCCGCCATCTCCGGCTTTTCCTCCATCATCATCTTGATGCCGGGCCCACTCAGCTCACGCCTAATCTCCTTCTCCATCTCCTTGTTCACCAAGTTGTGCACGCTGAACCGCAGGTGCAGTGCCACCGTATCGACAAACCTCTTCTGCGCAATCTTCCAGTATGGGGTCATCCTCATCTTCAGATGGAACGCCTGCCGAACCAGCTGGCGGTTGTGATTACGCAGATGGACTGGATTCACAGTGCCCAACCCCTCGATGTGAATGTTGCTCGAGCTATAATAATGGTAATTAAAGAAATCGTCCTGCTGGGCCATCAACTTGTTCCGCTCCAACAGGTACTCAGGGTTGCAAGTGTAGTCAGTGAGCTTCTCCATTTCAACAATCTTCATCAACCTATTCATCGTCTTCCCCTTCATCTTCTTGATAAGACTGGACGTCTCTCTTCTCGTCCACGACTGCAGCTGAGGATAATTCTGTGAGTGTCGCATCAATGACTGAATCACAACTCCCTCAATGTAGTCCCAAACGCGAACCACGAGACTCGGCAGCTTGCTTGATATCTCCTTCATCTTCTGCTGCAAACAAAAAGAAAAGGCGGTGTGAGGGAGGACGTCCGGGAGGCCGATCCCTTTGGCCTCTTCCAAGACTTCTATTTCCTCCAACAAGAAGTTAGTCGTCAGGTTGTTCTCCGTGTAGTTTCGGAGCTCATTGTAGTATTGGTTCAGCATCTCCACCAGCCTGGCAGGGCAGTGCATGCCCTTCTCGTCCGGGTACTCGTCTAACTCGCCTCTCAGCAAGACTTTCCTCAGCGACTCCTTCACCAACCCCATGATCTCCATGAAGGCCATCATCGCATCCTCGATGGAGGACAGATTCTTGGGCATGCTCTTAAGCTCCGCGACATTTGCGTCCAGCTTGTCATTGATCTTCATGACGATCTCAGGCAAATACTTGGCAATGATGGTGGCTTGAATCTGCGTTAGCTTTTGTGCCAAGACAGGCACACCGACAATGGACTTGTCGATCTTGCACAGCAGAGGGTGTGTGTCAAACAGCTTCGCCTCTTCCTGCCTCGCTTCTTCGTAGGTCTCGGCACCAATCCTGCTCCTCACACACACATAGCCAAGCCCTACATTGACATCATCAGCCGTCACCTTCTCAAGCAATCCCTCTGGAGCTTTATCAGCCTTTGTGACGACCGCCAGCGTCCTCCTGCCGGTCTTATCCACCATCTGCAACACAAAAACGAATAATGGTATAGACTCATTTCCTTGAGTTAAAATAAATTATTCGAGTATTCAATTGATGTGGGAGCCAAGCGAGTCTAGATTATAATTACTTGCGACATCCGTATGGACTCGCAAGTGGAGAAGTCAACTGTCGCGGACAAGACATTGAGGATGATGCTCTCCTCAGGCCTTATGTACTCCATGATCATCTCCGAGATCTGCTCGTAGATGTTCTCAGGCTGGCTGTGCACGGGGACTCTCGTGATTCCAGGCAAGTCGATCATGGTCAAGTCTGGGATGCCGTATTTCTTGATGACCAGAGTCAGCGGCGCGTTCAAGACATCTTCCCATGACCCGCAATCTCGTCAGTGGCATCATTTATGGCCTTGGCGATGTTCTCCTCCTCGGTTGGGACGACTTTGCCATTGAAGTCGAGGTAGAGCTCAGGGCAATCGGCTTGAGGGCTGTCCTGGAGTTGAATGATGAGAGGGACGCGCGTGCAAATGCCCTGCCCCCGCGGCAAGTTGATGCCAGCGAGGGACTCGAGGACGCTCGACTTGCCTGAGGACTGGTCGCCAATGACGACAATGGTGGGGAGATGGATGCCCTCCTTCATGACCATGAGGTTTCGCAGCCTGTCCATTGCATCTAGCAGGGGGTGGATCCGGTCGTTGTAGGAGGCGGCGAGTGGCGGCGTATGGGCAACCAACACGGGTTTGGGTTCGGGTTCACTGCGGACATAAGCCCGGTCGTCACCCATCGTTTGCAGCCTCTCCAAATTTCCTTTTAACTTTGGATGAGTTTGATCGGTGAAATAAAAGATGTGAAGTGATGATTTCGTTCTATGGAGTGTTGAAGTTATGGATTCATTATATAGATACTAGAATTAAATAGACGCGCGTATCCAAGAAATTCATGAATAAAGAGATACGTGAATCCAAGAAATTCATGAATCTAAAGACACGTGAATTCAAGAGATTCGTGAACTCAATAAATATATGAATTAAAAAGATATGTAAATCTAAAAAAGTTATGAATTTAATAGATACGTGAACAGAAAACACATATCTTAATTTGTTGGTTTTCGTTGATTCATTAACCATGATTATAACAGAGATTAGACTTCCATTTACGAGTCTATTATATGAAATATAATGAGAAATTGGGATATTGTGACATTATTGGCACATGAAATGATTGATCTTAACTTTGATTATACTTGATTAAATTTTAATGAAAACATTATTTTTCAAAATAAAGATATTGATGTTGAAATAATGTGTTAATTGGAAAATTTGTCATATAGAAAATTCAGTTTTCATTAGGGAATAAGAGAGAGAGAGAGAGAGAGAGAGAGAGAGAGAGAGAGAGAGAGAGAGAGAGAGAGAGAGAGAGAGAGAGAGAGAGAGAGAGTATCAATCTCATATCAATCTCATATAGGCCTCTCGTATTTACAGGTTTTTTTTTAAATATCATTTTCTTATATTTTTCCGATTCTAACTTTTATCAATTATTTGCATATTTTTAAAGTGGATCGAAATTTATTTTCGTTCTATTTGCATCTTTAGGTGATTTCATTTTTTTTTTTTTTTCATCTTTCCCTAGAAATGCAAAGGCATTGAAATCTCTTTTTTAAATAATTTTTTATTTCCTAAGATATATGCCCTTTTTCAAAAGGAATTTTGTCTCGTTCTTGTCTAAGTAATCTCATAAATTTATATACCTTTATTATGTCACCATCAATTTTGTGCTGTTGGAATATGCTTGTTGCTTATTCATCTTTCATCAGCTGGGCTAGAGACGTGGACCTATCTGACATGCCAAATGACAACATTCATTTATAAATTTTGATAGTTTCAGCTTACTAATTTCACAAAATTTTATAAATACTATGGAATTCAATTGCACTCTCATGACATCACAAGTATTAAAACTCCAAGTGTACCTTTTGAAGGTTTTAAAACTTAATTATATTTTCCTGACAAATCTTAAAATTTACAGCACATTTATCTCATATAAACATTAAATTAGTAAGGTAAAGTGATAACTAAGTTGATAAAACTTTCGTCCATAAAAATCTCTTATTAATTAGATGTATCTATTCTTTCAACATTTTAAGGTCAAAATTATCATAATTACACATTCTTTTCTGTTTCCACTTATTTTTCTATTTTACGCACGCTTAATTGTGTGTTTTCTTTGCGAGTAAGAATATTGGATATCTCTATTTTAATTTCAAATGAATTACGAGTCTTTGATTAAATCCATCCACATCCCTCCGATAGGTGCCATTTAAAGAGCTAAAAAATAAAAGAAAATTCGCAAAAGAGATACTTCCGTAATTGAAAAAAACCAATTTAATCGATAGATTTCGTCTCCTAATCTCAAACTCTTCGGCACTAATGTAAATCGAGAATTACCAGTAGAATTGTCCAGTAACATGCAGTCATTTTCTAAACTAACTATAGTCCAAACAAAAAGAAAATTCATCTATTCATACGAATTATGAAACATGATATGTACAACGTGACCACAAAATCGGATATTTTGACCTGAAATTAATGTTGTTATATGCAAAATGGCTCTGGCATGTCCGCCGTTTGCCGGAGCAACCAACTGAGCTGAGAGACGGTGACCACCTCAAGACTGTGGAACCACCTCCCACCGCTCTCGCCCTCGCTTCTCCTTCCTCTCATCCGCTTCCTCTCTCACCTTTTGCCCTCACTCTCACTTGTCCTCACTCCAATTCCTACTCGCTTCCCCTGCCTTTTCTCCAATCCGGTTGTTGCTTTTCTTCTGCTCAGTCGGACGCCAACGATGGTGACTTCGACCTTCAGGGGTAACGGTCAGTCGATGGCGTTTGCTCCTGACATCGCCCGTAGTGCGGAAATTGATGATGTGATCGAAGGGGCTGCGATGTCACTGGCTTGCCATGGTGCAATCACCCACTTAGGCTGTTAAAAATAGTTTCTTGATTCAGCTAAGCAGTATGAACATTTAAGGTCATCAAATTCGATCAAGAGAGAAATAAAAGGATTTTGAAATTGTGATATTTGCGTATTATGTCATCTTCCATAAGATCTCGGAGTTCATCTACGAATTTCATTAGTTCAATTTTACAATCCAGGACCCAAGGAGTATACTTTTATAACCAAGTTAAGACTCGGAATCATCTCGGCTTGCGTCGATCGCTCTTTGCACCAGGTAAAATTTGAACTATGTACTGGTGAAAGATTCGAATTTGACACCCGAAGATGAGATCAAAGCATAACTCTAAACACTCCTCAGCTGTCACATGGAGTATGAAAATTCAAGCCCAGACTGAAACTGGTAAACAAAGAACACCATAGCTGTCCATATTTGACAAAAGAAAATGAAGCAAACCTTTCTTTCTTGGATGAAGAAAAGAAGAGATTAAAGCTCCAGCCATGGCAATGGCGAAAGGCAAAACCCAGAAACAAAGCAAAACAGAACGAGAGAGCTCGCAACTTTTCAACCATGAACATCGCCCTTGAACTCAAAGCAAGCAGTACATCAAAACTTATCATCACCGCCACCACCATCTCCTCCTCCTACTTCTTCTTAACTTCAGCTATGGACAACGAAAGCACGCAGACTACACCCACTACGCTCACTGATCCCTAAGCTGCACACTGTCACAGGCAAAAAGCCCTAGCCGCCGACCAGATCAGACCAGGTGTCGATGATGTCCCCATTGTCCATGCCCAGATCCTCCGCCGACTTGTCCCCCGGGATCCGTGCGCCATCGTAGGTGAATCGCAGGGCGTCGTACGGCAATCCCCTGCGAGCGCAGTAGTGCTTCATGAGGGCCCTGAGCGGCATGCTCCGGTCCAGCAGGTAGCGCACGTCGTCCTCCCGCTGGTTCTGCACGCAGAGGTGGATGGGGTGGTGGCCGCTGTCCTCGCTGCCCACAGACGCCAGGAACACCAGCTTCATCTCTGTTCCTTCAATGTCCATCGTTGAACACACAGAGAGATCATCGAGGTGTCTCGTTTCTTTCTTCTGCTCTGCAATCAGAAGTTCAGTAAGACGTGCCATTGCGTTTGCCTGAGGAGGAAGTGCAGTTTTACTGTATCGACTGTTTCCAAGTGACCGTTCCATGCTAATTCTACACAGAGAGCGGCTAGCATCACCTTCCACTGCAGAATGACAGAGGAACGATGAAGGGCCAGCCACAAAATACTCTTTTAGACTTAGTTGATGGATAGAATACAAGCATTAATTGCTGATGAAGTATCTAACTCTCTTCAATGGAGTCGTTTGGTGTTCCTTTTTTTTTTTTTTTTTTTTTTTGATTTGGAGTCGTTTGGTGTTTCGATGCGATGAAGATGAAAGAGTGATGACGGAGGGGAAATGATCGTTTGGCCTCGTTTTCTCAGGGCTCGATGCAGGCCATGCATGAAGACGAAGCGACCTGTAACCGCATGCATGCATGGAAAAAAACATAAGAGCTCGTCGAGGGTCAAGGGGTTTATACACTAATTGATCTTGATTAAGAAGATTATCAGTAAAGTACTTTCAAGGATGAGTGATTGGCGTGCCGTTTCTATGTTTTTCTTTTTTGCCAAACATTTCTATGTTTAGAGGCCGAAACCCTAATGAGATTGAATGCAAGATGAAAGTCGTTTGTTTCGCCTACCCAATTACCTTCATGGTGTTGTGTGAGGTTTAAGATTCAATTGACCAAAAAAACAATTAGGATTGAATTAGCACAATTATAATAAGTTTAGGACTTTTTTGATAATTTTCCCCTAGATTGGAAAGCATCTTTTGTTACATGAGTGCACAAGAGTCCACATGACTCTCCTTGCGGCTTGGCAAGGCATTTTTGATATGTACATACACATTATCTTAAGAGGCTTGGTTGAGGATTTAACAATCTAATCTCAACTTCACTCATTTATCAACTAGGTCTATAGTCATTAGACAAAACTTGTGCAATTTTTTTTCATCTTACCAACGTCAGGGTTGCATCTTGATTGAAGGATCGATACATGTCACGCATCTAATAAGTTAGAGTTTAATAACGCAAAAGCACTGGAGGAGTAATTGAGAAAAGGGTAAGTCATAAGTGCTAAAAGCTGACTATAATTTTCTATATAAATGGATTCTGACGTTTTTCTTGTATATAGGTATTCTTCTTAAAACCTAACTTACATCATATACATACAAGTATCCTTAACTTTCATTTGTGTCACTGAAATCCCAAATTTGTACCGGTATAACAATAATTTCCTTTGACCATTACATAAAATTGCTAGACTTTCCCCATGTGACACCAATACCCTTATTTATTTTTACTTTTTTACGTGGGCATAATTTAGAGTTTTGCGCCTGTTGGCCTCAAGAGAGGCCTGAAGCGGGCAAACGATTCCTCGTTATAAAGTACTTGCTGCCCACCTGAGATGATGCCACTGGAAAGGGATCACGTCCCATGTCTGGCAGCCGATCGCCGGCCATTATGGGTACAAACAGCACTGGTGACTACTGCATTCTAAGATCTAGAGCACTGGAATAACTCTATTTTCTTGGTTCAGAAAATCAAAGACTTGATCTACAATCTGCTCTTCAAAAGAGTAGAGGAAGCGCTCATTGACAAGAAAATGCATCGGTGGTTTGCAGACAGTATATTTCTTAGTTGCCTATTCTTGGGAGAGCATCACGCATCGACGCTGAAGTATGCGCACAAAGAAGCAATGTGTTACTCTACAGTAAGAAAGAACTCGATTGATCGAACCCGTGTAGAGATCGAATGCGTGTCGTCCTCTTCGGCAGCTACAAGATTGTATATATCCATGTTGAACAGTGACAAATGAATAAAGAGGGAGAAGAACTTAAAACTCTTGTATGTAAAATAAAGATGACCAAGTGACAGGAACTTATGATCATGAGTGGACATGCTCATCGCCTGATTGCTTGGAATGGATCGAATCGGCACCATATAGGGACCCCTCACTGCTGTCTCGTTTCGAGGAAAGGGTATTGTCTCTTGATATAGCGTGGCTCTCCTGCTGTGAACCCCCTGCGTCTTCGTCCCCGAAATAAGCTGCATGATCTAGTGACCCTGTCTTGCTGTATCTGCTGCTTCCTTTCGGACTCGAAAGGTCGAACGTGGAGCTCCCATCCTGCGAACCTCCCTTATCATCGTCCCCCAAAGAGGCAGCACGATCTAGCGACCCTCTTTTGCTGTACCTGCTGCTTCCCTCTGGAGTCGAAAGATCGACTCTGTCGAGCGATCTCCCGCCGCTCTTATGGCTCAAGGAATATTTTCCGCTGTCTTCGCTCGTCTCGTGAACTGAAGACATGCTACCATTGGACAAGCTCGATTTGTGTGAATAATAAATGCTTTCCTCATGCAAGAACCAACTGCTTCTGTCCCTCCTCTTGACACTTTCATCCGTCGACATGCTACTCTTCCTGCTCGAACCCGAATCAGATCCCTTACCGGTGCTTTTGCTATCCTCATCATCGCCATGCTTGAGACATTCGTCAACCTTTGTGTCCTGCTTCTCTATGCTGTCTTCATCACCGCGATTCTGATGTTCCCCAGAAGTATTCTCCTTGTTGCCTTTCTCTTCGTCACTTTCGCTGTCGCTGCCACTGTTGCTGTCGCTGTCGCTGTCACTTCTATTTGCTTCCTGGGAATGCTTACTGGGCTCTGGAGGAGGAGCAGCCATGGGGTCAGGTGAAGCCACTAGAAGGAAGCTTAGAGTAGTAACGACGTCGCTGATTAGTGGGCGGACTGAGGCTTCTTCTTGCAGACACATGGCTACGATGGCAACAGCTTGATTTAATGCTTTTTCAGGAAATCTGCGTTGAAGCAACGGATCGACCATGTCTGGAAACGATCTCGGGTCCCTGAATTTGGGCTGAGCCTGTAGGCAAGTGCGCCCCCTGTACAAGTTAGAGAGTAGGATGCAGAGAACATAAATTACATTGACTATCATTGGATCGTAGAATTACCCAAGCAACTAGATTTTGCTCATCAGGGGGTTTTGTCGTGTCAATTGCTCTGCGTCCGGTGATGAGTTCCAGCAGGACAACTCCGAAACTATACACGTCAGACTTCAGTGTAAGTTCGCCCATTCTTGCATATTCCGGAGCACAATAGCCATAAGTACCCATAACCCTGGATGAGACGTGCATCTTGTCTCCGGCAGGCCCAAGCTTGGCCAGTCCAAAGTCGGATAATTTCGGATTGAAAGCCTCATCCAACAAGATGTTCGAGGACTTCAAGTCACGGAATATAACGGGCGGATTGGCTTTATCATGCAGATACTCAAGACCCTGTGCAGCGCCGAATGCTATCTTCATTCTGGTGAGCCAATCCAGAGGCTTCTGCTGCGGTCCAATGTCTGCGGTACATTCTACGACACGAGTTAGTAATGATTTGTAACATAGAAGGTTGATGAGATATCTCCTCATCTACGTTATCAACACGCTGATTCAGCGAAAATACATTCCAAATCAAATTTAGACTGTTACAAATACCGAGCAGGTGATCTTCTAGAGAACCTCCGGACATGTACTCATACACGAGAAGTCTTTGATCTCCATCGGCACAATACCCGATGAGATTAACTAGATTTTCGTGGTGCAAGAGACTCAACATGAGTACTTCGACGAGGAACTCCTTGTTTCCTTGTAGTCCATGCCTGTCGAGTTGCTTGACAGCAACCACCTGACGAACAAGGAAAGCGTGGTTTGCATAAGCCCTGCATTTTCCCACGATAAAGAAGATGGAGATTGAGCGGAATCCTCTCTGTCACCTGCCCGGTCCCCTGGAGGGTTCCTTTGTATACTCGACCAAATCCACCTTCGCCCAACAAGCACTCTTGTCGGAAATTCTTTGTGGCCGAGGCTAACTCGCGGAAAGTGAAATTCTGTGCCCTAATGTTTCCATGCTCGACTTCCTTGGCTTCGCCTCCGGGCTTCGGCTTCTTGGTTCCAGCAACTATAATATATGACAAATACAAGGAGGAAAGTTTAATTTTTAGACTGTACCTCAAAGACATCACAAATGACCAACTACTAATGGCAGGTGCTACAAATCTTAATCATGAAAGTTCTTGTACTTAGTGCATTAATTAGATCTTCCAGGCCACAGACTTAGAAGCTACAAAGCTCATGGTTGCTCTGTGCAGCTTCTCCCAGTGAAGCGATTTTCAAAAGACAGATATTTGAGAGTCATCCAAATCAGTTTTCGAGACGAGACCTGATGAATATTATCATTCCCATTCAATATCAGTAAACATCATAACCTTCTTTTCACCACTAGAATTCTATGTTCCCAAATCATGTCTTTAGCCAGATATTAGTACTTTAAAAGATCCTGAGGTTCCTGTAAATGGAAACGAGAACAAAATAGAGACATAGAGAAGAGAAATAAGAAGCTCGAATTCCGGCACATCCATGGATTAATCTGAACTTTTAAATGAAGATATAACACTTGCAAATGCACATGCCTCGGAATGATCACATTGTACATATACTCATGCAATCGAAATCAAGAATTTACCATCGGCTGCATCATCATCAAGCTCCTTTTGGCTCTTCTGTATTGAGAAACAGGGGCAGCAATTCATGCCTGGATCCCGCTAAAATCCCTCACGCAGACCTGCTGGGTCTCGGGAATAAACCGATTTGGATCACGAACACGTCGGTCAAGAATCCATAAAAGTGACACAGCAATGAAAAGATTTCAGCAACGAACATAAGATGATTCAGAAGAAGAAGAGGAAGAGAAGAAAAAGAAGAGCTAGGAAACAAAGAGAGGGTCCTTCAAATTTGCTTGCGCAAAAGGAGGAAAAAAAAGATAAAAATTTGGAGGACCCTGAACGTGGGTCGGGCAGTTAATGGGATTTAACCAAGAGGACAGAGGAATTTCAAAGGTTTTTCTTGAATTTCTTGGTGGAAAATTGCTACGGAGAAAAAGGAGGAGGATTGAGTGGACGTTTCGTCGCAAGGAGAGGCAAACGTGGGTGGGACTTTTCTTTCTTTTCGAAATTCGGTTAGGAGATGGAGGTAAAAAGTCCTATGTTTCCAGGCTTTGAGGAGGCTGTCAAAACGGTTAATACACTGAAAACGGGGTCAAAACGGTTAAAAATAAATAGTCAGCTCAACTCCATGCATTTCTCACATATCATGGGTATGTTCATATAAGATTTCTTTTTGTCAAATAAAGACTAATACCATCAAAAATCTCAAATCAATATATCATGATGCATCTACTATAGATTAATTTTTGTCTCGCAAGAAATCTCTTGCTGGATCTTTTCATGACACATTCACCAAAAAACTAATTTTTATTCCACAAAAAAAGTGTGATACCCGTGACGGTTAAATGCACGTGTCAAACACATGTGATAGACAACTACCAGAAGAATTTGATGTGGAGAATGACATATCCGACGTGAAAAATTCACACTTGATGGCACATATGGACTTTAATGGAGAGCAGATTTGAGTGAAGGATATTAGTTTTGATTTTACAAAAGCTAATTTAAGGTAAACATATTAAGAAGGTACCGATTTAAGTTTTTTTTTTTTTTTTTGGATGAAAATTAGCTTAGGTGTAAATGTGAGATGAAGGATCGATTTGGGATTTTTTTTTTTTTTTTTTTGTGAGACGAAAATTGGGTATGGTAAATGTGCCTTGAGAGTACCAATTTGTGATTTTTATGTGGTGTCAATGCTATGAGTAATTATAGTCAATGTAGCAAATATATGATATCTCGTCATTTTTACTTTTTTGTCGAAAGTAATATTTCATCATGCGGTTAAAATAGAAGAATAATATTGAGAATTGACTTGGGATTCTAGAAGACATGCGATCTGACCCATAAACATGATCTATTAGACGACAGTCTCGTTACGTATCATGTGTATCAATACTCATTTGGGTAAAAATTCATAGGATGATGGAAGTTAATGAAAAGCAAAACACCATGCATATGTGTAAAGAATTGGTTGATAAATCATAACGTGACCAAGAAAGTATAAGCGATGAATGGGAGAATTACCAAAAAAGTCATAAACCTATTATAATTGTGTCAATTCAGTCCTAAACGTTTTTTTTTTAGTCGTTTAGTCCTAAACTTTTTACAAGTATGTCAATTTGGTCCATCTTGTAAAAATTGGCCGGCCGCGCTAACGTGGACACCGATTGTCCGCGAAAGCTAACATGGCAATTTTTTTATTTTTTATTTATTTTTGTTGAATTTTTAAATATTTTTTTGAATGTTTTAATTCTTCTTTTTTTCAGCTTCTCCTTCCTTTGGCCGGCGAGGCCAACCTTGTCGGCCAATGGCAAGGCCCCGCCAGATCGAGCGAGGCCGGCCTCACCCAGCCATGGCGAGGGCTGAGCTCGCCGGCATTGGTGAGATCGACCCTCGCCATGGCTAGGCGGGGCCGAGCCTCGCTAGATCCAAGGAGAGGGTCGGCCTCGCCCAGCCAAGGCGACAGCCCCACCCACCGCTCGCGTTTCCGACGGCTCCGGCTTCCGTGATTCGTTGCTGCGAAAGTCGAGTTGGGTCGTCGTCTTCTCCAATCCACCCTCCGCAAAACGAGCCGAAAAACCCTCGGGTCCTCGGCAAGCTCCAACAACAGGGCGCTGGGCGCGCTCACGAAAGTCACTGGCAAGGCCGGCCTCGCTGTCGCTGGGTGAGGCCCCGCCAAATCTGGCGAGGCTTGGCCTCGCCTAGCCATGGCGAGGGCCGAGCTCGCTGGCACTGGCGAGATCGACCCTCGCCATGGCTGGGCGGGGCTAAGCCTCGCCGGATCCAAGGCGAGGTTGACCTCGCCCGCCCAAGGCAACGGTCGACCTCGCCGGCTGGCCGGAGGAAGGAGAAGCTAAATAAATAAATAAATAAAGAATTCAAAAATTCAAAAAAAATATTTAAAAATTCGAAAAAAATTTTAAAAAAAATTAAAAAATTTGCCATGTCGGCCGCAAAAACGGCGGTGTCCACATCGGTCTTGCCAGCCGGCCAATTTTATTTGGATGGACTAAACCGGCACAATTGTAAAAGATTTAGGACTAAATTGGTTTAAAAGAAAGTTTATGGCTGAATTGACACAATTGCAATAGGTTTATGACTTTTTTGGTAATTCTCCCAGCGATAAATCCACCTTTGATCCTCTAACTTGTACCTATCGCATAATTAGAGTTTTCTAACTTATTTTGTGTTATCGAACCCCTTCATTTGTAAGAAATGCTCAATCAAATTCCGTCAATAACACCTAATGTGACATTTTTATTATTCGAATATGAAAGCTCCGGAAATTAGTAATTTTAAATTAAGGGGCAATTAGTTGTTACTTGAGATGAAATGGTAAGAAAAAGAGAGAGGAATAAATACTATTTAATGTTGTCTTTGAAAGCCTTTGAGTTTTTTTGATATCTTCGAGATAACCAATATAATCTAAACATACTTTCTGAAAAATATTCTAACATTAATCGTTTTTATTTAAAGAATTAATATATTAAAAAACCAAAAACTGATATACATATGACAAATTTATCTAAAAATAATTTTTTAATTGAAAAACCTTAAACTTGTACATTTATGATACATTTACTCGATAGCCAAAAGTCCTACACTAGTACATTTGTAACAAATACACCAGTCATGAAATTGGATTAATATTATAAAAATGATACAACTGTAACAAAGAGAGGGTAAAATCCCAAAATAATATACTAGTCAACTATCACATTTTATCCAACTCAATAATTTGACAGTAAAATTTAACAAAAACTAATAGAGAGTAACTATTATAGGTGTATCGGTTTTTTGGTAAATTTGTCAAAAATGTATTAGTTTATGGGTTTTTGGTGGTAAAAAAATTAGTTTATGGTAAATTCATCATAAGTATACCGATTTTGAGTTTTTTAGGATATTAATACTTGCTTAAACAACATAGTTTCTTAAATATACTCGAACAAATATTACCTTTTAGAAAATATTAGATATTTGACTCTCAATTGGACCGAAGAGAAAGTATATCCTTGGGTTATATAGGATTTGCTGCGTTTTGTCTAATGTTTAATTTTTTTAATTAATTATGCCCTAAATTTGCTTGAAAGTTACCCTGAGTTAATAATATTACCTATGCCAAAAAAAAATTAGAAATTCATTTTTGCTAGTTGGGTATTAAAAAAATGCAAAAAAAAAAAAGAGAAAAAACATGTACGTGCAAAAGCGCTGAGTTTGGCGCAGAGATAAAAGTGACCTAAAATGGCACAAAATCTTGCACAATTACTTCTTTGGAAAACCTTTATCTTTCCATTTCTCTCTTTATTCAAGAGCATGAGTTCATCTTAGAGCATCATCCTAAGCACTCCTTTGCTTTACTCACTTTTGCTAAGGCTTTACTCAGTTATGATTATCTTAGACTTTGGCTCTTTGAAACTAGCAGAAAATGGGGGAACAAGCAGCAACCTTTTAGGGATAGTATGGAGAAAATTTTGCTAGACTAGGATATGTTTATGATAAATGTCAAGGGAGAACCTTGACATTAGGGGCGCGCATGATAAAATTTCTGTTTCTCAATTTCTTGTTTCTGCGTTCCCCTAACAGGTTTGGAAGAAATCCGTTTGGTAACGCAATTTGATTTCTCTATTTCTGAAACAGATTTCTATTCAGAAATAGAGAAATCGAAGAAATCGTGGTTCTGAAATTTTTAACTTCTCGGTTTCGAAATAGAAATAGAAATAGAAATTTTTTTTCTCAACTTTTCAATTTAGTCCAAAATATTTTAGATCAATAATATTGAAATAGAAATAGAAATAGTTAATTTAGTCCAAAATATTTTAATGATTTTTTAATATAATAATTCTAATCAATATTGATTGAAAATCTTAACTATTTGGCTAAATGGTGAGAATTGAATGAACAAGGCTTCATTTGTTGCACGTAAGAGATTTTATGCATGGTAATAGTTAATTGGTCATATTCATATCTAATGAGTCTTTCTTCACCTACTCTTCCGTGTATGCCAGCTAACGACTCTATTTGGCTAACTATTTTTTTAATCATAAACTTCATATTAAGGCGGTAAAAATGGGTCAAATCATTAGGGTTTCATCCGATTTTTCTTTTATAAGGAAAAGAGATCTAATAAGAAATATGTTGTTCTTGTAAGAGCGTTGATGAAAATATAGATTTTGATAATAAATTTTTAAATAATCCTAGTGTTGATAATTTTGAAAAAAATTGGTGACGATTTTTGAACACGATGAGGATATTTTTAACAAAATTTGGAAAGAAATTTGAATTAGACTTGAAGTTAGGATTTTTTTAGGAGATTAGACTATTATAATCATGGCTATCATTAGACTTATTTGATTAATGTGAAATCAATTTCGGCAAAAACACAACGACATATTCACTACAATTGAATTTCAATTTTTTTGCCACGTTGTTTATTTTTCGAAAGAAAATATTACGTAATAGGAAACGTAAGCATATGTAATATAAATTCCATGAAATTGTATTTTCAACTTTTCTAATGTATTAGTATTATTTCGATTATTTTTTGTATTTGAGGATTTTCTATATTATTTTAGTATTATTTCGGCTATTATTTTATATTTGAGAATTTCCTATGTTGTTATCTAATCAATTTCTATTCCTAGAAATAGAAATTTTTTTCGTTATCAAACGGATTGTTTAAATAAATTTTGAAGTCGTTATCAAACGGGTTTCTTCGCTCAAACCGTCCTAGGAAATAGAAATTGAGAAATTGATTTGGCCAGTAAAATCAATTTCTTGTTTTTAAATTTTACCACGCTTCTTAGATGCACTGCCGAGTTTCGCATGATCTCAATTGCACAAGCATGCACCGTCCCGACAAAGTTGTCAGGAAATGATGAAATAGCCCGGTCTGGGAATGGCTATTTCAACCGCCCCCACCGAATGCTCGGTCTGTCGTGTCCCGGTAGAGGCGGGTAAAACCTGTAATCGATGGGTTTTGAAAAGGTGGGACGGGGCGGGCTGCGGATGGATATGGCCGGCCCTGCTCCGCCTCGTCCCAATCCCCAATCATATGTTGAAAATGTAGAGATTTCAAGTGTTAATTTTGGCTCCTTTTATAGAAGCTGTGTTGCTTCCGTAATATGTAATTTCTTACCTTCTGTATAGATTCCAATATTAATATGAATACTTGCAATGATATATTCCCTTCTTTCATCGTTTTTTTTTCATGAAAGTTTTCCAAATTAGACTTTATGCTAATAAATATATTGTACAATTCATTCAACGTGCAATTTTTTTTTTCCAAAGATCACTACATAAGTTTTAAAATATATTTATTGACAAATCCACTTTGAAATTTTCAAGTTCGATTTTTTTTGTGGAGAGAAGCAAGTGGGGCAGCAAAATCTACATCCTTGCTAAAGTTAGGAATGGGGCATGTAAATATATTTCGAGTGGGGCATTACATCCTCACCGGACATCTCTAACAATAGTGTGGTGAGGATAGGGGATGCAGTCCCGCACCTGCTCTACCTCATTACCATCCCTATCCAGACCTTCGAAATATTGCATTGAATCAACATTAATGAAACCAGCAGCTTTATCCGTACTAAAAAAGGCCCAAAATTACAAATAACCTGTTGAATGAAAGTTCCTCTCTAAGCATTCTATAATCTACAAGAGTGTCAAACAAATATGGGTTGATCCAAAAGTAGACTCAATTGTATCTACTCCATACATGAAAGTTGGGGTGCAGATTTTTGCGTTCATATCCTAGGAAAATAAGGCGATATCTACCAATGGCTCCGGTGCCGGGGAAGAAAACCCGAACCGAACTGTAATCTCGGGTCAGGTTTCTAGCCGGGTGGTACATCAGCTCGGGTTTGGGAACTGTCTATATCCGAACCACTCGTTTCCGGGTTTGTTGGAAGATCCGACCCGACCCGACCCGATCCCGCCCCACCGGCGTCCCTGCATTGACCTCACAGAGTCAGAACCACCCTCACGTTCGCGAACCCGAAAAGACCAATTTGCCCCGTACGGAACCCCTAATTTAAGAATCCGCACCTCGGCCTCGTCAAATCCTCTCTCGCGAACTCTGGTACCGCCGCGCGTCGCCGCCGCCGTCGTATTCCCCCGCCTCCGCCACCGCCTCCGGCGGTCCTCCTCCGTGCCCTATCTCCTCGCCTTCGATTCGCCGCCCGCGATTCAGGTTTGAGTTCGTTCGCTCGCTCTCTCCGTTTGGTCTCCTTCCTCCGTTTCGTGGGTTTGGATTTCCGTCGCGTTTGATTGCGCTTCAGTGTTGACGCGCGCCAGAAATTTGCTTCTCCTTATTGGCGCTTCTATCGGATGAATCTTAGCTTCGTTTCGATTGCCCATTGAGCTAGAGCTACCCGTCGTCGCTCCTGAGCAGTTGCTCTGTTTAAAAAGTTCAGCTTTAGCTGCTGATGGACGATGTTCTGCCGATTAGGTGCTGTTTCGATCTTCGTAATGCGGGCTACGGCGGCTTTTCTTGCTCTGTGCTGATGAGTCTGCTGAGAGATCTAATGCCTTTTGATGTGTTGAATTTTTTTTCTGGGACTTGGGTAGTGATGTGTATATCGAATTCGTGGAGACGGTGACTTTATCTTTTGAGCAAGTGAGTAAATTCTCTTGGATTTTGTGCCTTTTGGAGAATTTGGGCACTAATTGATGTGTTTGTACTGTTGGCGATGCGGCTTTGCCATGACTGACGGGGAAAGATATATGATTTGCTTTGGACTTAGCAACGGAAGTTCGAGCATCTGCATTTGCAGTTTTTTGAATCCTTGCACATTTAGATCATTGCTGACAATTCATGAAGTACTTCGAGCAACTTCATAGCCCCTTTGAAGCAGATGCCTTCTTTCCTCGAATTAGTTTCATTTTTCCTAATGTAGGGATTGCGGGCTTTCTCGCAAAAAACGTTACGTCGAGTCTTTTTAGTTAATGAGTAGACATTTGGCCAAAGTAGATGGGGGTGGTATGCTGAAGTGAAGATTGAGACGAGTTGTCTCATTTGTAGAGGAGTGAGGACTGGGAACTTAGCTGCATGGCTTCTGAAATTACATGTGGGATTCCGGTGAATCATTTATTCTCTTCTGCTTGATGATATTTTTGAAGTATGGTTATATCCATCTACTACTGACATTGTTCTAGTCATCGTTTGACACGGAATGCACTTAGTGTGCGGTTACTTGAGATGGGACTGCCGGTCCTCTTGCAAGTGAGGCCTTTCTACTTATGTGCATTTAAATAGGGTCTCTTGGTCAGTTTTGGTTTGTGCCCTAAAGGTATTTCTCATCTGGAGATACACAAAAGCATGGTGAGGAGATCTGCACTGTTGAGGGATCCAATGAAGAGTAAAGAGAACTTAATGGACCCAGCATCAAATAGTTGAATTTTGAGATCAGCAGCTATCTACGTGCAGGACTTATTATTAAGTTCAATATTCCATAAAGGGACTAGACGGTTCATTGGTGTACAATAAAATGATAAGAATTTTGTAGTTCAGGGATGCAGGAATTGAATATTTAAAGGACATGTTGAACAAGGGTCATGTCACTAGAGAAATTGGGTGAAACATGTCTGAATAGAAGAAATAGGATTATAACGGAGCAAAACTTTGTCCAAAGCTATTAAATCTCAAGTTAGTGAGGTCTCTCAACTTATGGGGAGTCTGGGTAGAGATGGTTGTGTTGAAGTAGGTTCCCCCTTTTTGTAAGCTGTTTGGTCAAATATTCTTTCATAGAATTAGAGATGTATAGCTAAGAAGACCAAAAAAAAACAAACAGAAAGGCTTTTTCTCCTATGGTTTCTTTACTTGAAGTAGGGCCTCTTAATCTTGCATACCTTAAGTTTATTGCATAGTTTCTGAGCTCATTTGCATCATATTATTATGGTTTGTGGTCCATTAGAAGTTGATAATGCCAGTTGAGTTGCTTGCCATTGGAACATCATCTTCTGATTACATTATGACACATAAGGCAAAATTTTTGGTCTGTGTGCTTTGGCTGCTTTAACGTAGATATTCATCGGGTTGTCTTTATGCACCAGTTGTTAAATTTATATTTCTTGTTTTCCTATGAGTCATAGAATTCAGTGCACCTTACTGAATTGACCATCGACAAATCCTCCTTCATTTGGATATTAGTGCATTTGTATTTTTTTTATTTGCATTCAAATCTGAGCAAAACATAGCACCTTTCCTAGAAGTTTGAACTCCATTTTTTTTGTTAAAAATCCTCTGGGGTCTCTGTGAGAGTAACCTAAATGCATACTAGTGGCTATTCCTCTTTGGCATCATCTAATGCTATAACTCCTTGAATTGAATTCATTGTGACGGAATCTTATCTTATGCACTCTAATTTCTATTCTGTGCAGGACGAGTTCTGGATTTGCTCTGCTGCTGCTGGAATTATTCATTCATTTCCTCAATACCCTTCAAATGAATTCGCTGGTTACCACAGGAGAAATTTAAACGCGACTTGGTCTCGGAAGGCTAACTGGTATTTTGTCAACTTTTTGTATTCCTTCCTACAGATGGGCTTTCTTCCTCATTCTTTAAAAGTCCATTGAAGATTCTACTTTCCCTTGGAGGTTTGTGTTGGGTGCATTCTTACTGCAACCGTCTTGATACATCCATTTATGAGAGGATGGAAAAATTCTCTTAAATTGATTGGAAATAGACCTTCTCACTGATTTATGGCCGATCAATCTTTAAGCATCACCAATGCTGATCATTCTCTAGCTGTAGCACTTGCTGATCATGGACATGCCGATCAATCGATTGCCGTAGCCGATGATTCCCTGGCCAATTATCCTTTAGTTATCGGTCAAGAATTTCCCGATGTTGAAACTTGCCGGAGGACACTGAAAGATACTGCCATTGCACTGCATTTTGATCTTCGAATAGTTAAATCAGATCGCAGCCGATTTATAGCCAAGTGCTCTAAAGAAGGTTGCCCATGGCGTATCCATGTAGCTAAGTGCCCTGGAGTCCCAACTTTTTCTATAAGAACCCTGCATGGAGAGCACACATGTGAAGGAGTTCACAATCTCCATCACCAGCAAGCATCAGTTGGCTGGGTGGCAAGATCTGTTGAAGCACGCATACGTGACAATCCACAGTACAAACCGAAGGAAATTCTGCAAGATATCCGTGATCAACATGGAGTTGCTGTCTCCTACATGCAAGCTTGGCGGGGAAAGGAGCGTAGCATGGCCGCACTTCATGGTACTTTTGAAGAAGGGTATCGCTTTCTTCCTGCCTACTGCGAGCAAATAAGGAAAACAAACCCAGGAAGCATAGCATCCGTTTTTGCCACAGGACAAGAAAACTGCTTTCACCGCCTTTTCATTTCCTATCGCGCATCAATATACGGATTCATAAATGCTTGTAGGCCACTGTTGGAGATTGACAGAGCACATCTGAAAGGAAAATACCTGGGGACGTTACTCTGTGCCTCAGCTGTTGATGCTGATGACTCATTGTTTCCATTGGCTATTGCTGTTGTTGACACAGAAACTGAGGAGAACTGGATGTGGTTCATGTCGGAGTTGCGGAAGCTTTTGGGTGTGAATACTGACAACATGCCTAGGCTTACTATATTGTCTGAAAGGCAAAGGGGCATTGTTGAAGCTGTAGAAACACATTTTCCAAGCGCGTTCCACGGTTTCTGCTTAAGATATGTCAGCGAAAACTTCCGTGACACTTTCAAGAACTCAAAGTTGGTTAATATATTCTGGAATGCGGTGTATGCCCTCACAGCAGTTGAGTTTGAAAGTAAGATCACAGAGATGATGGAGATTTCACAGGATGTCATACCCTGGTTTGGACAATTCCCTCCTCAACTATGGGCTGTGGCTTACTTTGAGGGTGTCCGGTATGGGCATTTCACCCTGGGGATCACAGAGTTATTATATAATTGGGCCCTTGAATGTCATGAGCTGCCTGTTGTGCAGATGATGGAACAAATACGTCATCAATTTACATTATGGTTTGATCAACGTCGTGAGATGGGCATGAGATGGACATCAATTCTTGTTCCATCTGCAGAGAAGCGCATTCAGGAGGCAATTGCAGATGCTCACTGCTATCAGGTACTTCGTGCTAATGAAGTTGAGTTTGAGATCGTCTCGACTGAACGTACAAACATTGTGGACATAAGAACTCGTGTTTGCTCATGTCGACGTTGGCAACTCTACGGACTGCCTTGTGCTCATGCTGCTGCTGCACTCATCTCATGTGGTCAGAATGTCCAGTTATTTGCAGAGCCATGCTTCACTGTGGCTAGTTACCGAGGAACATACTCACAGGTGATAAATCCCATTCCAGATAGGAGTTTGTGGAAGGAGCCTGGTGAGGGAACTGATGGTGGAGGTGCCAAGGCTGACATCAATATACGCCCACCCAAGACACGTCGGCCCCCCGGTAGGCCAAAGAAGAAGGTTCTGAGAGTGGAGAACTTGAAGCGCCCTAAAAGGGTTGTTCAGTGCGGCCGCTGCCATCTGTTAGGACATTCACAGAAGAAATGCACGATGCCTTTATAATCCCTTAAATTAGATTTTTTTCATTTTATAACCCTTTCTTTTTCCTCCCCAAATCATGTTGATCCACCACAAGTTTTTTCTTTACCTTTTCCCTCCTGGAATTTGCTATAGAGTTCGTGTAATTTGTAAGCATGGAATGGCTGTACGTTAGCGGTTTAGTTTCATAATGACAAACCATTGAGAGATTAGGTTGGCTTGTCAATCTCATGCATGAACATGCGTACCAAAGTGTGATCAACTTATCATGTATTTAGCTTCGATCAATCAGAGTTTTGCTGTTGTGCACTTTATATCACCACTTCTCATTCTTGCTTCTACGAGTGACTTCGTTACCCGGGCACTTGTCCAGTTCTCTTTTGTACCATACATACAAAACCACTTTTATTGTAAGCTCTTGTGCACACGTTTGTACGATAAAGTATAAAGACAGTGACATTTTAGGACATACATTTTAGGGTTATCTGATGATTTTGGGAACGCGAATTGGATCTTTATGATTGCACTTGCTTCCGCTGCAGTGTCTAAAGAGGATCGAATTGCAATACGTAGGATGAAGCTTCTCCGTGAAATAGACCTAATAAGACAAATATGAATTTGAGTTTCAAAGATTTCATTGCACGTGTGGAGTGTAATTAAGTACATTACATCAGTGACCATCGTTAGTTAACATAATCTTGACAAAGATGCGCAAGATGATAACCTATTGTTGGAAGTGAGAATTTCTCCAGATCTTTAAGGCTATGGCTGTTAAAGAAGGCTCAAAAAGTGAGTGTTCTTGGTTCAACACTAGTTCAGAAGAATGAATTCCAGGCTGATCCCAGAAATGTTAAAAAGACAACTTCGTCATGCAAAAATCACTGCCATAGAAGCAGTACGCTGGCTAAGAATTGAACTTCAACTAAACATACTGGGAAGAGGTCTCACGGCCATAAATGCATCCACCATCTGCCAGAACAGAAAAATGAAATATTATCAAGTTATCGCAAATGCCTCCCTGCAGTGAAAAATGTCAAGTCCTCTTGATGAATTTACTTTAGGATTTTGTTAACAAAGCAACCAGTTAAGGAAATTTTACACTTTCCAATGTACTAATTGTCCTCATGTGTGCACGATCAGTGTTTGGAGAATTTCAGAGGGTGCATTATATGCTGAAAGTACTGTAACTCTTATGCAGGATCTGAGGGCTAGACTGAAGTGAACTTGCATTTGTGGAACTGAAGACTTTCAAACCGGAGAAGACTTATTTTCAGCCCATATATATAAATCTAAATCAAACCGATTAGCTTAGATATATTCTTGCTGCCATGGCTGCGTAGTTTGAGAACAAAGATCTTGTATACCATAAACAAGGTATTGCAGAAGACAGCCAATTTATCATGATCATATGAAAATACCTTCTCCAAAGTGCATTCATGTTGTAGATTTTCATGTTTTCACGAGGACTATAACCTACCCAGCAATCATTTCTACCACATGATAAAACCATCCAAGAACCTTCCAGGTTCAATCATATATAATTAAGAAATCATGCTTACACGTTCAAAGAGCTTACCTCATCTGTCACAGCAGCCCGAGCACGTCGATGTCTCTCTACTATCTCGACCAGGATTTCAGTAAGACGTTTCTTCACATCAAAAGTTAGCATGCGTCCCGATCCATACTCCTACCACAAGAAGATCAGGTAATCTCAAGAACAAACTCAAATAAGCCATTCATCACATTTCCACAAGAAATATTAATCTCACCGTCTTTATATGTTCAAGCTCATCATCATCCTCAAGAAAAAAACTTAAGTATTTCACTGGTATGTCGACCTACAATGTCAACAAGAACAAATAATCATCAATTAACATCCTCTGTAAGTTCCCATCGTAATGAAGAGAGATGACAATGAAGTTGAGAAACCAACACTCCCTACTCCATTACGTTTCACACCAAATGACAAGTGACCATTCTCCAGCTACTATTAAGCTAAAAACACACACCAACTAGTAAGATTTATCATGTCAATCATTTCATTTATCTTCAAATCTAGAAATTTGATGGAGAAAATCCAATGCTGTACTACAACAATCCAAGGAACACAGTACCTCCAGGTTTGCACCATACAGTCTTTGCTTTTCCTTGGTGTCTTGTCCACCAGTAAACGCGTATCTGTTTATCTGCAGGCATAAACACAAGCAATTGATGGCACCCAAACGAATAATGCAGCTTGCGCCTTGATAAATAGGTATGCAACCAACTAAAATAATACTATAGGGATATCTCTTGTTCCAAGTAGAAAAGTGCATTTACCTAGACCAGTAATGAGTTCAATATCCATAAATGGAATTTTTATGATTGCACAAGTGCATCATGCAATCAATTTTTTCATTGGCTATTAAGTTACATGATATCCTCTGTTTTAGCAAACCAAGGGGAAAAAGGAGAAAAAAAAAAGGTAAAAAAGAGCAATGCATGGCCATTGATAAACAACATCAAAATTTGCAACATCTTTGCTAATATCTCAAAGAACAATGAACCACATGGCCATATCCTTGGGAAAATGATAAACGTTATTTGCTCACAAGTCAAAATTTAGGCAACATCTTTGCTAATATCTCAAATGTTATGACTCAAACATTACAGAACCACAATTAGGAATATATCTCAGAAAGTGGATGATGCCAAATCCCTCAGTTATTCTGCCAACTGCAATTCATCGAAATTCTATGATGATCATGGAAAAATAACAGGCGAAAGAATGCCAGCAGCAAACCTTGTCCTTAATGTCCTTTGCAGAATCAGTCACATAAATGGCCGAGTTTGGGTCACTAGCTGACATCTTCCCAGTATCTCCCTACATAGATTTCATCACTCAATGTCAAACTCCAGTGAAATGTACATGCCCTTTATATTACAGTAAAGAGAAGATGTGATTCTTTAGAAGTCATGATAAAGAAAATAAAATCCATTTCATTTACACAGCTACATAAGCATGGCCATCTTGATGCTTAATGGACAAGACATGCTTGCTTGTCGTAATGAAATCATTTATGACATTGATGAGGACTTCAATCAACATACTAGATGTTGGATAAAAAAAATACAAAGTCAAATGCTGAACCTTCCATGAACCTTAAGTTCTGGATGTTAAGGTTTCAAATTATAACATGCAATGCCACATCCATGTAAGATGGCATGGTTCATACTCAATTCTTCCTTCAAAGTTTTCCTAAACATCGTGACAATAGAATACTCGCACTATGAGAATTGGAGTTCTTTTCTAAAATTTGTTTACATGATAAACAATTCCGTTCAAACATAGGAAAAGATAAAAGTAGTACACCATGAGATTCTTTCTTAGTCGTGTTATGAGAGAGCAAGAGAGAGAGAGAGAGAGAGACCAAAACCTCGAACAAACTCAAGCAACTACTTTGAATCTTCATACTTACAAATCCTTTGTTTCTGTTAAGCACTAAATGCATAGAATATGTGCAAGAACATTATAAGACCTGAAGTGCTGGGAAGAATGAGGATTCAATCAGTGCAGGCTTGTGATATCCGAGTCTGGGAGCTACATCCCTGGTCATTCTAAAATAAGGATCCTGACCAAAAAGAAAAGTTAACATAGTAAGGATGAGATTTCAGGAAGAAGGGCGAAACATGGAAATTTAATTACAGACATAAGGAGGCACAAAAGTCCCCCTTTTCAGAATAAAGATGCCATTTTCGACCAAAAAAAAAACAGAACAAAGATGCCATTGGAAAAAAGATGTTCGTTCAATCAACTGACATATGAAATTATTCACGAGCTACAAATCAAGTAATACCATAAAAAAGTATTCCATAAGATGAAAACTTCCTCTTGAACAGTCATGGGAAAAAGTCATAGGACTAACTATATAAAAGGGTTTGTTAATACTTTAACAATTACACAACCAGAAGTACAACAAACGGAAATATTCAGTAGTCAGAAAAATCCACCTGATCTATTGCACAAGGGATCAAGCATCGAAGATGATCTTTTCCATTAAATAGATGCGGAAAAGAAGATGGGAAAGAAGGTACAGCCTGCAAGATATAATGAACAGTGAGTTAGCCCCAGCAGAGTCTGATAGTTCTTTCAGCAACTTCACAGTCAAAGAGTACCAGTTTTCACTGTTAATGATACCAGAAGTCTATGATCATTAGCACAATCATGACACCACTATTAATAATAAGTAAACAAGCCAAAAATCATGCACAAGTAATCAACACATAATCAGTAGATAAAGCCTTGGATGATACCTGTACTGGAGGAAAGCTAACTTTTCCTATATGATCTTCCCCGGTGAAGCCAAAAATACCCACAACCTACGTATCGCCAGTTAAATGACTAAGATTAACAGAAACACTCTGATTTAAACTTAAAGTATGTGCAAGGACACTGTCAACTCCTTTTAGTAAAAGAAAGCAAATTATATTACCTTATTATATGTGACACACTTAGCAACCTTCACCATGTTCTTGTAGAAGGCACTGCATAAACATCAAATAAAATACTTCAGACAAGGAAAATATCGCCACCATTGCATTTTCAATAGTAACAGGGTATAAGTGAAGATTCACCAAAGAATTTTAGAATAATACCCAAAAGCTTGTGAGATAAGGAATTATAATATTTACCAAACTTAATGCTACACATGATTCTTACTTACCCACCAACATAATCAAAGTCGGAGAAGATGAAAGTTCTTGTTACGTCGAAACCACAAGCAATAATGTCTTTAGCATTCTCCCTTGCAAGTCTTTGACTTTCTTCCACAGAAATGTTCTTCCACATGCATTTCTCATCATCCGTAAGTTGAATTACCAGAGGAACCTTAAAGGCATCTTGCAGATATCTGAAGGCAGTGACACGCTAAGCATGAGACATAACCAGATTAAAGGACAACTAACAAAATCTTTCCAGTCACGTGCAGAGCAAACCACGGCATACAATTTTCGATCATGGATCATTCTGTAACAACTAAAAATGTACACAAGAAGTCATGGAACCCGGTATATATGCCAGTAAATCAATCAAATTACCATAGTCGAGCTCAAATTTTGCCAATAAAAAAAAAAAAAAAACAAAAACAATTTAGTCGTGGAATGATAAACATATCCCAAAACAAAGGAAAAAAAAAAGTTTCAGCTTCCCCTGCCATAATCCCGTTTGCTAGAATATTCGGGTTGCTAGTTATAACCCGTTATCTTCTCTTCCAACAACACGAGTCGCATTGCTGCTACATCACGTTAAATGCAATTGGACAGTAAAAACGAACGACTTACTTGGTGAACATGAAAGGGATCAAATGGCCCAAATGCAGAGCCTCGGACGACGGCCCTCTCCCGGTGTAGAGGTAAAACTTGTCTCCTCTCTCGTAAGCATCCAGAATCTCGTTGAAGTCCCTGCCACAATATCAATCCGAACACCGATGAAATCCAACGCCGGAGCGATCGAATAAGAGAGAGGAAAAAAAAAAAAGCCCCGGCGGAGCGCGAGACCTGTGTGCGAAGAAGACGCCGCGGCGGAGGAAGACGTGAGGGGCGCGGGAGGTGAGGCGCTGGACGCGATCGATCAGGGCCTGGTCGAGCCTCTGGCACCCGAACTTGTCGATCAGCTTGTCGTAGTCGATCTTCCCCGACACTTCCCACGGGTTCACTTCCGCCTCCGCCTCCGCCTCCGCCGCCGCCGCCTCCGCTTCGCCGCCCGCCGCCACCGCCGTCACCGCCGCCGCTCCCTCCTCTACTACTCTCTCCTCTCGCTTCTCCATCTACGTTCCCGTCCGATTCGACCGGCCGAGGGGAGCGGAACCACGGCGGAGAGAGAGGAGGCGGGAGGAGGCGGTGCTTTCCGCGACGACCGCCGTGCAGGGGATTGGAAAAGGGAGAGGGGGATCGACTAGGGGTTTGTAATTTTGTCGACGATGACGAGACGGGCTGGAGAGTCTTATTGGGCTCTTAATGGGCTGGGCCGGCCCAGCAATTCAACGCAGAAAAAGGATTATTGGGCTCGGAAAACACTTAAAACTACGGCGAGCCCCCAAGCTCGAGGTCGTCGCCGACGGCACCGGTTTGTCTCGCCGATTACTCGAATGTAACGCGAACGCGCGAGCACTCGTGTTGAGGTCCCACGCATGTATCGAGTTATGGTTATTCCGCACGACCTGCGACCAGAAGACCTAAGGTCGGTGAGCCCGTCTTTGGATGCCAATGTCTAGAAAGTCCTTACGAGCTACATTGAAGCGGGCATTCGTGTCGAGTTCTCATGCACATTATGAAATGTTTGGATCGAGTTGTACTTATTCTGCATGATTTGTGATAAGGAGATTTGAGATTATTGAGCTCGTCACTAGATGCTGATAGCTAGAAAGTCTCCATATAAGCTATGCTATAGGTAGACAACGCAGTGTAAGCCTTTGGTAGACCATAATTTTATGAGCATAAAACATGTGGAGGCCGCGAAAATATGTATTTATCAGTCTTGATAATTAATATTTTTCTGCAATCCGAATTTTATAAGTGAGATCCTTCTTGGTTTCGATCGTTTCAACTGCCATTTTTCAATTTTGGAGAAGTTATGCGATGATTAATCAGCGAATTTGCTTTGGGGTTGTGCAATGGGATATAAGATAATTTATTATATATTCTTTTTCTTCTGGTGATACAAACTCATAGTGTGTTTGTTTTGTGAAAATTTAATGATTTGTTAGATATTTTCTTAAATATGATTTTTATATTATTGGAATTAGTCAACTGCAAAATATTTTGCATTTCATCTATTTTTGTAAAATCATTATTTGTTTTTGGAAAAATCAACGATTTGTAAAATCGATCTTTTATAATATAAGTGATTTTTATTGTATAAAAATTTGCATTCTTTTGACAATGTAAGGCCCCTGTTTGTTTAATTATGTTTTTATTCCCGGAACAAAAATTTACGTTCTTTTGTTTTGAGGAATAAAAAAAGAACGTAAAACACGTTTATTTACACTTTTGTTTTTTCCAAAAACAAAAATATATTTTTTTGTTCTCGTAACAGATTTTGAACGAAATAAAAAATAGAAAAAAGTAGAAAAGAAACACTTTTTTCTTTCATTTTTCTTATTCTTTTTTTCTTTATTTTCTTCCATTCCTTTTAGCCATAGCATTGGCCATTTCCGATAGATTAGGTTGTACTAAAGTCGCATTTGGTCGATTTTAACCACGAAATTAAATTCGGTTTCGGGAATTGGACATTCGAGCGTGTCACGATTCATTTATTGGACACCGTCTTATCTTTCGGCGAATTTTCATCTAGTCCAGAATTTTGCGGAAAAATCAATTTCGACAAAAAAAAATAAGGGAAATTCGGATGGCTAAGGAAATGGGATTTTTTTCTATCTTATTTTGGCTTTGTTTGGGGAAATTGAAGCTAATTTTTCATTGGAGGAGCACTTGACTTGTTGGGCATGAAGACTTTGGAGGCATAAGTGATGAGTGCTTGATATTTTGGCCAAGCTTCTCATTGGCCCTTCAATTGACTTCCAATTTCTCTCTCTCCCATTTCCTTCTACCCATGCGTGAACCCCTGCTGCCCTTCTTCTTCTTCATTCTGTCTGCCCACTGCTCCATCTCCATTTTCCCTCTTCCCTTGTTCTTCCGCCAGCCCATTTCCAACAACCACTGCCTCATCCCAGCTCTAGTAGACACGCCCACACCACCAACACGTTACCACCCTCATGCCAACACACCATCGTCTCTTTCCCCTTAACCACAACCCCTCAGCCCAACGAACCTCCCACCATCTAGCGTCTTATCCACCTGTACGCCTCCAGCGACAACGCCACCTCACGCCTCAGCCCAGCAGCTCCAACACCAACTTCACTGCTCAAGCTGCCACCACCCGCCAACCTTCTGTCCTCATCCACCAACTCCAACCATCCAGCTGAGTAGCCACCATCCAAGACCAGCCCGCAAGCTGTGATCTCACTTTGCCATAACATACACCATTGAGCTCCATTCAAGACACAGTAGTATCAGGTTTTCACTGCCGTCGCCATGAGCCCACCGCCGTCCTAATCCGGTGAGTTAACTCCCTAATCCTTTATTAGATTTTAATTGTGCTTAGGGGGTTAGATTAGTGTTAATTAAGATTAGTTAGTTAATCCTAGGCTAGTGTAACTAGCTTGGTTAGTGTAATTAGATTGGTTAGGTTAGTTAGTTTAGTTAGGTTAGTCTACCATAGTTAGGTTAAGTTAGTTAACCATGGTTAGATTAATTAATCATGGTTAAGTTAATTAAATTGGATTAGCTTAATTAATCACAATTTATTTAATTAATCATAATTAGCATAATTAGTGAGGGATTAGCCGTTTCATGAAATTTTACGCTCATTCTTGTGAATGAATTTATGCATGAATTTGATGACTTTTATATGCTATGATATGCAATTGAGTGCTTAGTGGTAGTTATTTATTATTATTGCAAAACTCGATTTTATGGGCATTTAAATAGAAAAAAAAATGCTAGGTGTCAGTTTTTTACGCCAATTTTTATGTACTATATAAAATCATGGAGTTTTAAAGTAGGAGCATATCAAGTTTGATGGACCACGCACGATTATTTTACCGGAATTTCTAATATGAAGAAAAAGTGGTCAAGTTCATCATTTAAAATGAGGTATTTGAATGCAAGGCATAGTGTTCTTGGCTAAGTATGTGCTCATGTGGTCACTATTAAAACCCATTACCTAATGAGATTTGGGGAGGTGATGTTTGATTAAGTTCGGATGCCGATCGCGGTGGAAGTTGGGCCGATGCTCCTTTATGGAATGTCATCTAGGCGGGTAGTGCTAGACGTTGTCATGCCCAACGGATCGGGACAATGCCCATTTACACCGGATAACCACCGACTGTTGAGTTGGTTGTGGCCGATGGGTTATAATAATCGGAACACACCTAAATGGTTGAGTTATTGCGCCTAATTATGGGACAAAATTGTATGACATGGTATGGGACGTTTCATAACGGTTTTATCTTATAATCGGGACTCTTGTGAATGTTTGAAGGATGAGTGTTATGTGTTCCGATTATTAATTACGCTTGTGATATTTATAATAGCATATATGATGCACTAATGTGCAGGGACGCGCTGAGGCGAGGTAAGTTTTGTATGGTGCGTGTTTAGGACCGCATTCAAGATGAATTTGTGTCCTAATTGGAGTTTAGGAGTTTTGACTCACTGAGATTTATCTCATCCCGTCGTGATTAACCATTTTTCAAGTTCTTAGTATGGAGATACATCTCCATTTGTTTTGGGGTTCCATGGGACATGGATTCAGAGTCTACCTCATTCCTTATCCCCAGGAACATCTAGACTCACGAGTTAGTGGTGACCACAATTTGGGTCGATGAGGGCCGATGAGGGCCTCTTTGATTTGGTGCCTCATCGCTTTAAGGTGTGGTTTATTAATGAGCATAATGGTGCTCGAGAGGGTCCCTTGCAGGGTTTTGATGGACCACCCATTGGGATGGAGGATGGGGAGGTAGGTCACCCTATGGACATTGACATTGTGGATAGTGTTGTGGTGGACCTAGAGCCCGAGGTGAAGGGGTCCGAGGCATAGGTTGCCTAGGAGTTTTTTTTGAGATAGACTTGTGTATATAAACTCCTAGAGTTAACTTGCTATGTTTTTTTTTTTTTTTTGCTGGAGAACTACCAGCTTAACCGACAACTGCGCCATAAACCCTCAAAACCCCCAAGCCGACACTTAAGCTTAGCGGAGGACCCACCACTAGGGGTGTCAAAAAAACCCAGCCTGGCCCGACCCGACCCGACCTGAACATGAAACAAATATAAAATGTGTTTCGTGTTCGGGTCGTGTTCGAGTAACAAATATGAAACAAGCGGAATATATGTTTCGGGTCAGGTTTAGGGTTGGAACATTGTTCGACCTGAAACACGTTAACACCCTTGTTCCAATTTCCAAACAAGTCACCAAACACAAACACTAAACACTAAACAGACATGTTTTCAAAAACACCTCCCCTTTGGCTTATTCTCCGACGACTGCGCTTCTCGTGGATTCCGTTCCGCTGCCGCCCTCCGGTCGACGTGCCTCCACCTCGCCGTCGCCACCCCTTGTCTCAACGTCGGAACCCTAGCCGCCGCTAAATCAATCGATCGTCGCCGTCCAGGTCTCCATCTCTCGTCTCAACACCGGAACCTTAGCCGCCGCCTATTCCTATTGTTTTAGTGGGAAAACGCTGGAGCTGTCGATTTTGATTTTTCCTCGGAGTCGGGAGAAATTCTGCCGCGACTTCTCACACGTGCGTTTACATGACGGCTTGATCCGGGGTCTTTAAATTCGTCGGCAGGCATCGGAGCTCTTCTCGTTCTTGGTAAGGTTTCGTTCTTCAAACGCCATCTCTACTCCTTTTTTTGTTTCTTGGATGCTTATCTTCAATTGGTGTTTCTTTCTTTCTTTTGGGTATATCGTGGTTTTGCGGTGTCTCGTTTGGTGCTCTGGTTCTTGGTGGGTCTTTCTTGTTCGAGCTTATCTTGTTAAAATGAATGGTTGATTGGAGTGTGAATGGGGAATTCTGTGGATAGGCTTCGGCAAAGCGGTTGACGGGGAGAGGGAAGATTGTGCTGAGGAGAGCTGGGAAGCAGCATCTGCTGGCGAAGAAGAACACCAAAAGGAAGTTGCGGTTGTCGAAGTTGGTGTGTTCTCTTTTTATTTTTTTCTGTGCAATTCTTGCTGTCATTGTTGCTAACTTGCTATTGCTGGTTTTGTGCTGCTGCTGTTATTAATTTGATATCTTGCTTCTTTAGCATTCTATGTGCAGAGTGATGGTTTTTTCTTTGCTAGATTGTTTGCCTGAAGGATTAAGATGCTGATGCCCTGCCTCGTGCTATTCTGAAGAAGACTCTAACTGTTTGTACTATTGTTAAATTCTTCAACTGGATCTTTCTTTCTTCTACTAGGTTTAGATCCCTACTAAAAAGTTTTATATTTTGAGTTATCAAGATATTTGCAAACTCCAAGGAAGAGGTACTCTAGCTCCTAGACATGCTTGATTGGAAATAAGGGACCGGTGCATTGAAAGTAGAGTAGCAGCTGTAACTTGTTCATTAATATGTATTTCTCTATATGTCAACTATTCCTTAGCGGCTGCAACTGGTACTGAGTATGAGGAATATCTATGGGATTTGCCTTCTGTCAATACACAATTAGCTGGATTGATGTGGAGTTCATGTCAACTGTTGTACATAGTCTCTATCCAATTTCAATAAAAATGTGCATTCGTCAATGTCAAGTCCGAATTTTGTTGCTTCTTTACTATTTGGTCTGGCACTGAAAAAGCCAGAGATGGTACAATGATGGCTTAACTAGCCATTTCAATTGTTGCAGGATATTGCATGCTTTTGACATTGGATTGAATTGATCTTGGTTATAGTTCCTTTACTGATATTTTTGCTGCCATGAAGCTTTGATGACACCACATGCACAACCCATTTTTGGTTCCCCCTCGTGTTGGCTTAGTGTGGATTAATCTTGTTATCTCATATCTAGATGAGCATTTGCTAGGAACAGTGTGGCTTTTGATTTTGTGTGCTTGGTGTGTTTGCACATCAGGAATCAACAAGCATGCCTAAACTTGTAAGAGAAGTAGAAGCCACAGAGAAAGAAGTAGAACAGCGACAACGACTTGAGATGCAATCACTGGTGAAGTAAACCGCAACAATGATGAATGATAAGTAGAGAATCGAATGTTTCCATTAAAGGAGAATTGTTACATATGTATGTTTCTCATTTTCTTGTCTGCAACTGCAGGATATTTCAACAGATTGTAATGGTAGGTGGCATTCTAATCCGTGGGTCGCACCAAGCCTCCGTCACATTAGATGGTCTAATGTGAAAAAAAAAAAAGAAGTGAAAACCCAGAAACCCGACCCGACTCGACCTGAAACACATTCGATATTCTGATGTGTTTCGGGTCGAGTCAGGTCGGGTCGGGTCATAATGCGTGACCCTTATGTTTCGGGTCGGGTCGGGTAACATCAAGACCAGACCCAACCTAACCCATTTACACCCATACCCACCACCCCTGAGTCACACTTAATACACCTAGCGCCTCCCATGGGTTTTGAACCCTTCACCTCTAGGCTGAGAATCAAGGGGCCTTATCCAAATGGAGCCACCACGGCCGGTGGTGTTAACTTAGTATGTTTATAAAGTGTGTTTCGTGAAAAATTGTTGTCCTATTTTTACTATCCCCTTATTTGTTTGTTGGCCGGGTGTTTATTTAATTTGCTTTCACATGTGCTTAATCAAAAAATAAAATGAATGGGTCGGTAATGCATCCTGGGACATTGCATTTTAATGACCGCCAATGGATAATGCGCATACCGAGTTCGGGGCGTGACATTATAATTATTTTCTTTGTTTGAAAACCTCGATTTCAAATTCATGGAAGGGAGTCGAACTTTTTTATTGAACTATAGTTAAAAGATGTTGATTCAACTAAAAAAAAGGGGATTATAGTTTTCGAGTTATTTGAATATACATAACAATTTCATTCCTCCATTTTAATATTTAATTTAAGAATACTCAAGTTAGCTTAGCTTCAGCCATTTGGGATGGCATTTTTCCCCAAACCTTGTATTTTGTTTTTTTCTAAAAATTGGGAAATTCATGGCACGATTGATAACAATTCTAGTCAAAAATTTAGTTTATGGAAGAGAAATGTATTTTTCTATTTCTATTTTTAGATGAGTTTATAAGTAATATCTATTTAATAATGACACAAAATTTCTATTTCTGAAATAGAAATTCGTTTGATAACGATACAAAATTTCTCTATTTCTGACGACCAGTGGACGGAGAACGGGCAAATGGTGGAGGCGGCTAGTGGCCAATGGACGATGGTGGCAACCGTTGATTGATGGTGACAACCAGCAACCGATGACCAATGACAAGGCCGGCGACTGGTGGCGATGGCTAGCAGCTAGGAGTGGTGATAATGGATGGTGAACAATGGGTGGTGACCACCGGTGGTGGCAAGCAATCAGCAAGCAATGGCGAGTGATCGGTGACCAACGACGGTAGCTAGTGGCTAAGGACACGTATGACAAAATTGTTGGCTATCATTTGATTTTCTAATTCTATTCCATGGATGAGTTTTTGAGCAAAAAAACACTTTTGATAATAGAATAAATTTCTATTTCTAGGAGCGACAATGACCAGTGTCCAGTGACCAAAGTTCGACATCAAACGATTGGCGTTTAGCGTCCAGTGACCAGCGATGAGCAGCCAAAGTCCGAAGTCTGGCAATCGACAACCGGTGTCAAACGTCTGGAGTTCGACGTCTAACGTTCAACATCCAAAATTTGGCAACCCGGTGATGGGCGGTCCAATATCCGACAGCCGGTGGCAAGCGACGGATAGTTGGCGATGGACATCCGGTGGTTGGTGGTAAGCCTTCGACATCCAATGATTGGCAATGAGTGGCCAATGACCTATGGGCATTCGGCATCCGACGACCAGCGGTTGGCAACGGGGGGCCCGAGTTTGGTGGCTGGTGGCCGAGGTTGGTGGTAGGCAGCCGGCAACCGACAGTGAGCATTTGACATCCCTTGGGCGACAAGTGGGCAACGAGCAATGACAAGAGTGAACGATGAGAAAATTTTGATTTCTCATTTCTGTTTTAGTAATAGAAAAGCTAAAAATTTTAACTTCGATTTCCGCTCCAAATCTATTTTTGGAATAGAAATTTGTTTCAGAAATAGAAAAATGAAATTGCGTTACCAAATGAATTTATGTTCCAAACCTATTTCGGAAAATAAAAAAATAGAGAAATAGAGAAACATAAATGTTGTCATGCGCACCCTAAGAGTGGTGACAACGGATAGTGAACGGCGGTTGGTGATGATAAATGAGTAACTGACTAATAGATAGAACAAAAATAGTGAAAAATTTTTTTTCATTTATGTTCCAAAAATAAAAAGTAAAAAAAATTCACTTGTGATTTTTGTTCCAAACCTATTTCTAAAATAAAAATTTATTCCAGGAATAGAAAAATGAAATATTTTATGAAATAGATTTCTAGAATAAAAAATAGTTCTGGAATAGAAATAAAATAATTATCATGCACGCTCTAAGTAACTCAAATTTGATATGAAAAATATTATTGGGGGAATATTGCACAGGCCTTTCATAGTTTTTGCTAACAAATGAGAATCGAACTTATACTCTCATGGAAAATAGATGATTCCTTTTCACTGAATCAATGCCTTGGTAGTGCTAGAGATTTATGAGCATGGAAAAACCGTTGGGCTGCAAGAATATGGATTCTTCATTTTTGAATGATTAGTCTTTCTATAATTTGTAAATTGCAAAGTAATATCATTCTTGAAGTTTCAATCGCTTCATTTGGAAAGTATAATTACGTTTTAGTCATTTCAATATAAACATGATAAATTCTCAGCAAAAGGAACATAGCTATTACATGATGAATTGGTAAATTTGCTATGAGGTGTAGTAATGGGATATAAAACATTTTATCATATATTATCATTCTTTGAGATTATAAACCCAAAGTGCTTTTGTATGACCAAAAAAATTATATAATATTGTCATAAATTCGATCTTTTGGATTGTTTAGGAAGATTAGGAAGATTATTCAACAAATATATTTTCATTAATAACAAATCCATGATTTAACAATTGCATTGATAAAGAAAAAAATTTGTATTCATCTAATTTTTCCAGCGAGATAATATCGATTTTAGGAAAACAATATTTTTCATGAATGAGATAAGTCACGAATTTGTGGAAGGGGAGTTGGACTTTTCATTTTTTATTTTTATTGTAGTCAAAAGGTTATGGTTGCAAAAAAAAAAAAGATTAAAGTTTTCGAGTAATTTGAATATGTTTCAATATATATTAAAATTTCATTCCTACATTTTTAATATTTCCTTTTTAAAAGAAATTGGGGAATGGAGCAAGTGGAATATATTAGGAAATATCTATCTAATTGAAAAATCATTTTATTGTTGAAAAAGTATACGTATGAATGAACGGGACTGGAGTCTTTTGGTGAGTATGAGCGGGATTGGAGTTTGGCGTGGTCTTGCGAGTTCGGTGCACTACTGTGATTTTTGTATGTTTATCTGAGCAAACTCTAGAGGCTACTATTGTTTGTGCAGTGAAGGCTGAAACTTTTATAATGACGGTTATTGCATTGTCTATGTGGCGTCGACCGGGTATTAGAGTTTATTTATCTCTGGAATGTGATCGATGGTCTCCTACTATGTATGTTAAAGTGTTCTCATTTGAGCCAAAGGGTCGACTGATCGAGCTACTGGCCAGCTTGTTGTGTTGTCGAACCAAACTGAAATGTCGGCTAATCGGGGTTGATTTTTTTACTTGTATTTATGGGTCCTTGTTGGTGTCATTAGTGAGAAATATCATGACACAGCTTGGAAGAATGATATGCTATTGTAACAAATGTGGTGGTGTTCTACAAATTACGTGCTAGTGTATGTTTTCCCTCATTTAATGTATCTAAAACCGAGAGATGAGAAGAATCTTCCCGAATTACTTAAGAGTGTGCATGGTAACACTTCTACTCCAGGAAATAGTTTCTTTTCATAAATAATTCTTTTCTATTTTTATTTCGAGAAACAATTTCAAAGTAAAATAATGTATTTGGTAATTATATAAAATTTTTATTCTTGAAATAGAAAAGGAATAAAAATGCATTTGGTACAATTTTTTTTATTTTTATTTATTCATTTTTATTCTTGATCATGAACAGCAACTACTGCCCGCCGCCATCACCCGGCATCGCACAACCACGCACACACGATCGACCGCACGATCGCTGCACGACCGCCACCGCACAACCGCGCCCGCCAACCATCACCATGCCACACGAACGTCGCCCACAACCCACCGGCCACCGCCACCACTATCGCCATCCCAACGCCACGACTCTGCCTAACGATACTGCAACTCCGTCGGCCACACACCTCAGCTCTTCAATGCCACGAGTAGTCTGACAATCCACAGCTGCTCCATCATGTGATCCACGCTACCTCCCGTTGCTGCATTGAAGTTACTTGTCCAAACCGATGCTCACATCACCGCCTGCATCGCTGTCACCACCACTCGCCAAAACCCAGCTCAACGCCATGAGTAGCAATGACACCACTGCCAATCTTTACTAGTGAATGCTGCTCAATGTTATCCCTCTGCGAAGATGACATTGCTGTTGAATCCAACTCTGGAATGTCGCCACTATCCCCCTAAATCCGTCGTGTCCCTGTTACTTTCATAAGCCGAGGAGCTGTCACGGATTCCCCCTTGCTCACGACGAAGAGATCATTGCCCAACTGAGTTAGCAACCTTCATGTGCTTTTATTTTGTAGATATCTCCACCTGCAACGGATTCCAAAGTCACGTGCTCTAGGGAGGTAAGATAATAAAAGGAAAAAGAGCAAAACAACAAAAAGGTGAATGTGGGAATTAGTGGAGACCCATTCACGAAAAGAAATGCATGTGTGGACCCCATTGAACTACGAGCACTTCTTGCTAACAAGTCAATCACGCTTGAGCAAGATTAGCAAACTCAAGCCATCCGTCGTTCAAACTCGGAAACGATATGTGACACCCAAATTCTCCTTCTCTTTTCTCGTTAATTATAATCTGCATATTAGAGACTAAGGTCATTTCTTAGATTAGAAAAAAAAAACTCACGTTTTGCTAGTTTGGCCACGACCACCTCGTGCTTGGAGTGACAATTCAAGGAGAAGCCTTTCTCCCCCACATAGATGCCAAGTGTAGAATGTAAAAGAAAGAAAGGAGGGGGTGAGGTAGACCACGATTCTTTTTCTTTATTTTATTCTTTCCTTTTTTTTCTCCTTGGGGGAGGGGGGGGATGTTCAGTCGAAGGAACCCATTCTTCTTTTTCCTCACCTGCATTTTCTTTTCTCTCTATTAGCTGCGACACCCATTTCTTCTCTCCTATGTTCTTGCTTCGTTCCGCCAAAACCCGACCTGATCTCTGCCCTTCTTAGCCTCATGCCTCCGTCCAACAACAAGATCGTCATTGTCTGATCCCACTCGATGCCTCCTCCCTCTTCCGCCGGTGAAAGATCCAGACAAGTGGAGCTGTCCTTGTAGTCTCGCATTCATGAATTTGCTCTCCCGGTGCTGCATATTGGTTTAGGGCTGGGTAGCTGCGATGGGGGTGCAAGGGACAGTTGGTAAAGCTCTATCCATTGTTGGAATCAATAGTCGGTGAAGTCGGTTGCTGTTCGATTGTGACGGGGTATCGCTCTTGGAGTCCCATCTATATGGGTAAACCATAGGGAGCCGTCTATGCATGCGTCCGTTCTCTGTTCTTTTTTTTTTTTGTTATGCATTTCTTCAACTCCATTTTCTGGGATCGACCTTCCTTGAGCGGCGTGTCGCTATATCCAGAGAATTTCAATGTTTCTAGTAAGGGTGTCAGGAACCGAACCGAAATCCGAACCGAACCGAATACCGAACCGAACTGAACCGAAAAAATAATTCTCTCTAAAGGACTGAGAATGGTTGAATAATTTCTCAGGGGACCTTGTAATGCTAGGTTGGGTGCAAAAGGTACATGGTGGAGTGTTGTCTTCCCTTGGATGATTGTAAACCTCGTGATGCCAGGTTGGGTGCAAGGGGTACAAGGTGGAGTGTCGTCTTCCCCTGGGTGATTGTTGCAGTTAGACTTCCATAGATTCTGAAAATTGATAGTTTGTTTACCTATTTGCCTTGCTATTGGCCAACTTCGAGTTTGGATTAATCACCTACTTGCTGAGTTTTTATTTTAAAAACTCACACTTGTTTATTGTGTCTTTTCTTCAGATTAAAAGGTGATCGATTAGCGCTTGACGTGTGGGAGAGTTTTGTTTTTGTCATGATGGATTTATGAGGTGGGCTTAAGGCCCGTCCGCCCAAGTTGGGCCCAAAAAGGCCCGGCCCACGGGAATAGGGCCCGTGGATGGGGGAAGGTATAAAAGGGAGGAGAGAGAGGGAGATGACACCTCTTGGCAGAATTGACGTATGTCTTCTTCTCTCCCGCGCACTCTCTCTCCCTCCAAAAAGGAAAGTAAGCACAAGGCCACTGTTTTCTCCCCTTCAAGCGTCATCGGATCGAACAAAGTTCAAATTTCTCTTCCTCTATCGGCATTGGAGTCTAATCTGTGGCTAACAAGGTACGCTCGACTCCGTGGTGTGCTTTACAATCGGTGATACGTGTTTTCCCGGGTTTCGTCTTCCGCATTGATTTAGGGGTTCGATTTAGTGTCGAATCCGATTTTCGGGAATCAGTTATTCCCAACATTGGTATCAAAGCCCTAGTTCACGTTCTCCCGATCAATTTGATGTTTTTTGATTAATATTTCGCGAAAAAACTTTCGGTTGTACGGATCGGGGCGAGAAATCTCGACATCCGAGTGTTGTTCGGCCATTTTTCTGAGTTTTCGTAAGTCGAAATCAAATTCTGAAGGCACTGGGAGAAAGGCGACGTTGAGACAAATTCGGCAACATGTCGCACGCCGCCGTACGACGCCGCACGCGCCCACACACGCGGCCAGAAGCCGCTGCGCGTGGGCGCGACGCGCCTGGAAGTGCTGGTTTCGCCAGCGCGTGCACCACACGCGCCGGTGGCAAACCGGCACGTGCGCGCCGGTCTGCGGACCGACACGTGCTGACGTCACGGAACGACATCATCGTGACGTCATCCACGGTCGGTAACCGCTCGGATGACATCACCGATGACGTCATCACCGATGACGTTCGCCGGTGGTCACCGGCCGACGACCCGACCCAACCGGCGACCCGACCCGACTCGCAGACACAAGCACGCGCCCGGCACGTGCTGGATGACGTCTGCGTGACGTATCCCCCGCATGCGCGAGGCACGTGCGGTCGGTCCGCGCGAGCGGTCCGACCGGTCCGACCCGCACGCCTGTTGACCGTTGACCGACGACCGTTGACTTTGACCGTTGACCAAAAAAAGGAATTTGTTTCTTTTTCACTCATGCCTATATGGGTTATAAGTAATCTATTTTTAATTCTGCATTTGTTGCATGAATTTTGGAAAGTTATATATTTTCCTTTATATTTATTATGGATTATAAGTGATCCATTTTTTAGTTCTGCATTTGTTGCAGGAACTATGATGCGTTATGCAAGGATACCTACAATCCCGAGAACGGACGAGGGAAATGCAAGACTTAAAAGGCTGATGACAGAGTTAGTTGATTATTGGTGGCATGACGGTGATTTAGTATCACACGTGGTCAGGGTCAATCAGATGATACAGGAAATCATCTGGAATGGTTATCTTATGCCGGATTTTGAGAAGGTGTCGGCTTTGATGAATACTCTTCCACCTGAATGGCAAGCAGTATTGGATCGGCTATGGGAGGTCAACGTGGTCCCGGGTTATAGAAGGCTGGTGGAAGCTTTTGTAAGAGAGCACTATAGGATTGAGTTGGTCAAAACTTCAACCCTTAGATTGAGCGCTACATGGCGCCGAGTGAATGCGCCTTGGAGGCGACATGAAAGCTCTCCAAAAGTTTTTCTATGGTTGGCAAACGTGCCTTCAAATTTCTCAGATATTTTGACTGATAGATTAGAAGGGACATTCCCTATTTATTTCTTTGATTAATTATGTAATGTTTACTACCTGATTGTTGTTGATGTAGCAACCGATATGTTAGTTGTATCATGTGAAAGCATTGTTATTTTATTGGATGTTAAGATTTTATTTGCTTTTTGTTATTGCTGGTTGTGTGGGTAATTAGTGGGTAGTAATAGAAGTTTTTGTAACTTCATAGAATTTATTTGCATAAGACAATTATATTAATAATAATTTTGAGTTCGGATTTTTGGAGGATGATTGGAAACATAGTGATCTTTTGATTCCGAAGCTTTACTTGAAATTATTCATTAATATGATGGGTCTCTGCAAATAGGGATGTATAAATGATAGGCATTAATTATTCGTGCATGTATGTCTGATGTGTTCAGATCGATGGTTTCAGCAACTAAGAACGTGATTGCTGATATGAACGGTAACAATTGTGAAATACTGAATAAGAAGATTCAATATGTGCTAGAAAAGTAAGAAGCACTAGAAGCTATTGACCATGTTATGGAAGATCTTGAGGATGCTGTGCGCCACCTTTGAGCTGGTAGAGGACCGCTTGACGGCATGTGAGCCGAAAATAGATATTTTCAATGCTGGTTCTAACTCATAAAGGGCTTTGAACTCTAAGCGCAAGCGTATTGATTCGTTCAATATGTGGGAATGCAAAGGATCAAGTCCTTATTGCAAGAAATCAAGAATTAACCAACACAAGAGAGGAAAACATTCTCAAGTGAAGAAAATGTCAAAAGTGAGGTGTTACAATTGTGACAAGAAAGGTCACTATACTCGCAACTGTTGTGAGCCAAAAAAAGTAAACACCCCTTGTACTTTTCAGAACTTTACTTATGTGTCAAGTTCTGCATTATAGGCTGAATCCAATCCTTTGTGGAATGTAGATTCGTGGAGCGACGAACCATGTAGCAAAGGATAGAGGATCATTTGTGGAATTCCGACGATACCAACTGGAACTAAGTGGATCTATATTAGAAATAATTCCAGAGCTGAAGTTAAAGGGATTGGCACCTGTCAATTAAACATGCATGGTGGACGCATCTTGATGTTCTATATGCTCTGGAGATTCGTTGAAATTTAGTGTCTGTCTTAGTGTTGGTTAAGCTTGATTTTGGTATGAACTTCCATAATAAAGGTGTAGATTTGTGTTTAGATACAAACTACTATGGTTGTGGTCACTTACTGAATGGTTTTATTGTAGTAAATGTTGACTGTGATGATGTCAATATGTTATTCCCTTGTTTCACGTCTTCTACCTTATATGATAATGATGTGAATATGGTGGCATGCTAGACTTAGTCATATGGGCCAATAACATATGAATAGACTAGCCAAAGAGGGCTTGTTGGGCAATATTGAAAAAGTTGATTTGTCCAAAAGTGAGCATTGCCTAGTAGGGAAAATGACAAGGAAACCATTTGGAAAAGATAAAAGAGTTGAATTTCCTCCGCATTTAATCCATTTGGACGTCTGTGTTTCAATGAATGTAAGAGGAAGGCAATGGGCTGTTTATTTCATCATTTTTTTATAGATGATTATACTCGAGTCGGATATGTCTATTTGATTTCTCATAAATTTGAAGCATAAGTTGTTTCAGAAGGTTTATGAATCTGGCAGAAAATCAATTAAACAAGAAAATAATGGTATTTAGATCCAATCGATGTTGAAAATATTTATCTGATAAGTTCAGAAAATTATGTGATGAAAAAGGAATAGAAAGATAGTTATCTATTCCATATACTCCTCAACAAAATGGTGTTGCAGAGAGAATAAACAGAACCCTACTGGAATGGTTAGGTCCAAGATGGCGCATGCTAACTTACCTATCACTTTTTGGAGTGATGTGTTGTTAACTGCTGCCTATATACTTCACCGTGTGCCTTCCAAATCAGTTATTTCTACTTCATATGAGTAATGGACAATTAGAAAACCGGACTTAAGTTTTTTTAAGCCATGGGGTTGTGCTGTCTATACTCATAAGTCCTCTCACAAGTTTGGGAAATTAGGTCCCGAAGGAAAGAAGAGTATTTTAATGAGATACTCTGAACACTCAAAATGGTATGTGTTCATAGGTGAGCAGGAAAGTGTGAGTATAACTGAATTTGAATCACGGGATGTCACATTCTTAGTGGATGAATTTCCTAAGAGGGGCGAAATAAGGGAAAATTACTCTCTATTTGAAACCTTGGATCAAGATAATGATGTCAGTGGAGTTTATCCAAGTGGGAGTAATATGAGATGTGATGAATTGAATTCAACTCATTCTCAATTGCAACCACCTGATGTGACGACATCATCATTACCTAATCCAAGTGGGAGCATGATGGGGAATGATGTGCTAAGTGTACAATCTCCCATACGGTGAACAAGTCGCCAAAGTATTCCCCGTCAATGTTTTGACATTGAAAGGGAAACTTTTATAATTGCTCCGCAAGATGAGGATGAGTCGAGAAATATTAATGAGGCTCTGAAATGCCCTAGTAAGGAAAAATGGATTTATGCAATAAAAGAGGAGATGGAGTCAATGAAGTCAAACCAAGTTTGGGAACTGGTTGATCTTCCAAAAGGACGCAAAACCATTGGGACAAGTGGGTTCTCAAAATAAAGCGAAAGACTGATGGCTCAATAGAAAGGCATAAGGCTTGCCTTGTGGCGAAGGGGTATAATCAACATGAATGAATTGATGATGAAAATACATTTTCTCCTGTAGTGAGATTTACCTTGATTCGCATTATTCTGGCAATAGTGACTAGTATGGATCTTGAGTTACATCAAATGGATGTAAAGACTGCTTTCCTTAATGGAGAATTAGAGGAAGGAACATATATGGAACAACATGCTGGTTTCATAGTGAAAGGCCAAGAAGGAAAGGTATGTCGACTTTGGGGTCGATATATGGCCTTAAGTAGTCGTCAAGACAATGATATATACGTTTTCATAATACCATAATGGCATATGATTTTACAATGATAGATGAGGATCATTGTGCATATATCAAAAGATCCAAGGATCAATTTGTGATCATATCATTATATGTTGATGATATACTAATTGCCGGAAGTAATATGGAGTTTGTTAATAATATCAAGAGTTGGTTGTCTTCCAACTTTGAAATGAAAGGATATGGGTGAGGCTGCATACATTTTTGGAGTTAAGATTTCGAGAGATCATTCGAAGAGATCGTTGTCTCTTTCGCAAGAAACCTATATAAATAAGGTTCTTGAACGATTTCGTATGCAAGACTGTAAACCCATACACTCCTATTGCAAAAGGTGAAGGATTGAGCCATAGACTGTGTCCAGGGACTCCACAAGAGAAGAAACAAATGAAACATGTTCCTTATGCTAGTGCTGTTGGAAGCTTGATGTATACTATGATGTGTACAACACCCGACATATGCTTTGCAGTCGGAATGGTGAGCAGATACCAATCCAATCCAGGTCAAGCACATTGGAAAACTGTTAAGAGAATACTGAGGTATCTAAATGAGACTACTGATTATATGTTGAGTTATTAAGGAAATGATCTGCAACTCAAAGGCTATTGTAATACTGATTGGGGAGGAGATTTAGATGAAAGAAAATCTACCTCTGGGTTTGTTTTCTTACCGAATAATGGCGCCATATGTTGGAGCAGTAAGAAACAAAAGTGTATAGCCTTGTCCACGATGGAAGTTGAGTTCGTGGTATTATCAAAGCAAGATAAGAAGATGTTTGGCTTAAGAGATTTTTGGATCATTTATGTGTTATTGGAAGTGTTGCAGATTCATTGTTGGTTAACTGTGATAGCCAAGCAGCAAAAGTGTACACCAAAGATCCAAAATATCATGGCAAGACCGAACATATAGGTACAAAGTATAATCTTGTCAAGGATATGGTTGCACGAAAAGATGTGAACTTAGAGTACATACTACGCATGGAATGGTAGCAGATCTTATGACAAAGCCAATACCTAGAGATGTGTTTTGTGGCCATATGAAATCTCTAGGATTGCGTAGAGACCGATGTCGAATATTGTAATTTCCCTAAATGTTCATAATTTGATGAATTTGTGTTTTCATCATTAATGCCTATGAATCTTTATTTGATCTTTATGCATCTTAATGCTTAGTGCATTACTTTAAGTTGAGAAGTATGTCGGACAGATATAAGATTAGCCCACTCACACGGGTAATCGCCTCTATTTACTGTGTGATAAATAGAAATGAGACTGTTTTAAAGCTTATTATCTAGGTGATAATCGAGAGCTCAAGCTTAAAACACGTATGTCGCCTTAACTAAGTGTTAAGATGAGGATATAATACTTACAATGTCCGAAAGTAAAATACCCCACATATTTTACTTTATCTGTCTAAGATGCCGATGTGAGTTCGATGAATTTTGTGAATGAGTAGATACGCGAACTCAAGTTAGACATTGGGTATGTCCGAACTATCATCTGTACGGTATTGAAAGGTATAGACATACGCTCCATGGGAAAGGAGTTAATACCGTAATACGTATTTCATACTACGTATGCATGAGACGACCAATAAGAGTGGCAAAAGTTTGATCTCAACTTTTATGTCGTGTGAGACTCTTGAGGAAGAGAGTTCCTCAATTTTTTAGTCCCCTCATGACTCTTACTTATTCTCAAGATTTCTATTTAGTGTTTGCTAACTTAGGATGTTGCCAATGGTCATGAGTGATTCGATCTAATGGGGCATTTCTAGAAAAGCAAGCTGGACTGAAATTGAGAGTTTGAAGGAAAGAGGAAGATCGATTTTGGAGAATCATATTGTAGTTTTGTATTCACCGGTTAACCAATTGTGACTGTCTTTGTGATAATCATAATTGTGAATACAATATATATATCATTGTTTGAAAGAGATCAAGAGAGATATAAATGTGATCGATCGATTAGGGTACGCATACTAAATCTACTCAGGATGTGATGCCCATTATGAGCTGCTATATATTCCTACCGGATGTATGGCAACGAGCTCTCAAAGTATGCTGGTCGCACGGATTATTCACCGGTATGAATGTTGAAGAGAGGAAAAAGAGGATTTGTTCGGCCCACCATGTTAAGTGAGAGTCTATGATGGATTTTTCTCTGATGGGGCTGAGTAGGGCCTATCCGCCCATGTTGGTTTTGCACCATCATGTGCGAGTCGGAGATGATGGATTTATGAGGTGGGCTTAAGGCCCGTCCGCCCAAGTTGGGCCCAAAAAGGCCCGGCCCACGGGAATAGGGCTCGTGGATGGGGGAAGGTATAAAAGGGAGGAGAGAGAGGGAGATGACACCTCTTGGCAGAATTGACGTACGTCTTCTTCTCTCCCGCGCGCTCTCTCTCTCTCCAAAAAGGAAAGTAAGCACAATGCCACTGTTTTCTCCCCTTCAAGCATCATCGGATCGAACAAAGGATAAATTTCTCTTCCTCTATCGGCATTGGAGTCTAATCTGTGGCTAACAAGGTACACTCGACTCCGTGGTGTGCTTTACGATCGGTGATACGTGTTTTCCCGGGCTTCGTCTTCCGCATTGATTTAGGGGTTCGATTTAGTGTCGAATCCGGTTTTCGGGGATCAATTATTCCCAACATATCATTCTATGTACATACTCGACAGGAGGCGAGATATTTAGTGTTTGTGGCTCCTAGTATTTTTTTGTAGAAACCCCCCTCCTTAGCCTCATCTTCCGATGTATACGGAAACAAAGTTTTTGATAAATATAGTCAAGTGCAATTTAGTTTCTTATGACTCAACTTATAATGAAATTTATTTTATGATCTGAAATTAATATATTCCCTAAATTATAAAGCAAGTCATGTAATTGGGTTGAGATCCAAGGTGTCACACAATATCCTTGAAATAGGTAATGATCTCATCCAAATATAGTTGAGTGCAGTTTGGTTGTTTGTGCACCCGTATAATCACCTCACATGTTAGGGAAATAGATTTAAAATCAATTCAAGTTGCTTGTAAAAAAAAATTTTGAAAATAAAAGAAATGGTACCGTAAGGGCATTAGAGAAGTCTAATATAACCAAGTCCCCGTACCCAAAATCTCTAGTTTATAAGAATAAAATAATTCTTCCATTATTTTACTTAGGTATCTAATCAACTTACCATAAACTGATTAGTGGCAACTCCTAAATAAAATCCATTTGCATGTTAAAAAATTTGAACCTAAGTCACAAATTGATATGGGCTTGGGAGAGCCCGAGCTAAGTTAGACTTAGTAGTCTATTAGCCAAACTTTAGGTGGTGCACCCGAAATTTTGGTCATGACAACTTGGTGACTCTACTGAGAACTTGAGCTAAAGCTCTTAGTGAATTTAGGCCGATTTTCTCTTCTATTTTGCAAAAATATTTTTTGTTTGGCAGCGAAGATCATAGGTACGTCAATAATATTTAAGGTGTTAAATGTTTTTGTAAATTGGGAGGTATAAGGGGAAGTGTTTACCAACCTTTGTTTTGTATGGAGATGTAGGAATGTATAGTTTACTTTCATTTATGAAGTGTTATTTGATCTAAACTGTCATGCATGCCTTGCATCTAGCACTACACTATTGCACACACAACCTGCCGTCAAACTTGGGCCATACTAGGACACTTAGGATAGTATTGAGTTAGATACGCTTCGACCGCGAGGTCGCGTAGTAGAGGTTGCCCAACTCAATCCCGAAAGTTTTTTCTTGATATCAAGAATGTTTACCTTTGCCCGCAAGGCTGCGTCGCATTGGGGTATCATTTTTTACTAAGCCGGAGTTAGGAGGACTTGACTTAGTATGCGAGGCTGCAACTTTACTAAGTCTGTCTAGAGTAGAAATTGAACCACACATTTCATATGCTTGTCTATGTGGTTGATATCGATTTTTCTTGGTGAAGTGGGTCTTTTATCCTTATATTATGCAATTTACTTACTTTGTCATAGTTTTGGTCCGTCCATGACAATTTAAGTTAATCATTAATTTAATTCATTTGTCAATTAGAAATGAAATAAGGAAATTGTCATGCAAGGGTATTTGAAAGAAAAAAAAACTTCGGAGAATTTGTTTTAAATTCATGTCTAGGAAATTTGGTTCTTGCTAGGATGTCATATTTTTATTTTTCTAGTTATTTTTAGGAAATTCTCTTCTTGCTCGAACTTTTCATGAAAAAAAGAAAAATCGATTAGATCATTGTCATGGATTGGCTCTCTATTTACACCTCATGTTTACATATTTTTATTCATTCAAATTTAGGTAACAACAGATCCTTCGCGTTCACCTATTATTACACGATTAAGAGCTAAAATGGTCGACCAAACTAAAATGCGTGATCATATCTCCATTATGGAAGGTCAACTCCAATAGTTAGTCACCTTTATGCAGCTTCTGACAACTCAGATCCAGTCCCTCCAAGCGAATCCAACTCCTGCACCAACTCTCCTTGAGATAGTAGTTTCAAAGCCGACAAACAAGGCTCAAATGATGGGTGATGACGATATGCTTGAGCTAGAAAATGACCCACCGTTGATCGCCGCCAAAAAGACAAAGCCTAACATTGTCCCCAAGATGAAGCAAGATGAATGCTTTGCAGGATGACCCCATACTGGAAGATTGCGTTGAGGAGGTTTGTCGATATGGCGACACTGCATCTACAGTTCAGCGTGCACAACTTGGTGAACAAGGAGATGGAGAAGGAGATTAGGCGTGAGCTGAGTGGACCCGGCATCAAGATGATGATGGAGGAAAAGCTGGAGAAGCGCCAGAAGATGAATAGGAATTTCAAGCTGTTGAGGGAGTCTACGGAGGTGGTTGGTCATTAATGATCGATTACCTTATTTTTCAAAACAAAATACCGGATTCAAGTCATTTTTTTTATCCTAGATTATCTTTTTGCTTCCATGAGTATAAACTTTTGACTAGAGCATCTCCTGTGATGCCATTTTCTGATAAGTTGGTGGTCTTGTGATCATGATAATGTCGGCTTAAATCAAATCTTTTATATTATTCTTTTGATTTGTTCAATGTAAATGATTTGTAAAGAAAAAAAGTTTTTAATTCCAAATATGAACATTTAAATCAATTGTAAAAATGAATCAATGAAAAATAACTTTATTGTATACAAAAAATTTTAGACATATATTTGTTTTGTAAAAATAAAAAAAGTTCTTAATTCCAAAGATGAACATTTATATCAATTGTAAAAATGAATCAACGAAAAATGACTTTATTGTGTACGAAAAAGTTTAAACATATATTTATTGTTTCTGATCAAAATATATATAATCTAGTAATAATTTCAAACGATATAAGATTTTTCAGATAATTTATATTTGCGAAATAAAACTTTAATATATTCAGTTTAGTCTCGCAATTTTTCACGGTGAAGTCGGAGAAAGTGGCTACGGACAGAATCATTACCACACGGTGGGCCCCACCTCAACGCCATTCTTCGAATGCATTTTATTACAAGGACGCGGAAGGATCTCCTGTCGCTCTGTGTGATGGTGTCGATACTTGCTTTTTCTTCCACGTGGCATCAGCCCATCTCCTCTCTTCAGTGGCGGGAGGAATACCATGCCACGTGAGGAAGAAAGCAAGCGTGTGCTCCAACACCAGAAACAGCCGCAAATAAAGGAGAGAGAGAGAGAGAGAGATACGTTATCTCGACAAACGTGGCGTTGTTCTCCAAAATCAATTTTGTCAAATGTTGTTTCACGTATTTTGAGGAGGGAAATGCATGTTTTGTGAGAGCATGGCTTTTTATCAACTCATTTAAATCACTCTTAATCAAAAAACTTATAATATATGATATATAAATTTGAGTATTACTAAAACTTGTCATATCAAGCTAGAATTAACGTTCTTCTCTAACATTTGAAGTCGTACCGTAACCTATTATAAGAGGAGACATTCATAAGCTATTTCATGAAGTTAAATCAACAAAATCTTGCCATGAGGTTAGACCACGAGAATATGGATTTCCCATTTTTCGGTAATTAGTATTTCTGCAATTTGCAAATTGCAAAGTAATATCCTTCATAAGTTTTAGTCATTTCATTTTGAAAGAAGAAACAAGGCTATTATGTGACTATCATTGGGAAAATTTGACATGAGGTGGAGCAATGGGATATAATATAATTTATTATGCATTTTCATTCTTTTGAGACTGTAGATTCATAGTGCGCTTCTATGAAAAATGAGTAATTTATAAATTATTTTCATAACTTTGATTTTTTGTATTTTAAAAAAAAATAGTCAACATATAAATTTCATTAACAACAACATATCTATGATTTAATAATTGCGTTGATAATGGAAATATTTTTCATTTGTATAATTTTTCAGTGATACGGCATTGATTTTAGGAAATTATTTTTCAAATCATTTATTTTTTTTGCAAAATAAATGTATCAATAACAAATGCCTATATTTTCTCTATTTCATGAAAAATAATTATAGTCGGTTACTTGCATTTTTTGTGGGTTGATATATCGTAACATAATAAAATTACGTCCTTTGCCACACTTTGTGTGATGACTCAAATAAGTCACTTAGATCTCAAATTCTAGGAAGGGAGCTGAACTTTTCATTTTTTTTTTACTACAGTGAAAAAGGTCACGGCTTTAAAAAATTGGGCTAATTTATAAAATATTTCCAAAAAATATGATTTTTTGTATTGTTTAGAAAAATTAGCCACCATATATGCTTTCATTAAAAACAACAAATCTATGATTTAATAATAGCGTTCATAATAAATGCATTTTACAGTTGCCCAATTTTTCTAGCAATGCAATATGATTTCTGGGAAATAACATTTTTCACGAATACCTTCAAAATTTATGGAAGGGAATTGAACTTTTCTTTCTATTTCCTTTTGTAGTTAAAAGGTTATGGTTCCAAAAAAAAAAAGGATTAGAGCTCAATATATTTCAATGTATATTACAATTTCATATTTACTTTTCTAATATTTCCTTTTAAAAAATTGAGGGATTGAGCAACTTATTTATATTAGAAAATATCTGTCGTAATCAGAAATCGTTTATCATTGAAATAATACGCGTCTTAATCAACGGCAGATCGCTCATCTCCTCTTCACTATCTCTTCCACGATGGACAACGCCGGAACGGCGACGAATTGTCGTTCCTGTCCTCCGAGGGCCGCCAGGACAGCCGGCCAGGAGGAGGACAACGGCGTCATTTGCCACCTGCTGCAACGGAGCTTTTGCCTTGCCGCCTCCAATCGTCGTCGAGATTTCCTCCCTCTCTTCTCCTCGTCCTCGCAATCCCTCCCTCCCTCCCTCTCTGCAATCCCAAACTCCATTCCTCTTCACCTTCATTCTCTCTCTCTCTCTCAGAAACCAAGAAACCAGCAAACTCGTTCTACCCATTCTCTCTCTTGCTTTCTCTCCGAGAAAACCAGGGTCCAGCGTACTCCGCCGTTGATGGGTAAGCGCCGGCGAACGGAAATAGCCGAGATCACCGACCCGGTAGCGCGGCTCGTGACCTACTCCAAGAGGCGCAAGGGCCTCTTCAATAAGGCCTCCCAGCTCTGCCGCCTCTGCGGCGCTCGCACCGCCGTCCTTGTCTTCTCCCCGCCGGCAAGCCCTGCTCTTTCGGCGACCCATCGGCCGATGAGATCATCGGCGACTACCTTCGCCACGGCGACTGCGACGGCGACGGCGACGTGACCCCGCCGATGAGCCTGACCCAGTGGGCGGACTGGATGGAAACGGAGTGGGAGGCTTGCGCAACCGAGGAGGACCTCGAGTCCCTGATCTTGAACTACGAAGCCCTCCGCGACTGCGCGCGCGATAAATTGAAATCTCTGGAGGAGGAAGCATCGCAAGTCGGGTCGGTGGCGGCGAATCTCGCATTCTGAGCGCGGAGGAGATTGATGCGCTTTTCGAGGGTTTAGGCCAATGCCCAGCGCTCTCAGATCTCTTGACGGACGGCGACGGCGACGGCGACGGCGTCGGCGACGGTCTCTTGACTCCGCCCGAGAACTCGGCCGGCGGCGGTGGAATTTCCGCAGCGGAGTCCACCCCGGCGCTCTCCGATCTCGAGGGTCACATATCTGATGCTGCCGGCGGTGGAAGTTTTGGAGCGGCGTCGACCCCCACGAGCTCCGATCTTGAGGATCATGGGTTTGATCCGGACGAGTTGCTGAATCTATCGGAGGACGGCGACCTTGAGGATCATGGGTTTGACCCGGATGCGTTCCTGAATCTGTTGGAGGACGGCGAGGTGGACGGCGGCCGGAATGGTCCCTCGACTTTGCCGGAGGACTCAGCTGTCGGCGGTGGATTCAATGCCAACGACTTCTTTGGATTTGGAGATCTGGATGTCCTGCTGTGAATACGATGAGTATAGATTTTGTTTTTCTTTTGAAACGGCTAACTGTACAGCATAGCATCATTCAGTAAAACGCCAAATTTCTTGTCTTGAGTACAGAGCTTCCTTTTTTTGATTATTCTGATTGGGGTGTCGGATATGGAAGGTGCATGCTGGCATTTATGGATGCTCATGTGATGCCGATGTTGGCAATCTTTCCTTAAGCCTTAGATAGGTCAGGAATAAGTGGCTAGGTAGACATATGCTAAACTCGTTTTACTGGTGTGGTTGGAAGTTCGCAAATGCCACTAGTGTGGACAACCTCTTCCTGAAAGCTTTGAGCCTCCTGCAGATGAAAGTTGGACAACTTGGAATTTTTGGTTGTGCTGGACGGCCAAAGTTGTAAGTTTCAGGACAACTGAACTTTTGCATAATGTTGTCTAGTGAGTGGATAATAGAGAATCTTGTTATCTCTCGTTCCAAACATGCTAGCCATCTGCACATTTGAGGGCAAGATCTAAAACAATTTGTAAGCAGGAATAAATGGTGTTCAGATAGTCTCGGTAACAAAATTGCCTTTTCCTTTTGCTGTATGTGTTTTACGAATATCTGACAATGGCGCAAAATGCATGAGCCCATTATTGAAGCACTTGAATTACTTTGGGAACTGAGCTGGTATTATTAATGGGATTTCCCTCGGGCTTGGTGAACGAATTGAGGAAATGTCAGAAAAGATTGTCAAATTTCAATTAAGGTCCACCCAAAATAAGCTTGAGTTTAAACAAGAGTTAAAATGAGCGGCAGAGTAAGCCTGTGAACTGTGAAGTAAGCATTAACGATGGATAGTTGGTCACAACATTCTGCTGGGCTGCTCTGGCTATAATTTGCTTATTCATTTGTGCCTTGCCTTAGATTATACTTTCAGATTGCCTCATATCGCATTTTGGGCTGATTAAGGAAAAGCTTATTGCTTGAGTTCCGATGCAGGCTGGACTGGACTATTGTGCCCTTGTGTCCTGTTCGGTCGCAATGTCAAGAGCTTGACAGAGGGCACTCCTTGGACTACTCCATGCGTCTGTCATGCCATTTTCGTGGAAGGAGGCATTGCACTAGCAGCAGCTACACCGGCCTTCAATTGCGTTGACCCTCATACGTCATTTCTCATTGGTAAGGGGCTTAATATTTGCTTGGCGGATGTGTGGCATTTACACAGGCCTTGTTTGCCAATCACTGCAGAAGAAATAATCATTTGAAGGTACTTCAAGCTTTTTCCATGTGCTTTTATCTCGCTTTATTCAGTGAACAACGTGGACTCAAGAACCATCTGCCCGTAAACATTTAATTGCATATTGGCAGCTATGACTGGAGTTGTTTCACTGTGCACCGATCACAAATACCTGTTGGCATGTATATTCTGTAGCACACAATTGCCATTTACTCTCTGGAGGAAAATCTCATTTTCCTGGGGATGCAGAATCTAGATTTATTACAAATGACGAATACTTAAAGTGAGAGGTGTGCGATGTCCTATGCTTTCGACATGTTAAAGAAAGGTGCTAATTTATTTACTTTAAGAAAGGGCTTGTGGGAGTCTCCAAAAGATACCTTATTAGATAGTTTGCTTGTTAAGCAAAGTTTCTATCTCGAATGGTGCCAATAGCCTCATCATGACTGTAATTTCTCTTGGAGGCTAAACAAGCTTGAGTAGTAAAGTATTTGACCATTTTACTTTGTACATTTGGATTTTTTTTTTTTTTTTTTTTGGCACTTCTTACTTAAACAAGCAAGTTCTAGTCCTCTTGTCTGACTCTTTCCATTTCTTCCTCGCTACTAACGACTGCAGAATTCCTCGTGTGATCCTTGGTGCATTGCTGCATGCACTGGTGCACTCTGTGTCAGGAGCACAGAGAGATGAAAGGTCGACTCTCAGAAAATGTTGTCCCGCCAATGAATACTGCAAATTCTCCCCCTGTTCAAGGGATGAACTCTGTGAGTGAAGCCCAGGATTTTGCACCACCTTCTGCATACAACAGTGAGCACACGAAATTGGAAATGCAAGCTTTATAGCAACATAAATCTCTCTACATACGGAGATAATACTCAATCACTGGCGTTCGCCAATTTGGCATCATATTTGTTGGCGATCTTCTTTGTGTTTGTTTAAGATTTTGATGACTTTGATTCAGGATTCTGTGCGACGTGCCAATGGACCATATTGCTAAATTTGGACCCAATCAGATTTCCAAAAGATAATAGTAGCTGTTGAACTGTTACTGGCAGGAAGTTTTGTCAAATTTCCTTAAGCAAGTCTTGGATAACATCTTCATATTGATGTCAATTGTCATTTGTTTGCAGTGATATATTTTATATCCTTCTTTTTATTATTCTTATTTCAGGCTCCATTTCAGGCTCCAATCCGTTTCACATCTTCTAATACTCGGAGGACAAGTATTAATATTTGTATAGGACATTGAAATTTGCTTTTACAACACAAGTCACTCAATCATCTCTTATACTGTTTTTCCTTTCTTTTTCTTACCAATGAATTAATGTCTGTTGGCTGTTCTTCATATTTTTACTGCTGATATGTGCTGGTATCTCTGTTGGTTTTTTCACTTGACGCGGTATGGAGTTCCTGGCCAGATCTGCAGCTAGAGATGGTCCACTTGTTGCTTTTGGTGGATGGGCTGGTGTCAACACTGTCAAGAGAGTACTTTCAATGATAACATGGAAGGCTTGGCCTTTGTCAATTTTGTGGTCTGAATGTTAGTGCTGAACACCATTTGAGGATATTAAATTATCTGCAGCTTGTAAGGAGATACACAGGCGGTCAAAAAGGATCAATTGCTTGTCTAATGACCTTCATGGCTTCTTCTGGTGAGGTATATATTCATAACTCATTTTTATTCAGCTTTCATTGTTTTCTTACTTGGCTGTGAATGCTTTTTATATGGACAAATTGATGGAATGAGTTTCTTAGTCTAAACATATGGATATTGTGAGGTGTGAGTATTAACTTATAATTTTAGGGTAAAAAGCCCTACCTGAGATCATGAGAGAAAATGAGAGAGATCATGGAAAAAAATGAGAGTAATGAGAAGGGAAGCAAAGCAAATGAGAGGGAGTTGCATGTGTCACGGCCAAGAGGTTTTTGTACCTAAAGGGCCATGTCTTTTCGAGGAGCACCTCCTACGATCGCTAGGATTCCAACAGGAGCTCTTTCGAAACGTTCCAAGGGCGGCAATACGGTAATTGAGCCAAAGTCTAGAACTCTCCTGTCATTAGTGTCGGTAGTTGGTAGGTTTGGCAATGCGATCTCGTCTACCGGATGAAAAGTCGATCAATGGATGTAATCATAGGGCCTCTAGTATAATAAGGGGCGCTCTCCCCCTCATTTTTATCCATCTAAACATTTCAGTAATACAAGGCTCATTTCTCTCTTCTTTCTCTAGAAATTTCTCTTTCTACGATCCGGGTGAGCGAGTGAGTGAGCGATTGGTCGAGCAAGGCTTGGCTTAGGCATCCCAACAATCCAAGTCGTCGATCTAAAAGTGCTTAAGTCGCGCACGGTCACGATCCCAATCGATCGGCCCATGACACATGCATTCATGATGGTCGTGGCTATTTTGTTGGCCACAATGGCGTTTAGGTGGCCATGAATCCGTAGGTATAATAACCGAAAGCGACCTTATGAAATAAATATTATTCAAATGTTCCATATTAATTTTTGAACTGTTTAATGTAAATAATTAGTAAAATATGATGAGTATAGGTGTCTTTTTCCTTTTGAAGCGGCAATTGTACAGCTCTTCAGATAATATCAATAAAGTTTTAATTTCTTCTCGTTCAGATGGTAAATTTGGGTAAACTGGGAATGATAATATTCATCAGGTTATGATGTTTGTTGATATTGAATGGGAATGATAATATTCATTAGGTATCATCTCAAAAACCAATTTGGATGACTCTCAAATATCTGCCTTTTGGAAATCGCTTCACTGGGAGATGCTACAGAGCGACCATGAGCTTTGTAGCTTCTAAGTCTGTGGTCTGAAAGATCTAATTAATGCACTAAGTATTGAAACTTTCGTGATTAAGATTTGTAGCACCTGTTATTAGTAGTTGGTCATTTGTGATGTCTTTGAGGTACCGTAAAAATTAAACTTTCCTCATTGTACTTGTCATATATTATAGTTGCTAGAACCAAGAAGCCAAAGCCTGAAGGCGAAATACAAATACCTTTGGGTGAAGTGGGTTTTCCAAAATGCAAATAACGTTTAGTAAAATTTGCATCGAAAAACTAAAATTTACATTTGTAAATGATTTTTATAAAATTAAAAAGCAAAACAAAAATTTGTATTTTTTTTTTCAAAGTCCGGCCACCGGACCGTCGGATCTAGTAGCCGGATCGCTGGATCTAGCCCTCGAATGGCTGCCGGGGTCGAGCGACCCCAGGCGGAGGTCGCTTGATTGCCTAGGGTCGCGTGACCTTAGGCGGCCCCCCGGGGTCGCGCGACTCAGGCATTGCCTAAGGTCCGGCGACGGTCGCCGGGGTCTGGCGACCCTCAAGTGGCAGTTGCTGGCGAGCGCGACCCCTTGGCCAGTGATCGTTGGCCTCCGATTGGCTTCTCTGGAGAAGATGAACAGTAACTGGAACTTGCATTTCGAAAATGCAAGCTCCCAAAAGATCTCTAGATTTGCTTTGGACTAAGGGCTCTTAGGGGTGAATGATAATCATTCTGTCCCAGAAATAGGTTCTTGAAGAGAAATAGATTTCTAAAAGAGTTTCTAAGCAAAAATAACCGTTTGATAATAACACAAAATTTCTATTCTAAAAATAGAAATTCGTTTGATAATGACAAAAAATTTCTTCCTTTCAGATGGCGGAGGACCAGCAACCGAAGACTACCGACCGGAGACCCGCGATGGCGATGGGCAGCGTCGACGGATAATGGTTGGCAGCGACGAACGATGAGAAGAATTTTTATTTCTGATTTTTATTTTAGAAATAGAGAAGTATAAAATTCTTACTTCGATTTCTATTCCAAACCTATTTTCGGAACCAAAATCTATTTGAAATAGAAAGACATAATAGATTTATTAAACAGATTTTTATTTCAGAAAAAGTGTGGAATAGAAAAATTATTTCTGGAACAGAAATAGGTGGTTGTTATGCACCCTTAAAGTTTTTTGGAGATGCAATTGCATCTTGTCAAAGTCGCCCAAAAAATCGAATCAAACGCGTTTGCATTTGGCCAAGGAACTTTAGAGTCCTAAAGCCCATTCCCAAAGCCGAACCAAACGGGGCCGAAGTCGAGCATGGAAATATTACGGCACATAATTTCACTTTCCGCGAGTTAGCCTTGGCCACAAAGAATTTTCGACAAGAGTGCTTGTTGGGCGAAGGTGGATTTGGTCGAGTATACAAAGGAACCCTCCAGGGGACCGGACAGGTGTGTTGCGACCAATTTTTTCGGGTGTGAACCACTTAGAGTTTGGCTAATGGATTATTAAGCCTAGACTTAATTTGGGCTCTCCCAAGCCCATACCAATTTGCTACTTATGTTCAAATTCTTAACATGTAGATGGATTTTATCTAGGAGTCGCCACTAATCAGTTTATGGTAGGTCGATTAGACACCTAAGTAAAATAAATGGAGAATTATTTTACTCCTACGAACTAGAGACTATGGGTACGGGGACTTGGTTAGACTAGATTTCTCTAATGCCCTTTCGATACCACTTCTTTTTTTAATTTTCAAAAATGTTTTTGCAAGCAGTTCGGATTGATTTTAAACATATTTCCTAACATGTGAGGTGATCATGCGAGTGTACAAACCACCAATTTAACATCCAAGAAAGCAATGAAATAAAAAAATGCGGGAACTTACTTTATAGCAACGAAAGCATCTGCATAGTTAGATTAAAAATTCACATCATTAACCCTAGATATGATTTTTAATTAACACACAATTTCTTTTATTTGTTTTCACTTAATTAATGAAAGTCATGCAATATGCAATGCAATGACGTACAAAATTTTTAACTACAATGACATGCAACATGCAACATGCAACATGCAACCTAACATGTAAATTATATGTCATAACGTTTATTAAATGACCTAGTCTAATGGTAGGCAATTTTCAAATTAAATGGACCTAGCAATAATCACTAAAGGACATGCATTTCATGAACCTAATTCTATATGACATGCGCATGATTTTTTATATTTTTTTATTATAAAAATTCGTAATTAAAAATAACTAACAATAAAAATCTAACTAAAGTGAGATATTATCTATTTTAAGTTAGGAAATAGACTAATCTGAATCCTATCTTAACTTAGAAATTTATCTCGACATGCAATTTAATTCAAAGATATTATCTAATCTAGATATCATCTAAACATGCATTTTAATATAATTAGAAAATAATCTAACTACTCTATCATGCAATTCTATCTAGAAATCAATTCTAATCTACATGATATGCAAATGCAATTTTTTTTTTTTTTTTGTATTTTGTGATAAATAAAGAAATTAAATGATAAAACACCAAATCATTCGCAATCACCAAAGGTATCATACATTGGTCAGATCAAGGGATAATATCTCGCTAATAAAATAGATAAATTGATCTTAAGCCTTAAAGATCAAGATATCAATTTTATTCCGGTTTAATTAATTATTTCATCTAAAATCTTATAGATGGAATAAAAAATCGGCGTGCAGTTGCGAATTAGGCAAATAACCTTAATCAAGAAACACATCTATAAATGTGCATGTTATATTCTAATAGACGTATATTAGGTGGCGAATAAATTAGGCACGAGTATCTTACCTAAATTTGAAGATAATTTCCGAATTCGGGCCTAACGCGATCGAGGTCGCAATTGGGAATGGCGGTGGGTGATTGGCTCAGCAGTTGCCTATGTTGGTGTGGACTTCTCGGCTCCAGCTAGTCGGTGGCCGGCAAAACTCGCGACACGGCCGTTGAGGGTGATGCTAGCAAGGACAAGCGACAGCGGGTAGACTTGGGCGACAACGAACGCAGAAGACCTTTGGGATTATTGGGGCTCCTTGGTGCATGGACAATCACTGGAAAACTTTTGCTGTCTTCTTTCGTCGAGTGTGGACGAAGACCAAAAGATAGCAATATCCACCGTCTTCTTCCCCACTTTCGCAAGGTCACGTGTGTTGCGCCCACTATTCTTTTCACTCGCAATCTGGAATCTTTCTGTTTGACTAAGTCTTCAACCCCACTCAATTTCTTGAAGACCTCATCATATCCTCTCCTGGGCATCCAGGACGTGCGTTGCCGGCGATATCTTAATCGCAGGCTTGTGAATAGCCGGGAAGGCGCCGATTGTGATTGTGAAAGTTACATAACCTGCAAAAGAAACAAAGAAACAAAACTTGCCAAAGCTAAATTGTGAGTCAACTAGCGGAACATGTATAGGTGCAACAAGCTGCTGTTGCCGATCGTCGGGTGAGGACTGGACACCGCGAAGTTGATGGATTTTTACATCAATTTCTCCATACGGTGAAGACTCCTTTTGGCATCTTCTGCAAAGTGGTGAACCTCCAGGGGGGGTGAAGCTCGCTCTTCAATGCTCTCAATTATGGCTGCCGTGTATTCTTTGAAGCTCTCTCTCTCTCTCTCTGCTTCCGGTGTCTTTTATCTGTGTGGCCTCTATGTATTTTCCCCCTCTCTGCGGTGTCCCAAGTATGGACTTGTGCATGAATCCTCGCAGAGTAAAAAAGAATGGCAGAGAGATGCTGATGTAGATTAGGCGTGAAAGCCCACGGTGACCGAGAAATTGAACCTAGACAGCAAGTGAAAACACGAAAATAAATGAGTTAAAAGATTTAAATAGCGAAACGGAATTTCACGTGATCAAACTAAAAAATGCTTGACTTAGCTTTATGCTTGTCGTAAATATCCACAAAGCGAGATGAATGCGGCACGTCGAGAGGACTGCCAACGCCATAGTCCAATTCAGCGAATTCTCGGGATAGTGGACATGAGAAGTTTGAGGGTGTGTCTCCCCTCCTTTTTTTTAATGACTCGACAGTCTCTTTTTATAGCATAAGACTTCCACTTAACATTGGAAAGTCAGAATCAGTGCTCCTTTGATCGTGGGGATTGCCAAATCTTAGCCTTGATTTGTCACCGTAAATCTCTCAAGTATGCGTCCCTCATCTTCTTTCGAAATCTTTTTCCTTTTCTGATTTACTTATATTGCCGTGAACGTGTCCAAATTCATTCACTTGCGCACGAACGCCCAATATTGGAGTGAGTGTCCATTCTTTCCATATTGCTGAAAATCTTGCTCTTTGTTCACCTGATTTTTCAATTCTTTCTACATTTATCAAAATCTGAATACTCATTAGAATTTCAAACTTCCATGCATAATCAATCAAATCAATTTTCCCCATTTTTATTTTTTCTTTTCAAAAATGTAATTTTATTTTTCCAAAATTAGGTATCAACAAGGTGACAGAGAAGCTTCTGCTCAATCTCCCTCTTCTTTATCGTGGGTAAATGCAAGGCTTATGCAAACCGCGCTTTCCTTGTTTGTCAGGTGGTTGCTGTCAAGCAACTCGACAGGCATGGACTACAAGGAAACAAGGAGTTCCTCGTCGAAGTCCTCATGTCGAGTCTCTTGCACCACGAAAATCTAGTTAATCTGATCGGGTATTGTGCCGATGGAGATCAAAGACTTCTCGTGTATGAGTATATGCCCGGAGATTCTCTAGAAGATCACCTGCTCGGTATTTGTAACAGTCTAAATTTGATTTAGAATGTATTTTCGCTGAATCAGCGTGCTGATAATGTAGATGAGGAGATATCTCATCTACCTTCTTTGTTACAAATCATTACTAACTCGTGTCGTAGTTCGTAATGCAGACATTGGACCACAGCAGAAGCCTCTGGATTGGCTCACCAGAATGAAGATAGCATTCGGCGCTGCACAAAGTCTCGAGTATCTGCATGATAAAGTCAATCCGCCTGTTATATTCCGCGACTTGAAGTCCTCGAATATCTTGTTGGATGAGGCTTTCAATCCGAAATTATCCGACTTTGGACTGGCCAAGCTTGGGCCTGTCGGAGACAAGATACACGTCTCATCCAGGGTTATGGGTACTTATGGCTATTTTTTTGGTAAAGGGGTACTTATGGCTATTGTGCTCCAGAATATGCAAGAATGGGTGAACTGACACCGAAGTCCGACGTGTAGTTTTGGAGTTGTCCTGCTAGAACTCATCACCGGACGCAGAGCAATTGACACGACAAAACCCCCTGATGAGCAAAATCTAGTTGCTTGGGTAATTCTACGATCCAGTGATAGTCAATGTAATTTATGTTCTCTTCATCCTACTCTCTAACTTCACAGGGGCGGCACTTGCCTACAGGCTCAGCCCAAATTCAGGGACCCGAGATCGTATCCAGACATGGCTGATCCGTTGCTTCAACGCAGATTTCCTGAAAAAGCATTAAATCAAGCTGTTGCCATCGTAGCCATGTGTCTGCAAGAAGAAGCCTCAGTCCGCCCACTAATCAGCGACGTCGTTACTACTCTAAGCTTCCTTCTAGTGGCTCCACCTGACCCCGTGGCTGCTCCTCCTCCAGAGCCCACCAAGCATTCCCAGGAAGCAAATAGAAGTGACAGCAACAGCGACAGTGGCAGCGACAGCGAAAGTGACGAAGAGAAAGGCAACAAGGAGAATACTTCTGGGGAACATCAGAATCACGGTGATGAAGACAGCATAGAGAAGCAGGACACAAAGGTTGACGAATGTCACAAGCATGGCGATGATGAGGATAACAAAAGCACCGGTAAGGGATCTGATTCGGGTTCGAGCAGGAAGAGTAGCATGTCGAGGGATGAAAGTATCAAGAGGAGGGACAGAAGCAGTTGGTTCTTGCATGAGGAAAGCATTTATTATTCACACAAATCGAGCTTGTCCAATGGTAGCATGTCTTCAGTTCACAAGATGAGCAAAGATAGCGGAAAATATTCCTTGAGCCATAAGAGCAGCGGGAGATCGTTTGACAGAGTCGATCTTTCGAGTCCAGAAGGAAGCAGCAGGTACAGCAAAAGAGGGTCGCTAGATCGTGCTGCCTCTTTGGGGGACGATGATAAGGAAGGTTCGCAGGATGGGAGCTCTAGATTCGACCTTTCGAGTCCGAAAGGAAGCAGCAGATACAGCAAGACAGGGTCACTAGATCATGCTGCTTATTTCGGGGATGAAGACGCAGGGGGTTCACGGCAGGAGAGCCACGCTATATCAAGAGACAATACCCTTTCCTTGAAACGAAACAGCAGTGAGGGGTCCCTATATGGTGCCGATTCGGTTCATCCCAAGCAATCGGGCGATGAGCATGTCCACTCATGATCATAAGTTCCTGTCACTTGGTCATCTTTATTTTACTTACAAGAGTTTTAAGTTCTTCTCCCTCTTTATTCATTTGTGACTGTTCAACATGGATATATACAATCTTGTAGCTGCTGAAGAGGACGAGACGCATTCAATCTCTACGCGGGTTCAATCAATGAGTTCTTAGTGTAGAGTACGTAACGCGTTGCTTCTTTGTGCGCATACTTCAGCGTCGATGCATGATGCTCTACCAAGAATAGGCAACTAAGAAATATACTGTCTGCGAACCACTGATGCATTTTCTTGTCAATGAGCGCTTCCTCTACTCTTTTGAAGAGCAGATTGTAGATCAAGTCTTTGATTTTCTGAATCAAGAAAATAGAGTTATTCCAGTGCTCTAGATCTTAGAATGTAGTAGTCACCAGTGTTGTCTGTACCCATAATGGCTGGCAATCGGCTGCCAGACATGGGACGTGATGGATTTATGAGATGGGCTTAAGGCTCATCCGCTCAAGTTAGGCCGAAAAAGGCCCGGCCCACGGGAATAGGGCCCGTGGATGAGGGAAGGTATAAAAAGGAGGAGAGAGAGAGAAGCGTCGGTTGGCATAACAAAGTACGTACGTCTCCCTCTCCCAAAACGCTCTCTTTTTCTCCCAAACGCTCAAGGCGACGCCGTTTCCCTTTCAAGGCAAATTGACATCATCGGGCCAGGATTTCTTCCTCTTCTTCAGCGTTGGTGTTTAATCTGTGGCTAACAAGGTACGCTCGAATCCGTGGTGTGCTTTACGATCGGTGATGCATGTTTTCTCGGGCTTCGTCTTCCGCATTGATTTAGGGGTTCGATTCGGTGTCGAATCCGGTTTTCGGGGATCCGTTATTCCCAACATTGGTATCAGAGCCCTAGTTCACGTTTTTCCCGATCAATTCTGATGTTTTTTGATTGATTTTTCGCGAAATCACTTCGGCCGTACGGAACCGGGCGAAAATCCCGACACCTGAGCGCTTTTCGGCCTTTTTTCTGAGATTTCGTAAGTCGAAATCAAATTCTGAAGGCACTGGGAGAAAGGCGACGTCGAGACGAGTCCGGCGATATGTCGGTTGCACGCCGCCGTACGATGCGCGCACGCACCCACACGCGCCGGAAGCCGCTGCGCGTGGGCGTGACGCGCTGAAGCAGCGCTGGCTACGCCGGCGCGTGCGCCACACGCGCGGTGGCGAACCGGCACGCCGGTCCGCGGACCGTGCGTGCGACGTCACCGGATGACGTCATCGTGACGTCACCACGGTCGATAACCGTCGGGGATGACGTCATTGATGACGTCGGCGCCGCGATGACGGTTGGCCCGGCCGGTCATCGGCCGGCAACCCGACCCGACGGCGACCGACCCGACCCAATCGGCTGGCGCATGCCGTGCACGTGCGGGCGACTCTCGCGTGACATCGGCACGCTCACGCACGAGTCACGTGTCGGCTGACGTCTGCGTGACGTCAGCCAACGCACGCGCGCGGCCCGTGCGGTCGGTTCGTCCGACCGGCCCGACCGGCCCGACCGGTCTGACCCGCGCACCCGTTGAGCCAACCCGTTGACCGTTGACCGTTGACCATTGACCGACGACCGTTGATCGACCGTTGACCGTTGACTTGACCGTTGACCCGAAAAAAAAAAGAAAAAAAAGAAAAAAAAGAAAAAAAGGAATTTGTTTTCTTTTTCACTCATGCCTATGTGGGTTATAAGTAATCCATTTTTAATTCTGCATTTGTTGCATGAATTTTGGAAAATTATGTATTTTCTCTTATATTAATTATGGATTATAAGTGATCCATTTTTAATTCTGTATTTGTTGCAGGAACTATGATGCGTTATGCAAGGATACTTGCAATCCCGAGAACGGACGGGGAAATGCAAGACTTAAAAGGCGATGTGATTAGCTAATTATCGGTGGCATGACGGTGATTTAGTATCACATGTGGTCGGGGTCAATCGGATGATACGGAAATCATCCGGAATGGTTATCTTGTGCCGGATTTTGAGAAAGTGCCGGCTTTAATGAACACTCTTCCACCGAATGGCAAACGGTGTTGGATCGGCTATGGGAGGTCAACGTGGTCCCGGGTTATAGGAGGCTGGTGGAAGCTTTTGTAAGAGAGTACTATAGGATTGAGTTGGCCAAAACTTCAACTCTTAGATTGAGCGCCACATGGCGCCGAGTGAATGCACCTTGGAGGCGACATGAAAGCTCTCCAAAAGTTTTTCCATGGTTGGCAAATGTGCCTTCAGTTTTCTCAGATGTTTTGACTGATAGATTAGTATGGACATTCCCTATTTATTTCTTTGATTGATTATGTAATGATTACTACCTAATTGTGTTAATTGAAAGCATTATTGTTTTTAATTGTATGTCAATTATCTCGTTGCTTTCGTTATTACCGGTTGTGTGGGTAATTAGATGTGGGTAGTAATAGAAGTTTTTGTAACTTCATAGAATTTATTTGCATAAGATAATTATATTAATAATAATTTTAAGTTAAGATTTTTGGAGGATGATTGGAAACATAGTGACATTTTGATTCGAAGCCTTACTTGAAATTATTTATTAATATGATGGGTCTATGCAAATAGGGATGCATAAATGATAGGCATTAATTATTCGTGCATGTATGTCTGATGTGTTCAGAATGATGGTTCAGCAACTAAGAATGTTATTGCTGATATGAACGGCAATAATTGTGAAATATTGAATATGAAGATTCAATATGTGCTGGAAAAACAAGAAGCACTAGAAGCTCTTGACCACATTATGGAAGATATTGAGGGTGTCGTGCACCACCTTGAGCTAGTAGAGGACCGCTTAACGGTATTTGAGCCGTAAATAGACATTTGCTATGCTGGTTCTAGTTCAGAAAGGGCTTTGTGCTTTAAGCACAAGCGTATTGATTCGTTCAATATGTGGGAATGCAAAGGATCAAGTCCTTATTGCAAGAAATCAAGAGTTAACCAACACAAGAGATGAAAACGTCCTCAAGTGAAGAAAATGTCAAGAGTGATGTGTTACAATTGTGACAAGAGATGTCACTATGCTCGCGACTGTCGTGAGCCAAAGAAGCTATACACCTCTTGTACATTTGAGAACTTTGCTTATGTGTCAAGTTTTGCATTATAGGCTAAATCCAATCCTTTGTGGAATGTAAATTCATGAGCGACAGACCATGTAGCAAAGGATAGAGGATCCTTCGTGGAATTCCGACGATACCAATTGGAACTAATTGGATCTATATTGGAAACAACTCTAGAGCTGATGTAAAGGAATTGGCACCTGCCAATTGAACATGCATGGTGGACGCATCTTGATGTTCTATATGCTCTGGAGATTCGTCGAAATTTAAGTGTCTGTCTTAGTGTTGGTTAAGCTTGGTTTTGGTATGAACTTCCATAATAAATGTGTCGATTTGTGTTTAGATATAAACTACTATGATTGTGGTCACTTACTGAATGATTTTATTGTACTAAATGTTGACTGTGATAATGTCAATATGTTATTCCCTTATTTCACGTCTTCTACCTTATATGATAATGATGTGAATATGGTGGCATGCTATACTTGGTCATATGGGCCAACAACATATGAATAGACTAGCCAAAGAGGGCTTGTTGGGCAATATTGAAAAAGTCGATTTGTCCATATGTGAGCATTGCCTAGTAGGGAAATTGACAAGGAAACCATTTGGAAAAGGTAAAAGAGCTGAATTTCCTCTGCATTTAATCTATTTGGACGATGTCGTGGTTCAATGAATGTGAGAGGAAGGCAATGGGCTGTTTGTTTCATCACTTTTATAGATGATTCTACTTGATTCGGATACGTCTATTTGATTTCTCATAAATCTAAAGCATAAGTTGTTTCAGAAGGTTTATGAACCTGGCAAAAAATCAATTAGACAAGAAAATAAATGTATTTAGATCAGATCGAGGTTGAGAATATTTATCTGATAAGTTCAGAAAATTATGTGATGAAAAATGAATAGAAAGATAGTTGTCTATTCCATATATTCCTCAACAAAATGGTGTTGCAGAGAGAAGAAACAGAACCTTCTTTGGAATGGTTAGGTCCATGAAGGCGCATGCTAACTTACCCATCACTTTTTGGAGTGATGTGTTGTTAACTCGCTGCCTATATACTTAACCGGGTGCCTTCCAAATCGGTTATTTCCACTTCATATGAGTTATGGACAGTTAGAACACCGGACTTAAGTTTTCTTAAGCCATGGGGTTGTGCTGCCTATGCTCATGAGTCCTCTCACAAGTTTGGGAACTTGGGTCCCAAAGAAAATAAGAGTATTTTCATGAGATACTGCGAACACTCAAAAAGGTACGTGTTCATAGGTGAGCAGGAAAGTGGGAGTATAACTGAATTTGAATCACGGGATGTCACATCCTTAGTGGATGAATTTTCTAAGAGGGGCGAAATAAGGGAAAATAACTCCTTATTTGAAACATTGGATTAAGATAATGATGTCAGTGGAGTTCGTCCAAGTGGGAGTAATATGAGATGTAATGAATTGAATTCAACTCATTCTCAATTCCAACCACCTGATGTGACGACATCATCATTACCTAATCCAAGTGGGAGCATGATGGGGAATGATGTGCTAAGTATACAATCTCCCATACGGTGAATAAGTCGCCAAAGTATTCCCCGTCGATGTTTTGACATTGAAAGGGAAACTTTTATGGTTGCTCCACAAGATGAGGATGAGCCAAGAAATATTAATGAGGCTCTGAACTGCCCTAATAAGGAAAAATGGATTCATGCAATGAAAGAGGAAATGGAGTCAATGAAATCAAACCAAGTTTGAAAACTGGTTGATCTTCCAAAAGGACGCAGAGCTATAGGAACAAGTAGGTTCTCTAAATAAAGCGAAAGGCTGATGGCTCAATAGAAAGGCATAAGGCTCGCCTTGTGGCGAATAAGTATAATCAACATGAAGAAATTGATTATGAAAATGCATTTTCTTTTGTTGTGAGATTTACCTTGATTCGCATTATTCTGGCAATAGTGACTAGTATGGATCTTGAGTTACATCAAATGGATGTAAATACTGCTTTTCTCAATGGAGAATTAGAGTAAGGAACATATATGGAACAACCTGCTGGTTTCATAATGAAATGCCAAGAAGAAAATGTATGTCGACTTTGGGGGTCGATATATGGCCTTAAGCAGTCATCGAGACAAAGGTATATACATTTTCATAGTGCCATAGTGGCATATGATTTTACAATGATAGATGATGATCATTGTGTATATATCAAAATATCCAATGATCAATTTGTGATCATATCATTATATGTTGATGATATACTAATTGCTGGAAATAATATGGAGTTTGTTAATACTGTCAAGAGTTGGTTGTCTTCCAACTTTGATATAAAAGATATGGGTGATGTTATATACATTCTTGGAGTTAAGATTTCAAGATTATAAACCCATAGATACTCCTATTGCAAAAGGTGAAGGATTGAGCCATAAAGCGTGTCGGGGACTCCACAAGAGAAGGAACAAATGAAACATGTTCCTTATGCTAGTGCTATTAGAAACTTTATGTACGCTATGATGTGTATAAGACCTGACATATGTTTTGCAGTTGGAATGGTGAGTAGTTACCAATTCGATCCAGGTCAAGCACATTGGTAAGCCGTTAAAAGAATACTGAGGTATCTAAAGGGGACTGCTGATTATACGCTGAGTTATTAAGAAAAGGATCTGCAACTCAAAGGCTATTCTGATGCTGATTGGAGAGGAGATTTAAATGAAAGAAAATCTACCTCTGGGTTTGTTTTCTTACCGAATAATAGCACCATATGTTGGAGCAGTAAGAAACAGAAGTGTATAGCCTTGTTCACGATGTAAGTTGAGTTCGTGGCATTATCAGTAGCAGTATAAGAAAGTGTTTGGCTTAAGAGATTTTTTGGATCATTTAGGTGTTATTGAAAGTGCTACAAATTCATTGTTGATTAACTGTGATAGCCAAGCAGCAAAAGTGTACACCAAAGATCCAAAATATCATGGCAAGACTGAACATATAGATACCAAGTATAATCTTGTCAAGGATATAGTTGCACGAAAAGATGTGAACTTAGAGTACATACTACGCATGGAATGGTAGCAGATCCTATGACAAAGCCAATACCTGGAGATGTGTTTTGTGGTCATATGAAATCTCTAGGATTGCGTAGAGACTGATGTACTGAATATTGTATTTTCTCTAAGTGTTCAAAATTTGATGAATTTGTGTTTTCATCATTAATGCCTATGAATCTTTGTTTAATCCTTATGCATCTTAATGTTTAGTGCATTACTTTAAGTTGAGAAGTATGTCGGACATATATAAGATTAGCCCACTCACACGGGTAATCGCCTCTATTTACTGTGTGATAAATAGAGATGAGATAGTATTTAAGTTTATTATCTAGGTGATAATCGAGAGCTCAAGCTCAAAATACGCATGTCGCCTTAACTAAGTGTTAAGATGAGGACATAATACTTGTGATGTCCGAAAGTAAAATACCTCACACATTTTACTTTATTTGTCTATGATGCCAGATGTGAGTTCTGATGAATTTTATAAATGAGTAGATATGTGAACTCAAGTTAGACATTGGGTATGTCTGAACTATCATCTGTACGGTATTGAAAAGTGTAGACATACGCTCCATGGGAAAGGAGTTAATACCGTAATACGTATTTCATACTACGTATGCATGAGACGACCAATAAGAGTGGCAAAAGTTTGATCTCAACTTTTATGACGTGTGAGACTCTTGAGGAAAAGAGTTCCTCAATTTCTTAGTCCCCTCATGACTCTTACTTATTCTCAAGATTTCTATTTAGTGTTTGCTATCTTAGGATGTTGCCAATGGTTATGAGTGATTCGATCTAATAGGGCATTTCTAGAAAAGCAAGCTGGACTGAAATTGAGAGTTTGAAGGAAAGAGGAAGATCGATTTTGGAGAATCACATTGTAGTTTTGTATTCACCGGTTAACCAATTATGACTGTCTTTGTGATAATCATAATTGTGAATACAATATATATATCATTGTTTAAAAGAGATCAAGAGAGATATAAATGTGATCGATCGATCTAGGGTACTGCATACTAAATCTACTCAGGATATGATGCCCATTATGAGCTGCTATATATTTCTAATAGATGTATGGCAACGAGCTTTCAAAGTATGCTGGTCGCACGGATTATTCACCGGTATGAATGTTGAAGAGAGGAAAAGAGGATTATGTTCGGCCCACCATGTTAAGTGAGAGTCTATGATGAATTTTTCTCTGATGGGGCTGAGTAGGGCCTGTCCGCCCATGTTGGTTTTGTACCACCATGTGCGAGTGGGAGATGATGGATTTATGAGATGGGCTTAAGGCCCATCCGCTCAAGTTAGGCCCAAAAAGGCCCGGCCCACGGGAATAGGGCCCGTGAATGAGGGAAGGTATAAAAGGGAGGAGAGAGAGAGAGAAGACGTCGGTTGGCATAACAAAGTACGTACGTCTCCCTCTCCCAAAAACGCTCTCTTTTTCTCCCAAACGCTCAAGGCAACGCCGTTTCCCTTTCAAGGCAAATTGACATCATCGGGGCCATGATTTCTTCCTCTTCTTCAGCGTTGGTGTTTAATCTGTGGCTAACAAGGTACGCTCGAATCCGTGGTGTGCTTTACGATCGGTGATGCGTGTTTTCTCGGGCTTCGTCTTCCGCATTGATTTAGGGGTTCGATTCGGTGTCGAATCCGGTTTTCGGAGATCCGTTATTCCCAACAGGACGTAATCCCTTTCCAATGGCATCATCTCAGGTGGGCAGCAAGTACTTTATAACGAGGAATCGTTTGCCCGCTTCAGGCCCCTCTTGAGGCCAATAGGCGCAAAACTCTAAATTATGCCCACGTAAAAAAAAAAAAAAAATGTATGTAGGTGTCACATGGGGAAAGTCTAGGAATTTTATGTAATGGTCAAAGGAAATTATTGTTATACCGGTACAAATTTGGGATTTCAGTGACACAAATGAAAGTTAAGGATATTTGTACGCATATGATGTAAGCTAGGTTTTAAGAAGAATACCTATATACAAGAAAAGACGTCGGAATCCATTTATATAGAAAATTATAGTCAGCATTTAGCACTTATGACTTACCCTTTTCTCAATTCCTCATCCAGTGCTTTTAAGTTATTAAACTCTTAACTTATTAGATGCATGACATGTATCGATCCTTCAATCAAGATGCGACCCCGACATTGGTAATATGAAAAAAATTTGCACAAGTTTTGTCTAATGACTATTGATCTAGTCGATAGATAATGCGAAGTTGAGATTAGATTGTTAAATCCTTAACCAAGCCTCCCAAGATAATGTGTATGTACATATCAAAAATGCCTTGCCAAGCCACAATGATGGTCATGTGGACTCTTGTGCACTCATGTAACAAAAGATGCCTTCCAATCTAGGGGAAAATTATCCAAAAAGTCATAAACTTATTACAATTGTGCTAATCCGGTCATAAATAACTTTTTTGGCCAATTGAATCTTAAATCTTTTGTAATAGTGTTAATTGAGTCCATTTGCCCAAATTTGGATAGTCGACACTAATGTCGATGTTAGCACATGTTGATTGATCCATTTTTAATAATTTTTTAAATTTTTTAAATTTTGTACTTATTTTTTATTTTGTACTTTTTTTTTTTGATGACTAGCCAAAGTGGAGGGCCAGTCTCCAAATTGAGGCAACCGGCCAATGGCAAGCCATTGCTAGGTAAAGGCGATGGGTTCTAGAATTCTCTCGACATAAATGCCGATAGTTGGTAGGTAGGAAGATGCGATCTTGTCCGTCAGATCAAATATCGATCAATGGTTGTAATAAAAGGACTACTAGTATAAGAAGGGATTCCCTCCCCTCCTTATAATCATCCAAACATCTGTAATAGAGTTTCATTCCCTCCACAATTTTGTTGGTCGCCAACATTTTTCCTTTATGTTTTTTCAAATTATCAAGATCAATTAGCTAGGTGATCGGAAATCACAATCAACTCAAAATCGAAATTCTAAATGTTTTATTATTGCTGTGAAGTTGCCTTCGTCGCCAACATCTTCTCCCTCATGTTCTTACAAACTATGTGGCTTAATCACTAGGTGATCAGAAAAACTTGTCTTGTAGATTCTTCCACGTTTTTGTTAGGGAGGGGTTTTGTAAGCCTACAGAGCGATACAATGAATATAATAGAAAAATAGGGATTTTTTATTATTCAATTTTTGAGTTCAGACCGCATTATTCAATAAAGCTTCAATTTTTGCTTGATGGTTTTTCAATTTTCGCTTGCACTGTAAGGCCCATTTGTCAATGCAATGCAGTGATCAAGACTAAATCTTGGAGTTGTATTTTCCATTTGCAAAGCGCAATGCATGGAATATCTCAAGTGTAACTTCTGCATTTATGATTTTTTTAGAGTCTACATTAAACCGACTTAGGCCATTTGGGGAGGAAAGAAACCAATATAGGAGCCAAACCATAGTGTCTTTCTGTACCAAAGGTTAGCTCACACTCCCTTAGTCAACTGTGTAGTAACAGGGACCTACATCGACTGTAGAGATAACTTACGAGAGACTGAGAATATGCTGTGCATTTTGTTCTTTGGCATACGTTTGCGGTTACAAGCGACCAAACATGAGTAATTCATAGAGCACAATCATTGAAAATGAGTCTCATTAACGTCCCGGTCCTGATTCCTTATCCAACAATCAGGACCGAAACTACAATTTTTTTAAGATCATCTTTCATCCTTTGACTGATACTATTTTAGAGAAAATTAATTAAAACCTTTTATACTGACTAAAAACTGAGTTATAAGCTCATTGTCGACGGTGCCATGTAGCATAACCAATCAACTTCCTTCTCATGACTTGCCTACTGACGGTGGGCTCAACAATTGTGAGACTCGGCTAACAGAGCTCAGAATAAGTCGGTCATCTCCGTAAATGGCAGATGATCCCGTTGAATTGGTGGAGTCATTTCTGATCTTCAAATACCAACGGAGATCCCTTGTTCTTCCCCTCCGAGTACATGTTTGCTCCATTTAACCAACTCAAATCGCGTTATTTTGATGCCCGCAAATTGCCGTAGCTTTAAATTACCACCTTGGAGGTCAGTAATCATGCGCGTTCCGCCTTTCATTTTGAGTCCGGAATGCATATAGGGATATCCCCCAGGGACAGGAATAAGTATCAAAAGCAGCACAAACAATCTGCCAACACATTATCTTTAAGAAGGATAAAACGTCTAAAGACCGACTCACTTTTCTTCTTCAATTAACGTTAAACCCGAAGGGTGAATCATAAGGCTAACGAGCAAAACTGCGAGGAGGTTCTCCGGAAAACAACAATGAATACACATCAAATTCCAACGGAGATGACGTGTAGAACAAAGCATGCATACTTTAGTTCGGCCTAATCTCCCATCTAATATTTGCAATCGAAGACGAAAAATTGGAACATATTAAGCCTGGAAAAAGCTCTCAATTCGACCAAAAAGACACTTGCAGCACCATAAAACGAAATGGGTCCTCGTCAATGGTTACATGGGACATGGATTGTGTCCTCCAAAAGACTTTTTCATACCCAAAGGACCAACTCGAGGGGGTGGAGGTCAAGCGGATCGAGGGAAAGATTGATACACAGGCACACCGAGGCATGCCGGCGGCGGCACCAGAAGATGACGACGAGTTGCCTGCATCCTCGAACCTCTCCGTTGATCAAGTGGTGGAGAGATACGGCGTACAGAAGAAGTAGCAGACTTCCGCCGGTACAGCACCAAGGAAGGAACCACGCATGGTGGTTCTCCGTCACCATCAGTTGCGAGGCCTCCCCTTCTGTCCCTGTCGCCCCCAACCCGCTCATCTTACTCCTAACTATTTATCTATGATGTCTCATTCTAAAAATATATGACATAATATTCTGGATTTATGACATATTTTCTAATTGGCTCCTTTTTTGGCCAAGCCATATTTTCTCGTTACAAATCAATTAAAAGTATCATTTTCAAGTATCCAATAATTGCCTCCCCCTAGTTTTAATATCACTATATTAATTTCTATGTCATTGACATGCATAAAATCCATAAGAAACCATGACATGACCCCCCCTCAAAAAAGGAAAAAAAAACCATTTGTGATGATGGAGCAAAAATAATGGCGTGATAATCTTTTTTTTTTTGTAACCCAGGGACCCGTAAGCTGACAGGAAGGGGAGAGAGCTCGAGCCAGCTACGCCTCTAAGGGCGGTGGTAATAATCTTTAATATTCTATGATAATAACAATATATCATGAACCGCAAAAAATTAAATCAAAAATAATTATAAATTGTTGCGGAACCCACTTATTCAAAAATTTGTGACTCACAATAGACTGTTATTTTCACATTACCTTAAAAAAGTTGTGAACCCTCTTAAATGCGTTGATAAAGGTACGAAGTTTGACCAACATTGACAACAATGCAAAGTTGTTCCTTCTTTCAAGTCCGTTTTGCTAGATGGTCGTCTTTATACTCTCAACAGTTATGGGTGCACGTGCACACCACTCACACACACACACCCATATATATATGTGTGTGTTTAGAAACATATCATGTTCCATAAATAGGTGAAGAGAATATTAGCATGAAATGTCGTGACATGGCGAAGGAAAAGAAAAAAAAAAGAGAACAATCTTGGTCATTTCATTAATGATCGGTTATCTTATTTTTCAAAACAAAATACCAATTTGAGTCATTTTTTCCATCCCCCAGTTATCTTACTGCTTCCATGAGTATAAACTTTTAAGAAAGAGATAAAACATTTGATTTAAGCCAACACTATCATGATCACAAGACCACCAATTTATCAGAAAATGACATCACAAGTTTATACTGCAGCAAGGTCCATTTGTCAATGGGCGTTTGCGCTTCATAGCTAGATCGAATCCTCCAGGCGTCTGGATTCATAATTCAGTTTTGGTTAGCTTGATGTTGCTTGTACTTTAGATGTAGCTGTTTTTCATTTTCGATGACAGTCCAACTTAGATAATTGTATGTGTCAAGCTGTTAATTGCGGCAACTTGCTCTACTAATTTCCTTATGAAAGTCTTGTATAACATCTTGCATTGATGTCAATCAAAATTTGTTTGCAGTGATATATTTCATATCATTATACCTTTTAGGCTCCGGTCAATTTCTTATCTTCTCATTTTTGGAGGGCAAGAATTAATGTTTGTATAGGTCACTGCAATCTGCATTTACAACTCAAGTTACTCTTATCTCTTCTGGTGTCTTTCTTTCCTTTCTCGCTAATGGATTTATTGCCTGGTGGCTGTTGCTTCGTCTTTTTAATGCTGATATGTGCTGGTACCTCTGTTGCTTTTTCTCTTGACGTAGTATGGACAAGAATTTTATTGGACATCAGGGTTCAATTACAAAATCTAATTTTACTGTTGTAGTAAACACATATCCTCCTGTTATATTTGTTATCCTATAGTCATCTTAATCCATTGAATTGTTGATCTATTTGCAAATCTTGTCTTACTCTTAGGTTGTTGGTTCTCCTGCATTTTTAAAAATGTCCGCTAACTTCCAGCAGTTCTCCTGATGAAAACTTGCTTTATCCATCTTAACGTGTGCTCTGGAGGATTAGCTTCTGACATTGTTTTGGCGCAACTGGTTCTAGTTGTCAAGTTTGTTTATCTTGCATTTTATTGCTGGCGCGGTCAAACAAGTTGATCCACAGTAGCTCAGACATGGTTTCTTCGTCGTCCAACTCGTATCGTGGGGACTTCTCTGTTGTCCGTTGCCAGTGATGGCCTGCTTCTTCTCTGGAGTGCAGACCATGGCCAAGATTCTCGAGAACTAGCACTCAAGTTGAGCTTGAAAGTACTATTTTCCCCTATGCCCTCCTTATTCTTATTTTGTTCTTTCAGTTGCTCTTCTTATAAAGGACCAATACCCAACTTTGCCGATAAAGTGAAGACCATGCAACAGTGTCTTTGAGGTACTGTTTGAAAACTACACTTTCCTCCTTTTCCTTGTGGTATTAGTTGCTGGAATCAAGAAGCCAATGCCCAGAGGCGAAGCCAGATGAAGGAGGAAGGAAGTCGAGCGTGGAAATATAACGGCCCAGAATTTTGCTTTCTGCGAGTTAGCTTCAGCCACAAAAAATATCCAACAGGAGTGCTTGTTGGGCGAAGGTGGATTTGGCCGAGTATACAGAGAAACCCTCCAGGAGGATGAGCAGGTGATAGAGAGGCATTGACTCGCTCTCCCTCTTCTTTTCTTTTTTCTTCTTTTGGTAAGAAGTAATAATATATAGAACTTTGAACCAACATTTACACAAGATCCGGCACCACAAAACTTGCACTCATCAAGACAAAAGTCTATGCGAGTGGAAGGGAGTCGGGTGTAAAAGAACCCGCAAGAGCAGCCAAAGCACACAAAAGCCTATACAACAGGCAGAAGGACAGTTGGGAAAAGAAGGCCACGCAGGGCCAAGAGGAAGCCACAAGGAGACCAACCTCACGAATACAACTAGCTACAAAACAAGATAGAAAGCAACCAGGAGGAGTCATCGCCGTAGAAGAATAGCAGCCATACCAAGAAGGCGAGCAAAGGCGGAGCTGAAGGGAGAAGGCATATGCTATCAAGCATCAAGAGCCCGAGGAGACTACGGCCGCAACCCATTTGCAAGCTGTCCCTGAACCCCTTCAAGGAAAATACAATGTCTCCCTCTTCTTTATCTTGCAAAAGGTCTAGGTTTGTGAAACCGCACCGAATGATATGTTTGGCTTAGCACACTACTTTGCCTTGCACTCCAATGTCTCTCCATAATATGTATCATGTCCTGACCTATTATTCTTCCCATCAAAATGCATGAAAAAAAACATTTCATTGTTTAGGAGATGGTGAAAATATATTTTTGCTAACAAATTTATGTTAACTTTGATTTTGTACTCTTTAATAATCATGCAATCCCATAAATCTGAAAATGATATTTAAAATAAAAATGAAATAAAATCCTCTGAGCACAATCAGTCCCTCATAAAGATCACGTCCTTGCCAGGAAAGCCCTAACAAGTACTACTTTATCTCATTTAAATCTATAAATGCAACCGGTTTTTATGTATGTTGATTACCTAATCAACTCATTTATTTATCTTCAAAATAACATTACCTCACAAAACCCGAACTCGGACTTCGCTGGAGAATGACGTTTCCTAGTGGGATTCGAAGGACGGAGGGGAGGGGTTGATTGAGATCGTGTTGGATTTGCACGGTAGTGAGAAAGAGGATTTGATCGAGCTCGACATTTCTATCACACTGAATATTAAATTGGCAATTTACCTTATCCATCGTGTTGAATTTTTCGGTGAAATTTTATTTATTTATTTATTTGGATGAGGAAGAGACATGGGATCTCATATACATCGATGGTTTGGGGTATAGAAAACTAATTACTATTCAATTTATGGCAACATTTTTTACCAAAAAAAAATTAATGGCCATAACGTGAAGGGCTAAAAATGACACTTTACATATTAGTGGATACGGTCCGTATCCACTAATAAATATTTATAAATGCATAATTGATAGAAGGTAATAGGAGGCATCTAACTCTTTTCGTGAAGTAAGTATTGACGCTCGTACCAATCCATGGAAATCTCTAATGTCTTTTATGGTTCTTTGTTAATTTATCTGTTATGGTCCAATTATCTAGATAGCAACAACTTCTTCGGTTGGATTACCCCAAGCTGTGAAATAACGTTTAAGCTAACAAATCCTGCAAATAAAAAACACCACCATAATTCCTTCTAGAAGAAAGTGTTGGCTGAAAAGTGTACAATCAAGTCTCGTGCCCATGAATCTTTTATTCATAAAAAAAAAAAAAGATGAGCTCTTGCATCTTACTTGACCCTTAATCTGCTCTGAATAGATTAGTGACGGATCCTAAAATAAAATAAAATTATATTATTAATTAATCAATAAACAAATTCGCGATCCATACAATTCGGCGAACCTGTGCTAGGCGTAAGCGCCACATCGTGAGAGAAATCATTTGCGCCTATTTAGCAATCCACCGAACTCCAACTTGGAAGGATCATGACAATGAGCACGGTGCGGTTCGAAGGAAAGTGGAATCCACCTCCGGGTGTCAAATTCGAATCTTTCACCCCTTAGTTCAAATTTTACCCGGCACAAAGAGCGCGAGGAATTTACTCGCTGTTATCGATGCAAATCGAGACAGTTCGGGGTTTTCACACGGTTATAAAAGGATACTTCTCTCCCGCGCACAACTCCTAAAGTTACTCAGCGTCAAGGGTGAGGTGGATCTTAGTACGGCGCACGAGGAATTGACTTGCTGCTTGGACGTGAGTCGAAACATTTCAGGATTTTTGCACGATTATAAAAGGATACTTCTCCCCTGTGCACAACTCCTAAAGTTACTCGGCATTGGGGGTGAGGTAGATCCTAGTTCGGGATCCCGGATCGTAAAAAGTAGAAGAAAATGATCACATGTGGAAGTAAAAAGAAAACTAACGATCATAAATAAACTTGGACATCGTACGGAATATACCATAATAGACAAATATCACAATCTCAAAATCCTTTCTTTTTTTTTTTCTTTCTCGATCTAATTCAACCAAATGTAGAACTTGCTTGATAACTTCAGTGAATACTGAATATGATTTGTAATACCTATTCAGATAAACTTTTTTTATGCCATTTAGAAACATTTGTAATACAATTTTAAGCCTGTTACATACTTGCAAAGCTTGGTAATGCCAGCTTGTGACCAAGTGAGGTATTATAGCTATGGAATGTCACTAATAGGCCCGTTAATCCATACTCAAATTACTTAGGCAAGATGACCTACCTCACACAACACCATGAAGGTAATTCGGTAGGCGAAACAAACAACTTTCAAGTATATGTGAGTGTCTTGCATTCATTCTCATTAGGGTTTCGGCCTTTGAACATGGAAATGTTTGGCAAAAAAGAAAAACATAGAAAATGGCACGCCAATCACTCATCTTTGAAACGTACTTTACTGATAATCTTCTTAATCAAGATCAATTAGTGTATAAACCCCTTGACCCTCGACAAGCTCTTATGTTTTTTTTCATGCATGCATGCGGTTGCAGGTCGCTTCGTCTTCATGCATGGCCTGCATCGAGCCCTGAGAAAACGAGGCCAAACGATCATTTCCCCTCCGCCGTCACTCTTTCATCTTCATCGCATCGAAACACCAAACGACTCCAAACCAAAAAATAAAAAAAATAAAAAAAGGAACACCAAACGACTCCATTGAAGAGAGTTAGATACTTCATCAGCAATTAATGCTTGTATTCTATCCATCAGCTAAGTTTAAAAGAGTATTTTGTGGCTGGCCCTTCATCGTTCCACTGTCATTCTGCAGTGGAAGGTGACGCTAGCCGCTCTCTGTGCAGAATTAGCATGGAACGGTCACTTGGAAACAGTCGGTGCAATAAAACTGCACTTCCTCCTCAGGCAAACGCAATGGCACGTCTTACTGAACTTCTGATCGCAGAGCAGAAGAAAGAAACGAGACACCTCGATGATCTCTCTCTGTGTTCAACGATGGAGTCATTGCAGGAACGGAGATGAAGCTGGTGTTCCTGGCGTCTGTGGGGAGCGAGGACAACGGGCACCACCCCATCCACCTCTGTGTGCAGAACCAGCAGGAGGACGACGTGCGCTACCTGCTGGACCGGAGCATGCCGCTCAGGGCCCTCATGAAGCACTATTGCGCTTGCAGGGGATTGCCGTACGGCACCCTACGGTTCACCTACGATGGCGCGCGGATCCCGGGGGACAAGTCGGCGGAGGATCTGGGCATGGACGATGGGGACGTCATCGACGCCTGGTCTGATCTGGTCGGCGGCTACGGCTTTTTGCCTATGACCGTGTGCAGCTTAGGGATCAGTGAGCGTTGTGGGTGTAGTCTACGTGCTTTCATTGTCCATAGCTGAAGTTAAGAAGAAGTAGGAGGAGGAGATGGTGGTGGTGGTGATGATAAGTTCTGATGTACTGCTTGCTTTGAGTTCATGGGCGATGTTCATGGTTGAAAAGTTGCGAGCTTTCTCGCTCCGTTTTGCTTTGTTTATGGGTTTTGGCGTTTCGCCATTGCCATGGCTGGAGCTTTAATCTCTTCTTTTCTTCATCCCAGGAAAGAAAGGTTTGCTTCGTTTTCTTTTGTCAAATATGGACAACTTGTAGAAAATTTAATCACATGAACAATTAATTAATTAAGAACAAACGGATCCATACATGATTGTAAAACACTAAGATCAATAAATACAACGGAATTAAAGCATACCTGTTTGAGCCATTGCTTCACTTGCAGAAAAGTAGATCACTCTGATAATCTGGGATCTATTGGAATGCCAGATCTTCCTCTCTATGACTTATTTCGATATAGCAGCTTTCAATGGGATTAAAGCAACTGATATGTATAACCTACCCTTTTATAGGCTAGAGAGAGGACCTAGCAAACCCTAATCAATAGCGTGTCAACTGGGCCCTTCCTATTACGGCTTCAATCAAACACAATTGCCTACACTTTGCTCGCTCAACTAGGCCAAGTTAACAATAGATGCCAATACCCAATTCAATCAGATCACTTTGGGGTTCAACAAATATTGGAATATCCATTAACCCGATTATTTAAAATAGAAAATCAATTAATTAATGTAAGCCCATATTATAGGAAATTTCCAACATTCTCCCACTTGGGCTACATTAATTAACTTATTTTATTTTATATTGAAAACGACACTATCGGGTTAATAACTAAAATTTTGTTTTGTGTGGCCACAACTTTTAAAAAATAATATTCCAATAATGGCATCTTAATACTAATCCAATCCTATATAACCTCAATATAGGACTATGGAGATCAATGTGTTAAGAAAATACCACAACACAAGATCTTCCATAATCACATATAATAAGTATTATATTTTTATGGATCATGGGCCTAGTAGTGTAGTAAGAAATAGTGCCAACATGTGATTAAGATATACACTATTTCTTATCAGTCCTCAATGCAATTTCTCAACGACATGAAACTACATTAGCGCAATTTCTAAACAACATGAAATTGCCTCAGTGCGATTTCTAAACAACATGAAATTGCACAATTATGTCACAATCCAACATGAGATCTCATCATCAGTGACATCCAGTCATCTTTAAACTAAAATTTGTTTAAATATACTGTTTTATACTTCCATTTCTCAGTTAACAGGAGAAAAAATAACAATAGAATCAATAATAACAATCATTGAAAATAAATGCTGTAATAAACATCATAAAAGCATTATCAGTCTGCATATAACTATAATATCCAGAAATACAAACTATATAACTCCCACTAACAAAAGAAATCAAAAGATTCTAAAACACCCATATTCTTTACATGTTCTTTAAACAAAATGGGTCGTAAGCTTTTTGTTAGAGGATCAGCCAACATGGACTCAGTTCTGATATTTTCAATTACAACGTCTCCATTTTTGACCAAGTCCTTAATAGTATAATATTTGATCTCTATGTGTTTGGACGCATTACTAATCTTGTCATGCTTGGAATAAAACACAGCTGCAGTGTTGTCACAGTAGATCACCATAGGTCTAGCAATAGAGTCCACAACATGCAATTCTGAGATCAAATTTCTAAGCCAAACTGTTTGAACCGATGCGCCGTAGCACGCTACAAACTCAGCATACATTGTAGAGTTCGTAATCAAGGTTTGCTTGGTACTCTTCCAAGAAATAGCACCTCCAGCCATCATAAAAATATATCCAGAAGTTGATTTTCTATCATCTGAACAACTAGCAAAATCGGCATTTGAATATCCAATCACTTTTAGGTCCTCAACTCTGCTATAAACGAGCATGAAATCCTTTGTTCGTTGTAGATATCTCATCACCTTCTTAGCTGCAACCCAATGTTCTTGACCTGGATTCGATAGATATCTTCCAAGAGTATTCACAGCAAAAGCAATATTAGGTCTGGTACATACTTGTGCATACATAAGACTGCCAATTGCACTAGCATATGGAACATTTTTCATGACTTCCTTTTCAACATCATTCTTGGGGCATTGATCTATGCTCAATTTATCTCCTTTCACAACAGGAGCTTCACCTAACTTATAGGTCTGCATATTGAATCTTTTCAAAATACGATCTATATAACTTTTCTGAGATAACCCCATAACTTTCTTAGATTTGTCACGATGAATCTCAATGCCTAGAACAAAAAAGGCTTCCCCAAGATCTTTCATATCAAACTTTGTAGATAGAAATTTTTTGGTGTCATTCAAAAGATCAACATCACTGCTAGAAAGTAAAATGTCATCTACATAAAGTACTAAGAAAACATATTTACTCCCACTTACTTTCATGTAGATGCATTGATCAAACTTATTTTCTTCAAAACCAAATGATCTCACAACTTTGTGAAATTTTAAGTACCACTGACGTGATGCTTGTTTGAGACCATATATGGACCTTTGAAGTTTGTACACCATATGCTCCTTTCCGGCTTCTTTAAACCCTTCAGGTTGCTACATATATACTTCTTCATCCAGATCTCCATTTAGAAAAGCTGTCTTGACATCCATTTGGTGAAGCTCTAAATCAAAATGAGCCACCAAAGCCATGATTATCCGAAAAGAGTCTTTAGTAGATACTGGGGAAAATAATTCATTATAATCAATACCTTCTCTTTGTGTGTACCCTTTTGCGACTAACCTTGCCTTGAATCTCTCGATGTTGCCTTTATTGTCTTTCTTCTCCAAGATAGACATGATAATCATTTAAAAGTGTTGGTCTTCTTTGTCGCTGTGATCTTCGCACAGGCATTTCTGAAGCCGCATCATTTATCTGGGAAATTTCATTTGTAATGGGATGATCTATCACCATATTTTCGGTATTTGCTTCTTGTTGAATTTCCACTCCGCTGGGATCTCACATAGAATCTTCATGCAAGATGGGCAATGGAATAGAAACCATTTTGTTTGGTTCTTCCCTTTCAAAAGATTGAGAGGAACTCTTTTCAGCAACATCTAATTCCGGGAATTTAGCAGTTTAAGATTCAACGATTCTAGTGCCTCAAGTAGGACAATAGAATCGATATCCTTTAGAATGATCAGGATATCCAATAAAGTAACATTTAGTAGTCCTGGATTCCGTCTTCTTCTGAGAAGGATCATAAATTTTCACCTCTGTAGGACAACCCCAAACTCGGAAGTGATTCAAGCTAGGTTTCCTCCCAGTTCACAATTCAAAAGGTGTTTTCGGCACCGATTTACTAGGTACACAATTCAATATATAAGTTGTTGTTTTAATCGCATCACCCCATAAGTATTCAGGCAAATTAGAACTGCCCATCATACTTCGTTTCATCTCCATGAGTGTGCGATTTCGCCGTTCAGCTACACCATTTTGCTCAAGACTCCTGGCATTGTATATTGAACAACAATACCACGATCCGCAAATATTTTGCAAATGGTCCCTTTTGCTGTCAAGCCTCGAGTATATCGCCCATAATACTCACCACCACGATCGACTCGACAATCTTGATAATTTTTCCCAATTGTTTCTCAACTTCAGTACGAAACACTTTGAACATTTCAAGTGCATCAGTCTTCTCCTTAATTAGATAGATAACAAAAACGGGAGAAATCATCAATGAACGTGATGAAGTATTTATTTCCACACAAGGTGGTTGAGTATGGCCCACTAATATCAGTATGAATTATCTCCAATAGACTTTGACTGCGAGTAGAACCTTTCTTCTTTGTTTTAGTTAATTTCCCCCTCACACAATCGATACAAGTCTCAATATCATCTGAGTCAAGAGGAGGAAGAATATCAGCCATGACAAGTCGTTTTACCCGTTCTTTGGAGATATGCCCCAATCGCTTATGCCATAGCATTGAAGATCTATCTTTGATTAAAGATCTCTTAGCAACAACATTCTCGACATTGAAAGAGCAATATGGTCTATCGGGAGATAAGGATAATTGATATAATCCATCAGACAAAACACAATTCCCAATAATTCTAGAATCATAACTCAAATCCACTCTTTTATTCGCAAAATGAAGACAATATCCAGCTTTGTCAAGCGAAGAAAGAGATACTAAGTTTCTCCTAAAATTAGGAACATAAAAGACATTGTTCAAGACAAGCTGAAAACTAGAATCTAAATTCAAAACAACTGTCCCTATGCGCTCCACATCAACTCCAGTTTTGTTTCCAACTTTAAGCTTTGACTCCCTCAGACTTGGACTCCTTAGATTTGTGAGACCCTGTAAGGTAGTAGTCACATGAATAGTAGCACCAGAATCAAGCCACCAAGAATCCAAAGGAACATCAACCAAATTTGATTCAAAACAAACCAACAACTCACCTTGGTGACTTTCTTTTCTTGTTTTTAGCCAAGCTCGAAATTTGTAGCAATTGGCTCTCTTGTGACCTTGCTTCTTGCAGTGAAAACATTTAAAATCCTTATCTCCATTCCTCCCATAGTTCTCATTTTTCCTAAAGTCTGGCCATTTCTTTGGGCCATGAGCATTTGACCCCTTAGGCTTCCATTTGCCTCTATATGAACTCAACTTGGCATTGGTAGTTAAGTGGGCAGACTCATACTTTTCCTTCTTTAATTTCTCTTCCTCAGTCACACACTTAGTAATCAAGGCATTAACACTCCATGTCTCATTCTGAGCATTATAAGCAGTCTTTATCTGGCTAAATTCAGCTGGCAAAACATTTAAGGCTTGATGCACAATGTAATTTTCAGAAAGAACAATTTCACGGGCCTTAAGTTTGGACTGAATGTGGACCATCTTTAGTATAGATTCTCTAACACCCATAGCAGCATCATACCTCATGTTCGTTAACTCACTCAGCAAGTTCCCAGCTTCAGCCTTATCTGAGACTCTATATCTTTCTCCCACTGCTTCAAGGAACTGTCTAGCATTCGTATTTTCCAGCAAACCACTAATCAGATGCTCAGCAATGGACCTCTTCATAGCAATGAGGCTTAGTCGATTAGATTTTTCCCATCTAGCATAATGGGCCTTTTGATCTGCAGTACTTTGATCATTGGGCCGCGCAGTTCATCCTCACGTAGAGCTAAGTCCATATCGACGATGCCCAAAGCAAACTCTATATCTTGCTTCCATCTTTTAAAGTTTGATCCAGTTAACATTTCCACCGTGGCATTGTTGTTATTTACGGCAAAAGTAACTGTTTAACACACATAATGCAATAAGATCAATTATGGGCAATAAGCAACTCAACAAAAAAATAATTAGTACATCATAAACTTCCCTTTGGGCAGAGTGTATAATGCACCATTATTTTTCCCAGCATGAAAATTTATAGAGCAACAAGGAGAATTACATATAATTGTCAAGAATCCATCCCCTTTGAGCAGACAAATCCTTTAAATCATACATCTCCATAATATCAACATAGAGGGGAATTACATATAATTTTCAAACATTTATCCCCTTTGGGCAGATAAATATTTTTTCAATTATACATCCCCATCTTTTAAATATGGGAATAAACTTCATGCTATTTTTCCACATTAATATACACAATAACTTCCTTTGGGCGAGTAATTGTATATATTAATCTTTTATCAATAGGGAACTCCAAAACTTATGCCCAAAATTTATCAAACAATATGAAACACTACACAACATGTGTTTCTAATGATCATATTGCATTTTTCAAAACAACAATTTTTTGCCACAAAATTATTGTTATTATTTTTTTAAAATTTTAAAATTTTATTATTATTTATTATTATTATAATATTAATTTAGTATTTCGGACTCTCGCGGGTTGAGGACCCGCGAGCAGCCCTAAACGGATCACAGGCCTTACCCACGAGTAGCCCGAATCGGATCGCAGGCCTGACCCACGAGCAGCCTAAATTGGAGACCTTCTCGCTGCTTGGAACAGGCTGGACCTGCGAGGCCCAAGACCAGGCAGTCTTCATGCTAGGGCTCAACATATGGTTTCTGGGCTAATGGCCCGCAAGACCAAATAAAACTTTAAAAGAAATTCTGGGCTCACGCCCACAATCAGCAAAGAAAATTAAAAGACAAAATGGGCTTACGCCCAATAGAAAACAGGCCCATGAAATGAGCTACGAAATTAGCCTAAAAAAAAAAATATGGGCAAAACCCCATATTTAGGCCCAGGCCCAGCTGGAGGTCTTCTTCAACCTCCAGCCGGGTCACGAATTTGCAGCAAACCGGGTCGCACGACCCAGTTTCGACCCGAAGCTCCAAAAGCACAAATTGACATGGTTTTCGATGAAATTTCCTCATGGGTTTTGCTTCTAACATCAATATGATTAACTATAATCAATCAAACACCGAAAAACCAAGTTAATCTATCACAAGTAAGCTTCAAAGTTTCGGAACCAAGCCTCCCATGGCCGAAAATTCGGTTTTCTGAATTTAAGCCCTAAAAATTCAATTTAAGACAACAAAAGGATACTAAAAAAAAAAAATATAACAATACCCATACAATGATTTGCACTGAACATCAATCAATTGCAAGTAATTCGAAAATTCTAAAACTTTTTCATGCATAAACCCTAGAATTTCAAATTCAAAATTCTCTCTCAGTTCTCAACGAAATTATGCAAATTATATATGGTTGAAAAGATATCAACATGTAGAACAAAAGCCCTATGGTTACGAGATTAATCACGCAAAAAATCTATACGAAAAAATAATGCCCATATTCGGCTCAAAGAGGAGGATTTCGAATTTGTCCATAAAATTTTTTTTTGGGTTCTACAATCATATACGATTAGCTCTGATACCACATGTAGAAAATTTAATCACATGAACAATTAATCAATTAAGAACAAACGGATCCATACATGATTGTAAAACACCAAGATCAATAAATACAACGGAATTAAAGTGTACCTGTTTGAGCCATTGCTTCACTTGCAGAAAAGTAGATCACTCTGATAATCTGGGATCTATCGGAATGCCAGATCTTCCTCTCTATGACCTATTTCGATATAGCATCATTCAATGGGATTAAAGCAACTGATAGGTATAACCTACCCTTTCATAGGCTAGAGAGGGGACCTAGCAAACCCTAATCAATAGCGTGTCGCTGGGTCCTTCCCATTACGGGCTTGATCAAACACAATTGCCTACACTTTCACGCTCAACTAGGCCCGTTAACAATATATGCCAATACCCAATTCAATCAGATCACTTTAGGGTTCAACAAATATTGGAATATCCATTAACCCGATTATTTAAAATAGAAAATCAATTAATTAATGTAAGCCCATATTATATGAAATTTCCAACACAACTATGGTATTCTTTGTTTACCAGTTTCAGCCTGGGCTTGAATTTTCATACTCCATGTGACAGTTGAGGAGTGTTTAGAGTTATGCTTTGATCTCATCTTCGGGTGGCAAATTCGAATCTTTCACCAGTACATAGTTCAAATTTTACCTGGTGCAAAGAGCGATGGACGCAAGCCGAGATGATTCCAGGTTTTAACTTGGTTATAAAAGTATACTCCTTGGGTCCTGGATTGTAAAATTGAACTAATGAAATTCGTAGATGAACTCGGAGATCTTATGGAAGATGACATAATACGCAAATATCGCAATTTCAAAATCCTTTTATTTCTCTCTTGGTCGAATTTGATGACCTTAAACGTTCACACTGCTTAGCTGAATCAAGAAACTATTTTTAACAGCCTAAGTGGGTAATTGAACCATGGCAAGCCAGTGACATCGCAGCCCCTTGGATCACATCATCAATTTGCGCACTGCGGGCGACGTCAGGAGCGAACGCCATCGACTCGTTGTTACCCCTGGAGGTCGAAGTCACTATCGTCGGCGTCTGACTGAGCATAAGAAAAGCAACAACCGGATTGGAGAAAAGGCAGGGGAAGCGAGCAGGAATTGGAGTGAGGACAAGTGAGAGTGAGGGCAAAAGGTGAGAGAGGAAGCGGATGAGAGGAAGGAGAAGAGAGGGCGAGAGCAGCGGGAGGTGGTTCCACAGTCTTGAGGTGGTCACCGTCTCTCAGCTTAGTTGGTTGCTCCGGCAAACGGCGGACACACCAGAGCCATTTTGCATATAACAACATTAATTTCGGGTCAAAATATCCGATTTTGTGGTCGCATTGTACATATCATGTTTCATAATTCGTATGAATAGATGAATTTTCTTTTTGTTTGGACTATAGTTAGTTTAGAGAATGACTGCATGTTACTGGACAATTCTACTAGTAATTTTTTATTTAAATTAGTGCCGAAGAGTTTGAGATTAGGAGACAAAATCTGTCGATTAAATTGCTTTTTTTCAATTACGGAAGTATCTCTTTTGTGAATTTTCTTTTATTTTTTAGCTCTTTAAATGGCACCTATCGGAGGGATGTGGATGGATTTAATCAAAGACTCGTAATTTATTTGAAATTAAAATAGAGATATCCAATATTCTTACTCACAAAGAAAACACACAATTAAGCGTGCGTAAAATAGAAAAATAAGTGGAAACGGAAAAGAATGTGTAATTCTGATAATTTTGACCTTAAAATGTTGAAAGAATAGATACATCTAATTAATAAGAGATTTTTATGGACGAAAGTTTTATTGACTTAATTATCACTTTACCTTGCTAATTTAATATTCATATGGGATAAATGTGCTGAAAATTCTAAGACTTATCAGGAAAATATAATTAGGTTCTAAAACCTTTAAAAAGTACATTTGAGTTTTAATACTTGTGATGTCATGAGAGTACAATTGAATGCCGCAGTATTTGCAAAATTTTGCGAAATTAGTAAGCTGAAACTATCAAAATTTATAAATGAATGTTGTCATTTGGCATGTCAGATAGGGTTCACGTGTCTAGCCCATCCGATGACAAATGAATAAGCAACAAGCATATTCCAACGGCACGAAATTGATGGTGACATAATAAAGGTATAGAAATTATGAGATTACCTAGACAAGAATGAGACAAAATTTCTTTTGAAAAAGGGCATATATATTAGGAAATAAAAAATTATTTAAAAAGAGATTAAAATGCCTTCGCATTTCTAGAGAAAGATAAAAAAAATAAAAATGAAATCACCTAAAGATGCAAATAGAACGAAAATAAATTTCAATCCACTTTAGAAAATATGCAAATAATTGATAAAAGATGGAAAAGGATATAAGACATCGAGACAAAACATACAAGTTAAGAATCAGAAAAATATAAGAAAATGACCAAAAAAAAAACCTGTGAATACGAGAGGCCTATATGAGATTGATACTGGCTCTCTCTCTCTCTCTCTCTCTCTCTCTCTCTCTCTCTCTCTTTATTCCCTAATGAAAACTATTTTTTTTTTTCCAGTTAACACATTATTTCAACATCAATATCTTTGTTTTGAAAAATAATGTTTTCGTTAAAAGTTAATCAAGTATCATCAAAGTTAAGATCAATCATTTTATGTGCCAATAATATCACAATATCCCAATTTCTCATTCTAAATATGAATTTCATATAATAGACTCGTAAATGGTATATTTAATGATCAATTCAAAATAAAAAATAAAAGTGCACTTCTATGCTTAGATAATAAGTTGAAAATCAACAAGCATTTACTAATAATAGATTTGAAAAATAATGAAAAGGAAGAAAAAAAAGGAAATCTTATATATATATATATACACACACATATATTGTTGACACCTAATTTAAATTTAGTTTTTTTTTAGAAATTAAAAATAAAGCATTTGGTTTTGGAGGGAAAGTTTTGAATATTTTTTTGAATAATAAAACATTTGACTGTTAAACAAATCTCCTCATTTTGAATTTAAAGAAAAATTTGAAAAATTGAATTCAAAAACTCAACAGCCAAATGTTTTGGAGCCACTTTGTTGTTGAAGAAGTTGAGTGAATATCGCCGGATCTTCAACAATTTCAAGTCTTTCCTCTATAAAAAGGAATGCGAGGTTTCGGAACCGTGGGGGGGCTTCTCTTGGTCTTTCATCGAAGGAAAAAATAGAAATCTGAAGAGAAAAAAAAAAAAAAAAAAAGTGGGGGGCGACTTGTCTTCGTCGAAGGAGAAGAAAAAAAGTGAAAGGAGAAAAAAAGGAAGAAGAGAGAAACGTCAAAAAAGAAGAGGATTTCTCTTTGAAGAAAAAGGATACAAAAAAGGGCAAAAAGCTTTTTCCCTTTCGGCTGAAAGTACGGCAGAGAGAAAGACAGGAGTGGACGTGCATTAGGCCAGCAAAAAAAAAAGATAAAAATGAAACGGGCACTGCTCATCTTCCCCGTGGGTTCTTCTACTGTGTGACACCTCCCCGCTGCCCGATCTCCTCGCCGGCGCACCAGCAGTCAGGCCACCGCACAGTCGGCCACCCCCGTGCGAGCACCACCTACGAACTCGCGCCACCGTTCGTTGCCCCTGCTGTGGCCATGAAGAGCCGACTCCTCCGCTCGTCCGTCCGCAAGAACTACACCAGTGCCGGTGACGACGATTGAAGAACAGTCCCCGAAGTCACGATGCTGCCTCTGCCGCCCTTGCTCTCCATTCGCCGCCAACGCCGTTGATCCAGCACCTCTGTTGCAACCTCGAGCAACCAATGTCCCTGCATCTCCACGAGCACCGCCGTCCCGGTGTCCAGCGATCGCACCCTTCGTTGGAGTCCGAAGCCACCACGCCTCTGCAGCTCGAGCTTTCACCGGTCATCACCTCGCCAAGCTGAACTGCCGGTCCCTGAACTCCCCGATCGCCACGCTGTTGCTGTCGCTCAATTACCACGCCTTTGCAACGCGACCCCGACGCCGCATCGCTACCCCATTGGACGCCGAACCGACGCCTCCGCCGAGCCGCAACCCGCTCCACTCGCGCCCGAGCCCGAGCACCTTTGCTGCTGTGACCGACAACCTGCTGCTGTCCTCGCTGCACCTTCATTCCCAAGGTCCTCCCCTATTTTGTTGCAGGTCTACCTCGACGGACCTCCGACGAACAGCTCGACCCCTTGGTGAACCACCATTGCAGGCTACCACTTGTGCCGGTGCCACCCCTCGAGAAAGTCGTATTAGGAATAGGTAGAATTCTTGGGCTAAATTTAGTTGGAATATTCGAACTCATAGTTTTTTTTTATATATTCTAACTTGACTTGTTTTGATTTATTTTTATCATTAGGAAATTTGTCATATTAAGTTATGATAATAAAAAATATTGACCCGCGAGATGTAGGGTTAGATTTTTGATTATTTCGACTTTTTATGGCAAAATTCATGAATTACTTTGCATCATTGATTCATATTAAAATGCCATTGATTTACATGGATGACTTTTTATTTTGGCATGTTATTATTATTTGCTCATCACATATCATGCATCATATTAGGTATTTAGGTCTATACACATTTCACATTTGATCACATTTGAAGCAACACATTTTAGTTTTTTTAAGATTCATGTAGAATTAGGATGATTTTCCTTTAATAAAACCAAAACACTAAAAAAAAAATTAAAAGAACAAAAACAAAAAAATGTTATTTAGGTTATATAGATTTCATAATGTGCACACCACATGTTGCGCTTTAGTTAGTGGGTCATAGGTTAATGCTTTAATATTCTCGTCTTGTAATTTTTAATATTAAAAAAAAAAGCTGAAGATTAGTATTGCATCCTTATCTTTTAAAGTCATTTAAAAAAGAAAACACAAGAAGGTCATTTACTTGGTTAGTTAATAAATTAGTTTATAATTAATTCCATTTCATGTCATCATTGTTAGTATAGGTTGCATATATGCATTAAAAATGAATCATCATTAAAATAAAATCATAAAGGAGCATACATGTAGAAATACCATGTCATTCATCCCATATCACGTAGCACATGCATATTTAGGATTATATAAATTAGATTGCATACATATAGTGATAAGTTTAAGTCATACCATATGAATTGCATCTCACATATCATTAAAGTAAAATCCATGCATATTAAATTTAGATTAAGATTGCATATAATTAACAATTTAAAAAAAAAAGAAAAAGAAAAAATTAGGTGTCATGTCATTTAGAAATCATGTTTAGGACATGCAATTTTATTAGCATTTTTATTTGAATGTTATTTTATTGATTGCGCACTCGCATGACCACCATTTGCATGTTGTAGCTTAGGTTTAAATTAATCAACATTGTCTGCAAAACATTTTTAAAATTAAAATAAATGGTACCGAAAGGGCGTTAGACTAATCTAGCGTAATCATGTCCCCGGACCTACTAAATCTCTGGTTCGCAATAGTAAAGTATTCTCCCATACTTTACTTGGGTTCTAACCAACCCTAATTGGTTAGTGGCGGCTCCAAATTGAATATAATTGCATGTTTAAATAGATTAATTTCTTAATATCAAGTCGCGATTGGTAGGACTTGGGAGGGTTCGTGCCAAGTCTTCGGACTTAGTAATCCATTAGCCTTCTTTAGGTAATTCACCTTCGAAAAATTTGAGAGGGTCGCGACAGCTTGGCGACTCCACTGGGGACAAAGTTAAAACTCATAGTGGACATAGGCCTGTTTCATTTTTTTAAAAAATATTTTGTTTAGCAGCATGGAAATAAGGTACGCTCCTAACATGAAGTGTTAAATATTCTTGCAGATGGGAGGTATAAGGGGAGTAGTCTTTGCTAACCCTTATTTTGCAAGTTGGAGTTAAGGATGAATGATTGAATTTAAACTATAGAAGTATTGTTTGCAATTAAACTGTTGTGCATGTTTTATTGTTTTTAGCACTACACTATTGCACACACAACCTGCTGTCGGACCTGGGTTGCGATAGGATTCTTAGGATGGTGTTGAGAATGATACTTCCTCTAAAGCGAGACTGCTATATAGATGTTGACATTCTCTTCCCCGAAAGTTCTTCGTGGTGTCGAATGTGTTTGTCCATATCCGCGAGATTGCGTGATTATTGGGTATTCCATTCGACTGAGTCAGAGTTAGGAGGACCTGACACGTTAATGCGAGACTGCAACGGTCAGATAATCCTTTTAGCTCCATTTTGTTAAGCCATCTAGATAGAAATCGAGCCCCACATTTCATGCGTTTATCTATGTGATTGTCATCCCTTCCCAGTGAAAGTAAGTTGTTTAAATTCTCACTTCTGCCATTTACTTACTTACAATTTCGTCAGTCCATGACAATAGCTTTCGTTGTCCGTCATGTTTTATATGCGATGGGGAAAACCGATTTGCAATTCAGTTCCACTCCTAAAAGCATATAAAATGAGGTGTTTTGGTTTCTTAGTTCAATGTTTAGAGACCTTGATTTCAATTTAGTGCTTTCAATTTTTAGTTCAATGTTTAGAGATTTGAATTTCAATTCTTAGTTCATTGTTAGGAAGTTTGGTTCAACGTTTAAAATAAATTTTAAATAAAATGAGGCGATTAGACCATTGTCATGGGCCATTTTCCTATCTTGTCATCGTTTCTTACATTATTTCTTTCAAATTAGGTAACAACACGGCTCATCCAAGATCACCAATCCATACTCGTTCTAGGGCAACAATGGCTGATAACACCGAACAAGTGCGTGTTGCTGAACAAGCTCATATCGCCACCCTCGAAACGGAAATGAAGCAAGTCTTAAATGTTCTTGAGCAGCTTTCTAAGCAAATTGATTCTCTCCAAGCAAACACTGCTCCACCAGCTCCACAAGTTGAAGTGGTGTTACCACAACAGGCTCCCATGACTGATCCAAGAGATAAAGGCAAGAATATGACCGCAGTTGGGCCATCAAGCTCTAAGGATGTCTCTAAGGAGAAAATTACTGACACGACTAAAATTGTTGTTGATGAGGAGATACAAGTGATACAGCCGGCTGTACCGAAGACTGAGCAAGAAAAACGCTTGATAAAAATCGAGGAGAAACTTAAGCAGCAGCAGGGTTCGTTTACCCAAGACTCAACTGATCTGTCTCATTATGCAAAGATCAAGATGCCAAAGAAGTTCAAAATGCCAGACTTTGAAAAGTATGATGGCACCTCTTGCCCAAAGATCCATATGCAGACTTATGTGGTCAGGATGACCTAATATGTTGATAACATCCCCTTGATGATTCAACAATTTCAAGCAAGCCTGACAGGATCGGCGCTGCAATGGTACATCATGAAGAAGATTAATCTGCTGGAGACTTTGGGAGGATTTGACAGATGCCTTCTTCAAGCAATATAAGTATAATATTGATGTCACTCCATCTCGAGAAGATTTACTTCGCACTGAGAAGAAGAGGACAGAATCTTTCAAAGCATATGTCACGAGATGGAGGACTGTAGCTGCTCAGATAACTCCAGAGCCAATAGAAAAGGAGCTGATGGATTTGTTTATGAAGACACTCCCGCCTGAGTATCGAAATCGAATGCTGGGATCGACTGCCGAGTCATTCAATCAGCTAATCCCTGTCGGCGAGCGAATTGAAGTAGCATTGCGTGATGGATGGGCATCTGATCAAACCAGCTCATATGGGAGAGTCTTAGCCAAGAAAGATAAGGAGCCTGTAGCGGAGGTTAACGTAGCTTATGTTCAACCACCTCGCCTTGTCTCGAACACTCAACAGGGAGGAGCACAACCATTCTTTGGCCAATAGAAAAACTCTTCCAGGCGTCAATTTACGCCACTTCCTAAGCCCTTGTCCAAGATCTTGCCGACCGTTCAGAAGAAAGGATTACTCGCTAAGGAACCCAAGCGATCTAATCCCGAGCGTTTCCCCAACTATGATCCATCCAAGACATGTACTTACCATATGGGGGAGGTAGGGCATTCTGTTGACGATTGCTATACACTGCAACATAAAATCCAAAATCTTTTGGATCCCAAGATGGTCTCATTCCGCGATGCACAGCTGAACATCCAGAATAACCCACTCCCTGACCACCCAGAAGCTGTGAATGCCATTTTCAGTTTTGATGCTGAGCCCACCATGTTTCAGATAATGCATGAAGAAGCAGAAGTGATGGACACCCTGGGGCAACCAAGTAGCAAATTTGATTACTATGTAAAGTATTCAGCTCCTCCCAGCTCCTACTTCGACCCACGGGATATCATCCCAGATGGATGGGGTGGCATAGATGATCCTGCACCTCCGAAGATTGCTCTGATGACGCACTCGAAGGAATGACTGAACTGTTTGAAGATAGTTTAGTGTTTGCCATCGACAAAGCTCGAGAGTAGGAGAATTTTAATTATTTGCACACTCCTCTACGTAGGAGTCTTTATCGCTTTCCGTATTTGCATATTTGCATTTTTAATTCTAGAATTTCCTTCATTTCAATAATGTAATTTTCTTTTCATCCAATAAAATACATGGCATTTTTCATGTTTTAAGGGCATGTTGAAGTACACACCAAACTAGCCCTGTGATGAAATCCTACCAAAAAGAAAACAGCAAGGAGCTAATTCTGAAGGCTGGGCTTCTTCATGTTCCCTTGAAATTTTTTTCAAAATAAAATAATTTTCCAGCATGCATCTAATTTACCCTGTTTGTTTCTTTTAATTATCTGCTTTATGTTTCAGGTGCAACCCTGCGTACATTTAAGAAAACTCTATGAGCTCCCTTGCAAAGAGGGGCAAGACACAGACATTTAACAGCTTTGACTTTATGATTTGATGTGCTAGAATAGAGCATGGCCTTTTTATCATTATAGAATGCTTTCACATGATATTGAGCAATTCACCAATTCCACTTGAAATTTATCAAAATGGATAATTCAGTGAAGGATGTTGAGTTACTTGAACATGTTAAATGATGCTAAATGAGGTGTGAAAGGCAAGCCTAAATCCCATACATAGTCCCCTGTCTATACATTGTGAGGTGAGTATGGAAACGTTTTGTGTTTCAAGGTGAAGGGTTTTCTTGCAAGAAGTACGACAACTAAAATGACGAGGGGCGGTTCAGTTCTCTACCAGTGAACCCTTGTTTAACCTCTCTTTGAGCCCAAATACTTGAAAAATTTCTTTCATACTACCCCTATCAAGAACCACCCCATATCGGGGCAAATGGAGGTAAGTTGACATTGAAGGAGAGTGAAATGGATAGAAATTTTCTTGCTCTCACTTGCATCAATCTTCAAGTTGTGCTATTACATTGAATTCATGTGGTAATTTAAGTGCCTTAAGATGATGAAGAGCATTTCTTTCACTATCCTACACACTTATATCATTTGCATAGCCCACTTGAGCCTATGAATTCATTTCATGTCAAACCTAGTTGGTGATCATCCCCCACACTGGGGCAAGATGAAAGTCAATCATTCAAATAGCATGGTCTAAAATGTTGATGAAAGAAGACTGTGTGAGTCCAAAGAAAAGTGCAAAAAATAAGGGGCATGAAAAAGTAGTGTGCCTAGTAAAAGTAAGGCCAATGCCCGTGAAAAAGAAGAGAAAATGACTGATGAATTGGGGGGCATAAAAAAGCGGTGTGCCTAATCGATGCCTATCATCAAAGAAAATGATTTTAAAAGAAAAAATGTTGAGAAAAGATCTCCAGTTGAATAATCATTGGCATCAGTGATAAACTCTTGAGCCGATAAAGAAATTTGTCAAGAAGACAATTTGTGGTGAAGAAAACTGGTGGTAAGGTCAAGATGATCACTAACTTTGACTCATATACACATCTTTGAGCCTAACGATTCTTTCGTTTCTCAGCCCATGAACCCAGCCTATGTTACATCCCTTACAAAGTCTCTTCAGATTAGGGCACTTTAATTAACATGGGAGTTCGCATGTTTAAGCATGGCTTGAAGAAGTGCGAACAAGATTATTTCTTTCTCATTTTGCAGGGTTCTTGACTTGTAAACTTGGAGATGATTACAGAATTATTCTTTCAATTGCTTTGACTAAAAGAATCCCTTTGTTAAGCCATTGACCAAGCCCACATTACAGTACCTGTTAAAGACCTCTCAGATTGGTAAGGTCGTACTGATTGCAAGAAAATTCGAACTCTTGTCTACAAGATGATGATAAGATTGAGTGATATATTCCCGCATCAATGATCGGGACAAATAACCCCTCATAAATGAGAGCGAGTGAAAAAGCCTTTTTCACACCAAAGGTGTCTCATTTAGCATGTTCAAGAGATTCACAGCTTAGTGAAAATTGTCTTGATAATTTTTCCTGGTGGAAGTTTGAAAAAGTCATCATGCATGGACCTTCATTGAATGAAATGAATTTTTCCTCAGAGACCAAAAAAAATGTCTTTGAAACCCTGAGTTTGTTCAGTCATCTTGGTGCTTGATGAGAATTCCAAGTACCCATTTATAAAATGTTTTCAAATGTCTAGATATTTGAACCCTTAAATGCTTGATGTGACTTCCAAGTGTTTGTCTTTTCAAACATATGATGTGATTTCCAGATGTTTAGTAAAATATTTTCAAATGTCTAGTGTGAAGTTGAGATATTTGAACCATTAAATGCTTGATGTGACTTCCAAGTATTTGTCTTTTCGAGCGTCTGATGTGATTTTCAGATGTTTAGAATTTTTAAGTACTTGATGCAATTTCCAGGTGCTTGGGATTTGATGAGAGTCCCAAATCCCCTAAAGATTTTTCTTCAGATTCAGTTTGATTTAGGCGACCGTAGAATGGTACGGGTCCTAAACAACATTTATTGCTCTAACAGGCGACCGTAGAATGGTACGGGTCCTGGAAAAGCAGTTTCCCCATTCAGGCGACCGTAGAATGGTACGGGTCCTGAAAAATCAATTTTCCGTCAAGGCGACCGTAGAATGGTACGGGTCCTCGACAACACCTATTCCCTATTTAGGCAACCGTAGAATGGTACGGGTCCTAGAAAGTGAATCCTGTTTAGGCGATCGTAGAATGGTACGGGTCCTAGGCAAAATCTATTTCCCTATTCAGGCGACCGTAGAATGGTACGGGTCCTGAAAGGTAAATTCCCATTTAGGTGACCGTAGAATGGTACGGGTCCTAGACACAACCAAACACTGTCATACTGAGCGACCGTAGAATGATACGGGTCCTGGGAAAGCAGTCTCTTTGTAAAGTTATGTTACTATTTTAGGCGACCGTAGAATGGTACGGGTCCTGGACATGTAGCACCGACTGCCTAGAACTACTCTATCCTTCTTGAAGGTAGGTTATTCCAGGTGCTTGGGATCTGATGAGAGTTCCAGATGTTTGTCAGGTCTCATAGGAATCATTTCGCACCTAATAATACTTTTCTGAATCTCTAGATAAGTATGTCAGGTACGTGTTCTTCTTTTCATTTGCATTTCATTAAGCGTGGACACATTGAGATCTACGTTTTTTTATCAAATCATTGCATTTACATGGCATTGCATGACCATGCATTTATTTGAGTCCATTACTTTAAAAAAAAAATCATTACAATTAACATTTGCATATGCATTTCATATTCATTTTGCATTCATTCTGCATGGTCTAAATTTAGGTGTCATTTATCTTTGAAGGAAACCTATACGAGCTTCCCTTCAAAGAGGGGCAGTTGTTGACACCTAATTTAAATTTAGTTTTTTAGAAATTAAAAATAAAGCATTTGGTTTTGGAGGGAAATTTTTGAATATTTTTTTGAATAATAAAACAGTTGACTGTTAAAAAAATCTCCTCATTTTGAATTTAAAAAAAAATTGAAAAATTGAATTCAAAAACTCAACAGCTAAATGTTTTGGAGCCACTTTGTTGTTGAAGAAGTTGAGTGAATATCGCCGGATCTTCAAAAATTTCAAGTCTTTCCTCTATAAAAAGGAATGCGAGGTTTTGGAACCGTGGGGGCTTCTCTTGGTCTTTCATCGAAGGAAAAAATAGAAATCTGAAGAGGAAAAAAAAAGTGGGGGGCGACTTGTCTTCGTCGAAGGAGAAGAAAAAAAGTGAAAGGAGAAAAAAAGGAAGAAGAGAGAAACGTCAAAAAAGAAGAGGATTTCTCTTTGAAGAAAAAGGATACAAAAAATGTGTCATGTCATTTAGAAATCATATTTAGGACATGCAATTTTATTAGCATTTTTATTTGAATGTTATTTTATTGATTGCGCACTCGCATGACCACCATTTGCATGTTGTAGCTTAGGTTTAAATTAATCAACATTGTCTGCAAAACATTTTTAAAATTAAAATAAAAGGTACCGAAAGGGCGTTAGACTAATCTAGCATAACCATGTCCCCGGACCTACTGAATGTCTGGTTCGCAATAGTAAAGTATTCTCCCATACTTTACTTGGGTTCTAACCAACCCTAATTGGTTAGTGGCGGCTCCAAATTGAATATAATTGCATGTTTAAATAGATTAATTTCTTAATATCAAGTCGCGATTGGTAGGACTTGGAAGGGTCCGTGCCAAGTTTTCGGACTTAGTAATCCATTAGCTTTTTTTAGGTAATTCACCTTCGAAAAATTCGAGAGGGTCGCGACATATATATATATATGTATGAAGAATGAAAAGAAAAAGGAAACAGCAGAGGTACCAAAGTCAACATCTGTATTCACATGCATCGCTTAAATACAAGATTAGTGCCCGTTAATGGGCTGGATAGCTTATTGATGTTCAACGCGTGGCGTTCTTTATTACATTGTCTTTTTGACCGGATTACATTATTTCCGTTCAGAGACAATAAAAGAAATAAAAAATTTAATTTCCATTCCCCTTTTCCATTTTTGTATATATTTAAAATTTAGAATCTATTTATTTGAAGGAAAATTATTTTCCGACTTTTTAGTGTTTGGATAACAGAAAACTAATTAATTTATGGAAAATATTTTCCTTGTACTGAAAGCAAAGAACTTAGATTGACGGAAAACAATTTTTCTTCTAGTGAGAAAAAATCACTTTTCTTAAATTACCAAACAAATTAAAATTAATCATTTTTCTCAAAAATGATTTCTGTAGAAAAAAATTTCCTTTATTATGAAGTTTTTGGTAAATCAAATGAACATTAATCAAAATTACATTAACTAAGTACCGAAACCAAATGAAGCCAAGTTAGTAAAGTTTTGCACATTTTCTTTATATATAGACACACACATAATAAAAATTACCTAAATCATTCACAGATATTTAGCTAGATAGCAATTTATAAAAACATGGGAAATTTATACATACACCTTTTTCTAACAAACTAATTTTAGCTAAATAATATAATATTAAAGATTCGTTCGTTTCGCGGAAAATAATTTCTGAGAAAATAATTTCTGGATTTTTCGGTGTTTGTTTCATAGAAAATAAACTAGTTGTGGAAATCATTTTCCACCAAAGAAAAAAGTCTTCTAAAGGAGGAGAAAATGTTTTCCACTTTTCAAATTGGAGAAAACATTTTCCTTACTCACTCTCTCCTCTCATAACCTCATAGCCCCCTTCTTTCTTGAACCAGTGTCAAGCGCGAGCCTAGAGGTTGGTGAGCTTAAGGCTTGCCCTCGCGCTTAGACCCCAGTGCTCCCTGATCTTTGGCAAGTGGTGAGCTCAAGCTCGCCTCTCACCAATCCACTCATCCTTGTGAGAATGGCAAGCTAGCAAAAGTTGGCCGTTAGCTAATCGTCAGCCATCACATGGTCAGCGAACAACTAAAGAAGAAGAAGATAAAAAGAAAGAAAAAATAATTAAGAATTGGATTTTAAAAAAATCGATTTTTTTTAAATATGTTTTAAAAAATTGATTTTTTTAAAATAAAATAATAATAAAATTATTCAAAAAAATACGTAGAGCAAGATATTTTTTTTACCAAATAATGAAAAATACTTTTCACTTTATTTTTAGGTTTCGGACGAATATAGAAAACTAATGACATTTTTTTGGAAAATGGCTTACTAAAAATTACATGCTGCATTTTTTGTGAAACGAACAGAGTCTGAGTTTATTATACACTTGTCCAGCTCAATAAAATTAGCTTGTAACCAAGTGAGATATTGAATTGATGAAATGTGAAGGCCCTGTAATCCATAAAAAATTACTAATAGGTGAGCAACATCGATGGCAATTCGATACACGAAATACTTTCTTTTCCGACATTTAGTGGACAAGAAACGAGCTTCGAGCAGAGGGCTTGCGTTCATTTTCATTAGAGTTTCAGCCTTTGAATATCGAGACAAGTATGCTAGTCGCTCAATCCTTAAAAAGTACTCTGGTAATGATCTTCGTAATCAAGATTAATTAGTGTAATAATCACCTTGACCCTAGATGAGTTTTCCATTATCATCCGTTGTAAATCAACCTGCATCGAGTCCCGAGAAAACCAGGCCAAACGACCTTGGGGATCATTCAGTCGTCACTCTCGTCCTCGGAAAACAGCGAAGATAAAGAAAGAACGGCCATCGCTTCTTTTCCGACATTTAGTGGACAAGAAACGAGCTTCGAGCGGAGGGCTTGCGTTCATTTTCATTAGAGTTTCAGCCTTTGAATATCGAGACAAGTATGCCAGTCGCTTAATCCTTAAAAAGTACTCCGGTAATGATCTTCGTAATCAAGATTAATTAGTGTAATAATCACCTTGACCCTAGATGAGTTTTCCATTATCATCCGTTGTAAATCAACCCGCATCGAGTCCCGAGAAAACCATGTCAAACGACCTTAGGGATCATTCAGTCGTCACTCTCGTCCTCGGAAAACAGCGAAGATAAAGAAAGAACGGCCATCGCTTCTTCTTCTCTCTTCTTCTTTTCCGATCCGTGGTCGCTCTTTCATCCACATCACATCGAAACACCAAAGGACTCCATTGAAGAAAAACAATTCGTCAGCAAGTAATGATTGCATTCTATCCATACATTTTTTTTTCTGCTGATTGATGTACAAGTTCTGAAATACATTGTGATTGAAATAAGAAGTTTACAAAGTCTTTCTTGATCAAGTTTGATCCAAGTATTTCAATCATGTACAAGTTTTGATGTACAAGTTCTGAGAAGATGTGAAACTTGTACTGAAGAACCTGATATGTAGAGACTCTGTACTGACGAACCAGAGATGCAGAAGCAAGAAGATGAATTGAAAAGCTCGAAGATTGATCAAGAAAGACTTTGTATTTATCTTATTTCAATCACAATGTATTTCAGAACTTGTACATCAATCAGCAAAAAGAAATCTTTCATCTTGACTTCATTCATTCTATCTCTTCGTCTTCATATTGCTATATTCTACTGCAGAGAACTACAAAACAATGGAGATTTTCAATCTTTCTCTCTCTATCTCTATGTTATTCCTATCAGAAAACCTTGATTGAGTCTTCACGCACTTTTCTATTTAAGAAGACGAAGACTAACTAACACAACTAACTTCTGTTGAAGACTTTCCAACTGAATAACAACTTTCCATTTCTTCATATGCTAGCGATCCGCAATCCGTGTCAATCTTTTTCACAAATTCACCATCGTTGATGACAGTCTTCATTACCCTTCATCTCAATCGTTTCTTTTGCAGTCAGCTTCAGCAGCCTTAGCATCAGCATCTGTTGATTTCTTTTGTCGATATATCTTAACATTCCCCCTCAAATTGGGAACGGGTGGAGAACCAAGTCCCAATTTGGTGCGTAGTTGACAATGTGAAAAACGTGAGAGAGACTTGGTGAAAATATCAGCAAGTTGCAAATTGCTTGGAACATATTGGACATGAATTGATCCTGAGGAGACTTTTTCCCGAACAAAGTGGAAATCCACCTTGATGTGTTTTGTTCGTGCATGTAATATAGGATTGGCAGTGAGAGCAATGCCTGATTTATTGATTTATTATCATAGAACAGATGTGTAGGGTTAGTGAGAACACATCCTATGTCTCGTAAGACAAAACTAATCCAAGTGAGTTCAGCAGAGGTGGAAGCAAGCGCACGATACTCAGCTTCTGTAGAAGATCTACTTACCGTAGTCTGCTTCTTGGCTGACCAAGAAATAAGGTTGGAGCCAATATAAGTATAGAAGCTTGTAGTTGATCTTCATGTTTCAGAGCATCCTACCCAGTTTGCATCTGAAAAACCGTACAGATGTGAAGAGCTTTGAGAGTGAATGAATAGGCCAAGACTGATAGTGCCTTTGATGTATCGCAGAACCCTTTTAAGTCTATAGAAATCTGCAATAGTTGGTGTTTGCAATTTCTGACAGAGTAAGTTGGTAGCATAGGCTATGTCAGGGCGTGTCAAAGTGAGATACTGAAGGGCACTTACCAGGCTTCGATACTCAGTAGGATTACACAAAGAGATAGAATCTTGTTGCATAATAAGTGGCCTTAGTGACAGAGGAGTAGAAATTGGTTTACATTCAGACATTTGAGCTCGAGTGAGAAGATCACTAGCATATTTGGTCTGACATAGAAATAAATGATCAGAATTTTGTTTGACTTCGATGCCAAGGAAGTAATGCAGTGGGCCAAGATCTTTCATGTGAAACTCGAGACTGAGAGAGTGAATCAGAACAAAGAGTAATTGAAAAGAACTTCTAGTTAAGACAATGTCATCAACATATAACAGTAGAAGAATGGTATCTTGCTTATGATAATATATGAATAAAGATGGATTTGTGGAGCTGCAAAAGAATCCATATGCCAGTAAAAAATCACTGAACTTATCAAACCATGCTTGAGGAGCTTGTCGAAGACCATAAAGTGACTTTTTGAGTAAACATACATGAGACGGTTTGTGTGGATCTTGAAAGCCAGGAGGCTACTCCATGTAGATTGTTTCATTGAGTGTGCCATGTAAAAATGCATTTTTAACATCAAGTTGATGAATAGGCCACTATCTCATCTTTGCTACAGATAGAACTATTCTAATGGTGGCATGATTGATTACTGGACTAAAAGTCTCTGTGAAGTCAATGCCTTCCTCCTGATGAAAGCCTTTAGCAACTAAGCGAGCTTTCAATCTGTCAAGGCTACCATCAGGGGCAAGTTTCGTTTTAAAGACCCACTTGCAGCCAATTACATTCATGTGTTTAGTTCTAAGAGTTAAATCCTAGGTTTTATTTTGATATAATGCATCCATTTCTTCTGTCATTGATTTGTGCCAACCTTCATGTGCCAATGCTAATTTAACTAACTTTGGTTCAGAAGGTACCTTATAGATAGCAAGACATGCATACCTAGGATTAGGCTTGATAATTCTAGATTTTGATCGAGTCTGCATTGGATGACTGGAAGTTGTTTCCTGTGTTGAGGGATTGGAAAGGATCACTTGTGATATATGAGAAGGGATAATTTGTTCAGATCCAATACTTGTATTATTGGGTAGTGCTGTATTAGTAGTAGATATGTCTTCATATTGTACGGGTGAAGGTACTTCATCGTGTGTCATTGTTGTAGGAATGACATATTCTTGTGTTATTGCTGGCTGTAGTGATTGATCAGTATAGGGTATATCAATTTGTTGTGAAGACTGAGAATGTATTGCTGTATTGTCTTCATCGAGTTGCAGATGGGCTACACATGTCTGAGAAGAAGTATAAGGTATAGTAGAAGCTGTTTCCTTGCTTGCTGACTCTGTTAATTGTACTTCTTCTGCCCATAACTGATATAATGTTGTGAGAGATGCATACTTTGTTAGGCACAACTTAGTGAAAGGGAAAAATTTCTTATCAAACTTCACATGTCTACTAATATATACTCGACCTGTTGAAGGCACAAGACATCTGTAGCCTTTATGGTGTTCACTATAGCCAATGAACACACAGGTGAGAGATCGTGGATCAAACTTGTGCTGAGCATAAGGTCGTAAACATGGATAGCAGGCACAACCAAATACCCTGAGGTGATCATAAGTTGGTTCTTGGTGATACAGCTTTCTGTAAGGTGATTGCATTTGCAATTTTGGTGTTGGAAGTAGATTAATGACATAGTTAGCTATAATAAAAGCATCAACCCAATATTTCAAAGGAACTCTGCCATGATATAACATGGCAAGACCTAATTCAACAATATGTCGATGTTTCCTCTCAGAGATGCCATTCTGAGTAGGTGTATAAGGGCAAGAGAGATTCTGTTTAATACCACAGTCTTGCAAGTGAGCTTGAAATCTGTTGCTAATAAATTCTCCTCCACCATCACACTAAAAGATCTTGATTTTCGACTCAAATTGGTTTTCTACTTGCTTTTGAAATAGAACAAAAATCTTATAAAAGTCTGACTTCAATTTCAATGGATATATCCAACTAAATCGAGAGAAGTTATCCACAAACAGAACATAGTACTTGGAGTTCTGAAATGAAGTCACAGGTGATGGACCCCATATATCACAATGGATTTTCTGTAGGGGCATAGATGTTACAGATTCGGATGATGGAAAAGGTAAGCTGTAGCCTTAGCAACTTGACAACTACAACATACATTCAGCATTTTACTGCTACACTGAATGAGTTTTTGATTCTGCAAATGCTTCAAGATATTCAAATTGGTGTGTGCTAATCTTTGATGCCATGTGTCCTCTTCTATTACTGTGTGTCTTTGGGCTAGAAAGGCTTGCGTTGTTTGTGAATTCACTTGATATAGCCCTTTAGTTTTCCTTCCGAGCAGCAAGGTTGTGTTGGTCCAGTTGTCCTTTATATATACACCAAATTTGTCAAAAACAAATGAGCAATGATAATCATCTGTTAACTTGGATACTGACAGAAGATTTTTCTTTATATCAGGGACAATTAGGACATCATTTAGTGGCAACAAGCTCTCTCCAATATGTAGCAATGTATTGCCAGTACATGTAACAGATAGGTGTGATCCATCACCAATCATGACAGTATCATATCCAGTAGATTTAGAAGAGTTATGAAGTATACTGGGATTAGCTGTGATATGTGCAGTTGCACCATTATCTGGATACCACTCACTGCCTTTGGTATCTTCAAGATGTATAGCTGCCAGAGCTGTTGGTATCTCCTCAGCTTGATACGAGTTATCAAATCTATACCAGCAGTGTAAAGCATCATGACCTGGTTTCTTGCAGATTTGACACTCTAACTTTATGCTGCTAGTTGGCTTCTCATCTTGCATATTCTTAGAAAGAGTTAGATTAGAAGGATAAGATTTCACTTCTTGATATCTCTGTGATGGGCTAGCATAGGGACGAAATCCTGAGGTGAAAACAGAATTAGAAGGATTTTGATAAGGTTTGGTTCTCTGATTCTCTTGCATATAATTGGTATTGCTGGATCTGTACCCTGAATTGTCACTAGGGTATCTAAATCATCGGCCCCTGTTATTAAGAAAATGTCCCCTACCATAGCTACGGCCTCCTCTGTAATTACCTCTTTGAGCTACAAAGCCTAAATTTTGAGATATGTACTCTCCATCAGTTGTTTCTTTAAACTGTGCTTGAGAGTGTCTTTGCCCATAGTAAGCCATATTGGAGTTAAATTGGGTCATGGAATAATTCTGCATTCTTGACTCAAACCTCTCTAATTGTGCAATTACCTCATCATACTCAGGTTGAGGCTTTAGACAGTATAGTGTTGTTCGGAAACTTTCATATTCAGCTCCTAGCCCTTCCAATACACCAAATAGCTTGGTTATGTCATCCATAGGTTTTCCTATAGCATTTAACTGATCACATATGTATTTGTATTCTCTAAGATAGACTGAAAGAGCTCGATCATGTTTTTGACAAGCTTGGAGTTTTCCCCTTAATTTGAACTCTCTTGCTGCTGATTTTTGTGTGAAACGGTTCAACAGTGTCTGCCACACTTCATAAGATGTTTCTAAACCAATTATTAAGCTCAGTATATTCTCAAAGACAACCCCACTTATCCATGAAGATACTATATGATATGTTTTTGTCTAGTCAATATAGTCTGGATTTACAACTTTAGCTTCACCTTCTTCAACTATACTTTGTATCATTCGAGGAGGTGGTGTAATATCACCATTAACAAAGCCAAAAAGTTCTTGACTTTTCAGAAACCTGTGGATCTGAGCTTGCCATAAAAGGAAATTGTCTTTGGCAAGTTTAATTGTGACAAAGTTTGAGATATTCACATGTATAGGGAAGGGATACTTTGATACTCTTACTGCCATTGTTGTATTCTTTCAACTATGGAAGTAAAATAGCAATGGTGTTATGAGAAACTAACACAATTACCGTGATTCCGCAATCTGATATAGCTTCAACTTCTTCTTTCTCGATCTAAAGAGTAGCTACTGAATGGATCCTCTGGCAGATTTGATCACTGGCTCTGATACCATGAGAAGATGTGAAACCTATACTAAAGAACCTGATATGTAGAGACTTTGTACTGACGAACTTGAGATGCAGAAGCAAGAAGATGAATTGAAAAGCTCGAAGATTGATCAAGAAAGACTTTGTATTTATCTTATTTCAATCACAATGTATTTCAGAACTTGTACATCAATAAGCAAAAAGAAATCTTTCATCTCAACTTCATTCATTCTATCTCTTCGTCTTCATATTGCTATATTCTACTGCAGAGAACTACAAAACAATGGAGATTTTCAATGTTTCTCTCTCTATCTCTCTCTCTGTTATTCCTATCAGAAAACCTTGATTGAGTCTTCACGCACTTTTCTATTTAAGAAGACGAAGACTAACTAACACAACTAACTTCTGTTGAAGACTTTCCAACTGAATAACAACTTTCCATTTCTTCATATGCTAGCGATCCGCAATCCGTGTCAATCTTTTTCACAAATTCACCATCGTCGATGACAGTCTTCATTACCCTTCATCTCAGTCGTTTATTTTGCAGTCAGCTTCAGCAGCCTCAGCATCAGCATCTGTTGATTTCTTTTATCGATATATCTTAACATATAAAAAGGGATCTGTGGCTGGCACTTCGCCGTTCCGCTATCATTCCGCAGTGAACGGTCTCATGCTAGCCGCTCCCTTTGCAGAATTAGCATGGAGCGGTCACTCGGCAACGGTTGGTGCAGAAAAGTTGCTGCTCCTCAGGCAAACGTAATTGCGCGTCAAAATGAACGGCAGATCGCCGAGCAGAAGAAAGAAACGAGACACCTCCATCATCTCTCTCTGTATTCAACGATGGGCATTGCCGGAACGGAGACGAAGCTGGTGATCCTGTCATCGGTGGGCTGCGAGAACAGTCAGCCTGACCCCATCCTCCTCCGCGTGCAGAAACAGAAGGAGGAGGACGTGTGCTACCTGCTGGACCGGCGCGTGCCGCTTGGGGCCCTCATGGCCGACTACTGCTCTCGCAGGGGACTCCCGTACGATGCCGTGCGGTTCACCTACGAGGGCACCCGGGTCCTGGAAGCCAAGTCGGCGGAGGATGTCCGCATGGACGACGAGGACGTCATCGACGCCTGGGCCGATCAGCTCGGCGGCTAGGGAGTAGTGCTGGGGCTTAGCAGTGTGTGCGCGTGTGGTCTGCGTGCTTTTCTTCTGTGTATAGCTTAAGTTAAGAAGGTGGAGGAGAAGAAGTAGGAGGAGGAGGTCATCGTGGTGATGGGTTCTGATGTACAGCTTGCCTTGAGTTCATGGGCGACATTTAGGGTTGAAAAGTTACGAGCTTTCTTGCGCCAATTTCCTTATCTGTTTCTGCGTTTTGCGTTGCGCCAAAGAAGGAAAGATATATATTATATGTATATAATATATATACACATATGTTTTAAAGAAAATGAATCACAAACGATAAGAAAAAGAGAAGCAGAAGAGGTGCCAAAGTCAACACTTGTATTTACTAGCAGCGCTTAAATACAACATTAGTGGGCCGGATAGGTTATTGATCGGTGAGAGAATTGATGGCGGCCAATCTTAAGATTTTCTCTTTTTCCTATTCATTTCTATATTTTGTTGTCTTTTTGACTGGATTGCCTTATTTCCTTTCAAAGACAATACAAAGCAAAGCAAAAAGTATTTTCAATTTCCATTCCCCTCATCCCATTTTCTTTTTTATATATTTGATATTTTGGGTCTGCTTTTTTGGATGAAAACATTGATCTGTAGAAAACATTTTTCATAGACTGAAGCAAGAAGCTTAGAATAGGGGAAAAACGATTTCCCTTTCCAACAAGAAGAAGTCACTTATCCTAAATTACCAAAGAAATTGACACCAAAAAAATAAAAATAAAAAACTACCAAACAAATGAAGACCAACCATTGCCCTTAAGAATGATTTCTATGAAAAATACTTTTCTTTATCATGAAATTTTTAGTGAAACAAACGCATCATTAATCAAAATCACATTAAACAAGTACCAAAACCAAATGAAGCCAAGGTAACAAAGTTTCGCACAGTTTCCTTATATATGTGTGTGTCTCTACATGATAAAATTTACCTAAATCATTCAATGATATTTAGCAAGGTGGCAATTTATATAAACGCGGGGCATTTATAATACATACGAAACTGTAGAAGCTACACCTTTTTCTAACAAACTAATTTAGCTATGTAACATAGTATTAAGTTTGTTACACACTTGCCGAGCCTAGTGACATTAACTTATGACTGAGCTGGGTATCAAATTGATGGAAAGTTAAAGCCCTTTAATCCACACTCAAATTACTAATAGGCGAGGAGATCTACCTCAGATGACAATAAAACAGTATATCAACATAGGAAATACTTTATCCTCTGATGTTTAGCGGATGATAATTGAGTTTCGAGTGGAGGGCGAGGTTCTTGCGCTCATTTTTGTCAAGATCTCAGCATTTGATCGTAGAAACAAGTATGTCAATCACTCAATCCTTAAAGATATATTCCAGTAATAATCTTCTTAATCTAGATTAATTAGCATATAATCCCTTTGACCCTAGATGAGTTTTCCATTTTCATTAGTTGCAAATCAACCTTTCACACACATGCTATACAGTTTCTCTTATCTTCCCGTCCATGCAAGCATGCAGTTTGCAGTGTACGTAGGTCGCTTCGTCTTCTTGCATGGCCCTGCATCGAGCCCAGAGAAAACCTGGCCAGATGATCATGGAGATCATCAGTCATCATTTCGTCCTCGGAAAACACCGAAGACAAAGAAGGAACAGCCATCGCTTCTTCTTCCTCTTCTTTTCGAATCCGTCGTCGCTCTTTCGTCTTCCTCGCATCGAAAGACCAAACTCCTGCATCGAAGAAAGTTGATACTTTATCAGCAATTTTAATGAGTGTATTCTGTCCATTAGCTAATTGGCCGACGATGTCCGTTCACATGCATGCGTCGATTCTCCTATAAATCACACCGCTTCCCGTCTGCCTCATGCACGTCTTGCATTCGATTCTCACATCACCCATCACCCAGAGAGAGAGAGAGAGAGAGAGAGAGAGAGAGAGAGAGAGAGAGAGAGAATATGGTTGGAGGCGGCAAGAACACTTCTTCTAAGTCGAGGATCATCGTCAACCCCTCCGCCAAATATAGCGCAGACCTGGCCCTCACCGTGTCAGTCGCCCACGCGCAGCCACTTGCTGCCTCCTACAATGACAGAATCCGCCCTTTTCTCGACGCTGTCGACAAGTTGCGGAACCTCATGGTTATGAAGGAAGGCATCCATCTCCCCACGATCGTCATCGTCGGCGACCAGTCCTCTGGCAAGTCGAGCGTCCTGGAGTCCCTCGCCGGCATCAACCTGCCGCTGGGGTAGGGCATTTGCACGCGCGTCCCTCTCATCATGCAACTCCAAGACAACCCTCAAGCCGATCGCCCTGAGCTCTACCTCGACTTCAATGGCAAAGTCGTCCCCACTGACGAGGACAACATCGCCAAGGCCATTAATGATGCCACTGACGAGATTGCGAGTCATAGGAAGGGTGTCTCGAACGCGCCGCTGACACGAGAATCCCCGTGTTCGGCCAGCCTGAGAACATCTACGAGCAGATCTCGGAGATGATCATGGAGTACATAAGGCCTGAGGAGAGCATCATCCTCAATGTCTTGTCCGCGACGGTTGACTTCTCCACTTGCGAGTCCATAAGGATGTCGCAAGTAATTATAGGGTGCGTTTGGATGGGCATTTAGAAAGCCCATCCAGCCCCCAAAGCTTCTTCAGCCAAAGAGAGGCGTTTGGCAACCAATTCCCAAGGAGCTTTCAAATGAAAGCTGGCCCTTGGGAATGCTAAAGGCTTCAATTAATGAAAAAATTGAAGTTGTCGATTTTGCCCTAAAAAATTTGTTGAAAACTCACTTTTGTCCATTTTGAAAACAGAAAAGAAAACCCTAGCTCATCCGCACTCCTCTCTCCTCCCCTTCCCGTCGCTTCGCTCTCTCCTCCCCTTCTCCCCTTCTGTCGCTCTCTCCTCCCTCGTGATACCAGTTCTTGCTCGAGCGACAGAGAGTCCAAGGGAAAGCGGCGAGCTAGAGTGGCAGAGCTTGAGTCGACACCTCGCCCGCGCGCCAGCTCCACTAACGACTCCTTCCGACTCTCTCCTCCCCTTCTCCCCTTCCGTCGCTCTCTCCTCCCTCATGATACCAGTTCTTGCTCGAGCGACAGAGAGTCCAAGGGAAAACGGCGAGCTAGAGCGGCAGAGCTTGAGTCGACACCTCGCCCGCGCGCCAGCTCCACCGACGACTCCTTCCGACTCTCTCCTCCCCTTCTCCCCTTCCGTCGCTCTCTCCTCCCTCGTGATACCAGTTCTTGCTCGAGCGACAGAGAGTCCAAGGGAAAGCGGCGACCTAGAGCGGCAGAGCTTGAGTCGACACCTCGCCCGCGCGCCAGCTCCACCGACGACTCCTTCCAATCGGCACCATCGAGCCGGCCGAACCGGTAAGCCCTTCGTCCGTGCCCTATTTCTTGAGGTTCAGGTAGAGACTGAGATGGTGATCGCAGTCGTGATTGTGGTCATGATTGTGGCCCTAGTCGGTATTTTGGTGGTAAACATGCTTTAGCAATTGCAAATGCAACTAAGATCAATCTTGGCCCAAGGCTGGTGGAGAGAGGGGGAAACTCTCGCTTTTGTATGATATAGGAAAAAGCGAGAGGAAGATGGCTACGGACGGGAAAGCCATCTTGGGGTTTTTGAAGAAAACCCCTTGATCTGTGCGAAGAGAAATGACTAGGTGTGAGGGGAAAAGTTGGTCTGAAACAAGGTGCTTATATAAGGCATGTGTATGAGTGTGTGTGGGGGGTGCCTTCACATGGTATGCGTCACAGGAGGGCTGGTACGAGCAGTAATATCTTGTAAAGTGAAGGGGGTTTTCCTTTTCTTCTTGAAATCTTTAGAAGGATTCCTTTCAAAATTAGGCATGTGGGGTTGGATCCAATCCTTTGGTTTTTGAGAAAAAGAATTCGCGAATCATGATGGTCTTGATTCTAAAATAATGCAGACATATGCCCACTGGACAGAGATATAGTATTCAAAAAAATGCTAGTTAAAGCTCTTTTACCCGGTTGATGGTCCAAGTGTTATCTTTCATTTTCTTTTTTTTTTCTCACCCTTTTCTTGTGTGCTGAAGAACCTTGTGAGGTGACATCAGATGTTGTTACTAAAATAATGCATTTGCCCTTACGCTCTGAATTTGGCAAATTCAACGTAATGTCGGAGACAACTTCGATTGTCCCAATTGAGATGCCATTCGATGTCCTCTTGCTTCCAGCTCTCTCTCAATTTTTAGCTGCCTCGGTGGAACAAGAGACTTACATTATGATTGCCTCCGCCTTTCTTGTTGCAGCTTTGTGAAATTTCCAAAGCTAAATGTATATATTTTTAAAGCATGTCCTTTTCTGTAAGCTGAAGCTAACCCTTTTGGCTTTTATACAGCACTGATTGGGGATTTTTGCATTTGAGCATAGATGGTTGGATAAGTCCAAGGCGTCCGTACGTGGCACAGCTCCTATTTCAACCAAGTGTGGCACCGTCTGGAAAGGAGAATTTTCGACAGCCGATTTTTCTATCCATAACTTGGACCAAGCACTGCGCACCATGTATATATGTTTTCCTGATTGGATATTTAAAACATGTGATGTTCATGAGAATAAAAAAAGTAGTTCTTATTTCATTTTTGTCGTGTGTATTTCTATGTCTTATTAGTTCTAATATCATTTTTTTCCTTGGCAGTCTATGATTGTTTTCTTCCATCCAATCAAATTTGGTATCACATTCACTTTTGGCAATCTGCTTGCTCTTGAGAGGTTTGTAATTTGACTAAATACTGCCTTTTGTTTTCTTACCTAGATAACTTAATTCTGCTTTTGGTTCTTAGTCATTTGTTGTGCATGCTTTGTGCATTTCTGCAATTTGATCCCCATTGGTTGTGTGAGTATCTTATAATTCTTTGATTTCCTAGAAGTTAATGATGCTGTTTTCACAATTGAGTTTGATGCTCTTTTGATCTTCCTTATCACCTTTATTGCTTTTCTTCTTTTGGATATTTATATTCTTCTTCCCATGGATCCTTATCATTTTTATTACTTTAATGTAGTTATTGCTAGCCCGAATACTTGTAATTTGAACTCAATTGCTTACTTTTCAAAAAAACAGATACACTGCTCAAGAGGTGGAGATAAGCTCATCCAGGATTTTGAACAGCAATCTCTTCTTCTAGGGCCAAAAAGGCTGGTCCCAATTCTATCTTTTTCTTTTGGGGTTTCAAAAAAACATATCTATGCTGTGTATTCATGTTCCTTGATGTTTGGTGTCAGTTTTACTTGATGTTTGGTGATTGAAAGCTATCTTAAATAGTAAACTAAGTATGAAGTCCACACCACATGTCTCATCTGCATTCGTTTATATTACATTTATTAGTAGATGGCAAGTTCATCAAAGGAAAATGCATTTTGGAATCCTGAAGATGTTGAAACATTTTGTAAGTTATGCGTTGAACAAATTGACAATGGCAATCGTCCTGCAAACAACAAAAGGGATGGATGGACCGTTATAATTAAGAAGTTTGAGGACCTAAGGGGCAAAAAGTATGATAAAGGTCAAATGAAGAGTAAGTGGGATAATCTGAAGGAAGATTGGAAAAGATTGAGGACATTGGTTCTTAAGGAAACTGGATTAGGATGGGATCCAAAAAAGAATACCATTGATGCAAGTGATGAATGGTGGGAGAGGAAAATTCAGGTTTTTTCCATTCTTTTATTAATTTTTTTTTAAGTTCATCTTTTTACTATAAAACTCATGAAAATGTTTATTACAATAAGAAAATCCTAAGGTTAGACCTTTTAGGATGAAAGGCATACATCCAGATCTTCAAGTTTTATTGGATAGAATGTTTGGAGATACCGTTGCCACTGGGAGCATCACATGGAATCCTGCACAAGGCTTACATATTGATGAGGATGTTGTCGCCACACAATTTGACATTGGTGGTTCAGCAGGAGTAGGATTTACTGATGATAATATAGAGGACGATGTGGGTGGAAAGAGCAGTGACCAACATCGACGTGATAAAAGAACGTCGCAGAGTTCGGTGAGGCAATCTCAAGGAAAGAAACAAAAGAAAAGTACAGCTGATAAGCTAGCATCGCAAATGGAGAGGATTTGTTCAGCCATTGAAAGTAGAAGTTATGCCAAAGACGTTGATCCTTACAAGGAACTCATGGAGACGTTGAAAGCTATACCGAGATAAAGCAAAATCAAGAGTTATATTTTTTTGCACTAGATTATCTTTCAGAAAGGAAAGATAATAGGCAAATCTTTATGAACTTAGATGATGATCAAGAAAAAGTCACGTGGCTCAAGTATAAGTTCGCACAACGTAGGGCTCACTAGGATATTTGCTATTTATATTTTTCACGTTTAATGTTATTGTAATGTAATATATATTTGCACTACTTATTTGTATTAGTTGATGAGACATATTTATGCTACGTTATCAGAGTTGTTTTTAATTGGTGTTTTTTTATCGAATGGAGTTTGCATACATATATATGATAAATGTTTTTTTGTTGATGAATGATTTAAATAATTCATTATATATCTTATTCTAATTCTATTTTGTTCTTTGATCAGTTATGGATGACTTTTCTGAAAGGGAAAACCATGAAAAAGAGGAAGAAGAATATTGGCAACTTTGTGTAGCTGCACATACTTGCGGTGTTAGTATTTATCAAGCAATATATGGTGAAAAAATACCGTGCATGACCTCATCATATACAGGAAATGCATGGTTGAGAGAGTTGATGGATATAGATGCTAATCCAGAAAGGTTTTATCGAATGTTTAGAATGGATAAAATTGTGTTTAAGAATTTAATGAATGATTTAGTGACACAATATGGTTTAAAAGGAACTAGAAATATTGATGTTGTAGAAATGTTAGGATTATTTCTTCATATTATAGGACATAATATAAGTAATAGGTTAGTACAAGAGCGCTTTCAGCATTCTGGGGAAACCATATCCAGGCTATTTAGCTTAGTTTTGGATAAAGTATGTCAAATGGGAGCAGATTTGATCCAACCATCCGATCGACAATTCAAGGAAGTTCCAAAGAAGATCAGGAATAATACAAGATTTTTTCCACAATTTAAGGTAAGTTATGATTATACAATAGAAAATATGAATTAAATATAAATCAAATAATATTCTTCTTCTTGTTTTAGGATTGTATTGGAGCTATAGATGGTACTCATATTCCAGCGGTTGTACCTACGAGTGAGCAGCTTCGTTTTATTGGTCGAAAAGGAACACCGACGCAAAATGTGATGGCCGTGTGTAATTTTAACATGGAATTTACTTACGTGTGGGCCGGTTGGGAGGGAATAGCTCATGACACTCGTATCTTTTATGAAGCCATCAGGAGACATGATTTACAATTTCCTCATCATCCAAAAGGTTAGTTAATTAATAGTTTTTATGCATTAATATACGTATGTGTTATATGTTGATTAAATTTACAATTTTTTTTTTTTTGTGTAGGTAAATATTATTTTGTCGATGCTGGATATCCAAATCCCACAGGTTATTTGGGGCCATATAAAGAAGTTAGATATCATTTACCTGAGTTTCAACAAGGTCCTCAACCGACAGGTTATAAAGAAGTGTTCAATCGTGCTCACTCCTCACTAGGATCAGAAATTGAGCGAGCTTTTGGCGTATTGAAGAAGAAGTGGAAAATTTTAAAGGGCATGCTAAGTTATCCATATACAAAGCAAGTTAAAATTGTGATAGCAACGATGGCTTTGCACAATTATATACGAAGAAATGCCCTGAATGATACACATTTTGCTAGAGTAGATTTGGATCCCAATTTATATACAATTGATCCTGATAATATAAATGGGGAGGGTAATGCTTCAAATGATGATGTAGCATCTGATATGGCACGTTTACGTGATCAAATAGTTATGCATTTATGAAGTAATTAAGGATATGTGTAATTTTTAAGGATAATGAACTCTTTCCTCAAAGCATATGTTATTATGTTTTTATTGTAATTAAAGTATTTTTATTTTAATTGAGAAAGAGAGCACGTAAATTTTTTCTATTTGATGTCTTTTAGTAAAAAAAAATGAATTTTAATTTTAATAAAATTAGTTACACAACATCTTTAAAATTGTTATTAAATATAAATTAAAAATGTTACAAAAATTATTTTCTTAATTTTAAACAAATAAAAATTAAAATATTTAGATTAATCACCAAATGGGCTTTCTAAATGTGTTTTTTTACCAAACAGCATTTATCTCAAAGTTGCTTTTCAAAGCAGAATTTACCAAACAGTCTTTGCATTCCCTCCAAAGCCCTTTAGGCTAAACTGCTTTGCATTTTCCCAATGGGCTTTCCAAATGCCGAACCAAACGCACCCATAATCTAGACTCGCTTGGCTCCCACATCAATTGAATACTCGAATAATTTATTTTAACTCAAGGAAATGAGTCTATAGGATTATTCGTTTTTGTGTTGCAGATGGTGGATAAGACCGGCAGGAGGACTCTGGCGGTCGTCACAAAGGCTGATAAAGCTCCAGAGGGATTGCTTGAGAAGATGACGGCTGATGATATCAATGTAGGGCTTGGCTATGTGTGTGTGAGGAGCAGGATTGGTGCCGAGACCCACGAAGAAGCGAGGCTGGAAGAGGCGAAGCTGTTTGACACACACCCTCTGCTGTGCAAGATTGACAAGTCCATTGTCGGTGTGCCTGTCTTGGCACAAAAGCTAACGCAGATTCAAGCCACCATCATTGCGTATTTGCCTGAGATCGTCATGAAGATCAATGACCAGCTGGACACAAACGTCGCGGAGCTTAAGAGTATGCCCAAGAATCTGTCCTCCGTCGAGGATGCGATGATGGCCTTCATGGAGATCATGGGGTTGGCGAAGGAGTCGCTGAGGAAAGTCTTGCCGAGAGGCGAGTTAGGCGAGTACCTGGACGAGAAGGACATGCACTGCACTGCCAGGCTGGTGAAGATGCTGAACCAATACTACAATGAGCTCCCAAACTGCACCGAGAACAACCTGACGACCAACTTCTTGGTGGAGGAAATAGAGGTCTTGGAAGAGGTCAAAAGGGATCGGGCTCCCGGACGTCCTCCCTCACACCGCCTTTTCTTTTTTTCTGCAGTAGAAGATGAAGGCGATATCAAGCAAGCTTCCGAGTCTTGTGGTTCGCGTTTGGGACTACATTGAGGGAGCTGTGATTCAGGCGTTGATGCAACACTCGGAGAATTATCCTCAGCTGCAGTCGTCGATGAGAAGAGCGTCGTCCAGTCTGATCAAGAAGATGAAGGAGAAGATGATGAAGATTTTAGAAATGGTGAAGCTCACTGACTAACCTTGCAACCCTTGAGTACCTGCTGGAACGGAACAAGTGGATGGTCCAGCAGGACACGTTAGTGAACAAGTATAAAATGTCGTACGAAATTTTCCTTGAGGGGATCGGGACTGTCGATGTGACCCATCTGCGTAATCGCAACCAGCAGCTGGTTCGGCAGGCGTTCGATCTGAAGATGAGGATGACCCCATACTGGAAGATTGCGCTGAGCAGGTTTGTCGATACGGTGGCACTGCATCTGCGGTTCAGCGTGCACAACTTGGTGAACAAGGAGATGGAGAAGGAGATTAGGCGTGACCTGAGTGGGCGCAGCATCAAGAGGATGATGGAGGAAAAGCCGGAGATGGCGGAGAAGCGCGAGAAGCTGAACAGGAATATCAAGCGGTTGAGGGAGTCTGCGGAGGCGGTGGCCCAGTTCATGAACCGGATCGCTACCGATGGCGATTACAATGGCTAATTAGCGATGTTACTCTGTTTTTCTTTCTTTCTTTTCAGCTTGCGAGGGATTATGAGAGGCAAAGATATTTATCAGCGTGTTCTTGTTTGGTTAGGTGGATTCTGTGTGGGATTCTACTGAGCCTTCAATTAGCTTCCTATGATTAGTTCTTGGTGATGTGCTAGTTTAATTTGGTTTTTAAAATCTTAGAGGCCGTTTGGTTAAGTTTATTTATTTTTGAAAGCAAAAATAAACAAAATTTCACAATAAATCATCGTTTGGATGACTACATATAGAATCGATCATTTTAAATGAAACAAAAGCCAACATAATCTATTATCTTGAAAGTACATATTTGTTATTTTTTTATAATTGGAAAAGTGATTCCATCTTTACATACTTTTAGAGACCAACAATATACTTTGGATCGACCTTAGGTCAAATTTTGACATCAAAAGACTGCAACTCTCTTCTATATAAGAATATGCATTTTCATTCTTCTTCACGTGCGCTGTTAGAGATTTCTTAAAGCTATTTTCAACATTGATTAGAAAAATAAGTTGTCTTGAAGTTCCTTTTACTTTTTAATTTATAGCTCGTTTTGTAAGTGATAAATTTATGCATATGAATTTATCTTAGTTCTAATATCTGTAGGGCTGATGCTCACAACAATTGTAGTCCTTCTTTTAAACCTTAGTCTTCCATTCACCCAGAACTTGGCTGATTAAACATTACCGCAATAGAAAAGTGGGCCCTTCCCCAGAGCCTCCGAATCAAACTTTTCCTTGCCATGTGCTCCGTTTTATCTTATCCTCTAAATATGTAAGTGATGAATAATGTATTATAGATTCCCCACACTTCTTTATACGTAAGTATTAAGGTTGAAATGTGTTTCCTTTGTTTATTTTAATTAGTTTATATTTAGTTTAAATATCTAGTTCATGAGCAAAACATATATGGAAAATAAATAATAAAAAAGTATAATTAGAAGTTAGACATGATATATATTATTAAAATGAAAATTATGTTAAATTAGCATTTATTATCAAGCATAACCAAGTGTTGCTTTTTTAATTAAGAAACATTTAAATAAACTAAAACAAGTAGTCATGTCAGCAATAATGAAGAGGGCTTTTGTTGTGACATCTTTGTTCCAACCTTAATTTTCAAAATAGAATTGTATCAACAATTAATCGTCGAACAGGATAATCATGAGGATCGATAAACCACAACAATATTGAAAAGGCCACTTTGGGGTGAAAATTCAATTTCTCATCGACAAGACGTGGAAACTCAGGAAGTTGAGGGCCGCCCACAAGTGAGGACCCAAGTGAGCCCAAGCCCATGTTGGGCAGCCCAAATGGGCCACGCCATGATGGGCGGCCCATGGGCCATACACCCAAGGGAGTTGGGTGGCCCATGAGGTCTATGGGCTCTCCTAGCCCAATTAGGTCTATCATTGCTAAATCTTTACGCTCATTGTTTTCAAGTACATGAATAGTGCGTGAATATTGCACAATCTTGGTAAAATGACCAAAATGTCATTCCATTCAACTAGGACAAATTTGGAAAATGGCAAGGTAGGGGGTGGCACAAGCAAGAAAGGGCACAAATGGAGAACATTTTTTAATATTCATAAATGATGAGAACATTTTTTGTCCATGCATCTATATAAGTGATGTAAGTGATCAATATTAAGAAAATATTTTCTAAATATATTTTCCGCAAAATGAATTCACCTTAATGTGCCTTCTTTTTAATTTTCTTATGATAGGTGACCGATTTTACTTGACAAATAACAAATCAATAGATCAAAAAGACCAAGGAAAATTGAATTGAATAGTCTTCAGTGTAATAAATTGAATAATACAGAGGATAAAATCATTTTGTCGACGACGAAAACGGGTGACCGGTAAGAGACCAGTCCTAATCATTTTTTTGTCGACGATGAATTTTGTAGTAAATAGAGTATAGAAATTTGAATTGAGCTGGCCCTTAAGCTTATGCTGGGAGGACTGGGAAATGGTCAGGGAGAGAATTAGAATCAGAATGAGAATAGGAAGAGGTGGCGTGGAAATGGGCGGGCACTGATTGCACGCACAACTCCATCATCAAGGGATAAAAGATGTCTTGGTCAATGTTCTTTCCTTGCAATTAACAATTCTTTACCTTTTGTCCACCCTCAATTCATATTATATGTATACACACACTTCCGAACCATTTCAAGAAAAATCATTTCTTCACATTCTTTCTCGACCTCATGTTTTTCTTCACGTAGATTTTCTCCACCTCCATTATTTGAGGTTTATTTTTTTCACTAATTTTTCAATTATTTTTAATATTTCAATAACACCATTTTAATTTTTTTCTAATAAAAGGGCAATTTTTTTTATTTTTTTTAATTATTGGGCCTTGGCCAATCATGCTTTGCATTAGCCTAGTGGCCACCCCTACTGCTAATGCTGGAATTGAACACCACCCCACCACCTTGACAAAAAAAAAAACACCACCCCACCACCACCATCAACTCCACACCTCTGCCGCCAAAATCGGCGCTGCCACAGCCATTGCCACCACTAGACTCGGCCGCCGTTGACACTAGAGCCCTATACTCGGCCACCATGAATAGTTCTTTTAAATGTTTTATTTTAATGGTGTCATTTACTCATTATTTTATTACCTACTAATTTTGCTAATCACTCTCTATTTTTCTACGGTTGTTTTAGATATTGTGTGATTGTAATTATTTCATAATAGTATTTCTGGTGATTAATTTTAAAAGCTTATAGTGATTTGAAAACAAAATAATAGCATTTGTGTTTTTTTATTTTGTCGAATTATTAATTTTTTAAGCGGTAAAATTATGTAATCTTTTTTTGTACTGGTGTTTCCATTAATATTAGTATTTCTATATATCATTTTCAAATGACTTGATAAAGGTACAAAGTTTGCCCATCATCAATGAAAATGCAAAGTTGTTCCTTCTTTCAAATCCGTTTTCCTCAATGGTCATCCTTATACCCTCAACAGTTATGTGGGTGCACAAACACGCCCCACGCACACACACACCCGCCCATATATATGTATGTGTGTTTATAGACATATCATATTCCATAGGCAAGTGAAGAGGACATTGGCCCGAAAGGTGGTGACATATCAAAGGAAAAATGAAAAAAAAAAAAAAGAACCAGAAAATGAAAAAAAAACAAGAAAACAATATTGGTCATTAATGATCGATTATCTTATTTTTCAAAACAAAATACTGATTCAAGTCATTTTTGCATCCCCGATTATCTTTTTGCTTCCATGAGTATAAAATTTTGACTAGAGCATCTCTTGTGACGCCATTTTCGGATAAGTTGGTGGTCTTGTGATCATGATAGTGTTGACTTAAATCAAATCTTTTATATCATTCTTTTGATTTGTTCTATGTGAATGATTTGTAAAAAGAAAAAAGTTCTTAATTCCAAATATGAACATTTAAATTAATTGTAAAAATGAATCAACGAAAAATAATTTTATTGTAAACGAAGAAATTAAGACATATTTATTTTGTAAAAAAAGAAAAAAGTTCTTAATTCCAAAGATGAACATTTATATCAGTTGTAAAAGTGAATCAATGAAAAATAACTTTATTATATACAAAAAATTTTTAGACATATATTTATTGTTTCTGATCAAAACATTTAATAATTTCAAACGGTATAAGATTTTTCAGATGATTTATATTTTGCGAAATAAAACTTTCTTAAATTCGGTTGAGTCTCGCAATTTTTCGTGTTGAAGTCGGAGAAAGTGGCTCAGAGTACGGACAGAATCATCCACACGGTGGGCCCCACCTCAACGCCATTCTTCGATGGCATTTTATTACAAGGACACGGAAGGATCTTCTGTCGCTCTCTGTGATGGTGTCGATACTTGCCTTTTCTTCCACGTGGCATCAGCCCATCTCCTCTCTTCAGTGGCGGGAGGAATACCATGCCACGTGAGGAAGAAAGCAAGCGTGCTCCTTTTACTGGCGTCACTACTGAGAATGAGAAATATCACAGCACACCTAGGAAGCGTGATGCATTATCTTAACAAACGTTGTGTTGTTCTCCAAAATCAATTTTGTCAAATGTTGTTTCACATATTTTGAAGAGGGAAATAAGTGTTTTGTGAGAGCATGACTTTTTATCAATTCATTTAAATCACTCTTAACCAAAAAACTTACAATATATATCTATAATAATTTGAGTATTACTAAAACTTGTCATATCAAGCTAGTCTTGATGTTCTTCTCTAACATTTGAAGTCGTACCCTAACCTAGTATAGGAGGAGTCATTCATAAGCTATTACATGATGTTAAATCAACAAAATCTGTCATGAGGTTAGACCACGAGAATATGGATTTCCCATTTTTCAGTAATTAGTATTTCTGCAATTTGCAAATTACAAAGTAATATCCTTCCTAAGTTTCAGTCATTTCATTTTGAAAGAAGAAACATAGCTATTATGTGACTATGATTGGGTAAATTTGACATGAGGTGGACGATGGGATATAATATAATTTATTATACATTTTCATTCTTTTGAGACTATAGATTCAAAGTGCGCTTCTATGATGAAAAATGAATAATTTATAAATTATTTGCATAACTTTGATCTTTTGGTTTTTAGAAAAATTAGTCAACATATACAGTTCATTAACAACAACTTATCTATGATCTAATAATTGCGTTGATAATGGAAATATTTTGCATTTGTATAATTTTTCAATGATACAGTATTGATTTTAGGAAAAAAAATTTCAAATTATTTAGTTTTTGCAAAATATATGCATCATTAACAAACGTCTATGCTTTCTCTATTTCATGAAAAATGATTTAGTCAGTTACTTGCATTTTTTGTGCATGGATATATTGTAACATAATGAAATTACTATCTTTGCACACTTTACGTGATGAATCAAATAAGTCGCTTAGCTAAAAATGTCGATCTCAAATTCAAGGAAGGGAGCTGAACTTTTCATTTTTTTTTTCTTTTACTATTGTGAAAAGGTCATGGCTTTAAAAATGGACTAATTTATAAAATATTTCCAAAAAAAAGATGATCTTTTGTATTGTTTAGAAAAATTAGATACCATATATGCTTTCGTTAAAAATGACAAATCTATGATTAAATAATAGCGTTCATAATAAAAAAAATTATAATTGTCTAATTTTTAGCGATGCAATATGATTTTACGAAAATAACATTTTTACACGAATTGGATAAAATTGCGTGCCAAAACCTTCAAAATTTAGGAAGGGGAGTTGAACTTTTCTTTCTATTTCTTTTTGTAGTTAAAAGGTTATGGTTAAAAAAAAAAAGGGACTAGAGTTTTCGAGTCATCTCAATATATTTCAATATATATTACAATTTCATATCTACTTTTTAAATATTTCCTTTTAAAAAATTGGGGAATTGAGCAAGTCATATATATTAGGAAATATCTCTCGTAATCAGAAACCGTTTATCGTTGAGATAATACGCGTCTTAATCAACAGCAGATCGCTCATCTCCCTCTTCTCTATCTCTTCCACGATGGACATCGCCGAATGGCGACGAATTGTCGTTCGTGTCCTCCGAGGGCCACCAGGACAGCCGGCTAGGTGGAGGACAACAGCGTCATTTGCCACCTACTGCAGTGGAGCTTTTGCCTTGCTGCCTCTAATTGTCGTCGAGATTTTGAATCTCAGAAATTTCCCTCCCTCTCCTCTCCTCGTCCTTGTCGTCCCTCCCTCCCTCCCTCTATGCAATCCCAAACTCCATTCCTCTTCACCTTCATTCTTCTCTCTCTCTCTCTCTCTCTCTCTCTCTCTCTCTCTCTCTCTCTCATAAACCAAGAAACCAGCGAACTCGTTCTACCCATTCTCTCTGTTGAAATTCAAGTTGACGAAAGACAACTTACTTGATTCCGATGCGCAAACAGCAAATAGCCCTGGAACGAACACTGAATTGCGAAGAAATTATGAACAACACTACCTCACGTTGGTCTGGATGCGATCACGAGGAAAGCACTCGATTTTCACAGCGTAAATGCCAATTGTTCTTGTAAAACTGAAATGGAATGCCTTCTTCTTTTTGATGGAAAAGGGGAGAAATTTGGTGCGTATGTTCTGCCAACAACAACCACCAACGGTTGTCTTCCAAAGGCTTTTATACGACTCCATGACACCCCTACAAATGGTGTCCTTCCATTGTACCGTATCAAGGCGAACTGGTGCGGTCCAATCGCTCCCCATCATGGATGTACTAGCTAAAGTACAACATCTCTCACTCGAACATGATGGGCTTGATAGCACTCTATCAAGAATATAAGGCATTCAACATTCATCAACTTTACAAAATAATTCATTCTGGCAAGTAAGCCGTGTGACCAGTGAGTACACCTGCACTTGGGAGCTCAAATTATGCACATGTTAGGGATGACATAATGGCTACAATCCTGAAAAGAAATAAACAATCGATGTCTCATAGTGCCCGAGACATATTTTGTTACATCAATCCAAGTATACCTATTATTTAAATGCTATACTTGACTATTCTCAAAACACCATGTATTTACAATTATATTCGCAACCACAAAGGGCAATACAATTGGTCGACTAGTAAATATATGTGATAGATGTAAAACAACAATAGTCTTCCTTCGCACTCATGTCTTTCTCCATTTCAGAACAACTGCTTTCCTAGACACATCCCATAGGCCATATCTATTCATGACCGCCCATAACATGCTAAAGTAGTAACATTGATCTTTCACTTCGAGAACATAGTCAGAAGTAACATATGACACATAATGAGGTAAATTATAAATTATCTCAAGGGCTCACACGATGAGTAAATAGGGATAATTTTACTCACCTTTCCTTGTCGGTCGTACAAAGCACATGTAGTATGAATTATATGCTATAGTGGATTTCTCTTTCTATAAGAGCGTATGTCATTTACTAAATATATCCATTATACGGATCTTAGCCTAAACATAGTCACGTACTTCTCATGTACTCATGTTTAGCTTGAGTGCTATATCAGCTCGCTTTCTATAGTGCCCAATTAAATACTCACATCCGGCATCTTACAGGCATACATGATTGTGGGACTATCATGTTTGGTCTTATTATAAATAAATCACAAACCTCATCTTGACTCCAATCAAGGCAACATATTTTATGTACTAGACTTGCTCTTCAGCATTTATTTGTACATAACGTCTCATCTCAACGTGCTATCTAAAGCACTTGAGGCGATTGCTCGTGTGAGTGAGCCAATCATTACCTATTGACATACTTTTCAATAATATATGTGTGTTTGTACTAGTCTCATAGTGGATTTGTACTTATTGATAAAACATCAAATCATTAATAAACAAACAAGTACAATACATCTATCCACATATATATAAACTAATGACCCTCTATAATAACCGATATCACATTCTACGCAATCCTAATGACATCCTATGGGTCAAGAATATGTCTCTAGGAATAGCTTTCGTAAATGGATCAACAACCATTCTATTGGTTGAAATATATTGTAGGATCATTTCTTTCTGCACTATTATATCTCTTATGAAGTTGTTTTTTATGTCAATGTGCTTTGTCCTTCCATGATACTTGGGATCCTTTACATAGGCAATAGATGCTTGACTGTCGCAATAAACTATCACCGGTCTTGGAACCTCAGTGACAGTGGCTAAATTTTCCAAGAAATGTTTTAGTCATACTACTTCTTGCACTGCGGCAGAACATGCAATAACTTTTGCCTTCATCGTAGATAAGGCCGTGCATGTTTGTTTCTTGCTATTCCAAGAAATCACACCGCCATTGAGCAAGAACGCATATCCATAAGTCGATTTACACTCATCTAGGTCTCCACCCCAATCAGCATCTAAATAGCATAATATGCGTAAATCACTCTTTTGGTAACAAAGTTAATAGTCCATGGTGCCTTATAAGTATCTCAGAATCCTCTTCACTACTTTCCAGTGAGCTTGACTAAGATTTGATTGATACCGGCTCAACAATCCCACGGCATAACATATGTTGGGTTGAGTACACATCATAGTATATATTAAATTTCCAACTGCAATAGTATAAAGAATAGTTTTCATCAATTTAATTTCTTTTGGAGTCTTAGGACACATCTCAGTACTTAGGCCTTCACCTTGCATGACAGGGGTATCAATGGGATTATAATGCTACATATTGAAAATCTCAAGAATCTTCATAATATAAGACTCTTGTGATAAAGTAAAGAGTTTCCTTGATCGATTTCTTTCAATTTTAACTCATAATATATAAGCAGCTTCTCCCATGTCCTTCATCTCAAAATTGGAGGACAACCATTCTTTTATGATGATAACCAAAACCTTGTTATTTCTAGCTAATAGAATATCGTCCACATAAAGTGATAAAATCACAAATTTATCTTCGGACTGCTTAACATATACATAGTGATCTTCCTCGATCATCGCGAAACCAAAAGTGGTTATGGCTCGATGAAAACGAAGATACCACTGTCTAGATGATTGCTTAAGGCCATATATTGAGCGATGAAGTTTGTAAACTTTATGCTCTTGACCTTTAGTTACGAAACCTATTGGTTATGAATCTAGTTCTCCATTGAGAAATGCCGTCTTTATATCCATTTGATGTAATTCAAGGTCCAAATGTGCAACGATAGTTAGAATAAGGCGTATTGAGGCAAACCTTACAACTAGTGAAAATGTTTTCTCATAATCTATATCCTCTTGTTGAGTATAACCTTTTGCCACAAGACAAGTCTTATACTTTTCAATAGATCCATTCGCCATTCGCTTAATCTTGAAGACCCATTTGTTTCCAATGGCCTTACAATTGTGTGGTAGATCAACCAAGTCCCAGACATGATTTACCCTCATTGACTCCATCTCATCTTCCAAAAATTTTCTCCATTCTTTCTTATCATAGGATGAAAGAGCCTCTTGAACAGTCTTAAGCTTGGCATCGTCATTACGAGTAATCATAAATGCTTCCCCTTCAATCTCAAAACTCGGCGAGGGGCGTTGGCGCTCGTGCGTTCGGATCCGGCGTGGCAGCGGCGTTGGTGTGGTGGCGACGCGAGATCGGGCGGCGATGGCGAACGGGAACAAAGCAGAGCACGGCGGTGGGCAGATCTCGGCCTACGGACGGTGGCTGCGGTATGAGCTTGCGGGCGATGGAGCGACGGTAGCAAGGTAGCAAGGGCGTCGTTGCTATGGCAGCTAGCAATGGACGGCGGCTGCGGTGGGCTTCGGTTTTGGGCAACGTCGGTGTGGCGAGGCGGGCAGCGTGCGGTGGGCAGCGAGCGGGTAGACAGCATCGAGCCCACCGGGAAGAAGAACAGTTCTTCTTCCCCTTTTTTTTTATTTCTTTCTCTCTCCTCCTATCTCCTCTCACATCACTTTCTCCATCTATCTCTTCTTGTGCTCTGGTGCACTTTTCAGCAAAAGGAGAGTTTTTTTTCTTTTTTTTTTTTTTTTTTTTTTTGACGAAGAGAATCCTCCTAAAGCCCCCCTACTCCTCTAGTATGCATACGGCCTTTTATAGGGGAATGAATTGGATTTTTTTAACTTTTCTTTGAATCAGTATCCACAATATTTTTTATGAAAATCAACTCATACCGATAAAGATTCGAGATTAAGATGAAATTTTTCTCTAAATCCAAATCTTTCAAAACCAAATCGCAATATTCTTTTACCCATCCGCCTTATCCAAAAAAGATTCATATCTCAGAAAAATTTTAAAATATTATATTCCCACAAGATAATTTTTAATTATTAAAAAAAAGGGCTTGGGCCAACCTGTTCGCTTCAAGGGCCTGATCCATCTAATTTGAATATATCCACCAGTGGTCCAATAAAATGCAAAAAATGCAAATAACAAAATAAATGCAACTTAAATCTATATGCTATGTAATTAATATTTTTTTCAGGAATTAAATTAACCCCTAATTTTAATATGATAAATGACTATATGGGTTGCCAAAATTTAGGTGTCAACACACGTGACTCGGTGATTAAGTACGTCGCCTTAGAGAATGCACGGGGCTTGGTGATTAGATATATCGCCTTAGAGAATGAACATGGCTCGGTGACTAAGTATGTTGCCTTGGAGAATGCACGTGGCTCGGTGACTAGATATATATTATCTTGGAGAATGCATAGTATGGGTTAAAATGACTGGGTATTGGTCAGAGTGACATGTAATCGACTTGGTCAATTGATCGATGATTCGACTTGATTTGATTAGGTGCTATATTTGTTAGTATTTATGAAATGAATTGACTTGTAGGAATGTAATTGAGGCCAAGGTAAGTCATCTGACTCATGTTGTGCTTAGGCAACCCTAAGATGTATTGGTTTCCTAATTGAGTCTTAAGGGGTAGAACTTACTGAGACGTAGTCTCGTCCTAGTTGTGGGACAACATTTCAAGTCCCTAAATAGCAACACCTCCACCTCCTCGTCCTCCCATGCATTTTGGTATTCCTGAAGAGGTCATTGAGATAGGATATCACTTCCCGATACACCCCCACTCGGAAGATCTAGAGTACGTGTTGATAAAATCCACTGTTTGGGTTGACGTAGGTAGAGACGGTCTGGTACCCCATGAGTATAGGTCGTGTATCATAACTACCATGATGGGCATAGAAAGAGTCTAGTATCGGAAGGTGATGTGCCTATGTTCGTCTTAGAGGCAGGATTTGGAGAAGGGATTGTAGATCATAAGGATGGGTCGGTAATGGATGCCAAGGACCCTAAGCTCAAGAGTGAACCTGACTCTCCAGTGTACTTAGCCGGGGGCGTTAACTGGAGTGAAGAGGAAGGGGAAATAGTTGAGCAAGAGGAGGGACTAGAGGAGGATCAGGAGTGGGAAGAAGCAAAGGAGGAACCTGTAGAGAAGGAAGCTGAAGAAGAAGAAGAAGAAGAAGAGTTTGAGGAAGAGCCTGAAGAGGATGACCTAAAGTATGACCCAAATGAGGACTGAGACCTCATCCTGTTTGGCAAACCCTGTGTAGGAACTGATATATATTAGATTGGACTATTATGAATAGTATTGTAATATATACTGTGAGATTTGCTTTGTATAAAAGTGTGGTTGTGATTTTTCAGTTGTGAAAAATATTGCCCTACTTTTCTATCTCATTATTTTATTTTCTGGGGATTAATTTGTGGCACCCCCTGATGCCCCCGATCCATTAGGGTCACCATGGTCACTACCTCCTGGCTAATTACTATCCTGATACCATAGATTTTAATATAACATATAACTCTGGGGGTTCCTACTTTCTTACCTGGTCCCTGCGCAACTTATATAACGGAAGCATATTCAAAATCTCCCTATCCCATACTTAAACAAAATAATGCAATGCACACATACTACACATTTTATATAAGTTAGGGCCGAACACTTTTATTTACATAACTTGATGGACATCATGAGTCAGTACATCAAAAGGCCAAGGCCTTTCTAAGCTCGGCTATATCCAAAACTACTCAAGTCCACAGCAGTTATGTATATTGGTCCATCATTCAATGTCGGTGGTCCAAAATGCATCATCTATTGTCTCAACCCACGATCAAATCTAGTCCAGTCCGTTAGCTGGTGGTGGTGGCAGCAACCTCAGCAAGCGGCCATCCAGTCGGACGAGAACTGAAATGAACTCCTGATGAATTGGGCCAACAAAATGGCCTATATCAAAGGTCAGCAAAATCCTCACACGTTCGAACATCAATCCATGCACTCCAGGATGATGGTGCTCTGATATCTCCCATTGTAGGTCAATAAGGAGCCCATAAAATGTACCGGGAGTCGGAGGTAGCAGAGCCATTTTCTTTCTAGTCTGAAATGTTAGTCCCCAAACGAGGTGAGTACAACCACTCAGCAGTAAAAGATCCATAAAATTACACAATGCAACAAGCAAGACAACCAAGATTTCATGTGAAATGCACATATCATCTATGCAATCATGCATATGTATATATCCATAAAGTCTATTCCATGCCTTGATAACCACATTTTTAATGTCAAATAATACCAACTCACAATTTGTAGACAATTCATGTACCATGCTATATGCACACACATGCACATGATTTATTTCCCATTTTAATGTTCGAAAAAACTCATTTTGTCGGGGACCATTGTCTGCATCCCTCTAGGCTTTTGCATGCAACTTGGCATCGCAAGACCTCCGGCACACACCTCCGAGCATCTCGCACCCCACCTGGCATCACGAGGCACATCCAGGGCTCGCCATGAAAATGGTTGCCTCTTCCATATGGATTTATGTACAATGCTTACAACCGGGCATCTCAAAACTCTTGAGGACCTCCGGCACACACCTCCGGGCATCCAATCCACGTCGACTCACTTGACCCTATGGGCATCCCAACACTCTTGGGGCATCATCGACTCAGCCATCCGACGGTATCATCAACATCATGATGTATACATATATGTCTCACTTTGAAAATAACATTTGATGCAATAATGTCAAAAGTTTTAATGAGTTCATAAAGCCTCATCAATTTTTGATGTCATCTAATATGCTAAATGTCACCACATCCATTGTATAAATAACGACCCAAGACATCACAACTCATAGAGCAAATCAATTGGTCTTGAAATAAAACAGTTTTTTTTTTTTTTTAACAAAACAGCATGCACTCCACTAATTGAAGTTCTGGAAAATCAGTAAACGATCTTGATAAATTCTAAAAATTTAATATGTTATAAACGAGATCTAGGGAAAATTTTTTTATGCAGAACACCAAATCAAGAAAATTTTGTATGAATCACAATGGTCCGTGCATCACAGCCATAAAACTTCAAACATCACTATTACACAGTTTCAATAAAATTTTTGGAATAACCCTTAATTAACTCAGAAAATTCTGAAATTTTGATATGTTATAGATAAGACCTAGAGGTAAAATTTTTGTGAAAAACTCTAAGTCAAATTCATTGTAGATCAAGAGCTATAATCACTATAACTCTCCCTAACCCTCTGTAACAGTTTCTAGGTTTAACATTTTCAAAGAAAAATCGTTTCACCTACCAATACTTGTCCATTTCTTCTCAAATTTTAGTATGTTACTCCTCAAGATGTCATCTACAACTTTTATCAAGGAAAAAAAGTCAATTTTCAACTAGATAATTGCATAAAATTCACGGAGTCGCCAAAGGTCAAACTGTTTTTCCATGTAACAGTTTGTTAGTTCTAGAGAACTACTTCTATTCTTTCGAATTCCAGCATCCAACATCAAAATTCAAGCATCTCCAAATCTATTACACTTCACTAGACAACCATAGCACAACATAATGTAGATCAATGGACTATTACTTGCCTTAAGTCCGACGTAACCACAACAAGCAAAACGGCAACTTGCGGACTTCGGGTGTGGCTCAATCGATGGCGAAGCTAGGCAGCGTTGACGGCGGCAGCAGGCGTGCTTACGGCGGGGGCTGGTCTCCTTCTTTCCCTCGCCAACACACCCTCTCGCTCAATTACTCTCTCTCTCTCTCTCTCTCTCTCTCTCTCTCTCTCTCTCTCTCTATTTGCTCGAACACATGAGCACTTTGCATACTAAAATTGTTAATTAAACTAATTGCTGCATGCAGGTTATTTGGTGGATGTTCGGCGAGAGGCAGCTGGTTGTAGACGTGGCCTTCCCAAGCAGCTTTGTTGGCCACCTCTCCTCCTGCATGCTATGAGGTGTCCAACGGTGGAGGCCTCTTGGTCAATCCTTCCTCCATTAGTTGACTTAAGAGTCGACTAATATGGGGCTGTTTGGGCTGTTTTGGGCCGGCAATTAGTGGCCCAATTTCTCAAAATTTAATCCTTAATCTTGTACATTCCTAGGGCATTTTCGATCCTATGGTTTCATGGTTTAACAATTTATCAAATGTACTCTTTCATGACTCAAATTCTTTTCTTGTTCCATATACACTTAAGTGATAAAGCCGCGTAGTATCTCCAAAAGAAAAATATACACAAATCGGCAGGGTTCAAGGTAGTGCCGATGATGATGATAGAACAAAATTCAATCCTTGGTGTCGATGACAAAATCGGATAACACTTCGTCAATCTGTAACATCGGTACTTCCTTTCCTTGGTCAGCTAGACATGAGATGGGTCTCACTAATGACCTTAAGGAGACTTTGATAAATCTATAGTTTATTCGACGATCAAACTATTTCCATATGTGACTCATCGATCCAACGATGATACGAGCCAATGTCATAATCCGACGATACTCTCGTCACTTAGTCGTGGACCGTTGTATATCTAAGGATTGTTACAAAATTTCGGATGCCACAATTCTCCCCTCCTGAGAGATTTTCTTCCTTGAAATTAGACATCACTTATGTCTCTATAAACAAGTGAGGGTATCTTTCCCTCATCTCATTTTCACTTTCCCATGTGGCTTCCTCCACATCGTGATGTCGCCATAATATCTTAACCAATGGAATTTTCTTGGTCCTAATAATTTGCTCCTTTCGATCCAATGCTTGCACAGGCTCCTCAATGTATCTCACTTTCTGATCCACTTTGATGGCTTCATGATCGAGTATATGTCTTGGATTGGGCTGATACTTCCTTAGCATCGATACGTGGAATACATCATGCAAGTTCTCTAGCTTAGGAGGTAAAACTGGTCAATAGGCTACATCCCTTATTCTTTCTAATATCTCAAAAGGTCTAATGAATCTAGGGCTCAACTTACCCTTCATTCCAAATCGAGATATTCCTTTCATAGGGGATACTTTAAGGAATACATGATCCTCAACATTAAACTCTAAAGGTCTTTTACGCTTATCTGCGTAGTCTTTCTGCCTACTTTGAGCTGTTTTAAGTATTTTCCTGATAATTTCAACAACCTTAGTGGTAACTTGTACCAATTCAAGTCCTGTCTATCTCCTTTCACCTACTTCATTCCAACAGACAGGGGTCCTGCACCTTCTTCCATATAATGCTTCATACGGAGCCATGCCTATACTTTTATGAAAACTATTGTTATAGGCGAACTCTATTAAGTGCAATTTTTCATCCCAACTTCCCTTAAAATCAATAATACAAGCTCTCAGCATATCTTCCAGAGTCTGGATCACTCTTTCCGTTTGTCCATTTGTTTGAGGATGAAAAGTAGTACTAAATTGAAGCTTTGTCCCTAAGGCATTTTGGAGACTTCGCCAAAAATTTGAAGTAAACCTAGAGTCTCGATCGGATGTGATCATTACAGGAATACCATGTAAGCGTATTACCTAGCTTACATATATCTCAGCAAGTTTATCCATTGGGTAGTCTACGTGGACCGCTAGGAAATGGGCAGACTTAGTCAATCGATCTACTATTACCTAGATCGAGTCGTGACCACTTGATGTCCTTGACAGTCCTTGCACAAAGTCCATCGTCACATGCTCCCATTTCCATTTTGGTACATCTAATGGTCTCAATAGTCTTGCAGGTGTGTGGTGTTTCGCTTTCACTTGCTGGCATGTTAAACACTGAGAAACATGTTTAGCTATATCCGTCTTCATGCCATTCCACCAAAATTGCTGGCGTAAATTTCTATACATTTTTGTACTATCCGGATGAATACTATAATTACTCCTATGTGCTTCCGACAGAATTTCCCTTTTTACTTCTTCATTATCGGGAACACAAAGCCGTCCTTGGCATCTTACTACTCTATCCTTAGAGACTTGAAACTCTGGTCTTTTCCCTAAAGACACAGCGTTTCGTATCTTCACAATCTTTGAATCAGATTCCTGTAGAATCTTTACTTTCTGAATAATTTCGAGCTCAATTCTTAATGCAGTGAGCATACCGGTAAGGTGGTCTATTTCCAACTTGAAGTCTAAATCTACTATTGACTTTAATAGATTCCATTCTGTTATCCTTAGACTAGCCATGTCCATAGCCGACTTTCGACTAAGGGCATCTGTCACCTTATTTGCCTTTCCTGGGTGGTACCATATTTAACAGTCATAATCCTTTAATAATTCCATCCACCTTCTCTTGTGGCATCCCAAAAATTCAAGACAAGCTCTAAAGTGTATCAAAAGCCATAATTAGGTAATGAAATTACCTATGGTTTATGCTTTAGCCATTAGTCTCTTCTTAAGACTAAGTGATATAGGCTTGTGTTCATGAGTTTTTAAATTAGTATTATAGGATCAATTGATGAGAATGATTTATTCTAGGCCATGTGAAATTTAAAATTTGAAATCTATAAAAGAAATAATTAAAGATGAATAATTGAAAGTGAAATTGTGGGTTTAATTAGGTTGGGCCTTAGGCCCAATGGCTTGAGCTTTTGGAGGGCCGAATGGCCGGCCCATTGGAGCCAAGGAGGGGCTGTCAACTGGCCCATTTGCTGGCCCAAAGCCCAGCCGAGAATGAGGCCCATCCTTGCATGGAGAAGGCCATGTGTCTCTCTCAAATTGCCAAGTGTAGATCATGCTTTGGCTTGAGGAGAGGCAAATAATCATTGCCAATGATGGAGTTTTGGGGAAATAAAAGGGGAAAGAGAGAGAGAGAGTGGCCGGTTAGTGGCATTCGGCCAAGCCAAGGAGAGAGAGAGGGAGTTGCGAGAGAGAGGAACTGAGGAGGAGGAGGAGCTCGCCCGTTGCCGCCCGCATGCCGTCCGTCCGTCGCCGGTGTGCCATCCCTTTTGCTGTCATCCGCTTGGTCTTAGAGGCAAGTTGGGATCGATTTCCACTCTTGCATGTGTGTCTTGCATGTGTGATTTGTTGGTGGTAGATCTCGGATGTTAGGGTAGGCAAAACCGAAGCTAGAATGTGACTTGTTCTTGAATATGCTTGCCGATTTCGTGAATACCGCCTGACCCAGAAACTTGTGGAGGCTTGCATGCATGTTTTGAGTTGGATTTTGACTTTGATTCCTTGAGAAATGTTGTAGCCAAAATCTTAAAATACAACATACTAAAATTTGGGACAAAATAGTGGAGATTTAAGGGGTCAAACCTTCATCCTACGAAGACACTAGATCTGGAACTGTTTTGCTGACTTTTGGTAGATTTGTGGGTTGCATGTCGATTTTTACCAAGAATCTCTCTTCGACTTCTTCATAAAAATTGTATAGAACATCCTAAAGATTAACATACTCAAATTTGAAGTAAAATGAGCAATTTTAGCCTAGTGAACCGGCTTACTCTTGAAGACGGTAAATCTGGAGACACGGTACAGGACACCCGAGACTTCATGGACCCATATGGTGACTATTATTTGGAAATTTGACTTAGATCCCTTAATAAAAATTGTAGGGAACCTCTTGAAGTAAAACATATCCAAATTTCAGAGGAAATGAAGAAGAATAATTGGGTGAAAACTTGATATTTCGGGGATAACTACACTGGGACCATTTTCAAAAAAAAAATGTCTATGATTTTATGACGCTTCTACAAAGAGATATGATTAGGTGTAGCATTAGGTGCCTATGGTGACCTAAGGTGGCTCGGGGTGCCACAGCCGCCCTTTTTGGTATCAGAGCGATGGTTATAGATGGAGTGATAAGGAGCCTCATTTGGAAATTGAGGAACATGATGACAATGCTCACCATAGGATATAAAACGGAATAATTGAATAACGGGTGATGAGTATTCACTCATAGATCCCTAGTAGTTAGTTTTGAGTTGTCCTTAGGTACCAGTGACATGCATATGTTACTTATGTAGTAGTAGTAGTTGCTTTAAATAGAGATAGTGAGTCTCAGATTATTCTTGAGGGAATGCTTGGAAATTACAGGAAAGTCATGGTGCGAGCGGGAAATGCTCATTCATTGAGGACTGAAGCCTCTGCTGTTAGGGTTGAAACCCAAATGGAAGACATCCTGCAGGCATTGGTCAATATTGGAAATCTGATGGAAAGGCAGGCGTAGCAACAACCTGGAGCAGAACACCATACTTAAGGACTGGTGGAACAGTTTTTGAAGCTGAAGCCACCTAAGTGTGGTGGAATGGGAAGTCCTGAGGAGGCGGAGCATTGGATTGATGAAATGGAGCAAATTTTCAGGTTGTTGGACTGCACTGCTGCTGAGAAAATAACTTTGGCAGAGTACAAGTTGGAGGGAAATGCAAAGTTTTGGTGGAGAGCATCGAGGGACACAATCTTCCCACCAGGTACTGAGGTTAACTGGGAAGAGTTTGTGAGGGCTTTTAATAGAAAGCATTTTTCTAACTGTGCTAAGGATAGGAAAATTACTGAATTTGTTCAGTTAGAACAAAAGGAGCTGACGGTAAACTAGTATGAGGCTAGATTTTCTAAACTATCTAGATATGCTCCTAGGCTAGTTGAGGATCAAGAAGAGAAAGCTAAGAGGTTTCTGAAAGAGCTGAGGACTGATATCAGGAAACAACTAGTGCCTTTGAACATAAGGGATTATAATGAGATCTATGAAATGGCACAGTTGGTGGAGCAGGAGTTGGTAAGGGAACATTCGGAGGATAAGAAACCATTGTCCTTTGGTGATGTGAGAAGGGGTAAGAGACCCTATACAGGTCAAGGTCAGACCTGGGAATCTAAAAAGAAGGGCAATTTTGGGAACTTTGGAAGAGGCAAGGGTAGCTTGAATTTGGGAAGGACACCTTATCAGGATGCGGAGTGTCGAATGTGTAGTAGGTGGCATGGCCCAAGACCTTGCATTGGGCAACCAAAGTGCTATAGTTGTGGGAAAATAGGCCATATTAAGAGAAGCTGCCCTTAGGAAGGATCGCACGCGAGTATGGGCTCGGTGTAGCAGCCGCAGCGGAATGCTGTTAGGCCAAACTTACCAAGGAATCCCCAGAGGTCACAAGCACAAGGAAGAGTGTATGCGATCACCCAAGAGGAAGTGGAAGCTTCCAAAAATGTTATCTTAGGTACGATCTTTATAAATGATAAAAAGGCATATGCATTATTTGATACGGGTGCTACACGTTCTTTTGTGTCTGAAAGATATAGACAGTTGAGTAAGATAGAAACTGTGCCTCTTGAGATGCCTCTTTGTGTTTCTACGCCTCTAAAGGATATGTTATTGCCTACGCTGGTGTGTGGAAATTGTAAGATAACTATGGGGGGAAAGGATATGGAAATAGACCTAGTTGTAATGGCCATGTATGATTTTGATGTTATCATAGGAATGGACTGGCTTCGTAAGTATCGTGCCTAGATGGATTGTTATAGGAAAGTAATCCAATTTACCTTACTTGATCAGTCTAGTTGTGAATTTTTGGGAGGTTAGACACACCTACCTGTAGCGCTTATTTCAGCAATAGAAGCCCGTGCGTTACTTGACAAAGGATGTCAAGGGTATTTGGCCATGGTTAGAGATTATACTAAGAAAGAGCCTAAGATTGATGAAATTCGGGTAGTTAACGAATTTCAAGATGTATTTCCTAAGGAATTGCTTGGATTACCGCCAGAGCGAGAAATTGAGTTTGAAATTGAATTAATGCCTGGAACGGGACCTATATCAAAAGCCCCATATAGGATGGCCTTAGTTGAATTGAAGGAATTGAAAGTGCAACTGCAGGAGTTGCTTGACAAAGGATTCATTAGACCAAGTGCTTCACCTTGGGGTGCACCGGTCTTATTTGTGAAAAAGAAAGATGGATCGATGCGTTTGTGCATTGATTATAGGCAGTTGAACCAAGTGACCATTAAAAACAAGTATCCTTTGCCTAGAATTGATGACCTGTTTGACCAACTCCAGGGAAGTTCGATCTTCTCTAAGATTGACTTAAGGTCAGGATACTATCAGCTGAGAATTAAGAAAGATGACATCCCTAAGATTGCGTTCAGGACTTGTTATGCCCACTACGAGTTCCTTGTTATGCCATTTGGATTGACTAATGCACCGGCTGCATTTATGGATCTAATGTATAGGGTATTTAAACCTTATTTAGACCAGTTTGTGATTGTTTTTATTGATGACATCCTGATATATTCGAGATGACCTAAAGAGCATGAGCAACACTTGAGGATAGTTTTGCAAACCCTGAGAGAGCATAAGCTGTATGCCAAGTTTAGTAAGTGTGAATTATGGTTGGACCGGATAATATTTTTAGGGAATGTGGTATCAGGAGAAGGAATTGCAGTAGACTCGGCTAAAGTTGAGATGGTAATAAATTGGCCGAGACCGACGACACCTACTGAAATACGAAGTTTCTTAGGACTGGCTGGTTATTATAGGAGGTTTATTGAAGGATTTTCACGACTGGCAGGTCCTTTAACTAAGTTGACTCGAAAGAATGTGAAGTTTGAATGGAATGGGGAATGTGAGAGGAGTTTCCAGGAGCTTAAAAGGAAATTGACCTCGGCTCCAATCCTGACTATACCAACTGGACTTGATGGTTTTACAGTGTATAGTGATGCATCTCACAAAGGACTGGGATGTGTTTTGATGCAGCATGGCAAAGTCGTAGCCTATGCATCTAGACAATCAAAACCCCATGAGCTGAACTACCCAACGCATGATTTAGAGCTAGTAGCTATAGTGTTTGCCTTGAAGATATGGAGACACTATCTGTATGGGGAAAATTTTGAGATTTATACGGACCACAAGAGTTTGAAGTATCTGTTCTCACAAAAGGAGTTGAACATAAGACAAAGGAGATGGATGGAGTTGCTAAAGGATTACGATTGTGAGATAAAATACCATCCAGGGAAGGCGAATAAGGTAGCGGATGCTCTTAGTCGTAAGTCGGCTATGGAGATGGCCAGTTTAAGAATAGTGAAATGGAGCTTGTTAAAGTCTGTTACAGACTCAGAATTTAGATTAAAAGTAGATTGTCTTACCGGTATGCTTAGTGTATTAAGGATTGAGTTGGAGATTATTCAGAAAGTTAAAATCCTACAAGAGTTTGACTCGGAGATTTTGAAAATGAAAGACACTGCGTCTTTAGGAAAAATACCAGAATTTCAAGTCTCTGATGATGGAATAGTAAGATGCCAATGACGACTTTGTGTTCCCGACAACGAAGAATTAAAGAAGGAAATTTTGTCGGAGGCACATAAGAGTAATTATAGTATCCATCTGGGTAGTACAAAGATGTACAGGAATTTACGTTAGCAGTTTTGGTGGAATGGTATGAAGGCAGATACAGCTAAGTACGTTTCTCAATGTTTAACGTGCCAGCAAGTAAAAGTGGAACATCATAAACCCGCAGGACTCTTGAGACCATTAGACATACCAGAATGAAAATGGGAGCATATAACGATGGACTTTATACAAGGATTACCAAGGACGTCAAACAGTCATGACTCTATTTGGGTTATAGTGGACTGTTTGACTAAATCGGCTCATTTCCTAGCTGTTTGCATGGACTACCCAATGGACAAATATGCAAACATATATGTAAGTCAAGTGGTACGCTTACATGGTATTCCAGTAACTATTACCTCGGATCGGGATTCGAGATTTACTTCGAACTTTTGGCGAAGTCTTCAAATTGCATTAGGAACTAAATTTCAGTTTAGTACTGCTTTTCATCCCCAGACAGATGGACAAACAGAAAGAGTAATCTAGACATTAGAATATATGTTAAGGGCTTGTGTAATTGATTTCAAAGGAAATTGGGATGAAATATTACATTTGGTGGAGTTTGCCTATAATAATAGTTTTCAGAAAAGTATAGGCATGGCTCCCTATGAAGCATTATATGGAAAGGAGATGTAGGACTTCTTTCTGTTGGAATGAAGTAGGTGAAAGGAAATTGACAGGACTTGAACTGGTACAAGTTACCGCTGAGGCTGTTGAAATTATCAGAAAAAGACTTAAAACAACTCAGAGTAGATAGAAAGACTATGTAGATAAGCGTAGAAGGCCTTTGGAATTTAGCGTGGGAGATCATGTATTCTTGAAAGTATCTCCAATGAAATGAATATCTCGATTTGGGATGAAGAGTAAGTTAAGCCATAGATTTGTCAGACCTTTTGAGATACTTGAAAATATAGGGGATGTAGCTTATCGTTTAGCACTGCCTCCTAAGTTGGGAAATTTGCATGATGTGTTTCATGTATCAATGTTGAGGAAGTACCAGCCAGATCCTGGTCACATACTCGATCGTGAAGCCATCAAAGTGGATAAGAAAGTGAGGTACATCAAAGAGCCTGTGCAGATACTGGATCGAAAGGAACAAATTCTTAGGACTAAGAAGATCTCATTAGTTAAGGTATTATGGCGACATCATGATATGGAGGAAGCCACATGGGAAAGTGAAGATCAGATGAAGGAAAAGTACCCTTACTTGTTTCAAGAAGGCACGGGTGGTGTCTAATTTCGAGGACGAAATTTTCTAAGGAGGGGAGAATTGTAGTATCCCAAAAATTCAAGACAAGCTCTAAGGTGTATCAAAGCCCTAATTAGGTAATGAAATTACCTATGGTTTATGCTTTAGCCATTAGTCTCCTCTTAAGACTAAGTGATATAGGCTTGTGTTCATGAGTTTTTAAATTAGTATTATAGGATCAATTGATGAGAATGATTTATTCTAGGCCATGTAAAATTTAAAATTTGAAATCTATAAAAGAAATAATTAAAGATGAATAATTGAAAGTGAAATTGTGGGTTTAATTAGGTTGGGCCTTAGGCCCAATGGCTTGAGCTTTTGGAGGGCCGAATGGCCGGCCCATTGGAGCCAAGGAGGGGCTGTCAACCGGCCCATTTGCTGGCCCAAAGCCCAGCCGAGAATGAGGCCCATCCTTGCATGGAGAAGGCCATGTGTCTCTCTCAAATTGCCAAGTGTAGATCATGCTTTGGCTTGGGGAGAGGCAAATAATCATTGCCAATGATGGAGTTTTGGGGAAATAAAAGGGGAAAGAGAGAGAGAGAGAGTGGCCGGTTAGTGGCATTTGGCCAAGCCAAGGAGAGAGAGAGGGAGTTGCGAGAGAGAGGAACCGAGGAGGAGGAGGAGCTCGCCCGTTGCCGCCCGCACGCCGTCCGTCCGTCGCCGGTGTGCCGTCCCTTTTGCTGTCATCCGCTTGGTCTTAGAGGCAAGTTGGGATCGATTTCCACTCTTGCATGTGTGTCTTGCATGTGTGATTTTTCGGTGGTAGATCTCGGATGTTAGGGTAGACAAAACCGAAGCTAGAATGTGACTTGTTCTTGAATATGCTTGCTGATTTCGTGAATACCGCCTGACCCAGAAACTTGTGGAGGCTTGCATGCATGTTCCGAGTTGGATTTCGACTTTGATTCCTTCAGGAATGTTGTAGCCAACATCTTAAAATAAAATATACTAAAATTTGGGAAAAAATGGTGGATATTTAAGGGGTCAAACCCTCATCCTACGAAGACACTAGATCTGGAACTGTTTTGCTGACCTTTTGGTAGATTTGTGGGTTGCATGTCGATTTTTACCAAGAATATCTCTTCGACTTCTTCATGAAAATTGTAGAGAACATCCTAAATATTAACATACTCAAATTTGAAGTAAAATGAGCAAGTTTAGCCTAGTGAACCGGCTTACTCTTGAAGACGGTAAATCTGGAGACACGGTACAGGACACCCGAGACTTCATGGACCCATATGGTGACTATTATTTGGAAATTTTACTTAGATCCCTTAATGAAAGTTGTAGGGGACCTCTTGAAGTAAAACATATCCAAATTTCAGAGGAAACGAAGAAGAATAAGTGGGTGAAAACTTGATATTTCGGAGATAACTACACTGGGACCGTTTTCAAAAAAAAAAAAAAAATGTCTATGATTTTACGACGCTTCTACAAAGAGATATGATTAGGTGTAGCATTAGGTGCTTGTGGCGACCTAAGGTGGTTCAGGGTGTCACATCTCTGTCTCATGTTCAACTCTTTTTGCGAAAACAAATACTTCAAGCTCTTATAATTTGTATAGGTTTCAAACTTCTCTCCATACAAAGAATGTCTCCATATTTTCAAAGCAAACACTATAGCTGCTAATTCTAAATCATAGGTTGGGTAATTTAACTCATGAGGTTTCAATTATCTCGATGCATAGGCTATGACCTTGACATGCTACATCAAAACACATCACAGTCCTTTATGAGATGCATCACTATACATTGTGAATCCATTAGATCCGGATGGTATAATTAGAATTGGAGTTGTAGTTAACTTCCTTTTAAGTTCCTGAAAGCTTTTTTCACATTCTCCACTCCATTCAAACCTCGCATTTTTCTGAGTCAATTTCGTTAAAGGGCCTGCCAGTTGTGAGAATCCTTCAATAAACCTCCTATAATAGCCAGCCAGTCCCAAGAAACTCCGTATTTCGGTTGGTGTTGTTGGTCTCGGCCAGTTCACTACCATCTCAAACTTTGCAGGGTCTACTGCAATTTCATTTCCCGACACCACGTGTCCTAAAAATATTATCTGGTCTAGCCGGAATTCACACTTACTGAATTTGACGTATAACTTATGATCTCTTAGTGTTTGTAATGTTATCCTTAAGTGTCGTTCATGTTCTTCAGGTCCTTTAGAATATATCAGGATATCATCAATGAAGATAACTACAAACTGATCCAGATAAGGCTTAAATATCTTGTTCATTAAATCCATGAATGCGGCCGGTGCATTTGTTTCCTGATATTAGTCCTCAACCCTTTCAGGAATCTCTTAGCTTTTTCTTCTCGATGCTCAATCAACCTGGGAGCATATCTAGACAATTTAGAAAATTTTGTCTCATATTGGTCTACTGTCAGCTCCCTTTGTTCAAACTGAACAAATTCAATGATCTTCTTATCCCTAGCACAGTTAGAAAAATGCTTTCTATTGAAAGCTCTAACAAATTCGTCCCAATTTATATCAGTACCTGGTGGAAAGATTGTGTCTTTTGAAGCTTTTCACCCAAACTTTGCATTTCCCTTTAGTTGGTACTCTGCCAAAGTTATTTTCTCAGCATCATTGCAGTCCAACAACCGAAAAATTCGTTCCATTCCATCTATCCATTGTTCTACCTCCTCAGGACTTCCTGTTCCATTAAACTTAGGTGGCTTCAGCTTCATAAATTGTTCCACCAGTCCTTGAGGGCGACGTTCCACTCCGGGTTGTTGCTGCGCTTGTCTTTCCATCAGATTTCTTATATTGGCCAATGCTTGTAGGATGTCTTCCATTCGGGGTTCAGCCCTTGTAGCAGAGGCTTCAGCCCTCGATGAATGAGAACTTCCAGTTCGTACCATGACTTTCCTGCAGTTTCCAAGCATTTGCCTCAGGAATAATTTGTGACTCAATGTCTCCATTTGAAAGCAACTACAACTATATAGAAGTAACATAAACATGTTACTGGCACCTAAAAGCAACTCATAATAATTACTAGGGATCTACGAGTGAATGCCCATCACCCGTTGTTCAAAGTTAGTTAGCTATCCTAGTTAGTATCCTATGGTGTGCATTGTCATCATATTCCTCAACTTCCAAATGAGGCTCCTTATCACTCCACATATAACCATTGCTCTGATACGACCTGCTGTGGCACCCCCTAATGCCCCCGATCCATTAGGGTCACCACGGTCACTACCTCCTAGCTAATTACTATCCTGATACCATAGATTTTAATATAACATATAACTCTGGGGGTTCCTACTTTCTTGCCTAGTCCCTGCGGAACTTATATAGTGGAAGCATATTCAAAATCTCCCCATCCCATACTCAAACAAAATAATGCAATGCACACCAACTACACATTTTATATAAGTTAGGCCCGAACACTTTTATTTACATAACTTGATGGACATCATGAGTCAGTACATCAAAAGGCCAAGGCTTTTCTAAGCTCGGCTATATCCAAAAGTACCCGACTCCACAACAGTCATGTATATCAGTCCACCATTCAGTGTCGGCGGTCCAAAATGCGTCATATGCTATCTCAACCCACAATCAAATCCAATCCGGTCCATCAGCGGGTGGTGGTGGCAGCAACCTCATCAAGCGGCCATCCAGTCGGACAAGAACCAAAATGAACTCTTGATGAACTGGGCCGACAAAATGGCCTATATCAAAGGTCAGCAAAATCCTCACACGTTCGAACACCAATCCATGTACTCCAGGATGATGGTGCTCTGACATCTCCCACTACAGGTCAATCAGGAGCCCATAAAACATACCAGGATTCGGAGGTAGCATAGGCATTTTCTTTCTAGTCTGAAATGTTAGTCCCCAAACGGGGTGAGTACAACCACTTAGCAGTAAAAGATCCATCAAACTACACAATGTAACAAGCAAGACAACCAAGATTTCATGTGAAATGCACATATCATCTATGCAATCATGCATATATATATATATATCCATAAAGTCTATTCCATGCCCTGATAACCACATTTTTAATGTTAAATAATACCAACTCACAATTTGTAGAAAATTCATGTACCATGCCATATGCACACACATGCACATGATTTATTTCCTATTTTAATGTTCGAAAAAACTCATTTTCCCAGGGACTAGTGTTTGCATCCCTCCGGGCTTTCACATCCAACCCGGTATGGCGAGACCTCCAGCACACACCTCCGGGCATCCGACACACACCTCCGGGCATCTCACACCCCACTTGGCATCACGAGGCACATCCAAGGCTCACCATGAAAATGGTTGCCCCTTCCATCCAGATTTATGTATAATACTTACAACCGGGCATCTCGAAACTCCCGAGGACCTCCGGCACACACCTCCGGGCATCCAATCGGCGTCGACTCACTGGACCCTATAGGCATCCCGACACTCCTAGGGTATCGTGGACTTAGCCGTCTGACGGTATCATCAACATCATGATATATACATATATGTGTCACTTTGAAAATAACATTTGATGCAATAATGTCAAAAGTTTTAATGAGTTCATAAAGCCTCATCAATTTTTGATGTCATCTGATATGCTAAATGTCACCACATCCATTGTATAAATAACAACCCAAGACATCACAACTCATAGAGCAAATCAATTGGTCTTGAAATAAAACAGCTTTTTTTTAGAAAACAGAATGCACTCCACTAATTGAAATTCTGGAAAATCAGTAAACGATCTTGATAAATTCTAAAAATTTAATATGTTATAACTGAGATCTAGGGAAAAAGGTTTTATGAAGAACACCAAATCAAAAAAAATTTGTATGAATCACAATGGTCCGCGCATCACAGCTATAAAACCTCAAACATCACTATTACACAGTTTCAATACAAATTTCGGAATAACCCATAAATGAACTCAGAAAATTCTGAAATTTTGATATGTTATAGATAATACCTAGAGGTAAAATTTTGTGAAGAAATATAAGTCAAATTCATTGTATATCAAGAGCTATAATCACTATAACTCTCCCTAACCCTCTGTAACAGTTTCCAGGTTTAACATTTTCAAAGAAAAATCGTTTCACCTACCAATACTTATTCATTTCTTCTCAAATTTTAGTATGTTACTCCTCAAGATGTCATCTACAACTTTCATCAAGGACAAGAAGTCAAGTTTCAACTAGATAATTGCATAAAATTCACGGAGTCGCCAAAGGTCAAGCTGTTTTTCCATGAAACAGTTTGCTAGTCCTAGAGAACTACTTCTATTCTTTCTAATTCCAGCATCCAGCATCAAAATTCAAGCATCTCCAAATATATTACACTTTACTAGACAACCACAGCACAACACAATGTAGATCAATGGACTTTCACTTGCCTTAAGTCCGACACAACCACAACAAGCAAAACGGCAATTTGCGGACTTCGGGCACGGCTCAATCAACGGCGAAGCTAGGCAGCATCGACGGCAGCAGCAGGAGTGCTCACGGCGAGGGCTGGTCTCCTTCTTTCCCTCGCCGACACAGCCTCTTACTCGATTACTCTCTCTCTCTCTCTCTCTCTCTCTCTCTCTCTCTCTCTCTCTCTCTCTCTCTCTCTCTCTCTCTCTCTCTCTCTCTCTCTCTCTCTCTCTCTCTCTATTTGCTCGAACACACGAGCACTTTGCCTACTAAAATTGTTAATTAAACTAATTGCTGCATGCAGGTTATTTGGTGGATGTTTAGTGAGAGGCAGCTGGTTATAGACGTGGCCTTCCCAAGCAGCTTCGTTGGCCACCTCTCCTCCTGCATGCTATGAGGTGTCCAACGGTGGAGGCCTCTTGGTCAATCCTTCCTCCATTAGTTGACTTAAGTGTCGACTAATATGGGGCTGTTTTGGGCTGTTTTGGGCCGGCGATTAGTGGCCCAATTTCTCACAATTTGATCCTTAATCTTGTACATTCCTAGGGCATTTTCGATCCTATGGTTTCATGGTTTAACAATTTATCAAATGTACTCTTTCATGACTCAAATTCTTTTCTTGTTCCATATACAATTAAGTGATAAAGCCGCGCAATATCTCCAAAAGAAAAATATACACAAATTGGCGGGGTTCAAGGTAGTGCCGATGATGATGATATAACAAAATTCAATCCTTGGTGTCGATGACAAAATCGGATAACACTTCGTTAATCCGTGACATCGGTGCTTCATTTCCTTGGTCAGCTAGACATGAGATGGGTCTCACTAATGACCTTAAGGAGACTTTGATAAATCTATAGTTTATTTGACGATCAAACTATTTCCATATGTGACTCATCGATCCAACGATGATATGAGCCAATGTAATAATCCGATGATACTCTCATCACTTAGTCGTGGACTGTCGTATATCTAAGGATTGTTACAAATTTTTCGATGCCACATAATTATATGCTTCCATATGCGTAATAAAATGAAAGGGTCGGCGATGCGTCCTTGGGCGTCGCCATTAAATCAACCAAAGGTGAGGGATGGGTGCGTGCTCAAGGATCGGGGCATGACATCCCAGTTTAAGTGGTATTAGAGCATGGTTGTTAGGGATTGGAGTGATACGATGCGTTGGACCATGGGATAGTGGTAGGAAATACATTTAAATTAATGTTTGGTGCATGTCGATGGTAGTTGTTTGGTAAAACTATTTGCTGTGTACGTATCACTCATCTTCTAAACCAGTGTGGATTTGGGAGACAGGTTTCAATAGAAAAGACTGAACCATGAGCGAGCAGGAGCAGAGGACTCCAAGTAAGAGAATTGTTAGGCCTTCAACTTGAGTTAGATTGCCAACTAGAGCCGGTACCTGAGGGGGCAGAGCTAGGGCACCGGCACAGGCCCGTGCCAGTGGTGTAGCACCACTTCTAGTAGAAGCTGGGGTAGCAGCCTCTAGTGATCCCAAGATATAAGGGATCATGCGGGTGCTTGAAGTTATGGGTATCAAAATGGATCAGCAGGCATTGAACCAAGCCAATGTTGTTGAAGCCACCGCTCAAGTTGTTACTACCACTGCTGTTGCTGCCGCTGCTGAAGCCGCCCCTACCATCGGACCTGTTGCTACACTTGCCGCTGCACCCGTTGGAGGTCCGCCAGGAATTGTGGTCGCTGAAAGACCTATTCATAAGCTGGTGGAGCAATTCTTAAAATTGAACCCGCCTCAGTTTATTGGGACAGGAGACCCCGAAGCTGCTGCATGGATTCAAAAGTTGGAGAAAGCTTTTGCACTACTGATGTGCAATGAAACTGAGAAAGTAGTCCTTGCAACTTACCAACTAAAGGGAATTGCAAATACTTGGTGGAGGACTACCCAAGGAGCAATATTTCCAGAAGGTGTCGTCTCGAAGTGGAACGCCTTCCTAGAGGCCTTTAAAGACAAATACTTATCCGAGACGTCCAAAGAGGTGAGGATGGCAAAATTTCAACATCTTCGCCAAGGTTCCCTGATAGTTGACCAATATGAGGCGAAATTCGCTGGACTTTCGCAATATGCTCCTGAACTGATTAAGAATCTGGCAAACTAAGCAAGAAGGTTTAGGGATGCATTTGGATTGGACTTGAGAAGCACACCGGTCTCTCTGGATCTGAGAACTTACAATGACCTTTATGGGAGAGCCAGAAGATCAAGAAAGATTACAACGAAAGAGCCGCCTCATCTGGGCCAAGGTTTAACTTCCATAGAGAAACAATCCGTTAGGGAAAGAGACCTATGCCTGGAGGTAGATCTCAGGTTCCGCCTAACAAGAGATTAGTAGACCAATGCCCATTAGGAGTGAATCATGTCACTTTTGTGGGAGGTGACACAGGTCAGCCCCATGCCCAGCTAAGTCGGGAGCGTGTTTTGAATGTGGCCAGCAGGGCCATATAGCTAGGAATTGTCCTAGGCAACCAAGAGGACAACCGCAGTTACCACCGTTGTTGCCTATGGGACAGATCGGAGGATATGCGCCTTAGAACGCGCTACAAAGAGGTCAGCTGAGGCCCCCGGTTTAGGGAATAGTGTATGCTATCACATAAGGTCAGGCAGAAGCAGTGCCTGATGTGATTACATTTATGGTTTTGTTGAACGACCATCCTGCTTACGCTTTATTCGACTCGGGAGCAACTCATTCCTTTATTGCCCAGCAATGCGTTAAGTTGTTAGGATTAAGTCCTATATTATTGGAGTCAGCAATTTGCATATCTACACCATTGAGGGATAAAGTTATTATTACTTTGGGTTGTTCTGGTTGCAAGTTAGCGATTTGTGAGTGAGTAGGGAAGATAGACTTATTAGTCCTAGCCATGTATGACTTTGATTTAATTATTGACACGGAGTGGCTCACCATTAGATTGGACTGTTATTGCAAGTCGATTCAGTTGTACCCGTTGGAGGGTGAGAGCTTCAAGTTTGTCAGGAATTGAGGAGGACCCTCAATTGTCTTGATCTCGTCGCCTGAGACAACTCGTCTATTAGATGAGGGTTGTCACGGTTACCTGGCAACTGTCGTGGATACGACAGTTGTGGAGTTGAAGGTGGAAGACATAGCTGTGGTGCAAGGATTTCCCGATGTCTTTCCTAAGGAATTGCTAAGTCTACCACCAGAAAGAAAGATAGAATTTGCGATTGAGCTAGCACTCGGGACAGAGCCAATCTCTAAGCCTTCTTACCATATGGCGTTATTTGAGTTGAAAGAACTAAAGATGTAGATGCAAGAGCTTCTGGATAAAAGGATTTATTCGTCCCAGTGCCTCACCTTGGGGAGTACCGGTTCTATTTGTTAAGAAGAAAGATGGTTCGTTGTGCTTATGCATTGACTATTGGCAACTCAATTAGGTAATGATCAAGAACAAATATCCATTACCAAGGATTGATGATTTGTTTGATCAGTTACAAGGAGTGTTGGTACATTCAAAAATCGACTTAAGGACGGGATATCATTAGCTGAGAATTAAGAAAGATGACGTTCCTAAGTCAGTATTTCGTACTCGGTATGGCCATTATGAGTTCACAGTGATGCCATTTGGATTGACGAATGCTCCAGCTGCCTTCATGGATTTGATGAATAGAGTATTCAAGGAATATCTATATTAGTTTGTGATCGTTTTCATCGATAATATTCTGGTGTATTCGAAAAGTGATGAAGAGCATGAGAGTCATTTAAGATTAGTGCTGCAGACAATGAGAATCCATCAGTTGTATGCCAAGTTTAGCAAATGCGAGTTTTGGTTAACTCGTGTTGCTTTCTTAAGTCACGTGATATCAGGCGAAGAAATCTCCATGGACCCGAGCAAGATCGAAGTCGTGATCAATTGGCCGAGACCGACTATAGTGATAGAGATTAGAAGTTTTCTGGGTTTAGCAAGTTATTACAGACGGTTTGTGGAAGAGTTCTCATCATTAGCGTTGCCTTTGACAAGACTCCTAAAGAAAAAAGAAATTTGTATGGACAAACAAGTGTGAGGGTAGTTTCCAAGAGCTTAAGGAAAAGCTGAATACTGCATTTGTGCTGACGATTCCATCTGGTCCTGGAGGATTCGAGATCTACAGTGATGCATCACTCAGAGGATTGGGTTGCATGCTGATGCAACATGGTAGAGTTGTTGCATACGCCTCTCGCCAGTTGAGACCTCATGAACTGAACTACCCGACGCATGACTTAGAACTCGCAGCTATCATATTTGCATTAAAGATTTGGAGACATTACTTGTGCAAAGAAAAATTCTAGATCTTCACAGACTATCAAAGTCTCAAGTATCTATTCTCTCAGAAGGAGTTGAACATGAGATAGCGCCGATGGATGGAATTGCTGAAGGACTACGACTGTGATATATTGTATCACCTAAGAAAGGCGAACAAGGTCGCCGATGTTTTGAGTCAAAAGTCTTCAGTTGCTCATATACTGATTAAGGAGTGAAATCTAATCGAGAGAGCTTGAGATTCGGTATTTAAGTTTGAGGTAGGCCACCTCTCAAGTCTTATGGCCATCCTTAGAATTGAACCGAACATTCAGATCAGAAATAAGCTACTTCAATCGATAGATGCAAATGTGCAAAAGATTCTTCAAAAGGATACTGAGAAAAGAAATGTTGATTTTCAGATTTATAATGAAGGAACACTTAGGTTCTGAGGATGCTTAGTTGTACCTGACGATGTAGAGTTTAAAGAGGATATTTTATCAGAAGCGTATCGTAGCAGTTACAGCATTCATCCTAGTAGTACCAAAATATATCAGAATTTGCATTAACATTATTGGTGGTTAGGTGAAGGTGGATATCGCCAAAAATGTCGCCAAGTGTTTGACATGTCAGCACGTAAAAGCTCAACATTATAAGCCAGGAGTTTTCTACAACCTCTTGCAATCCCATAATGGAAATGGGAGCATCTCACGATGGATTTCATGATTGGACTACCAAGGAATCAAAGAGGAAATGATTCGATTTGGGTAGTAGTTGATAGATGACAAAGTTGGCTCACTTCATTGCAGTTCGAAAAGACCTCAGTTTGTATAGGCCCACTGATCTGTATGTGCGTCAAGTGGTTCGAATGCATAGAGTGCCGGTTACGATAACCTCAGATTGAGACCCGGGATTTATTGTCACTTTTTGGAAAAACTTGCAAAATGCCTTAGGTACCAAGCTTCAGTATAATACGGCATATCATCCTCAAACGGATGGCCAGTTTGAGAGGACAATTCAGACCCTTGAAGATATGTTGAGAGCTTGTGTACTAGATTTCAAAGAAAGTTGGGAGGATCAACTCCACCTGGTGAAATTTGCCTACAATAATAGTTACTAGCAGAGCATCCAGATGGCTCCATTCAAAGCATTGTATGGTAGAGTATGCATAACACCAGTGTGTTGGGATGAAATTGGGGAAAGGAAGATCACAGGCCCAGAGTTGGTTCAACAATTAATGGATGCTGTGGCAATAATCAGAGGCAGATTAAATACCGCCCAGAGTAGATAGAAAAGTTATGTAGATAAGCGTCGGAGGTTTTTGGAATTCTAAGTTGGTGATCACGTCTTTCTGAAAGTGTCGCCAATGAGGGGAACTTCGCGCTTTGGAAAGAAAGGAAAACTAAGTCTGAGGTACGTAGGTCCGTTTGAGATTCTTGAGAGAATCGGGACCTTAATGTATCGTCTTGTGTTGCCACTGAAATTGGCGTAAGTGCATGATATCTTTCACGTGTCGATGTTAAGGAAGTATGAGCTTGACCTGACCCACATGCTCAATTTCGAAGAATTGGACATGGATACCGTGTGTCATACGTTGAAAGCCCGGTTCAGATAATGGATAGAAAAGAGCAAGTTTTGCATTAAAAGACTATCCCGTTGGTCAAACTGGTCTAGCAACACCACGAAATTGAAGGAGTGACATGGGAGACTGAAGAGTCGATGAGACAGTTATACCCTCAACTTTTTGATTAAGCATTGTAAGGTTTAAATTTCGATGACGAAATTTTTATAAGAGGGGAATTGTTGTGACATCCCATATTTTCAGTCATCTTTTCTATTGAATAAATCGAGCATTTCATCGATGCGCCTATAGGGCTATTTTTAGAGCTAATCGCTCTCGAGATAACTAAACTATTCAGGGAAGCCATTAATAAATTTTAAGGCAATTAACTTGAGAATTCGACCAGGAATCGACTACTTGACCATGCTCATCTTTAGAGGCCATTGTGGCACAGTTAAAAATTGATTTGAGATCAAAGGTCAATTTGACAAAGATGTGTGGTTAATCTTGGGTGACATCATTAAATTGGAAAATTCTCGTCAATCGGCACTAGTTTGATTTTTCTATTGTTTTGGTACCTGTGTCCGTATTTGAATCCTCGAGATTTTCACGACAACTAAGAGTTGCCAATGTATTGAGTGGGTTCATTGTGGCTCGAAGAAAATTGACCATGAGTCATTTGCACTGAATTTTTTTTGAAAGTTACCCGGTAGCCTAAGTCACGCTAAAATGCTACGGAGTGAAATTAACGCCAATTTGAGTCCAATTTCAGAAATAGAATATTCTGTCATGTCACAATAAATTCTAGGAACATCGACTCAGTCTCGAAGATTTTTCAGAACCCGAAACTTTTTGGGAAAAAGTTGGCATAAGACTGTTTTTGTTTAGAAAAAGGCCGGAATCATTTTCGATCGCAAAATTGGAAAGTAAGATGGATCCATAGGTGAGGAAAATTATCAATTTGATAATTAAGATGTCAATTGAATTTATTGAGGTCATATGGGATTGGATTGTAAAGGAATTGAGCCCAATTGAAGCCAAGAATGTTGCAAATTCGTAACTCCCCCATGGCCTAACTAAAATGGACCATTTCAAGGTTGTAAAGGTGTGCTTTGGTGGTTGAATGGTAGCCAAGGGATTCTAGCTTGGTGGACAAGCTCAAGAGGGACAAACTTGTGGTAAATAAAGGCATGTGGCCCTTAAACCTCATCCCTTCCCTCTCCCTCTCCCTCAACCGTGTGATTGCCCCCTTCTCCCCTCCATCTTGATGTTTGAATCACCAGCAACGGCCAAGGAAGCCGCCGCACGTCACCCATGCCATCGCCGCCTCACATCATCGCCGTTTTTGCGAGCCACTGTCCGCATGAGTAGCTTTCATGCCCATCTGCCCTTGCTCGCCCTCTCACACCGTCCAGTTGTTGTTTCAGAGCTGGTGGAGCTTAGCCAAAGCTGTTTCAGCCTTGTTCAACCTTTGTAAGCCTTCGCCAAGGCCCAGTTTGGCCTTTTCACTTTTTCCCAATCAATTCCTGTGATAACCAAGCTTGTTTCCCTTTTTTTTAAGCAAGAACAGAAAAAAAAAAGTTTGTGGATTTCCAGCCATCGTCTAGGCCCGTTTTGGAGGTGTTCCGAGCCTCGAAACCTAGACCCGTTTGGAGAAAAGCAATCCTCACGACGTTCTTGTTGGTTTGATCCGACCCGCGCGTTAAACAAGTGAGTTTAACTCACTAAACCTTGCTTAGTATGCTGATGATAGCTAGGGGTTGATTAGATTTAATTAAAAATGATTACATGGACAGATTATATTAGAGTAATTAAATTAGTGCATTATTAATGCATGTTAGGCAAATGGTTAATGCTATTAACTAGTGAATAGTCTATAATATTTATTGAACAAATCTCGGAATTTTTCTGGGTTCGTTTCGGTGTCCAATTAGGCATTATGGACCTAAATTGAATTTAATTAATTATTAATTTTCATAATAATTTATTTATTTATTTATTTTTCGAAAATTAGGCTGAGATAGCTGACAATCGAAATTTTATGCTGATTATTGTGGTGCATTCCATTTATTTATTTGAGCGTTGAATCATGCTAAATTGATTTAAATATGATTTTAGGATTTTATTCCTAAATTATTTAATTTTAGCAATTGATTGGAAAATAATTGAGCGTCAGTCTATAGCGCCATCAATATTTTAGTGGGCTATATAAAGTGGTGAGAAGGAAAGTTGTATTACGTGGCTCGGAGACCAAGAGTGTCGTCCTAGAGAATGCACGTGACTTGTGAATTATATACATCACCTTTGAAAGGCACGTGGCTCGATGATTAGTACGTCACCTTAAATAATGCATGTGGGTCGGTGATTTGGCATATCACCTTAGATAATGCACGTGGCTTGGTGATTAAGTACGTCACCTTGCAAAATGCATGGGGCTAGGTGATTAGACATGTCGCCTTAGAGAATGAATGTGGCTCAGTGACTAAGTATGTTACCTTGGAGAATGCACGTGACTCGATGACTAAATATATATTATCTTGGAGATTGCATAGTATAGGTTAAAATGACTGGGTAATGGTCAAAGTGACATGTAATCGACTAGGTCGATTGATCGATGATTTGACTTCATTTGATTGGGTGCTATATCTGTTAGTATTTATGAAATGAATTGACTTGCAGAAATGGAATTGAGGCCAAGGTAAGTCCTTTGACTCGTGTTGTGTTTAGGCAGCCTTAAGATGTATTGGCTTTCTAATCGAGTCTTAAAGTGTAGAACTTGCTGAAACGTAGTCTAGTCCCGGTTGTGGGACAACATTTCAGGTCCCTAGATGGCAACAACTCCACCTCCTCGTCCTCTCATGCATTTTGGTATTCTTGAAGAGGTCACCGAGATAGCATATCACTTCCCGATACACCCCCACTCAGAAGGTCTAGAGTACGTGTTGATAAAATCCACCATCTGGGTTGACATAGGTAGAGACAGTCTGGTACCCCATGAGTATAGGTCGTGGTATCGTGACTACCATGATGGGCGTAGAGAGGGTCCAGTACTGGAAAGTGATGTGCTTATGTTCGTCTTAGAGGCAGCATTTGGAGAAGGGACTACAGATCATAAGGATGGGTCGGTAGTGGATGCCAAGGACCCTAAACTCGAGAGTGAACTTGACTCTCCAGTGTATTCAGCCAAGGGCGTTAACTAGAGTGAAGAGGAACGAGAAATAGTTGAGCAAGAGGAGGGACCAGAGGAGGATCAGGAATGGGAAGAAGTAGAGGAGGAACCTGTAAAGGAGGAAGCTGAAGAAGAAGAAGAAGATTTTAAGGAAGAGTTTGAAGAGGATGACCTAGAGTATGACTCGGATGAGAATTAAGACTTCATCCTATTTGGCAAACCCTGTGTAAGAACTGATATATGTTAGATTAGACTATTATGAATAGTATTGTAATGTATACTGTGAGATTTGCTTTGTATAAAAGTGTGGTTGTGATTTTTCAATTGTGAAAAATATAGTCCTACTTTTCTATCACATTGTTTTATTATCTGTGGATTAATTATATGCTTCCGCATGCATAATAAAATGAAAGGGTCGGTGATGCATCCTGGGGCGTCACTATTAAATTGATCAAATGTGAGGGATGAGTGTGTGCTCGAGGATCAGAGCATGACATAAATAGATCCCCATCAATTGCCATTGGATATCAGACTCCCAAAGAAGTGCAGTCAAATAACATTGCTGATTATTCTATTATTAGAATATTTGGTTGCCTTTGTTATATTGGAGTTAGTGATTGTAAGTTCGATGGTTGTGGTGCTTGGAATAAAATTCACTTGTTATTAGCAGAAAAGTTACGTTTGACGAGTCTTTAGTACTTATGGCTATGAGTGTTTATAGCGGTGTTTATATGGATATGAACGATGTTCAACTTAAGATGGAGTTGAAACCAAATACTCTTGAGGTAGTAAGTACAAGTACTAATATGGTAATTGACACAGTTGATGTTTGTAGCTAGGTGGAGCTTATAGAGCCAATGGTTGCTATAATTGTTGAAATTGACAAGATGTATATTTGATCTCGTGATAGATACGGATGCAACAATGATTTTGTTTTATCTGTGGTTAAGGAGGTTGAGTTGAAAAATCCCTTCAAAGCAATTAAAGGTGCATGTAGAGTTGGTATTCTAATGAGGTCCTTGATTATGACAAAGTTCAAGTGAGACTTAGACTTGGATAAAATCTGTAGTGGTTGAGCCTACTGGGGGCTGTGGGAGAGTAGCAATAAAGTTTGAATTTTAGCGAAGCGATTGCAACTTGGCTCGAACATGAGTCAAGGTAGAGATTGTTAAAATATATCTCGAGTTTAAGCCTATTGAATGAACATGACCCGAGTTTATTTGCATATTAACTTGGTAGATCGAAGTTCAAGATCAGATCTTGCATGATGCAGAAACCTCATCCATATTGGTGTTGTGATTAAGAGCATAATTTATTTCCCTTTGCAAGTTCAACTCAGTGAAGAAAGAAGACAGAAAAAGGAAAGTTAAGTTTGTGAGCTTTGTTGACATAATTGGATTTCTTTAGGTGGTGGATGTGTATATATATATATCAAACTTGTTATTGCTTGAAACGTGGCTTAGTTAACCAAATCTTATTAGGTTTATATGAATTTTCCTTATCCATGTTGAAGTCGGTCAACTTTTGTTCTATATATATTTGTTCTTTTGCTGCAAGAGAAGCCGTCATCGTTGATGCATGCAATAGTGAAGCACCGTTTCCGAATGCTTGAGCGATGGGCTATCTTCGTGGGTTTGTTCGTGAATTTCATCCAAGAAGATATAGGTGTTCAAGCCGATAAAATCTTGCGAGTTCAAGATTTGTAAATTTTTTCGTGAGATTGAGAGATTATTTTATGAGAAGTTTTGAGGCTAAATAATACGTACGTTATTAGGTGTAATTGGGCTTGAGAAATACTGAGAGTGTTTGAGTTACTCGAGCATGCAATCTTCATTGTATTGCTTGATTTATAATGAAATTTGTTGATGCTCTCTCTATGGACGTAGGTTTCTATGACCGAACCATGTAAATTTAGTATTCAATTTATTTTTTTCTTCTGTCTATATTATTATTATTTTTTTGGTCGGTCATACTCTATTCCTACTCTAATTCTCACTCTCAGACTTTTATCCTACTTCCTTGTAGGGCGTGGGAGTTGAAACCCATACTTGAAATTAAATCGCCTCAACTCCAGCCCCTTCTGAGAAGGTGGAGATTTAAATCCCCCACATAAATTTTAGGGTTTTATTATTGTTTGATCACTTGCTTTTTGCAACATGCACACAATTTTCCAAAAAATAATTAAAAAATAAAACTCTAAAATTCATAATTTGAGGCTCAACACTCATTGAATGAGTGTTCGTCTCGTCTTACTTTCACTTCATATGAGTTATCTTTCTATCTCACTCATGGCCTTGACTATTAAGGTTAATGCCCATTGACTCATAATCTCGACTCTCAACTTTCAATATAAGCCCAATCTTTTTATTGATCCTACAATTAAGATTAGGGAAATTCTTTGCTTTTGCCTTCACTTTGGCTTGCTTGAAAACGTTACATTGAGTGTATGAAACTTGTTGGAACTAGTTTTATAGACCCATTCGAGAATCAGACCAAATTGGCGGTCTAATTCTCGAGTGGATTAATGAAACCAACGGGTAGTTCTTGATTCAAATATTTTGGAATCGATATTTAATATGTGATTCCCAATTCTAAGTGCCGGATCATGCTCACCCCAAAGCTGTCCTCTACAGTTACCTCCGTGTCCCTTTGCTCTTGACATTCGGGTACCCATGATCTCTTGGCACTCTTGTTGAGCGGTCATTTTCTTTGGAATGCGTGTTAACTGTAGGGAAAATATGGCTTTGAATTGGATAGAACAATGAAGACAGATCTTTAGAGTATTCAAGTCGGACTTTGAGACGTGATATCATTTACTTTAAGAATTTATTTTGTAGCATCCCGGAAATTCAAAGCCAAGCCATAAGGTGTGTTAAAGTCTTTAATTAGGTGGTAGAATTTCCATGGCTTATGTTTTAGCCATTAGTCTTTTATTTAGATGACTTGTGCCTATGATTGTGAGAATTTAAATTTGATGGATTAATAATTTATGCTTGGCCATATGATTTAAATTTCAATAACCAAGATTCCCTAAGACTTTGGCCAAGATTGAAAATTGAAATTTAAAAATATTTATAGAAAGGAATTCAAAAAAAAAAAAAAAAGAGAAAAAGGGATTAAATTCGAATGGGCCTTGGACCCATTGGCCTAAAGCTTGGTGGGCCAAGCTAGTCGGCCCATTAGAGCCCAAAGGAGGCTGTTGACCAGCCCAAGGAGGAGTGGCCGGATGGCCCAAGCCCAAGCCCAACTCCAAAGCCCATCTTGCATGGATCAATACAAGTGGCAAGGGGGAAAGCCATGCAATGGTCCATTTAAGTGGCATGTAATCATTAGCAATGATGGAGATTTGGGGATATAAAAAGAGAGAGAGAAAGGAGAGTGAACGGTTTTGCTTCATTTGGCCGAGAAAGAGAGAGTGAGGGAGAGAAACCGTGCGAGAGAGGAGGAGCGGCCGAGAGAGAAAGGAGGGGAGCCGCAGTGTCCCGCCGTCCGTTCACCGTGTACGCCACCGTGCGTCGTCGTTTGTTCATCCTAGAGGCAAGTGGAGTCCTCTAACTTCTCTTGCATGTGTGTATATGGTTTGCATGTTTGATTTTAGGTGTTATTTGTGAGAAAAACCGAGGTAAGGGTTGGTTGTTTTCAAGCCGTGTGACTGTTCTTGCTCGGTTTGTAGGAGTCAGTAAATTGTTTGAGCTTGCATGTTGGATTTTGTTGATAATCTTACTTCGATGTCTTCATGAAAGTTGTAGTTAAAATCTTGTAGTATGACATACTGAAGTTTCGTGGAAAATGATGGAGGTATGAGGGGTTAAAGTCCTATTCTACGGAGACCCCAGATCTGTGAAGTTTTCACTGACCTCTTGTTGGATTCTTGGTTGCATGTTGGTTTTTGATGAAAATCTGACTTCGATGTCTCAATGTAAGTTGTAGGTAACATCTTAAACTACAACATACTCGAAATTTAAGAGAAATGAACAAGTATAGCCTAGTAAATCGGCTAGATCTTGGAGACGATGGTTCTGGTGATGTATTCCGAGACATCCGAGACTTCATGGACTTAAATGGTGACCATATTTTGGTTATTTGACCTAGATCTCTTCATGAAACTTGTAAAGGATACCTTGTTACATAACATACTCAAATTTCAGAGGAAACTAAAGAGAATAGATGGGTGAAATCTTAATATTTCGGAGATGTGTATTCTGGACGATGCGGTAGTGGTTTCAGAAGCTTCGTGAGGTTGTATAAAATAATATAAAAAGAATATAACTTGGAGTTCTTCATGAAAGTTGCACGAAAATGTCTTGGCTATCACTCTGTAAACTTTCGTAATTTTTGGAGGCCATATGAGTATTTTAATTGAATTTATTTGGAAACTGTGCATTCTGGTCATTATCCGAATATCATGTGCTATTTTGTGGAAATTGTGAAATTGTGTGAAATTCAATTTGGCCATGAATTTTGTATGAAATTGTCATCCTATTGGTTTTTTTAGTGATTTTTTGAATATTATGATTTTGGAAAAATCATAGATATTAAATTTAATATTTATTTATGAAAATAAATCAATATAATAATAATAAATAATAATAAAATAAATAATAATAATAATAAAATAAAAAGGGATTATTTTATTGTCCATGAATTCCATTGAATTTATTATGCATTGTTATATGACATTGGTGTATGTATGATCATGAATTGTGATGCATGTGTGAATCATATGCCATGTAATAATGTGATCAAAAGAATGGTAAATGTGGAAAATGATATGTGAGTAAAAGGTTGTGGTGGAGAATGAGGCCGGAATGTACAGAGATGCATTGCCGGAATTCCCTGGGAGATTCAGGATGCCCGGAATGTGGGGGGCCGGATGTCCGGTTGTATCTTGGATACATGCTCGGAGGTTCCTCGCGACACCAGGATTGGGGTGCGGGATGCTTGGCTAGAAGGGTAAAGGCCGGAAGCCCTGTCGGAGGTTTTTGCCCGAAGGGAATGCCTCGTGATGCTAGTTGAGATGCGAGATGCCAGGAATGTGGGGGGCCGGAAGCCCGGTGGCTTGGGAGGCTGAATGCTGGGAACCCTGTCGGAGGTCTTTGCCCGAAGGGATGATAATTGAGAATGGGTGATGTTGTGATCAAATTTAAAGATAAAAATGGAAATTAATGCATGATGATATGTATGGTGATGATGATGATGATGATGATGCGTGATGTGATATGATGATCACTTATGGTATGATATGCATGATGAAATGCATGATGATGATAATGATATATGAGATGCCATGATGATGATATGTATGATATGATGATGCATGGATGCGCATGACATCAAAGGTAAGTAATGCCTGCAACGTATGATGATATGCATGGTGCATTGAGTTGTTATTGGATTTCCCTATCTGCTGAGTGGTTGTACTCACCCCTTTTGGGGATAACATTTCGGATTAGCCAGTATGCCCCTACCTGTTGTCACACGAGGTACATTTTACGGGTTACCGTCTGACGTAGAGGTCGAGTGTGCTGAGATAGATTGTCCCTCTGTTCCCGAACTGACTTTTATTCGAGTACACTGTCTAGTGATGTACGACATAGGCCTGGCTGGGGGCCCTGTCATTCAGGAGTTCATTTCTGTGCACGTTCGACGGGATGGAGCTATGCGAGGGATGTTGCCACCGCCATCGCCTGATGCACCCGGTTGGGTGTGAGACCTACGCGCGATGAGTAGGAGCTGGATATTTTTTTGATGTAGATAGTCGACGCTTTCGATGGGGGGTTTTGTGCTCGTATAATGTTAGGGGTCGAGGTTTCTTTTTGAGATTCTAGGCAAGACATGGTAGAGTCCTAGCCTTCCTTGTTTTGTACCGACCCGAAGGGAACCCCATCTTGCTATATATATATGTAAGCAAAGTGTCAAAGTTGTTTATAAAATCCTGATGTTTAGCTGGTGTGTATTTGTATCATGGTTGGTAGGGGAGAGATGGTGACGTTTAAATTTGCTTTCACTAATGAGTCGCGATGGGACTGTTTTGTTTTAAAAAAAAAAAAATTAGAAATGTGTCTATGAAATATGACGCATCTTCTAAGGAGAAAGGTAATAGGGAGTAACATTGGCGCTGGTGATGACCTGCGAAGGGTTCAGGGTGTCACATATTTGCCCCACAAAGTTACTAATGGTTACCGGCAAATTTCCTCAAGGATACAAAAAAATCTCAAATGAGAGTACTAGATAACAATTCTAGCATTTCTCCGATATCTCTCTATAAAACAATTGAAAAGATGGCTGTAATTTTTTTTTTTCAGAGAGAAGTCTCGAAAATGATCATACACTTTTCTTTTGGAAACTGACATGTATATATAAAACATTCTTAAAACGTAAACAACTCTTTGTGAAAGGTTGCAAAGTGAACAAATTTATCATTTCAAAAATTGCCCGGATGAACAAAGGCGTCCATTCGTAAGAAGTTAAAAAACAAACAAATGCAACCCTTCGGGAAATATTGCAAACTGAACGTGTATCTTTTTCAAAGGTTGTCTTGAAAAGACACAAACAAAAATTCGGAATAAAAAATAATTATTATTTAATAAATCACGCCAAATAATCGCACACCTGCACACGGGTATTGTGGGGTTTAGCCCACACCCAATCATTTGTTTGGATACACAAAAGAAACCCCACACTTATTAATTGGCCCACTTCCTCCCACTTTTCCTATGTGGGACAAGAAAATGCACTTAGTTTGTTTTTACAAACAAACTTCCAACATTAACTGCATAATGACCTTGTTCCGATGGTTGCAGCATTTTAACATGTGTCCATTGGATACCTAATGAATGCAACTCCCTGGCTACATTGGACTCACAATCGCGCTTTGTCCTACCACATTGACTTTCGCCGTTTGTGATCTCAAAAAGGAGATTGCAACTCTTTGCCCTTCTTACCCCTAGAAATTTTGCCGGTCAATTTGACCGATTTGCTTCCTCCTGCTCAACGATGCTCATGCTAACAACAATTCATGTTGTTATTCATCGACTGTTGATCAATGGCCCCTGCCACTGTATGTCCGTCTTAGCCTCTATAGCCATTGAAACAACAATAATGCCATTCATCAGCCACGTGGTCTCATGCTCGTCAATATAGATGGCTTGTTCATTTTCTGGTGTAAAGTCTTTGAACTCTCGAAGTAATGTGCACACATGTGATACGTATACAATTTGTTAATGTACACATGACTCATCCTGTTGGAATTCTAGTTGGCGGAAGATGACTTACCTGATTTCGATGCACAGTCAACAATTAACCCCGGAACGATTGTTGAATTGCGAATAAATCACGAACAATATTACCTCACATTGGTCTGAATGCTATCACGAGGAAAGCATCCGATTTTCATAGTGTAAATGCCGATTGTTCTTGTAAAGGAGAAATGTAACGCTTCCTTTTTCTTTTTGATGGAAAGGGGACAAGACAAGGAGATAATTCTGAGCATACGTTCTGTCAACTGTGTCAACGGTTGTCTTATGGAGTCTTTTATATGACTCTATCACACCCCTTCAAATGGTGTCTTTTCATTGCAATGTATCAAGGTGAAACAGTGCGTTCTCATCGCACCCATCATGGACGTACTGATTAAGTACAACATCTCTCACTCGGACATGATGGGCTTGATATCGCTCTATCAAGAATATAAGGTGTTCAACATTCGTCAACTTTATAAAACAATTCTTATTGGCAAATAAGCCATGGGACCAGTGAACACACTTGCACTTGGGAGCTCAAATTATGCACCTATTAGGGATGATATAATGGCTATAACCCCGAAAAGAAATAAACAATTGATGTCTCACAGTGCCTCAGATATATTTTGCTACATCAGTCTAAGTATACATATCCCTTTAAAGGCTATATTTGACTATTCTCAAAACACCATATATTTACAAATATATCCATAATCACATAAGGCGATATAATTGGTCGATCAGTAAATATATGTGATAGATGTAAAATGACAATAATTTCCTTTGCACTCATGTCTCTCTTCATTTTAGAACAATTGCTTTCCTAGACATGTCTCATAGAGCCATATCTATTCATGACTGTCGGTAACATGCTAAAGTAGCAACATTGATTTTTCACTTCGAGAACATAGTCAGAAGTAACATAAGGCATAAAATGAGATAAATTATAAATTACCTCAAGGGCTCATATGATGAGTAAATAGGGATAATTTTACTCACCTTCCCTTATTGGTGGTACAATGCACATGTAGTATGAATTACATGCTATAGTGGATTTCTCTTTCTATAAGAGCGTATGCCATTTATTAAATATATCCATTATACGGATCTTAGCCTAAACATAGTCACGTGTTTCTCACGTACTCATGTTTAGCCCGAGTGCTATATCAACTCACTTTCTATAGTGCCCAATTAAGTACTCGCATCCGGCATCTTACAGGCATACATGATTGTGTGACTATCATGTTCGATCTTATTATAAACAAATCACAGACCTCATCTTGACTTCAATTAAGGCGACATATTTTATGTACCAGACTTGCTCTTCAGCATTTATTTATACATAACGTCTCATCTCAACGTGATAACTATAGCACTTAAGGTGATTGCTCATGTGAGTGAGCCAATCATTGCCTATTGACATACTTTCTAATAATATATGTGTGCTTGTGCTAGTCTCATAATATATTTGTACTTATTGATAAAACATTAAGTCACTAATAACAAATAAATACAATATATATGTCCACAAATACATAAATCAATGATCCTCTCTAATAACACATATCATATTCTATGCAATCCTAGTGACATCCTATGGGTCAATAATATGTCTCTAGGAATAGCCTTCGTAAATGGATCAGCAACCATTCTATTAGTTGAAATATATTGTAGGATCATTTCTTTCTGCGCTATTATATCTCTTATGAAGTTATTCTTTATGTCAATATGCTTCGTTTTTCTATGATACTTGGGATCCTTCACATAGGTAATGGCTACTTGACTATCGCAATAAATTATCACCGGTCTAGGAACCTCAGTGATAGTGGCTAAATTTTCCAATAATCGTTTTAGTCATACTGCTTCTTACATTGTAGTAGAGCATGCAATAAATTCTGCCTTCATTGTAGATAAAGCCATGAAAGTCTATTTCTTGCTATTTCAAGAAATTGCACCTCCTTTGAGCAAGAACGCATATCCATAAGTCTATTTATGCTCATTGAGGTCTCCACCCCAATCGATATCTGAATAGCCCATAGACGTAAATCATTCTCTTGATAACAAATTCGATAGTCCATGGTGCCCTTCAAGTATTTCAGGATCCTCTTCATTACGTTCCAATGTGCTTGACCAGGATTTGACTGATATCAACTTACCAATCTCACGACATAACATATGTTGGGTCGAGTATACATCATAGCATACATCAAACTTCCGACCGCATTAGCGTAAGGAGCAGTTTCCATCACTTTAATTTCTTCTAGAGTTTTAGGACACATCTCAGTACTTAGGCATTCATCTTGCATGATAGGGGTATCAAAGGGATTACAATACTGCATATTGAAATGCTCAAGAATCTTCATTATATAAGATTCTTGTGATAAAGTAATGAGTTTCCTTGATCGATCTCTTTCGATTTTAAGTCCTAATATATAAGCAGCTTCTCTCATGTCCTTCATTTTACAATTGGAGAACAATCATTCTTTTATGGTGATAACCAAAACCTTGTCATTTACAGCTAATAGAATATCGTCCATATAAAGTGATAAAATCACAAATTTATCTTTGGACCACTTGACATATACACAGTGATCTTCTTCGATCATTGTGAAACCAAAAGTGGTTATGGCTTGATGAAAACGAAGATACAACTGTCTAGATGATTGCTTAAAGCCATATATTGAACAATGAAGCTTGCAAACTTTATGCTCTTGACCTTTAGCTATGAAACATATTGGTTGTTTCATATAGATTTCTTCATCTAGTTCTCCATTGAGAAATGTCATCTTTACATCCATTTGATGTAATTCAAGGTCCAAATGTGCAACAATGGCTAGAATAAGGTGTATTGATGTAAACCTTACAATTGGTGAAAATGTTTCGTCATAGTCTATACCTCTTGTTGAGTATAACCTTTCGCCACAAGGCGAGTCTTATACTTTCAATGGATCCATCTGCCCTTCACTTAATCTTAAAGACCCATTTATTTCCAATGGCTTTCCAATTGGGTGGTAGATCAATCAAGTCCCAGACATGATTTGCCCTCATTGACTCCATTTCATCTTCCAAAACTTTTCTCCATTCTTCTTTATTAGAGGATGAGAGAACCTCTTAAACAGTCTTTGGCTCGGCATTGTCTTTCTGAGTGATTATAAATGATTCCCCTTCAATCTCAAAACGACGATGATGAATACTTTTATGATTACTTTTACGCAGCTGAATTTTTCTTGATTTTAGTTTGCCGGATGATGCAACATTCCTACTAGGTCTTACATGTTGAGGTAAATCTTTTTTCCCTCTATAACATCAGTAGGTGTGTTATTAGGATCTTCCATCTCATGTAATTGGAAGTCTTTATCAATCTCATCTCTACTAAGAAAATCGTTCTCCAAGAACGTGACATCTCGTGACTCAATTTTAGTCACACTTCTATCAACTTGTTCACCTATGAACACATATACATTTCTTCCCTCTAAAATGAACAAGATTAGGTTCCAAAAAGTGCAATAATCGGTCAATTAGTGTAATCAAGTCTCCGACCCTAAATTTTCTTGTTACATAGGAAGCGAGGTACGCTTCCATGTCTCACTCGGTTTCTAACCAACCCCAATAGGCTAGTGGCAACTCCTTTTTGCAAATTATTAAAAATTTCCTAATGTCATGCGAGGTATGGGCTTAGAAGAGCCCGCGCCTAATCATGGGCCTTAGGTCCGTCCTTTACGCAATGCCTCTAAACTTATCCCATCCCCCCCGGAGGGGTAGGTCACGACAAACATCAACATGTTATTGTTGAATTTTAGTAAGGCAATCAAAAAAGAACACAAGGATTACGAGGTTCAGCAATGTGCTTACGTCCTCACACAAAACTGTCAACTCTTTGTTTGTTTTTTTTTTTTGTCATAACATTGTTCTACAATTTGTACACAAGATTATCACAACAAAAAAAGGGAAATTTCAAATTAGGAAAACTATCAATATAGAGATTTGCCCACAATATGTCATTTCCTTGAATAGGAAAGCAAATCTCACCAATATGGCCAATAGTTATGATTCGGTCATATTATGCAGGAAGTGATTATCATGGATTCATCCACCATTTTTGTCTATGGATAATCAAAGAAAAATCATCATTACAAACAGATCACAAAAGTCTTTGTATCAATTCCAAGAGTTGATTCTTCAGCATCCATTTTGTATATAACACTACTCCACCACGCCAAATTAACTCAACATTTGAAGTACTCTTACTGCACATAACCATCCCGACAATGGCTTTTTAAAAAAAAAAAAAGATTAGACTAGATTGGGCCTACACATTAGGCCCAACTCAGCTAACTTTCCGCTGGCCTAGGTGGTGTGGCTTAGTCTGGTTCAGGTTCGAGCTGTCTGGCCCAATCTAGTCCTGGCTTACGCCATCTTTTCAACAAACTAGGTTGGACCCAACCCGGGATTCGACTCGAGTCTTTTTTTAATATATTATAATTTTATAATATTAAAATATTATTTTTAAAAAATAAATAATAATAAGATATATTTTTATAAAATTTAAAATTTCAGTAATTAAAAAATTGCAGGGCAGAAATTTCCATGTCTTTCTTTCTTAGTGTAATTAGACCTTTATTTGCTTGCACATTGATTTTATCGCGTGTTTAATTTGCATAGTTAATTATGTTTAATTGCACATGCTCCATTTTTTTATGCAATTAGGATCTTAGTAGCTATGATTATTATTTTAAAGATTATGCAGCTATATGATCACCTCACGTGTTAGTGAATATGTGTAAAATCAACCAAACTTCCTAGCAAAAATATTTTCTTTTAAAATGAACAAGATTAGGTACGAAAAAGTGCAATAATCGGTCAATTAGTGTAATCAAGTCTCCGACCCTAAATTTTCTTGTTACATAGGAAGTGAGGTATGCTCCCATGTCTCACTTGGTTTCTAACCAACCACAATAGGCTAGTGGCAACTCCTTTTTGCGAATTATTAAAAATTCCCTAATGTCATGCGAGGTATGGGCTTAGGAGAGTCCGCGCCTAATCTTGGGCCTTAGGTCCGTCATTTACGCAATACCTCTAAACTTATCCCATCCCCCCTCCCCCCGAGGGGTAGGTCACGACAAACATCAACATGTTATTGTTGAATTTTAGTAAGGCAATCAAAAAAGAACACAAGGATTATGAGGTTTAGCAATGTGCTTACGTCCTCACACAAAACTGTCAACTCTCTATTTTTTTTTTTTGTCATAACATCGTTCTACAATTTGTACACAAGACTACCACAACAAAAAAAGGGAAATTTCAAAATAGGAAAACTATAAATATAGAGATTTTCCCACAATATGTCATTTTCTTGAATAGAAAAGAAAATCTCACCAATATGGCCAATAGTTATGATTTGGTCATATTATGCAGGAAGTGATTATCATGGATTCATCCACCATTTTTGTCTATGGATAATAATAAAAAAATCATCATTACAAACAGATCACAAAAGTCTTTGTATCAATTCCAAGAGTTGATTCTTCAGCATCCATTTTGTATATAACTTTACTCCACCACGCCAAATTAACTCAACATTTGAAGTACTCTTACTGCACATAACCATCCCGACAATGGCTTTTTAAAAAAAAAAAAGATTAGACTAGATTGGGCCTACACATTAGGCCTAACTCGGCTAACTTTCCGCTGGCCTAGGTGGTGTGGCTTAGTCTCGGTTCGAGTTCGAGCGTCCGCCCAATCTAGTCCTGGCTTAGGCCATCTTTTCAACAAACTAGGTTGGACCCAACCCGGGGATTCGACTCGAGTCTTTTTTTAATATATTATAATTTTATAATATTAAAATATTATTTTTAAAAAATAAATAATAATAAGATATATTTTTATAAAATTTAAAATTTCAGTAATTAAAAAATTGCAGGGCAGAAATTTCCATGTCTTTCTTTCTTAGTGTAATTAGACCTTTATTTACTTGCACATTGATTTTATCGCGTGTTTAATTTGCATAGTTAATTATGTTTAATTGCACATGCTCCATTTTTTATGCAATTAGGATCTTACTAGCTATGATTATTATTTTGAGGATTATGCACCTATATGATCACCTCACATGTTAGCGAATATGTGTAAAATCAACCAAACTTCCTAACAAAAATATTTTATTTTAAAATGAACAAGATTAGGTATCAAAAAGTGCAATAATCGGTCAATTAGTGTAATCAAGTCTCCGACCCTAAATTTTCTTGTTACATAGGAAGTGGGGTATGCTCCCATGTCTCACTTGGTTTCTAACCAACCACAATAGGCTAGTGGCAACTCCTTTTTGCGAATTATTAAAAATTCCCTAATGTCATGCGAGGTATGGGCTTAGGAGAGCCCGCGCCTAATCTTGGGCCTTAGGTCCGTCCTTTATGCAATATACTAAACTTATCCCATCCCCCCCTCCCCCCGAGGGGTAGGTCACGACAAACATCAACATGTTATTGTTGAATTTTAGTAAGGCAATCAAAAAAGAACACAAGGATTATGAGGTTCAGCAATGTGCTTACGTCCTCACACAAAACTGTCAACTCTCTATTTTTTTTTTTTTTGTCATAACATCGTTCTACAATTTGTACACAAGACTACCACAACAAAAAAAAAAAAGGGAAATTTCAAAATAGGAAAACTATAAATATAGAGATTTGCCCACAATATGTCATTTTCTTGAATAGAAAAGAAAATCTCACCAATATGGCCAATAGTTATGATTCGGTCATATTATGCAGGAAGTGATTATCATGGATTCATCCACCATTTTTGTCTATGGATAATCAAAGAAAAATCATCATTACAAACAGATCACAAAAGTCTTTGTATCAATTCCAAGAGTTGATTCTTCAGCATCCATTTTGTATATAACATTACTCCACCACGCCAAATTAACTCAATATTTTAAGTATTCTTACTGCACATAACCATCCCGACAATGGCTCTTCACATCCTCTTCACGTGGCTTGCTCTTTCCCTTCCTCTCCTCATTTTCCTCTTCTCAGTGAAAAACTTCAATAACAAAAAGAAGAACGTCCCTCCAGGGCCTCCACCACTCCCCATCATAGGCAACCTCCACCAGCTCGGCCATTTGCCTCATCAGTCTCTGTGGAAACTCTCCAGACGGTATGGCCCCATCATGCTCATCCGCCTCGGCAATGTCCCTACCATCGTAACGTCCTCCCCTGAAGTCGCCAGGGAGGTCCTCAAGACCCATGACCTCGATTGTTGCAGTCGGCCACGGCTGGTCAGCACTGGACGCCTCACCTATGACTCCCTCAATGTGGCCTTCGTGGAGTATGGCGATTACTGGAGGGAGCTAAGGAAGTTGTGTGTGCTCGAGTTGCTTAGTGCAAAGCGAGTCCAATCCTTTCGATACATCAGGGAAGAGGAGGTGGGATCTATGATCGAATCGATCGCAAAATCAGCAAAGACTGGAACTCTGATTAATATGAGCGAGAAGTTCATGGCTCTGATGGCTAACTTCACTTGCAGGTAGGGCATAGTAGTGTAGTTGAGGAGTCCAGTCGACTAAGTCATCCATTTAATTATATTGATTCATCATTAGGTAGGGCATATATCGACTCAATAACTTTTCATGTGTATTAAGTAATGATCACGCGACCATATAAACAGCCAATTAATGGAAGAAAATGGATTGATAAATTTTAATGGATTGATAAACAGCCAATCAGTGTAACACATTTACCCTAAATTATAGGGCATTTTGGGCTTTTTATTTTTTAATTTTTTTTTTTTTTTTTTTTTTTTTCTCTCTTGCCTCCACTAGCCATGGCGAAGGGGAGCCGGTGGAGGGAAGCCGGCGTCTAGCGAGGTTTTCCCTCACCGGCTTCCCTCGCCGACATTAGGCGAGGGTCACCCTAGCCTGGGCTGGCTAGGGCCTTCCTTGCTGGCGTCGAGTGAGGGCCGCCCTTGTCGGCGTCGAGTGAGGGCCTCCCTTGCTAGGCCCTCGCTAGCATCGGGCAAGGGGTGCCCTCGCTAGATTTGGCGAGGGAGGCCCTCACCCAACACCGACAAGGGCGGCCCTAGCTAGCCCAAGCGAGGGCAACCCTCACCTGACACCGGTGAGAGTAGCTCTCGCCGGATGCTGGCTACCCTCCGCCATGGCTGGGGGAGGGAAGAGAGAATAAAAAAAAAAATAGAAAAAAAAAGATGAAAATGTCATTAATTGGGTAAATGTGTCATAGTTTGTAAAGTTGGGGTTTTTCATTACAAAAAAAAAATTGGGGTTTCTTGTGGTCTTTTCCCCATTGTAAATTCGTAAAATTCATATCTAGTCAGGCTTTATTACTCTGAATTCATAGCAAATTGTTTTTTAACTTTTAACTAACCCGCATATAAACTCAACCCACTAAATTTGAATAAAAAGTGGCTCTTTAACCCATTTTACCATCTTTAATCACTACTTGAATTCTTCAGGGTTCGATAATATATTGAGCCTCGTTCTTTAAACTCGAGCTCAACTTGATGATGAGTTCTACATTCGAACTTGACTATGTTTAATTAGATTCGATCAGTGTTACAAGCTAGCCGATTATTTGGCTATTATCAACTTCAGCTTCGATTCAAGTCATTGCTCCAAACAGAAGCTTGTCAAGCCTGAGAGCGAAGCATGAATCGCTCACTAGAAACTCTGACTTGTTTGCACACCTTGCATGCAGGGTTGCATTTGGGAAGGCATTTCACGGGACGGAGTTCGAAGACGGAAGGTTCATGCATATAATTCACGAGGCAGTGGCGATGTTGGGAAGCTTCTCGGCATCTGATTATTTCCCTCGATTCGGCTGGATTATGGACAGGTTCACGGGTCTCCATTCGAGGTTGGAGAAGAGCTTCCGCAATTTGGACGTTTTCTATCAGAAGGTGATCGAAGAGCATCGGAATGCGAATAAGAGCAACGAGGAAGAGGTAGACATTGTCGATTTGCTGCTGAAGATGGAGAAAGATCAGACTGAGCTCGCGGGGGTCCGGCTAAAGGAAGAAAATATCAAGGCCATCTTGATGGTACATCATACATTCTCTACGTATTACCTAATGTAGATCATATACACAATCGAGAAGCAAAATTGAAGGTTCTATATATTGCAGGATATAATTTAAGAACTCCTTAAATGAATACACAGTCCTCGGGTATAAATGATATCATGGCAAAAATTGATCCATGTGTCTTTTTTTGTGAATCACAACTTCTTGGTTTTTATCAGGATATTTTTCTAGGAGGAGTGGACACTGGTGCAATCCTCATGGACTGGACAATGGCCGAGCTCGTCAGGAACCCAAGGGTGATGCGAAAAGCTCAAGAAGAGATCCGGAGTTGCGTCAGAAACAAGAAATGGGTCGTAGAAGATGACCTTAGCAAACTCAAATATCTCACGCTAGTACTCAAAGAAGTCATGAGGCTACACCCTCCAGGTGTACTACTTCCAAGGGAAACCATGGACCATTTCAAGCTATTTGGCTATGATGTCGACCTAAAGAGTCGTGTCTTGGTGAATGTATGGGGCATCGGGCGGGACCCAGGCCTGTGGGAGCGCCCGGAGGAGTTCGTGCCGGAGAGATTCGAGGAAAGTCCAATCGATTATAAGGGGAATCATTTTGAGTTGTTACCATTTGGGGCGGGGCGGAGGGGATGCCCTGCGATGTCATTGGCCATGGCAACGATTGAGCTGGCGCTCGCCAATGTCTTGCACTCCTTTGATTGGGAATTGCCAGAGGGGATGACGGAGAGAGATGTGAGCATGGAAGAAGGGGCTGGCCTAGCTGTGTTCAAAAAAGTGCCACTCACTCTGCTGCCAGTAAAGGTATCGCATGAGGACAATGCATGACGAAATCAGCGTCAAACAAAAATCATCATATCTCATAACGTTTTATGCTTAAAATTATGATTAAGCATATTAATTTTGTACGGTACAATGTCCTAGCAAACAACATCTCCATATATAACGGAGACTCGTTGAGTATATTACTTCAAGGGCAATTAATAAAAAGACTGTTTGAGTAATTTGTGCATTGTGACCATTAAGGAGAGATTATCAGCTAGGCATGTTGTACTTAATCAGTACATCCATGATAGGGTACGATGAGAACGCATCATTTCACCTTAATACACTACGATGGAAAGACACCATTTGAAGGGGTGTGATAGGGTCATATTAAAGACTCTAGAAGACAGCCGTTGGCACGGTTAGCAGAACGTACACTCAGAATTCTCTCATTGTCTTGTCCCCTTTCCATCGAAAAGAAAAAAGAAGTGTTACAATTCTTCTTTACAAGAGCAATTGGCATTTGTGCTGTGGAAATCGAATGCTTTTCTCGTGATTACATTCAGACCAACGTGAGGTAATATTGTTCGTGATTCATCCGCAATTTAACGATCGTTCCGGGGTTAATTGTTGACTATGCATCGCAATCAGGTAAGTCGTCTTCTGCCAACTAGAATTTCAACATTGGTATCAAAGCCCAGTCGTGATTTCTGCCTTATTTTTCATTGAATTTTCTTTTTTACCATTTTATATCGAGATCAAGAATATGAAATCTACACTATTTGGATGTCTAATGGTCGGAATTGCAATCTGAATTGTCGAAAATGAACCAAAGTGAAGAACAGGTTCGGGGTCATGTACACCCGTACGGTTTTGGCCATTTTTCAAAATATTATTTTAGCCAAAATAAATTTTTAAATATACAGGGTGAAAGTACTTGTCGAGATGAATCTGGCGATGGATCGACCGCCACCGAAGGACGCCGAACGCGCCCACACACGCAGCCAAAAGCCGTTGCGCGCGGGCGTCACGCGCTTGAAGTGCTGGGAACGCCAGCGCGCTGGTCAATGAACCGAGCATGATGACGTCACTGTGACGTTATCAAACGGCCAGTTGCCGGATGACGTCATCAATGAAATCATCGACGATGGCGATTGGCCGATCGGCGACCTGACCCTCGACCCAACCCGAGGCTGACCTGGAACCGACCCGACCATTGACCAGTCATCAGGTCGGACCGGTTGACCAGTTCGAAGGTTAAACTGGTCGAATTGGTCATCAGTTGGGGTCGGACAGGCCAGGAGCTTGTAAGGCTCACTGGCACGTGCGCCACACGTGCTGCACACTTAGGCGGCGCGTGTGAGCACGTGGGAGCTCCAATTGGAGCCTGGTTGGAGGCGTTTGGTTCATATGGTTGAGCTCTACACTATGGTATAATTATTTTGTATTTTTTGAGTTTTATAAATGTATAAAAATGTGTAGAAAATCCTAAGTACGCGTATTTTTTGGGGTTTAATGCATAATTTATTCATTTTCAGCTTGTATTTTCTTATGTTTGAGGAAATATAATAGCTAGCATGTATGAAAATGATGTCATATATGCTATGTAGAGCTTGGTTCGATGATAACATATATATAGTTTAAGATACTTGGAATTTTCTAGTTCCAAGAAAATTCGAACAATGGTAAGAATCCTACTTTTTCTGTTACATGTTGAATTACGGATTTGATTGTAGTTACAGCGTGATTATTATTTGTACGTTGATTCACATCATGCTATGCTTTTGTGTTAATGGAAAAATGTAGAAATTACATGAGGTCATGTAATTATTTTTCCTAGTGGGAGTTGGTAGGTTAGTAGAATTCGAATGAGTTCTCACCTAGAACTTAAAATTTGCGCAAATTAAACTAATTAATGATAATAGAACAATCGTATATAGAAGCTGATGGGGAACATAGTGAACTTTCGTTTGTGTCTTCTGTTGAATTATCATTAATTTAGTTTGTCTTTACTGCAAATTAAATATGTGTGTTACTCTGAAAAGTGTGCTAATATTGATTATGCGTCTATTATGTCAATGTGCTAAAGCAATTGATTATGACTTCGGCATCCAAGACCATTGTGGCTAACCTCAATAAGGGTGAGAAGCTGAATTGTAACATTTATGATATTTGGCATTGAAATGTTTAGTACATTTTTTAGGAGTAAGAGGTTTTAAAAACCCTCAACTACATCATGGATGAATTTGAGCATGTAATTTTAACTCAACACAAGAGAGATCTAGAAACTTATCAAGTTTGAAAAAAAAAATTAGCATTGCTTGTATCATGTTATTGAGCTGTATGCAAAATGATCTCATGTGTGAGTTTAAAAATTATAACAAAGCTCAAGCAATGTGGGTTGCCTTGAAAGATAAGTTTGGGGGTACATCTGCCACTAAGTTGAGGAGACCCACCATGAAGTTTGACACATACTGAAAGCAACCAAATGTAACGATGATGCAGTATTTTCGGGAGATGTCAAACATGATTCGTGAGTTGAAGTCAGTAGATTACTCCCTTATTGATGAACAGTAAGTTCAGGCTGTTCTTCCTAACAATTGGAAGCATATGAAGATCAATATGACTTATAATGAGAATATTGTCACTTTTAATGATATAGCACGTCATTTGGAATTAAAGGATGAGTGCCTAGAGGCTGTGAGATCCTCTACCCATGCTTATGTTGCTGAATCGAGTTCGCGCAAAGCTTCGGGCTTCAAACGCAAAAGGAATTCTCAATTCAACAACAAAGGGAAAAAGACTGATTAGACACCTAAGAGGGCTAAGACCTTCCCACACAAAAAGCGTGGTGGGAAGAAGGACAATGCCAAGATGAAGTGCTACAATTGTGGCACGATGGGTCACTTTGCTCGTGAATCCACCGAGTCAAAAGAGATACCCTATTACTCCATTACTTTAATTAATATTTTTTTTAGCACTGTAATGCTTACTGAATCTCATCCAATGTGGACTGTAGATTCAGGAACAATAGATCGCATAGCTAGTGACCGAGAAGCATTTCTGGAGTATCGTTGGATTCAGCCTAGAAGAATATAGATATATATTGGGAATAACTCAAGAATTGCAGTGAAGGGTATCGGCACATATAAATTAATTTTACATTGTGGTTGAAACTTATTCCTACATAATGTCCTTTATGCTCCAAATATTCGACGAAACTTGGTCTCCATAGTTATTCTTCTTAGCTTAGGTTATGCATTGAATTTCCATGGTGATTGCGTTGACATTTTATATGAAACAATTTATTATGGTTCAAGTCATGTATCGAATGGTTTTATGGTGTTAGACATTGACTATGATCAATAAAACGTTAATGTCGATGGTTGTTTTTCTTTAATTGCATCTTCTAGTAATGTTGAGATTGATGCAAGTACTTGGCATGTTAGATTAGGTCACATTAGGTTGCAAAGAATGCAAAGATTAATTAGAGAATGCCTTTTAGGGTCACTCACTAATATTAATCTACCCGTATGTGAACATTATATAGCGGGAAAAACAACTAGAAAACCATTTGGTAAAGGGACTAGAGCCGAATTTCCATTACAACTCATACATTCTGACATTTGTGGTCCTTTGAATGTGAGGGCGAGGCATGGAGCCTCATATTTCATCACTTTCATAAATGACTTCACGCGTTTCAGTTATATTTTTCTAATCTCACATAAGTCAGAAGCATTATACTGCTTTAAATGATATATAACGATAGTAGAGAATCGGTTGAATAAAATAATAAAGGCATTGAGAATTGATCGCAAACGTGAGTATCTATCGGAACAATTCAAGATTCTTTGTGATGAAAATGGAATTATACGACAATTGACTATTCCTGGTACTTCACAATAAAATGGGGTAGCTAAGAGAAGGAATAGAACCCTATTGGAAATGGTTAGGTCTATTATGGCACAAGCAAATTTACTTATCTCCTATTGGGGAGATACGTTATTGACTTCTGTCTATGTACTTAACTGAGTGCCCTCAAAATCAGTCACTTCCACCCCTTATGAATTATGGACTAGTAGGATACTAGACTTAAGTAGTCTACGTCCATGGGGATGTGCAGCTTATGTTCATGATTCTTCCCATAAATATGGAAAATTAGGTTCTAGAAGGAAGAAATGTATCTTTATAAGATATTCTGAACACTCCAAAGGGTATGTGTTCATAGGTGAACAAGCTGATAGAAGTGTGACTAAAATTGAGTCACGAGATGTCACGTTCTTTGAGAACGATTTTCTTAGTAGAGATGAGATTGATAAAGACTTCCAATTACATGAGATAGTCGGAGACTTGATTACACTAATTGACCGATTATTGCACTTTTGGTACCTAATCTTGTTCATTTTAAAAGAAAAGATTTTTGTTAGGCAGTTTGGTTGATTTTACACATATTCACTAACATGTGAGGTGATCATATAGGGTAACAATCCCTAAAATAATAATCATAACTCCTAAGATCCTAATTGCATAAAAAATAGAGCATGTGCAATTAAACATAATTAACTATGCAAATTAAACACGCGATAAAATCAATGTGCAAGCAAATAAAGGTCTAATTACACTAAGAAAGAAAGACATGGCAATTTCTAAACATACCCTGCAATTTTTAATTATTGAAATTTTAATTTTTATAAAAATATATCTTATTATTATTATTATTTTAAAAATACTATTATAATATTATAAAATTATAATATCTTAAAAAAAGACTCGAGTCGAATCCAGGTTGGGTCCGACCCGGTTTGTTGAAAAGATGGCCTAAGCCCGGACTAGATTGGGCGAGGGGCAAGCTCGAACCCGAACAGAGACTAAGCCACACCACCTAGGCCAGTGGAAAGTTAGCCGAGCTGTGCCTAATGTGTAGGCCTAATCTAGTCTAATCTTTTTTTTTTTTAAAAGCCATTGTCGGGATGGTTATGTGCAGTAAGAGTACTTTAAATGTTGAGTTAATTTGGCGTGGTGGAGTAGTGTTATATACAAAATGGATGCTGAAGAATCAACTCTTGGAATTGATACAAAGACTTTTGTGATCTGTTTGTAATGATGATTTTTCTTTGATTATCCATAGACAAAAATGGTGGATGAATCCATGATAATCACTTCTTGCATAATATGACCGAATCATAACTATTGGCCATATTGGTGAGATTTGCTTTCCTATTCAAGGAAATGACATATTGTGGGCAAATCTCTATATAGATAGTTTTCCTATTTTGAAATTTCCCTTTTTTTTATTGTGGTAATCTTGTGTACAAATTGTAGAACAATGTTATGACCAAAAAAAAAAAAAAAAAAAACAGAGAGTTGAGAGTTTTGTGTGAGGACGTAAGCACATTGCTGAACCTCGTAATCCGTGTGTTCTTTTTTGATTGCCTTACTAAAATTCAACAATAACATGTTGATGTTTGTCGTGACCTACCCCTCGGGGGGGGGGGGGATGGGATAAGTTTAGAGGTAGTGCGTAAAGGACGGACCTAAGGCCCATGATTAGGTGCGGGCTCTCCTAAGCCCATACCTCGCATGACATTAGGGAATTTTTAATAATTCGCAAAAAGGAGTCGCCACTAGCTTATTGGGGTTGGTTAGAAACCAAGGGAGACATGGGAGCGTACCTCACTTCCTATGTAACAAGAAAATTTATGGTCGGAGACTTGACTACACTAATTGACCGATTATTGCACTTTTGGTACCTAATTTTGTTCATTTTACAAGAAAAGATTTTTGTTAGGCAGTTTGGTTGATTTTACGCATATTCACTAACATGTGAGGTGATCATATAGGTGCACAATCTTTAAAATAATAATCATAGCTACTAAGATCTTAATTGTATAAAAAAATGGAGCATGTGCAATTAAACATAATTAACTATGCAAATTAAACACGCAATAAAATCAATGTGCAAGCAAATAAAGGTCTAATTACACTAAGAAAGAAAGACATGGCAATTTCTAAACATACCCTGCAATTTTTAATTATTGAAATTTTAATTTTTATAAAAATATATCTTATTATTATTTATTTTTTTTAAATACTATTATAATATTATAAAATTATAATATCTTAAAAAAAGGCTCAAGTCGAATCCTTGGGTTGGGTCCAACCGGTTTGTTGAAAAGATGGCCTAAGCCCGGACTAGATTGGGCTAGACGGCTCGAACCCGAACTGAGACTAAGCCACACCACCTAGGCCAATGGAAAGTTAGCCGAACTGCGCTTAATGTGTAGGCCCAATCTAGTCTAATCTTTTTCTTTTTTTAAAAGCAATTGTCGGGATGTTTATGTGCAGTAAGAGTACTTAAATGTTGAGTTAATTTGGCGTGGTGGAGTAGTGTTATATACAAAATGGATGCTGAAGAATCAACTCTTGCAATTGATACAAAGGCTTTTGTGATCTGTTTGTAATGATGATTTTTCTTTGATTATCCATAGACAAAAATGGTGGATGAATCCATGATAATCACTTCTTGCATAATATGACCGAATCATAACTATTGGCCATATTGGTGAGATTTGCTTTCCTATTCAAGGAAATGACATATTGTGGGCAAATCTCTATATAGATAGTTTTCCTATTTTGAAATTTCCCTTTTTTTTATTGTGGTAATCTTGTGTACAAATTGTAGAACAATGTTATGACCAAAAAAAAAAAAAAAAACAGAGAGTTGAGAGTTTTGTGTGAGGACGTAAGCACATTGCTGAACCTCGTAATCCGTGTGTTCTTTTTTGATTGCCTTACTAAAATTCAACAATAACATGTTGATGTTTGTCGTGACCTACCCCTCGGGGGGGGGATGGGATAAGTTTAGAGGTAGTGCGTAAAGGACGGACCTAAGGCCCATGATTAGGTGCGGGCTCTCCTAAGCCCATACCTCGCATGACATTAGGGAATTTTTAATAATTCGCAAAAGGAGTCGCCACTAGCTTATTGGGGTTGGTTAGAAACCAAGGGAGACATGGGAGCGTACCTCACTTCCTATGTAACAAGAAAATTTATGGTCGGAGACTTGACTACACTAATTGACCGATTATTGCACTTTTGGTACCTAATTTTGTTCATTTTACAAGAAAAGATTTTTGTTAGGCAGTTTGGTTGATTTTACGCATATTCACTAACATGTGAGGTGATCATATAGGTGCACAATCTTTAAAATAATAATCATAGCTACTAAGATCTTAATTGTATAAAAAAAAATGGAGCATGTGCAATTAAACATAATTAACTATGCAAATTAAACACGCAATAAAATCAATGTGCAAGCAAATAAAGGTCTAATTACACTAAGAAAGAAAGACATGGCAATTTCTAAACATACCCTGCAATTTTTAATTATTGAAATTTTAATTTTTATAAAAATATATCTTATTATTATTTATTTTTTTTAAATACTATTATAATATTATAAAATTATAATATCTTAAAAAAAGGCTCAAGTCGAATCCTTGGGTTGGGTCCAACCCGGTTTGTTGAAAAGATGGCCTAAGCCCGGACTAGATTGGGCTAGACGGCTCGAACCTGAACCAGACTAAGCCACACCACCTAGGCCAATGGAAAGTTAGCCGAACTGCGCTTAATGTGTAGGCCCAATCTAGTCTAATCTTTTTCTTTTTTTTTAAAAGCAATTGTCGGGATGTTTATGTGCAGTAAGAGTACTTAAATGTTGAGTTAATTTGGCGTGGTGGAGTAGTGTTATATACAAAATGGATGCTGAAGAATCAACTCTTGCAATTGATACAAAGGCTTTTGTGATCTGTTTGTAATGATGATTTTTCTTTGATTATCCATAGACAAAAATGGTGGATGAATCCATGATAATCACTTCTTGCATAATATGACCGAATCATAACTATTGGCCATATTGGTGAGATTTGCTTTTCTATTCAAGGAAATTACATATTGTGGGCAAATCTCTATATTGATAGTTTTCCTTTTTTGAAATTTTCCTTTTTTGATTGTGGTAATCTTGTGTACAAATTGTAGAAGAATGTTATGACAAAAAAAAAAAAAAAAAAACAGAGAGTTGAGAGTTTTGTGTGAGGACGTAAGCACATTGCTGAACCTCGTAATCCTTGTGTTCTTTTTTGATTGTCTTACTAAAATTCAACAATAACATGTTGATATTTGTCGTGACCTAACCCTCGTGGGGGGGGGGGGGGGGGATGGGATAAGTTTAGAGGTAGTGCGTAAGGACGGACCTAAGGCCCATGATTAGGCGCGGGCTCTCCTAAGCCCATACCTCGCATGACATTAGGGAATTTTTAATAATTGGCAAAAAGGAGACGCCACTAGCTTATTGGGGTTGGTTAGAAACCAAGGTAGACATGGGAGCATACCTCACTTCCTATGTAACAAGAAAATTTAGGGTCGGAGACTTGATTACACTAATTGATCGATTAGTACACTTTTGGTACCTAATCTTGTTCATTTTAAAAGAAAAGATTTTTGTTAGGCAGTTTGGTTGATTGTACACATATTCACTAACATGTGAGGTGATCATACAGGTGCGCAATCATTAAAATAATAATCATAGCTACTAAGATCCTAATTGCATAAAAAATGGAGCATGTGCAATCAAACATAATTAACTATTCAAATTAAACACGTGATAAAATCAATGTGCAAGCAAATAAAGGTCTAATTACACTAAGAAAGAAAGACATTGCAATTTCTAAACATACCTTGCAATTTTTTAATTATTGAAATTTTAATTTTTTTTAAATATATCTTATTATTATTTATTTATTTTTAAAAATATTATTTTAATATTATAAAATTGCAATATATTAAAAAAAGACTCAAGTCAAATCCCCAGGCTGGGTCCGACTCGGTTTGTTGAAAAGACAGCCTAAGCCCGGATCAGGCTGGGCGAAACGGCTCGAACCCGGGCCAAGCTAGGCCACACCATGTAGGCTAGCGAAAACTTAGCCGAGCTAGGCCGATGTGTAGGCCCAATCTAGTCTAATCTTTTTTTTAAAAAAAAAAATAAAGCCCACAAGCCCAAGTATTAAACAAGCCAAAACCCGACCTTAAGATACCCAACCTAGATTGCTCAAAATCCTACCTGGTTTACGACCCACGCTCGACCCTTTTGACCCAGTTTGTGCCTCCTCTCTCCCCTGCACTTTCGTGTTGCTGAAGGAGGATGGTCGGGACAGGCATTAGGCGGCGACTTAGCAATGGAGGGGATGCAACAAGTTACAACACGGTGGCTGCAACTTGGTGCACCAATGGCATTGGGATCCCGCAGTGGCTAGGGGCTGGTGTGGCGACGAGGCTGACTCGGCATGGCGGGGACCCAGACATGGCAACAATCATCGGGGGTGGCAAAATGGCAACGACAGGCGATGGCGAAGATGGGTAGCGACGGCGTCGAGCCCAGGTGTGTCAACAGTCAAGGTCAGAGGGCGGTGGCTCAATGAGAAGTGGCAAAGGTGCGGTAAGCGTCAAGTAGAGGTGCGGCAATAAGTAGGAAGTCAGCTTGGCTGAGGGCTGCAATGGCAACGGTGTTTGGTGCTTCGGTGACTGCAAAATAGCTGTTGTGGTGGTGAAGTTCCAAGTGTCGAGCTCTAGCAGTAAGAACAACAATCGGTTGGTGTTAAGTTAGTGAGCTCGGGACAGTGACGCTCACGGTTGGGGGTGCTTGGCATGGCTCATCGTCATGGGTGCAGTTGCTGGGAGGGAGCAACAGCGTGTAGCTTGGTCAAAGTGAAGACGAAGGCTCGGTGAGGATTAGCAAGCAACGCATCGAGACGGAGTGCAGCACATCAATGACGCGTCACGACCGATGAGAGCACTACAACAGGGGCGATGAGGGGGCTGGGGCGGTAGGTGTTGTGCTGGCGTCATATTGAGGAAGGGCAAAGCTTTGGCTGCTGGCATCAGTAGTAGTGGTGGCGAGTGCAAGGGGTTGGCATTCGAAGCTCCCCCCGAATGGAAGAGAGTAGCAAGTGGGTCCTACCTTCCCGGAAGGAGCCCCTGTTCTTCTTCTTCTTTTTTTTCTCTTGTTTTTTTTTTCTCTCTCACACATCCACTCTCACCTCCCTTCTCTCTCCATCCCCCCTGCTTTGACCTCTGCTCTTTTTCTTCTTTTCCGCTTGGTCTCCTATTGCTTTTTCTTTTTCCTAGGTTTTGGGCGCGAAGATGGCATGGAGGAGGGAGACAATTAGCACGGGTCGGGGTGAAGTGAAAAAGGCTGGGTCGGGCCATGCGTGCGAGAGAGAGGAAAAGAGGAGGGGCGGGTTGGGTCAAGGCCAGATTTGGCCCGACTCAGCCCTTCGCGTCACTCTTTTTTGTTTTGTTTTGTTTTTCTTTTTTTGTTTTGTTTAAAAATAGGTGTCAACAGCTACCCCTCTTTGAATGTAGTCTAAAAAAGGTTGCATTAAAAGACAGAAGACACATAAATTATTAAGGCGGTAGAGAGATCCTAGGTGCATAGGCTCACACTAGGTCGAGCTATAGAAGCACGATGTGTCATAAGAATAAGGAAAGACCTTAGACTACATAAGCACGCCGTGTCATAGGAAGAAGGAAGACCTTAGGCTACGGAAGCATACTGTGTCATAAGAAGAAAGAGAGACATCAGGCTACTAAAGCACGCCGTGTCATAGGAAGAAGGAAAGACCCTGGGCTATAGAAGTACACTGTGTCATAAGAAGAAGGAAAGAATCTGGGTTATAGAAGCACGCCGTGTCATAATAAGAAAGAAGAGATCCTAGGCTACAGAAGCACGCCGTGTCATAAGAAAAAGGAATGACCCCAGGCTACAAAAGCACGCCGTGTCATAAAAAGAAAGAAGAGATGCTGGGCTACAGAAGCATGCTGTGTCATAAGAAAAAGGAAGAACCTTGGGCTATAGAAGCACACCGTGTCATAGGAAGAAAGAGAGACCCCGGGCTATAGAAGCATGCCGTGTCATAAGAAGAAGGAAAGACCTTGGGCTACAGAAGCACGCCATGTCATAGGAAGAAGGAAAGACCCCAGGCTATAGAAACATGCCGTGTCATAAAAAGAAAGAAGAGACCCCGAGCTACAGAAACACACCGTGTCATAGGAAGAAAGAGACCTCAAGCTACAGAAACACACCGTGTTATAAGAAGAAGGAAAGACCCCGGGCTACAGAAACACGCCTTGTCATAGGAAGAAAGATAGATCCCGGGCTACAGAAGCACGCCGTGTCATAGGAAGAAAGATAGATCCCGAGCTACAGAAGCACCCCATGTCATTAGAAGAAGGAAAGATCCCGGGCTACAAAAGCACGTCGTGTCATAGGAAGAAGGAAAGATCTTGGGCTACAGAAGCATGCCGTGTCATAAGAAGAATAAAAGACCCTGGGCTATAGAAGCACACCGTGTCATAGGAAGAAAGAGAGACCCTGGGCTACAGAAGCACACTGTGTCATAAGAAGAAAGAAAGACCCTGGGCTACAAAAGCACACCATGTTATAGGAAAAAAGAGAAACCCCAGTCTATAGAAGCACACCATATCATAAGAAGAAGGAAAGACTATGGGCTACAGAAGCACGCCATGTTATAGGGAAAAAAAGAGACCTCGGGTTATAAAAGCACGCCGTGTCATAAGAAGAAGGAAAGACTCTTGGCTACATAAGCACGCCGTGTTTTAGGAAGAAAAATATAACATCTCACCGTGTAACAACAAGTTTCGACTAGTCTGAAAATATATGATTTGAGGAAAATCCATGAACCTTTAGAGATGACATGGTTTAAGGTTGACAATGAACCTTTGTAGTCTTTAGGGAAGCATCCACTAATCTATTGAAAATTGCATGGCTTCACTAGGGAATCCTATCAAACTCAACTTGAGCAAATGTCGTTAAAGACGTCATCAAGAGATGTACTGGCAATATTGCAGCATTAATTGAATAAGCTAATCAAGCTAAGTTCGACTGCTTCAAAAAAACATTCGATATCAATCAGCATCATGTGGCACAAAATTGTCATCTTGCTCAGGGATGTATCATTAATCATTAAATTCTCTAGAAGTCAAGTTCTCATCAGAACAACTATGGCTCGTGAAAAATGCTCATTAAGCATGCCAAACTAGAGATTCTTAGTCAGAAAGGGTTTCTCATGCACTCTCAATAAAATGGCTGCTTGATCCCATCCATTCACATGGGAAGTAACTGATTGTTAAGGATATCTCACATAACCTATGTCGAAGGCTTTCAAAAACATTCACGATGAGCGCAATTTGATCGATCAAAAAGGTCTTTTAAAAAGACCGCAATATAAGTTTAATCATGGGCTTACACAATGGGATTATTGCTTTGAGGCTAATAAAGGAACATTTGTCACTATCTTCATTGGGATTACAAGTCAAGAACTTGGAAAATAAGACAAGATAGAATTACATCCACTCCTTCAAGCAGTAGCTTCTTTGGGGCATTCTTATTTTCACTCAAACAATCCCAATCAGAAAATACTTCGGAAGAGGGTTGTAATGTTGGCTCAAGAGAGGCTCGAAAGGCTTAAAATTTTCAATAGGGTTTTTAAGAGTTGGTGATCATCATGGCATCATGACCAGGTTACTTGATCTTTCAAAATCATTTGACTTTTGAAACATAGCACATCTCAAAAGTCCCTTGACTAATTATTTCTACATAGGAGCTTTGCTCCTTTCTCTAATTTCCTTTGCACTTGCATTTTTTTTTTTTTAAGTAGGCACTTGGACTTTGATAATTTTTCTATCACATAAGATGCAGCCTTTTGGCTCTCTTTCTTGATGGGCGTTGCCCTTGCTTTTACTAGGCACACTGTTTTTTATGCCCTATTATTTGTTGAACTTTTTGCTATTTGAATTTTTGGAGCTCTTATGACTTTCGAGATGCTTTTCACGTTTTCTCATAAATGTCAATTGTATGTGGTCAATCCTTATGCCTTGCCCCAGTGAAGGAAGTTGATCACTGCTCGGGGTTTAGAAATGAACAATCATGCCCAAATTGGTTAAAGCAATGGGTATAAGTGTTTGGGTAGAGAAGGAAATGCTCTTTTTCACCTTGGGATGAGTCAAGCTCTGATGAGAATTCCTCTTAAGCTATCACCAAAAGATTGATGCAAGTGAAAGTAATAGAATCTTTCTCAATTTTTCGCTCTACAACATGACTGTAACCTCCTATGCTGCCCCAAGTAGGGTCATTCACGACAAGAGTACTTTGAAGGATCATCTTTATTCGGCCTAAAGGGCTAGCAAGAGATTAGTGCAATGCTTGGGATTGATGAAGGAAATGCCTTTATCATTTCGATATTTGCGCTCAATGCAAATAAATACTTCATCCTAAGATAAGGTCATTTTTCACTCAACTCTCAAAAAGTGTTTGAAAGATGTGTTTGGAAATGGCTTGCCTTTTTTCATCATAAACACTTCTTGTTTGGCATGGTTAACGTTTTCTTTCACTCTACTGAGATCATCTGAGTAGATCAATCTCCATAGGGAAATTTGATTCAAAATGAATATCCCACAAAATGAGAAAACAATTTTGAGATAAAAATGATGTTCAAAAAGTTTGTAGAATTTTTTTTTTCAATTATTCATTTTTGTGCTTGTCTCTAGGAAAGCGCCAAAGGTTCTTTTTTGTAATGGAAATTCCCTTCTTCCTTTTTTCATTCAATTTTGAGAAGAAGGGTACTTACCTACGGCATGGTGACTCGGTAACCCTATAAAGAATGTGAAAGAATATGTTAGTGCAAAAATCTTTAGGGATTGAAATATTGGAAACGGTAAATTATTATCCTTCACTCGCTTTTATCCTTTGGGTGCTAACATTTCTTGGATTCACCCCGGTGGATATTTGGTAACTCGACATTACCCTTCACTTGCATTTGCCTTTAGGTATTTGATGTCTTCCTATCAAAGGAAAAAAAAAAAAAAGAATCATGTCAGAAACGCTATCAAAATGAGCAATTGGAATCGACACAATTTACCCTTCACGTGTTTTCATTCTTTTGGTATGAACTTTGTCTGAAGTGGCTAGGATTGATTGAAAAATGGCTATGTAACCTTGATTTTATCCATGAAAAGCACTTCTTTATTGTATACAACAATTTACAAAGTTCAATTCCTACTTTTTCAAATGCTCTTTTCGAAGAGACATTTAATTGACAAAGAGCTTGAAAAATTTAAATATGAATCATTAGATGTGTTTTTCAAGATCTTGCTTTGAAAGGAGAGGGATTGCTCATTGTTTCCACATTTGAGGATATTGTTCTTTAGATACTTTGCCCATTTATTGCTTGCAAAGAAAAGATTGGACATATGATTTCCTCACTCGATTGGGAATCATTTAGGAACTATACATATCCCTTTACGCCAAAATGGATAGTCAGGTCTTAACATGATTCCTTGATGGAAAGCGCTACTTCTACAATCAAGGTGCAACATTATTCCCATTTATCACCAGTTCACTCTTCCTTCAAATTTGCCTTGGATGCTTGGCAACTCTCTTCATTTGTCTCATCATGCAAAGTGAACGAGATTGATGGGCTATTTTGGCACTTCCAAATAAAGAAACTTTCTAGAACGGAATTCAACTTCATTATGCCTTTATGGAAGATTGGCGTCAACGAAGCCTTAACGTATGCTTGCTCCTCGAGTTCCATAGGCCTACACTTTTATCTTTTAGAAGGGGCAGATGCCGATCCCAAATAAACTCCTCATTCTACCTGAGAAAGTGACCACATGAAGAGGGGGCCTTAAGCAAAGCTTTCTTGAAATTCATTTTCAAGATATTTTGAAGGTAGACGTAAAGGTTCGTTTGAAACACTTCTAATTTTTTTTTTCAAAGATGATTTTCACAAAATTGAATTCCATTATTAAAAAATGTGAGTCTAATGATTTACAAAAGCATCGATTGGATTCACAATCAAAACCTAAAATGGAAAACATGATTCTTAACAAGAATGAAAACAATGATAAAGTACAAGAAATTCTTGCATAGATAAGAGTAAAAATGAACTCATCCTAGCTCTAGAATTCACTTCTCTATGTAGTCAAACACAAGAATGTCAATGAGAATCATGCATAACCTACAAAAAGACAACAATGTTAGTATGTGAATGAGAAAATAATTTCTCAATGAGGTCACTTCTTACAACAAAACGAGGTGACGGTACATGCCACATAGTCCTTATTACGGGATTTTAGTATTTTGCCAATATTTTATCATAAGAGAAGACATCATTAAAAAAAAACTGATCCGCAGCCATCAATTGAATGTCCACTCTTATTCTAAAAGTTTCATATGCAAAAGTGGCATTGATTTTTGAAAGATTGATTTATGATTTTACTCTTGCAAAAATGAAGTGACTTTTGTTTTGAGAAATCTATACACTAAATATTATATGAATTTCAATCCCATAATGTGAGAAAGAAAGAATTTGATCAAAAATATGATCTCAATTTTTGTACCCCAAAATATAATCTCGATTTGAAAGAATTTCTAAACAAAAAGTGGTTTTGAGCCCATAATTGAAAATTTAGACAAAGTCATATGTTCAAAGTAGGGCTAAATCAAAGTGTTTAACCACCGGGGTTCGCCCTGTGGCCACCCTTCCAACTTGGAAGGGGACGGTGAGAGGTTCAAATCTCCACATTCTCAAGGGGGGATTGGGGTGGGGACGATTTTATTTCGAGAGTGGGTTTCGACTCCCACGCCCTGCAAGAGACAGGGCAAAAGTTTGAGAGTGAGTGTTAGAGTAGGATTAAAGTAGGACTGACCAAAAAAAAAAAAAAAAAAAATCAAAGTCTTTAGAACTTGCATTCAATGTTTACTTATCAAGAGTGATTGCCAATTTTTTTAATTAAAAGCCTACATAATTGAGGACATTCGATTGGTCTCCATGAATTTCTAAATGAAAATTCAATTAAAAAAAGCGAATAAAAAGAAGAATGATACTTACAGTGGGGGGTGACTTTTCTCTCTGTTTGTCTTTTTTTTTTTTTATAATTACATAGGCATGCACATGACATGTGGTTCGATTTCTATTATATACGGCTCAAAATGGAGCCATAGGATCACCGAACTGAACCAACAAGATCACGGCTAGGTCGTGTTACCCATGACTCCGGCTTCGTCAAAGAGCCGACCCGTGTTGTATGGTTGCAAACTAGGGTGGGGACATTTGACATCAGGAAACAAATTTCAGGGCTAAGATAGGCGACTCATACTACATGGTTGTAGCCAAAGTGGCATCCACCTTGACACCATCCTAGGTGATCCCATGTAGCCCAAGTCCGACAGCAAGTAATGTGTGTCATGGTGTAGTGCAATGCAGAGAATGCAAGCATGACAATTTATAAGCAATCAACACTTCATATATAAATAAATCATTCATTCCTATACCCCTTACAAAACAAGGGTTAGCAATCACTTCCCCTTATACTTCCTATTTCGCATGAACATCAGGTTAGAGACGTACCTCGGATCCTCACTGCCAAACAACAATATTTTTTTGAACAAGATCAATTTCGGCCTAAGTCCTCTAGGTCTAAAATCAAGTCCCCAATGGAGTCGCCAAGCTGTTGTGACCTACCCCTCGAGGGGGAGGGGATAAGTTTAGGGGTATTACCTAAATGATGGATCTAAGGTTCATGATTAGGCGTGAGCTTTTTCAAGCCCATACCTCGCATGACATTAGGGAATTTTTAAGAATTTGCAAAAAGGAATCGCCACTAGCCTATTGGAGTCAGCTAGAAACCAAGTAAGGCATGGGAGTGTATCTCACTTCCTACATAACTAGAAAGTCTAGGGTTTGGGACTTAATTACATTAATTGACCGATTAGTACCCTTTCGGTACATAATCTTGTTCATTTTAAAAGAAATTTTTTTTTGTTAGGTAGTTTGGATTGATTTTACACTTATCCACTAACATGTGAGGTGATCATATAAGTGTGCAATCATTAAATAATAATAATAGCTACATCCTAATTGCAATAAAAATGGAGCACGTGCAATTAAACATGCGATAAAATCAACGTGCAAGAAAATAAAGGTCTAATTACACTAAGAAAGAAAGACATGGCAATTTCTAAACAAACCCTGCAATTTTTTTAAATTTTTAAATTTTTAAATTTTTTATTTAAAATTTTTTATTTTTTTATTTTTTAAAATATTATTTTAATATTATAAAATTATAATATATTAAAAAAGACCTGGGTCGGATCTCTGGGTTGGGTCCGACCCGGTTTGTTGAAAAGACAGCCCGAGCTCGCACCAAATTGGGCCAAACAACCCGAACTTGGATCGGACTGAGCCACGCCACCCAAGCCGGCGGAAACCTAGCCGGGTTGGGCCTGATGTGCAAGCCCAGTCTGGTCTAATCTTTTTTTATTTAATTAAAGAAGCCCACAAGCCCACGTATTAAACCAACCCAAACCCGGCCTTGATGTACCTGGCCCAAATTGCTCAAAACCCTACTCGGTTCGCGACCCGCGCCCGACCCTTTTGATCTAGTTGTGCCTCCTCTCTCCCCTACTCTTTTGCGGCACCAAAGCAGGATGGTCGGGATGGCGTCAGGCGGCGACTCAATGATAGCATGGTGGCAGCGGCTTGGTGCAGTGATGATGTTGGGATCCCGCAGTGGCTCGGGTCTAGTGCTGCGACGGGGCTGACTCGGCACAATGGGGACCCAGACATGGTGACAATCGTCGAGGGTGGCGGAATGGTAGCGGTAGGCGACGGCAAAGATGGGCAGCGATGGTGTCGGGCCCAAGTGTTGTAGCAATCGGGGTCGGAGGGCGATGGCTCGGTGAGCCACAGCGGAGGTGCGGTAATGTAGGTTGCAAGCATCAGGTAGAGGCGCGGTGACGGGAAGGGCGTCAACTTGGCTGAGGGCTGCAATGATGACGGCGTTCGGAGCTCCAACGACTGCAAAATAGCTGTTGTGATGGTGAAGTTCCAAGCATCAAGCTCTGGCAGTAAGAACAGCAACTGGTCAGTGTCAAGTTAGCGAACTCGGGATAGCGAGGCTTGCGGCTGGGGGTGCTTGGCACAGCTCGTCGTCACAAGTGCAGTTGCGGGGAGGGAGCAACAGCGTGTAGCTCGGGCCAAGTGAAGACGGAGGCTCAATGAGGATCAGCAAGTAGCACGTTGAGACAGAGCGCAGCACATCGATGAGGCATCGCGGTCAGTGAGAGCACTGCAGCAAGGGCGGAAGGGGGCTCGGGCTATTGGCGTGGTGGTGCTTGCGGATGCAAATGCTTTATTGGTGTTGGGTTGAGGCAGGGCGGAGCTTCGACTGCTAGTGTCGGTAGTAGCAGCGGCAAGTGCAGGGGATTGGCGTTCGGAGCTCCCCCCACAAAGAAGAGGGCGGTGAGCAGGTCCTAGCCCCCCTGAAGGAGCCCCTGTTCTTCTTCTTTTTCTTTTTTTTTTTGCTCTCTCACACATCCACTCTCACCTCCCTTCTCTCTCCGTCCCTCTTGCTTTGACCTCTACTCCTCTTCTTCTTTTCCGCCTGGTCTCCTCCTACTTTTTCTTTTTCCTAGGTTTTGGGCCGAAGATAGCATGGAGGAGAGAGACAGTTGGCGTGGGCCGGGCCAAAGGGAAAAAGATTAGGCCGGGCCGAGCGGGTTGGGCCAAGGCCAAATTCGGCCCAACCCAGCCCCTCGCCCCCCCCCCCCTTTTTTTTTTTTTGTTTCGTTTTGTTTTTTTGTTTTTGTTTAAAAATAGGTATCAACAATGTTCAAGGTGATATTGATTCTTAATTGGAATCTACAGCTTCATCCTAACGATTTTCAAGTTGTTTCAACATTACCAGCTACCAAGGGGCCTTAAAAAGTAAAGGGCGTGTGTTTGACATGCTTGACTTCTCCAATTATAAAGGAAGCTTAAAAACATCTACCGTCTTCAATTTTGTTAAGAAAATTCCAATAAAGCACGTTGCTTTGCCGTGATATTCAGGGTAACAAGAAATTGTCTATAGACAAAGGAGATTATTTGAAAGAGTCAACATATTTCTCATCTTGTCTTATTTTACCGATATATTCTAATGGATGGATAATTTTTTCAACATGAAACAATTTACCTTCATGCTACTCAAACTTGATTCGCATCAACTGCAGGCTTGAGTTTGGCCTTGTATACCTTGCATTATTAAAAACAATTTTGTACACGCATTGAATTCGTGAAACTAGATATTGTACCGCGGTTCTCATTGATCGAATTTCTCAAATGATTCATGCACGGCCTTATGAAAAGTCTTGCTTTGAACTCAATGGAAAAAGGCCGAGAATTTTCATTAGATTACTTTCTTCTCGGTAAGTAATCAGTAGTCTGAATCGACTTCGACCTCCGCTTCTCTTGAATAATTAAGGCTTGGAATATGACTTCATTTGAGAAATTCGACCCGGAGCTTGGTCAAGCTTGATTTTTCAAGTTCAAGCTTTGAATGGAGTAATCGATAGATTCCCTTGAAACTTGAATCAACCTCGAATAATTTGAGAACAAACTATCATTCATAAATTAGTCATTTGCATATATTTATTCATATTTGTGAAGTTATATGCGTGAATGACATGTACAAAAGTATAACTACTCAATTAAGTTGGGAACGACTCGAATAAGAAATTTCGAAGCTTGAGTTTAGCTCAAATCAATTTGAAAGTTTAAAAATAGAGTCGAGTTCAAGTTATCTAGGAATTGAATTTGAGTAACTCATGAGTAGCTTACGCTCCAAATATATAATACTTTTGCAAAAATAAAATATAAATATATAAATATATTTAATTAAGAATGCATGAAACACAAAAGCATAGAAATTTTATCTATCGAAAAAAATTAGGCACATGATTAGATTAATACAATTACGACTGCATTCTGGCACCTTTTGAAATGAAAGCCCGATCCATGGAACCAACTTTTTTCTTTTCAATTAAAGAGCTTACTGTCGTTTCTACGTATTTTGCTAATTTGCTAAAAACACAGGCTTAAAGTAGTAGAAACATCAATCCAATACAACTCTAAGACTCTGCTCGTTTTGCAGAAAATATGACGTTTATGAAAAATATTTTCCAGGAAGTCATTTTCCACGAAAATGTAATTATTTTCTAATGTTCGGATGAAACCTGAAAATGAAGTGGAAAATATTTTTCGCTATTCGTAAAGAAAATATTTTCCTCCATATAATCTTTTTCATTTATTTTATTTTTTAAAATGGATTTTTCATATTTTTTAAAAATTGATTTTTAATTATTTTTAATTTTTAAAATCTATTATTACTTTTTTTCATTTTTTATTTTCTTTTTTCTTTGTTTTCCATCTCCTTCTTTCTTGGCCAGTCATCGGCCATAACGATGGCTTGCGACCGGCCATGCTTGCCGATGAGCACGAGGCATGCCACTCACCAAATTGGCGAGCGTGAGCATTGAGCTCGGGGATTGCTAGATCGACGAGCGCGAGCTTAAGATCGACGAGCTCGAGGTTCGCCTGGCAACGACTGATGACTAGCCAAGAAAGAAGAAGATGGGGAAACAAAGAAAAGAAAAAGAAAAAAAGAAAAGAAATAGAAAAGAAAAAGGAAATTAAAAATAATTCGAATTAAAAAGAAAAATCAAATTAAAAAATAATTTGAATAAAAAAAGAAAAGAAGAAGAAGAAAGGGAGAATGAAGTGAATATTTGTAGAGGTGCGAGATAAGAGAAATCAAGTGAGGAAAATGTTTTCCACTTTTCAAAAGTGGAAAATATTTTCCCCTAATTTAGAAGGCTTTTTTTCCTTTCATGGAAAACATTTTCCCAAGGAATTCATTTTCCGTGAAACGAACATAAAAAAATCTGGAAAATGTTTTCTCGGAAATTATTTTTCGCGAAACGAACAAAGCCTAAATGAGTTTCCACCAGTATAGAGATCATAACATAAAAAATTTAAATGGAACTATGTTGATATTTACATAGACCAAAAGGGTAACAAGGTAATAAAAAGGACAACATAAGTGTCATAAGTGTCATTTCTGGATAAGTTATTAAACAAATGCAAAACATACTTTTATATTATTGATACCTAAATTTCATTGACCTATATACCCCATCCATTACATAAGAAAAATTAGGATCAAATTCGACCCCTAAACAAAATAATTATTATTGCATTGCATTTAGACATTTTAAATTTCATTGGCTAGGTGATGGATTGCATGGCTGAATTTCATTGATGCCCTGCGCATGGCGTCCAAGGTTTGAAAAGTAAAGCATCCAAAGCAAAGAATTTCAGCAAAGGGCAGGCCGTGATATTGGCTCTTGGCAAGATTATGGGACGAAGCAAAAAGGAAATTAGGGGCTGATTATGTACGATTCTTAGCAAGAAAAGTGCCCGCGTGATTGGGCAATCGGAAATTAATGAGAAAATCTGGCCGGGAGATTGTGGAGCTGATGGGTGAACTTGAGAAAGGAGTAATAAATGGATTCGCAGCAATATAGAAAGAACATACACCCGCTCGGCCAAAACTTGAGCAAGGAAATACAAAAGGGAAAATCGAATAAGGCGAGAGGGGATTTGACAGTATATTTGATTAGAAATTTAAATGGAAATTATGGCAAGAGAAGGGGAAAATTCTGGGATTTGAAGGAAGTTTTTGCACTTTAGAAGGGGGATTCTCGTCTTTAAGGGGCACCTCACAACAGAAAGAGAGAGCAAAATACGTAAGATACAAGGGAGTTTTCCTCTGTCGTTGCGTTGTCCCACCTCCTTTTCCTCGGCGATTCGCAGCAACCTCCTTTTCCTCGGCGATTCGCAGCAACCTCCTTAATTCTGGTGAGCCTCTCACAAGCCCGATTGCGTCCTTATTGCTTTCCGTCGCTGCTGTTTGTCACTGCTCCCTGCTATTCCCTGCTGCCGCATCCCCTCTGCCGCTGCTCGCTGCTATTTGCTGCTGCTGTTTGCTGTTGTTCATCGCTGCTTGCTGCTGTTCATTGCTGTTTGTCACTGCTGCCGCTTGCTGTTGTCCACTGCTGCCGCTTGCTGTTGTCCACTGCTGTACGCTGCCATTTGCTGCTGCTGCGTCTCTGTTTTTGCTCACCACGTTAACGTGCCTTCATTTCGCATCGACTTCTCGTCCTTAACTCTAATCAAGGTAAGAATGAGGTTTGTTTAATTCTGATAAATAATTTTAATTACATGTTATTAGTTAATGACGCATTAGGTTATCGTGTTGTGATTGTTTCTTGCCTTGATCAAGGCATATCAGATCTGGGACCTTTATGCCATAAGGCCGGACCCTACTATTATCTTGCCTGACTTGCTCTAATTGATGGGCTTGAAGAATCATGTTATTAATTATATGAGTTATTCTAAAGATAACTTGTATTTCAAGGCATCATAATATTATCAATCGCCATCACACGTCCCATGCATATTTAGAGTTTAGGACGCATCCCTAATTTGTTATTTAGGGCAATTCATCTTAATTTTAGAATGCATATAGATTTAGGGTAATTCATGATTTTTATTAAACAAAAACTAAACAAAAGACGCCAAGAGAATCATGTAGATTGCATGAAGGTTTAAAGTCAATTAGTCTCATAGCATCCATATTATATAATGCACGTTATTTAGAATTAATTCTTCGTAATCATATAATGCAGATAGTTTTAACTATTCATAGCATTTCATGCATAATCCACATTGCATATAGTTCGATAATAATCGATATTCCACTAGGCCACATTAGAACCCTGGAATTCAATCTACTTTTCTCTTAAAAAATACAAAAGAAAAAAAAAAAAGCATTTCATATAACTTGCATCATTGGACTTATCCATGTTTAATTTTATTTCATGTTATAGTATTCCTGACATGTCATGTCATTAGCTATAGGAATTAATTTCATAGTATTTCATGTAGTTTGATGATAGCATAGCAAGCATGAAATTTAGGACTTCACGTTAGTTCTTTAATGCATGTTAGATTAGTGCATATAATCATAGCATTAGTCGAGTCGTGTTCATATTGCATTTAGGGAGTTCATTTCATAAATAAGAAAACAAAAAAAAAGAATCATTTGACATTACATCTTAGTTATCTCACATAGCTTAAGTCATGCATTAGTCGTATTCATCAAGATTCATTAATAAATGCATTTGTCATTGCATGTATGTTACCAAAGTCTAAGTTTAAAGAACCCTGTCTCAATGGATGTCGAATAAGGATGCATTTCTACTTGCTCATGTATCTCATGTATTTTAATCTTTCCAGTTATTTTTTTACTATTTTGATTATTGAATGTTTCATTATTGCATGTTAGTTATAGACTTTCATTTTTAGTCGGTTGTTTAGTGCATTGTGTGGGAACTAACTATGCTAGATGTGCTACATGGGTGTTATATTACTTTCATAAACGTCATTCCAATACCTAATCTTGTTTAAATCATAAGACGTTTTTGGATTTTTGAGGGGTTTCCATACATTTGTAGAGGAAAAACATTTTTTTTTGGGTCTTTTTGAAAGTATAAATCATTTTTGGGCTTTTTATGATTTTTTGGACTTTTTGAGAAAACATGGGATATTTTTATTTTTTAGAAAAAAATTATTTTATTTATTTATTATTATATTGTTATATTATAAACGACTTAGGTCAAACCCCCAGGTTGGGTCCGACCTGGTTTATTAAAACCAGCGGCTTGAGTAGGATTCCCGAATTGGGCCCAACTTGGATTGCCCACCAGATGGGCACACCACAATGGCCCGACCTAAATTGATTTTTTTTTCTTTTAAACAAACCAAGCCCAAAACAGCCGTAACTAGAAACACTCGGCCCGAAAACTAGCCGGCTCACACGCGATGGTCCAGGTCTAACCCAACCTTGTAGTCCCAACCTAATTCTAGCCAAACCCTACTCAATTAGAGGGTTTTGCTAACTCGACTCACAACCTCCACGACACGGCTCGCGGCCTTTGTTGCTTATGACGCGGCTACGGCGGAGGCGGTGGAAGGAGTGTCCGGGCAGCGCCTCAACTACCTCGAGCCGATGGTTCAGGCTTTGCCTAGCCCGCTTTCGTCCGTTAGCGGCTATCGAGTCTCCATCCGCGGCTGTTAAGTATTTAGACTTAGGGAGGGGAAAGAAGCACCGGTTAAGGCCTTCTTTCGAACAAGTTGAGGATGCCGCCGAGAGGAGGGTTTCTTGGCTTGAACAGGTGACTCCAGTGATGGTGGTTCAACATGGCAAGGTAGTGAAGCTAAGACGGTTGGCGGTTGGAGCTTGAGTGAGCCAGATGGCCGCAAGCTTCGGCTCAGCCTACTTAGAAGTGAGGCAACAAGCTGGGGGGTCGGGATGCTCACCAACTTTAGGGCTACCGGCTAGAGGTCGTCGGGGTCATTGGGGTGGTTCAATCGCCGCGGGGACCCATTGGCTGTATGCTGGGTGCGGCCACCAGCAACCTTTTCTCAAATCCAGCTTTCTCTTTCTCGAATTGCTCATGCTTAGCCCTTTTCTAGCTAAATATGGCCCTCTTCGATCGTCCTCCCTCGGATCCGACCCTCTTCGGCCGTCCTCCCTCGGATCCGACCCTCTTCAGCCCTCACTCAACCTGATCTTCCTCCTCTCTCTCCGGCCGTCCTTGTTTAGATCTTAGCCAGCTTGGTCTTAGGCCTCCTCGAAAGTCTCTCGAGGGAAGTTTCTTGGAGCTTGCTGGCCTCAATCCCTTTTCGATAGTGATTTCAGCCTCCCCTCGACACCTTATTTATAAGCATTGGGGGGTCGGTCGGCAGACACTAGGCTGGCGGTCCTTGATGTGCCGACCGGCCTTCCTTTACCAGCCGAATCAACATTGGTCCTTCCCCTTCCACAAAAGCCTACTCGCCATCAATGCTACGTCCCCACTGTCCCCTTTTGCGCGCATTTGCTTCCCCTGCCCGTGCTGCAGAGACAGGGAAGAAGACAAGGCGAGGAAGAAAACAAAGGGGGACAGGGGTCGGCGGGGTCACGCAGGCTAGGCTACTTCTTTTTTTCTTTTTTTCTTTTTTGTTATTTTTATTATTATCCACAAAAAAAAAGAGAAAAATAGAGATTAGTGGATACAAAAATAAATTAAGGTCTAATTAAAAAACCTAATCAAAATTTAGGAGTCAACAACTGTCCCTCCTTGAAAGTGAGCTCGCAGAGGTTGCGTTCAAAGACAAATTGATACCCTAATTATGTCCATGCATATGCAATAGATTATATCTTATTTGGGACCTAGTGTCTTATGTAGAAACAAAGCAATATATCATTACATATACTAAGAAAAATAAGAAGATATATGTAGTTACTTATCAGGAGTGAGTGAGACAGGGTGCGAACCCCGAGTTTGGCAAGTATCAGGGCATCATCTTACCCAGTGGCGTGAGAAGGTTACTTCTCCAAGATCCAAACCTCTCTTGGGTCGCCTTGATGGGAAATTGCTTTTCCAAGACCCAAATCAGTCGCCTGTTTGAGTAATAAGTTGTTTGTTTAGGACTCAAACCTTTCTTCAATCGCCTTGATGGAAAATTGCTTTGCCACGACTTGAACTATTCTTTGGTCGCTTGTTAGAGTAATGAGTTGTTTACCCAATCTTTCTTGGGGGACGTGTCAACTTTTCTTGGGACAACTGTTTGTTAGGTACCTGATCTCTGTGAAGGACACCGGATGGTTACTCGGCCTTCTTTGGGGATGTACCAACTTTTCTTGGGGCACAGTTTGTGGCCTAACCTTTCTCGGGGGATGCACCGACCTTTCTTAGGGCATCTGTTTATTGGGTGCTTGATTTTCATCAAGGACACCGGTTGGTACCCAACCTTTCTTGGGGGATGCGTCAACTTTTCTCAAGGCATCTGTTTGTTGGGCGCCTGATCTTCGTTAAGGACACCGGATGGTTACCCGACTTTTCTTAGAGGATGCGCCAACCTTTCTTAGGGCATCTGTTTGTTGGATGCCTGATCTTCATCAAGGACATTGCGCCAACCTTTCTCAGGGCATCTGTTTGTTGGGTGCCTGATCTTTGTCAAGGACACCAGATAGTTACCTGACATTTCTTAGGAGATGCGCCGACCTTTCTTAGGGCATATGTTTGTTAGGTGCGTAATCTTTGTCAAGGACATCGGTTGGTACACAACCTTTCTCGGGAGATGCACTTGATATAGCTAGTATAAGTACCTAGAGGGGGGTGAATAGGTATATAAAAGATTTTTCTTGATAATTGCACAATACTAGACAGGTTGATAGATTTGAGACAAACAATAATCAAAGTAAGACCGAGAGAAGGGAAGAGAAAATTGAACACGCGGTTTATAGTGGTTCGGCTTATTTCAAGCCTACGTCCACTCTTGCACCGACAAGCCTATTGGCTGGATTCCACTATGAACAATGAGATGTTACAGCGTTGTTCTCCCTTGATTTCTCGGTGTAGATGATCTACCACACTCGCTCAAGGTATCATTAAGTATAGACACTCTTTGTGTATACAATTTCGCTCAAAATGTATCGACTAATAATCAAGGTGCTTCAGACTCTGGAATTTCTCTATCGATCATGCACTAAAGCAACTAGAACATCTTCCTTTTATACTCATTTATGCCATCATACCCGTTGGCACTTACCAAAGGAATTCCTCTAATCTACCCGTTGGACGGAATCAATCAAGAAGATCATTCGAGCTATTAAAGGAACTTGAGGATAGTCCATCAATCCTGTTCGCCCATACAACCAGGATCTTGGTTTCCAAGAATAGAACATTCCAAGAATATTTCGTCGACCATCGGATCTTCAAACGATCTCGATTACGAATAAAAGAATTCGTTATATTTATCCAGCCAAGAGATCTTCTCCAAAGGATATGATTAAATCCTCAACCAAATACTTCGGCTCTGGATTGCCTTCGTCACTGGATTAGAAAAAAACTGTCAATGAGAATAGTCTTGAGTCTTGAGTCTTGAGTGCTGAGTCTGGTGATCTTAAAGTCTTCAGACTCTAAACAGAAGGTCTGCAATTATCCGAGACTAGCGATAGAAACGTTTTGTCGCCTTCAAAATATTCTGGAAAGATTTCTCCAACAATCTCCCCATTTTTGATGGTGACAAAACTTTCTTGTAGATTTGAACAACTTTGACCTGCAAAACATTACTCAAGAATCATGGCTATCTCATAAAGATTAATAAATCAACCAGACTCGCATCCATAGAAAATCGGTTAGTCTTTCATGAGTAAGACCATACAACAACACTTGATATAAATGCAAATAGTCAAGCATCAAAATCCACACCCAAGTCAGTCAAATTCAAGTTCACACCCAACTCATACTCAAAAACAAACATATAAACACACAAAAGAAATTTAAAGTCAAAGTTTAAAGAGTTCAAATTGCAATTCTCCCCCTTTTTGTCATCATTAAAAAGGTGAGAAAAGAGTTAAGTCTGCTTGGGAATGCGCACAATCTGGAAATCTCCCATCGTCTGTACGATGCCTTCCAGCCTCTTCAAGTCTTCCCGTAGATGACCCACCTCTTCTCCTTTGGCATTGGCTTGAATTTGAAGAGCGAGATCTTTCATTTGATCCGCCAGGATAACAGAAGATGCTTGTCCAGCATTCTTCAAGACTTGAAGTTCACAGTCCAGAGCATAGATTTGACCCTGCATTTCCAGAAGAACATCAAGGATACTACGAAAATCTGCTGTATTGTCCGTCTGTGTGCTCACATTTACTATTTCGGATGGAGTGAAGGCAGACGATGGAACTTCGGTGAAATCGAGCAGATTTGGTGTTGACGTATCATGTCCTTCCTTAGGCATTTGAGAAGCCTGAAAATCTTCTGGATTTGCTGGTGAGCGACTCACACCTTCACTATTGACAGCATGTGGTGTAGTTCTTCCTTGCTTGCCATCTCCCCCTGTCTCTAGGACCTCAATTGGGGAAGAGCGATGGTCATGATCTTCAGCGTCTTGATTCCCTTTCTCTCCGGCTTCATCTGCAGACTTTTCTTTCACTGCTTCTCCTTCTTCTTCAGCTTCTTTCTCTTCGTCTTCTTTCTCTTTCTCTTGTTGCTCCTCTCGCTTCTTTGTTCTTTGCTTGTCCCTCTTCTTCTCTCTCGTTCTTTTTCCTCTGCTTTTTTCCTTTTCTGTCGTTCTATTGATTCAGGTACGTAACGTCGGTCCTTTTCAACGAGAGATAGTGAGATCTTCCTCTTCATCTTCATCATCTAAGATAAGAGTTCTTTTCTTTTTGGATGGAGAACCCATTGGCTCCTTCCCTTTTCTCTTTGATGCAGAAGATACTGGAGTCTTCACTTTGAACTTCTCCATTGCCTTATTAAGCTCTTTCAGACGCATTTTTGTCAGCATTTTCAAACCCACCACCATTTTGTCGCATGGTCGAAAACAAAGAGTATGTGGAGGTTCAATGTTCAACTGTCTGAAGATCTTGGTCACAAGACCTGGGTAAGATAATTGGCCCTTGTCCTTCACCATTGCTCTGTACATGTGAAAGAGAATGGTGTGAGGGAGAGAGAACTTCTTCCCTGAATTGATCGCGTACATCAATTTCACCTCGGAGTTAGACATGTCAGTCTTGGATGTAGACTTTGGCCTGATACAGTTGATCACAATTTTGTGAAGCAAGATGTTGATGGCACGCATTCTTGTGTAGGTAATTTTTCCCTCTGTATTCCTGTCTTTGACAAGCTCCAGTGTGGCACGAGCAATCGAAACTTTGATCAGTTGATAGCGTCCTCTTTCAACTCCAATTATATCTGCCAACATGTCCACATCTACCACATAGTCTTGGTCTCGAACACTGAAGGATATTCTATTCACATCTAAAAAGCTAATATTCGAATAGAAGTATGCTGTCAATTGTGCATAACCGTCTGTTGTATCAGAGCAAAATTGCTCAAGTTGAAGCAAATTGAACTTCTCCCTTAAGTTCACATTAATGGCATCCAAGAAATCGAAATCAACACTCCTAGGTTTTATCACCCCTCATTTCAACAGTCTGAAGAACATATTCTCCTGTTCCTTCGATTTAAACAAATCCATCATTTTTCCCTTCACCTTCGCAACAACACCCATTCTAGGTTGAAATTCACTGAACATTTTATCATCATCGTTCCCGTTAGTCGGATTCAGTCCCGATACACGAGGGTCACTTGGAATATTCGCAAGTGCTTCCTCAGCCTTTCCTTTGGGAGCAATTCCCAAATCCTCAATTCGTCACAAAAAGATATACTCATTCCCATAATTCTTATCTTTAAGGAAATCATCTACGTAGTTCAGCAAAGTCCCAGTAATCTTCAATGCACAATAGAGCTTGTAAGTAAAAGAGGGTTTTTGGACTCTTACAGGGTCTGCGTCCTCAATTATTTCTTCCTCCGGATGTTGACCCGCACTTTGTGGGGTAGATGGTGAAGAGTGACTCGGTGGAGAGTGAATCGGGCTCTGTTGCTGACTTGGTAAATCTTCCTCTTCGGTGAGATCGAAATGGGTAGGCCCCTCCCTCATTCTCTCGTGGTCCCTCGTTCGTGATTCTTGAAGACTTTCTCGAAGAAGACATCCTTCCTTGTCGTTGAAAGATTCCTTTACTCGCTTTCCCAAGAAAAGATGACAACTTTCTCGAAGATGAACACGAAGTAGACACGGGATTGGGAGGAGAATGCCTTTTAGGGTTTTGAAGTTTAAGCGAGGAAAACTGTATATATATATATATATATATATATATATATATATATATATATATATATATATATAAGTCAGTTTAAAAGGATAAACCAATCGGCACAAAGGAAAGTGAACAGACGCCTCTTTTAAAATCGGTAACTGCCAAATAGAAGTTAATCTTTTTGAAAAGACAAGATTTCGTTTTTCACGTAAATTATAAATTAACTGAACTAATGATCGTACCTTTTCGAGATTGAATATAATAACAACTTACAGTCTATAGCCATGAATGTCTGAGTTTGAGGGTTGGAGAGTCTCTAGACTTTAACTTCCTCAAGTTTCAAAATGTAGAGTCTGGAACGGATAAGATCGAATTGATTCTTCTCCAAAGGCTTTGTGAATATATCCGCTAGTTAATTTTTTGAATCAACAAATTGAATCGAGATTTCTCCATTTTGAACATGATCTCTAATGAAATGATGTCGAATCTCTATATGCTTTGCTCTTGAGTGAAGGATTGGATTTTTAGTGAGATTGATTGCACTGGTGTTGTCACATCTAATCTCTGTGCATAAGTCTTCAATTCCAAAGTCTTGGATCTATTGTTTTATCCATAGAATTTGCGAACAGCAACTTCCAAGAGCTACATACTCTGCTTCTGTTGTTGAGAGAGCTACAGTGCTTTGTTTCCTTGAAAACCAAGACATTGTCCTGCTTCCAAGCAACTGGCAAGTTCCCGAAGTGCTCTTTCTATCAACTCTGCAACCGGCCAGATCTGCGTGTAAATATCCCAGAAGATTAAAGTCTCCCTTCTTAGGATACCAAAGACCGATGCTTGAAGATGAAGCAACGTATTTAATAATACGTTTCGCAGCACTGAGATGGGATTCTCTAGGATCTGATTGAAACCTAGCACAGATGCAAACACTCAACAAAATGTCAGGTCTAGAAGCAGTAAGATAGAGAAGTGAACCAATGATGCTCATGTACAGCTTTTGATCAACTTTCTTCCCTTCTTCATCTTTGTCTATCTTCAAAGAACTTAACATCAGTATGTCGGTCTTTTTGCACTTTTCCAGTCCAAACCTTTTGACAAGATCATTAGCATATTTTTCTTGATAAATAAAAGTTCCTTCCTTCAATTGTTTTACTTGAAGTCCAAGAAAGAATGTTAACTCTCCCATGATACTCATTTCAAACTCATCCTGCATAGACTTAGAAAATTTCTTGCACAGACTTTCATTAGAGGATCCAAAAATAATATTATCCACATATATTTAAACAAATAAAAAGCTTTTGTTTTCCTTTTTGATAAATAAAGTAGTATCTACTTTACCTTTGACAAAATCATTATGTATTAAGAACTTACTTAGTCTGTCGTACCAAGCTCGAGGTGCTTGCTTTAAACCATACAAGGCTTTTTCAGTCCGAAGGCGAGTCTGGCTTCTTTGGGTCTTCAAACCCTGGTGGTTGTTCCACATAAACTTCCTCATGGATAAATCTATTTAGGAAGGCACTTTTGACGTCCATTTGGAATAACCTGAAATTTTTATAACAAGCAAACGCAAGTAATAGTCGAATAGCTTATAACATTGCTACTGGTGCGTAAGTCTCATCATAGTCTATTCCTTCTTCTTGCGTATATCCCTTGGCCACAAGTCTTGTTTTATTTCATACGACTTTTCCTTTTTCATTCATCTTGTTCCTGAACACCCATATAGCTCCAATAATAGTTTTACCTTTTAGTTTATATGTCAATTCCCAGACATCATTAATGTTGAACTGTCTGAGCTCTTCTTGCATAGCTTTAATCCAGCTTTCATCAGATAAAGCTTCTTCTATGCTCTTTGGTTCAATTTCAGAAATGAGAGCCACAAAGACTAGACTCTTCACGCCTTTTGGATCGGTGCGAATTTCTTCATTAATTTCGCCGATAATAAGATCTTTGGGATGATTTGGACTTATGCTTCCGCATTCTTGGTCGATTTGTCCGGTTGATGATCTCTTTCTTTATTTGAATCTTCACGAACAACTTGATGCTGATCTTCTAGAGTCTGAGATGCTTCTTGAGTTGAAAGCTTTGGAGGGTCTGGAGCAGGTTCAGACTCTTCATGATGAGTTTGACTGGATTCATCTTGCGTAGAGTCTTAAAATTTGACATTCATTGACTCCTCCACAGACTGGCTCTTCTTGTTATAGACTCTGTAGGTTTTGCTTGATGTAGAATATCCAAGGAAGATGCCTTCATCGATCTTTCTTCAAACTTACCAACTCGATCTTTTGCATTTTTCAATATAAAGCATTTGCAACCGAACACATGAAAGTATGAAACAATAGGCTTCTTACCTTTGAATAACTCATAAGGGGTTTTCTCTAAAATAGGTCTTAAGAAGACTCTATTGATGATATAGCACGCTGTTGAAACAGCTTCAGCCCAAAATCGTGAATAAATCTTACTTTCAATTAAAATAGTTCTAGCCATTTCTTGAAGAGATCTATTCTTTCTTTCCACAACTCCATTTTGCTGAGGAGTATATGGAGAGGAGAACACATGCTTAAAGCCAGATTTATCACAAAATTTTGTGAAATCTTGATTTTCAAATTCACCTCCATGATTTGTTCTTATACTTGAGATAACACATCATTTTTCATTTTGAACTTCTTTAGCAATTTTTTCAAAATACGAGAAGGTTTCGGACTTACTTGCAAGGAAATATACCCAAGTAAAGCGGGAGTAATCGTCCACAATTACTAGGCAATATTTCTTACCTCCAATGCTATGGGTTCTGGTTGGTCCGAAGAGATTCATATGCAGCAACTGTAATACATGATTAGTAGAGACATGATTTATTGGCTTAAATGAATTTCTTACCTGCTTTCCCAGAATACATGGAGTGCATGGATCAGACTTTTGGTATGGTAATTTGGGTAGATCTCAAACAAGTTGCTTTGATGAGATTTTGGCTAATTGCTTCATGTTGACATGACCAAGCTTTCTGTGCCATAAGCTTGCTTCGTCTTGAATTGAGATTAGGCATTGCGATTCATTTGGTTTCACATCCGGAAAATAGATATTTCCATGTCTTCGACCCATGAAAGACCGAGTAGAGTCTTTACTAGTTCCGTAACATGTTCCTTCTTGAAAGAAGATCTTAAAACCAAGTATCACACAATTGGCTAATCGAGAAGATTGTAATTGAGTCATTCCACTAGGGAAACATTACTTATTGTGAGATTTCCAATTTTCACAGTTCCAAATCCCACAATGCTTCCTTTGCCGTTTCCTCCAAATGAAACTTTTCCTCCATTTACTTGAACAAGCTTTATGAAGCAATTTGAGTCTCATGTCATGTGTCTTGAACATCCGTTGTCAAGATACCACTTTACCTTCTTTTTGACAGAGACCTGCATTCAAAAGAGAGTCTCAAGCTTTCTTTGGTACCCAAATTTTCTTGGGTCCTTCGGTGTTAGTAAGATAAACAGTATTAGCCCATACTTTCTTAACAGGTTTCCAAACCATAGAACACTCTTTTTCAAAGTGATCCGGCCTGTTGCACTTTGAACATCTGAGGGCATTTCGACCTACAGACTTTACAAAAACTTTCTTGAAATGATTTTTGTAAGCCTCTCTCGAGGGTCTTTTCTTAATTCTTTCTTTTACTTTAGGAAAATCAATCAAGGGAATTGTTTTTGCTGTCATACCTAGACCAGACTTATTGAAGTAAGGTCTTTGAGCTGAAAGAATTTTTTCAAGTCTTTCGGACCCTATTGAAAATTTCTTTGAAATATTTGATAAGTCAGTTTTTAAAAGGGCATTTTCTTTCAAAAGATTATCTTCATTTTCTTAAAGAGTGGAAACATTCAAGTCTAAACTTTTAACTCTTTCTTCTAAAACGTTTTCCTTTTGTTTTAGAGCTGAGTTTTCCTTTTTAAGTTCGGAAATTCTTTTGAGAGAAGTCTTAAGACTAAAACACAGTTCATCAATGTATTTAGAAACTTTGACATGAATTTTAAAATTACTTGCCTCAAATTCACTGTCTGAGTCTGAGTCTGATTGTGCCATCAGACATAGGTTGGCATATTCATTATCACTTTCTTCACACTCTGTATCACTCCAGGTTTCGGCTTTGAGAGGTTTTCGAAACTTTTCAGCTTTTCCTCTCTTCTTCTTCAAAAGAGGATAGTTGGGTATGATGTGTCCCTTTTTCTTACATTCAAAGCAAACTACATCTTTGTTTGGTTCATCATCATCAACAAACTTGGTCTGCTGTCTTTGAAAACTTTGTTTCTTTGAGTTGAACCTTCTTTCTTTTCTATTTAGTTTTCTGAATCTTCTTATCATGAGAGCAAGCTCCCCGTCGTCCATATCATCTTCAGAATCTATATCATCAGAATCATCATTTGATTTTAATGCAATGGATTTCTTACCTTTTGGATCTTTGTCTTCATTAATTCGTTCCACTTCATAAGACTGAAGAGTTCCAATCAGCTCGTCGACAGATAGTGGCATAATTCTTTGCATCTCTCTTATTGAAGTCTTTATGTGATTCCAATCCTTGGAGAGTCCACGCAGTAGCTTGTTTACCTTCATGGGATCAGAAATTTTTTGTCCTTGATTCTCAAGACCATTGACAATATTTGTAAAACGGCTAAACATGTCAGTTATAGATTCTCCTGGTTTCGTTTTGAAGGCTTCATATTAACCGAGGAGAATGTTAATTCTGGTTTCCTTCACTCGATCTGTTCCTTCATATGTGATATGTAATCTGTCCCAAACTTCTTTTGCTGTAACACAAGAAGATATTCTGTTATATTCAGTTGGTGACAAAGCACAATATAAAGAGTAAATTGCTTTTGCATTGAGTGCTTGTCTCTTGATTATCTCTTCCTGAGTCATTCCGCTGGTCTTAACAGTTTCTTTCCCTCTTTTAGAGACTGATGCAGCTGTAGGAGTAATTCCTTTTTCTACAACGTCCCATTCCAGAGGATCCTTTGATCGTAGGAAAGCTTTCATCTTGTTCTTCCAGATGTTGTAATCCTTTCCATCAAAGTAGGGTGGTCTGGTATTACTTTGCCCTTCCATCAGCCCTGGTGCTAGCATACTAGCCATGGATCTTTTACTCTGAAGTAAAACACTTCAAATAAAGTGAGTACACAAGCTCTAATACCAATTGATATAGCTAGTATAAGTACCTAGAGGGGGTTGAATAGGTATATAAAAGATTTTTCTTGATAATTGCACAATACTAGACAGTTGATAGATTTGAGACAAACAATAATCAAAGTAAGACTGAGAGAAGGGAAGAGAAAATTGAACACGCGGTTTATAGTGGTTCGGCTTATTTCAAACCTACGTCCACTCTTCTGCACTGACAACCTATTAGCTGGATTGCACTATGAACAATGAGATGTTACAGCGTTGTTCTCCCTTGATTTCTCGGTGCAGATGATCTACCACACTCGCTCAAGGTATCACTAAGTATAGACACTCTTTATGTATACAATTTCGCTCAAAATGTATCGACTAATAATCAAGGTGCTTCAGACTCTGTAATTTCTCTATCGATCATGCACTAAAGCAACTAGAACGTCTTCCTTTTATACTCCTTTATGCCATCATACCCGTTGGCACTTACCAAAGGAATTCCTCCAATCTACCCGTTGGACGGAATCAATCAAGAAGATCATTCGAGCTATTAAAGGAACCTGACGATAGCCCATCAATCTTGTTCGCCCATACAACCAGGATCGTGGTTTCCAAGAATAGAACCTTCCAAGAATATTTCGTCGACCATCGGATCTTCAAACGATCTCGATTACGAATAAAAGAATCCGTTATATTTATCCAGCCAAGAGATCTTCTCCAAAGGATAGGACTAAATCCTCAATCAAATACTTCGGCTCTGGATTGCCTTCGTCACTGGATTAGAAAAAAACTGTCAATGAGAATAGTCTTGAGTCTTGAGTCTTGAGTGTTGAGTCTAGTGATCTTAAAGTCTTCAGACTCTAAACAGAAGGTCTGCAATTATCCAAACTAGACTGATAGAAACGTTTTGTCAGCTTCAAAATATTCTGGAAAGATTTCTCCAACAGCACTAACCTTTCTCAAGGCATCTGTTTGTTGGGTGCCTGATCTTCGTCAAGGACACCAATTGGTTACCCGACCTTTCTCGGGAGATGCACTAACCTTTGTCATCGCATTTGTTTGTTGGGTGCCTGATCTTCATCAAAGACACCGGATGGTTACCCGACCTTTTTCGAGGGATGCACTGACCTTTCTTAGGGGATGCGCCAACCTTTGTTAAGGCATCTATTTGTTGTGTGCCTAATCTTCATCAAAGACACCGGTTGGTACTCGACCTTTCTTGGGAGATGCGCCGACCTTTGTTAGGGTATCTGTTTGTTGGGTGCCTGATCTTCATTAAGGACACCAGTTGGTACCCGACTTTTCTCGAGAGATGTGCTAACCTTTCTCAAGGCATCTATTTGTTGGGTGCCTGATCTTCGTCAAGAACACTGATGGTTACCTGACCTTTCTCGGGGGATGTGCCGACCTTTCTCATAGCATCTATTTGTTAGGTGCTTGATCTTCATCAAGGACACCGGTTGGTACCTGACCTTTCTCGGGAGATGCGCCGAGCTTTCTAAGGGCATTTGTTTGTTGGGTGTTTGATCTTCGTCAAGGACAACGGATGGTTACCCAACCTTTCTCAGGGCATCTATTTGTGAGGATACCTTGACATTTGCAGGTATTTGAAGAGTACCTAAGCATTCACAAGTACTAACCTGGGGGCTATCTAGACCTTTGCAAGCATCAAAAGGGTACCTAGTTATTCACAGGCTTTGAAAGACTAACTGGATGATCATAAGTATGAATCTTGGAAGATACTTGGTCGTTTGCAGCTATTGAATGGGTACTTGGATGATCACAAGTACAAACTCTGGAGGGTGCCTAGATGTTTGTAGGCGTTGAAAGAGTACTTGGATGATCACAAGTACTAAACTCTAGAGAATATCTGGTCGTTTGTAGGCATCGAAGGAGTATTGGGATATCAATGAAGGTCCTCCACCTCCAAGGGGAAAGAAGTTGTGATATCGAGGAGACACCTTTATGAAAGTCTTCGATCTCCTTAAGCATTTGTGAAAGTCTCCCACCTTTTGGTAAAATGAGATATCGATGACGTATCTGTGATATTTGTGAAAGGTTCTCACCTCCTGGTAATTGGAATATCAAGAATGCACTTGGGATATTCGTGAAAGTCTTTCACCTCCTGGTAATTAGGGAATATCAAGGACGCACCTCGCATATTCGTGAAGGTCTCCCAACTCCTGGTAATTGGGAATATCGATGACGTACTTGAGATATTCGTGAAGATCTCCCACCTCCTGGTAGTTGGAATATCAAGGACGCGCCTTGAATATTCATGAAAGTCTCTCACCTTACGATAACATAAATTTAAATGTAGCACGAGGCTTATCTGGATGGCCGCAAGCACTCAAAATGGCTAGAACACCTGGGTAACTGTAGGTATATAAAATAGTGGAATACTTGGACAACTACTAGTATTCAATGATATAATTTGAGGACAACTCGGACAGGCCAAGTGTCACGGGAAGGGAGTATCTGGATAGTGTCGAATACTCAAAGACAGTGGGATACTTGATTAGTCGCCAATACCTATATGTGTGGACATCTCGAACAAGTCAAGTGTCAATAAGAGGGAGTATCCAAACAGTGGCAGGTACTCAAAGTCAATGGGGTACTTGGACAGTTGCGAGCACCCAAAGTCAAAAGACGGTTCAAATAGGTCAATTGTCGATAAAAGAGAGTACCTAGACGGTGATAGGCACTCATGGACAATGGGATACTTGGTCAGTTGCAAACATCTAAATTATGAAGATGACTATGGGACAAGGGGACCTAGACGGTGATAGGTATTCAAAGACAATAGGATGCTTGGACAATTGCAAGAATCCTTACTATGAAGACAAGTTGAATAGGTTGAGTGTCAAGAAAATGGAGTATTCGAACGTGACCGGTACTAAAAGACAAAGGGATACCTGTATAGTCACAGGCATCTAAACTTTGAAGACAACTGGAATAGGTTGATTCTTGATAAGAGAGTACCTAGACAAGGATAGGTACCTAAAGACAAGGGGATACTTGGACAGACACAAGTATCAATACTCTGGAGACAACTCGAATAGGTCGAGTGTCAAATGAGAGTACCTAGACAGTGATAGGTATTTAAAGACAATTGGATACTTGGACAGTTACGAGCATCGTTACTATGAAGACAACTCGAACGGGCCAAGTGTTAAGAAGAAGGAGTATCTGAACGATGGCCAGTACTTAAAGACAAGGCGATACCTAGATAGTCACAAGCATCCAAACTCAAAAGACAACTCGAATAAGTCAAGCGTCGACAAGAGATGGCACCTAAGTAGCGGCAGGCATTCAAAAACAAAGGGATACCTAGATAGTTGCAAGTATCTAAACTCTGAAGACAACCTAAATGGATCGAGTATCGATAAGAGGGAGTATCCAAATGGTGGCCAATACTCAAAGACAAGATTTTTGGAAATAAGGGTAGAGATATGCTTACCTGATGATATCTTTGATATATGAAAGTATGTCTGCTAGTGGACAACTCACAGTATGCATACATGATTGTTTATGCTGTAAATTCATGAATTCAAATGGGTTTCATGTATGATAATTTTATTAGTTTTGTATCATCTGAGTTCCACTGGGGAAAATTTTGAAAGGCAACATTCATTCCGAATGTAGATGTCTTGAACATGCCAGATGAGGGACTTTCAGTCTGAAAGGTCTTTCCACTCACTCTCATGGAAAATGGATGTTTTATCCTAACTATGGATGCAAGATTTATAAGGACCACACTATCTCACCGTCATCATGTTGATAATGCTAGTATAAACACCTAGAGGGGGGTGAATAGGTGTTAAAGAAGTTTTTGCAAGACTTAACAACTTAACTCAACTTATAATAAAACAATAGATAAACAATTATAAGCTAATATATAAGACTGCAAAATAAGTAAAGAGATTAGGGAAAGAGAATTGAGACATAAGGTTTATAGTGGTTTGGCTTATACCAAGTCTACATCCACTCTCCCGCACTGATAGCCCATTAGTTGGATTCCATTATGAATCAAAAGAGATTTTATAGTATCATGTCATTGATTCCACAGTGTAGAGACTTAGCTATACTTCCTTAAGGTCTCACAAGAATTTGATCACTCTTTTGAATACAATTTAAGCTCGACAAATTGTAACGGCAAAGAACTAAGGTTTCAGACTTCAGAATTTTTCTTTCGCGCACACACTCTAATAACTTGAGCGTCCTTCTTATATACTCCTCCATGCCATCATAACCGTTGGCACATTCTAAAGGAGTTCTTCCAATCTACCCGTTGAACAAAATCAATTAGGAAGATCTCGAGTTATTTAAGGAATGTGATGATAGCCCCACCAATCATGCTCGCCCATACAATCAGGATCTAGGTTTTCATAAGTAGAACCTTCCAAGTATCATTTGCCATTCAACGGATCTATTTATTCAAGTTGATTTCAATAAGAATAATTGATCATGCCATTCAACGGATCTATTTAATCAGGATCTAGGTTTCCATTAGAGATTAGGATAAGGATAGTAGAGATTCTGCATCCACAGAAAACATGTTAGACCTGTAAAAGCAACTATCTTTATCATAATCAATAATGTAACTTAAGTTACTTGCAAGCATTATTAGTCCAAACCAGTCCAAGTCATAACCACACCGAACAAAAGATAAAGTCCAAAATAATCAGTCCAAAACAATCCAAAATAAATAAAAAGTCATTAAATCATCAAATCTGCATAAAACATCTCCCCCTTTTTGTCAGCAGTAAAAAGTGGAAAGCAAAAACAGTTGGTTGAAAATGGAGTCAGAATCATTAGTGTTTGGGAAGGCGAACAAGCTCGAATTCTCCCATAGAATGCACTGTCTTCTCAAGCCTTTCAAAATTCTGCTTTAGTGACTGAAAATCTTCACCCTGCACAGTAGACTGAACTTGAATCTTCAGGGCTTTCAACTGGTCATGCAAAGACACTAAAGTGGCCTTAAAAGCATTCTTGAGATCCTCCATCTCATATCCCAAAGCATATTGTTATTTTCTGACGTCCAATAGAATTTCTAGCAGTCTCGAAAAGTCTGTTATTTGAGCTGTCACAGAACTAGGACCAGGTGAGTCAATTCCAGGGAATTTGGGAATGGATGGAACTTCAGCAGATTGACCACCATGACTTTCTTCTAGGTAATGCAAGGCATACACATCCTCTGGGTCTGCTGCAAAACGACTTACATCACTAGTAAATAAAGGTGAAGAAGTACCTTTTGGTCCAACAGCTCCCCCTGTTTTGTTGCCTTCAAGTGGAATAGGTAAGGTTTCTACTTGTTCGATAGCAGTTCCAATTCCTGCCATCTCAGAATCACAAGACAGGGAGACAGCCAAAGTTTGCTTGAAAGAGTCTTCTTGACCCTGATCTTGTTCTTCATCTCTCTCTTCTTCCTCCTCTTCTTCTTCTTGTTCTCTTCTTTCTTCCTATGTTCTCCTCTATTCCTTCTCTGTCTCTTCTCTCTCTTTTCCTCTTTCTTTTGGCTCTTCTCTTGTCTCATGAAAGCTGACAAAACTCTTTCAGTTTTTTAAGGCTAAAAGAGTCAATTCATCCTTACCTTCTTCATCTTGCAAGATGAGAGTTCTTTTCTTCTTTGCTGGAGCAACCATGGGCTCCTTGCCTTTCCTCTTCACTGCAGCATAATATTGTTTTGCTTTGACGGGAGACTTCTCCTTCATACGCTCCAACACCTTGTTCAACTCTTTCAAGCGCATCTTTATGACCATTTTGAAACCAATCACCATTGGAGAAATGATTGTCAAACATAATAGTGTAGAGATGTGAATTTTGAAGTGTCTGAAAAGACATGTGATAAGAGCAGAATAAAGGAGTTGTCCCTTATCTTTCACAACAGATCGATACATATGGAACAAGATGGTGTGAGGCAGAGAGAATTTAAATCGAGATCGAGAGACATCAGTCTTGGATGTCGACTTGGGATGAATGTGGTTGATCACAATCTTGTGTAGCAAGATGTTAGAGGCACTCATCCTTGTGTAGGAAATCTTGCCTTCAGCATCCCTGTCTCTCACCAATGACAGAGTAGTATGAGCAACAGACATGCTAATTGGTTGAAAACTCATTCTTTCCACCCTAATTATGTCAGCCAGCGTGTCTGTATTCACCAAAAATTCATTGTCCGTCACAATGAAGATAAAACTGTTTGCATCCAAGAAAGATAAGTTTGAGTAAAAATACATAGTGAGTTCTGGATAAACAGCAATGGATTCAGATTAGAACCGTTCCAATTGCAGTAAAGCAAACTTTCTTGCAGATTGACCTTTATCGAATCAAGGAAATCAAAGTCAACAATCCTAGGGTTCATGACCCCTCTCTTCATAAGATCCAAATAAACCTTCTTGTGATTCTTCGATCTAAACAGATTAGAACCATCATTAATATTTGCAGTCCCTCCCGTTCTAGGCTGAAAATAAGTAAACATCCGTTCATCATCGTACAGAACTTGTGGTTGATTTGCAGTGCCATAAAATGGGTCACTCGAGAAATTCGCAAAAGTCCTTTCAACCGTCCCTTTCTCTACAACTCCCAACCTTTCCAACTCCCGCAAGAACATAGTTTCATTCTTGTATCCTCTATCTTTTAACAATTCATCGATTAAAGACATCAGTGTTCCTCCATTCTTTATATTAGAGTAAAGTTTAAAAGAAACTTTGGGAGTTAGCATTCTTACAGGTTCAGCCTCCTCTATAACTTCGTCGCCTGGTTGAGTTGGTGGAGAAGATTGACATTGTTGAGAAGGTTGTTACTGACTCGGACGTAGTGGTAGAGAATAATCTTCTTCCTTGGTTAAGTCAAAGTGCATAGGACCCTCAGGCATATGTCATGGTCCCCTGCTTGCAATCCTTGAAGACTTTCTTGAAGATATTGTTGTTTCAAGGGAGGAATTCACCAACTTGTTCGAAAAAGGTGAAAATTTTTGGAGAGATCAAGAGTGAAAGTGAAAGCAAATATGAATTTTGTATTCTAGGGTTTCAGTGTAAAAGTGAAGAAGACGAGTCTCAGCAGTATATAAAGCAAGTGAACCGAGATAAACGAAACGTCATAAAAGGAAAAATAGAAATACCTTTTCAAAACGAATAACTTCCTTTTTTTGAAAAAAAATAACTGTCTTTTCAAAATTGATAACTGCATTTTTTAAAAAGAAAAATTTGGAAAGATAATTTCAATCAATTAGCAATTAATAAGTAACCGTACATTTTCAAGTTTAAAATAGTTAAATAGAAACAACTTACAATCGCAACTCTTGATCTTCTGAGTCTGAATACCTTTAGACTTTACCTTTGAATCTTGAGCACATTCAGACTTTACTGGATAAGAGATGTGATGTTCAGTCTGGTGTGAATAGACTAAATTGGCTTTTCTCCAGAGGCTTTGTAAATATGTCTGACAGTTGATTCTTTGAGTCAATTAATTAAATCATGACTTCTCCATTTTGAACATAATCTCTAATAAAGTGATGTTGAATCTCTATATGATTTGCTCTTGAAAGAAGAATTGGATTCTTTGTGAAGTTGATTGCGCTAGTGTTGTCACATTTGATCTCGGTGCAAGAGTCTTTGATTCCAAAGTCTCTCGGTTGTTGTTTTATCCATAAGATTTGAGAACAGCAACTTCCAAGAGCCACATACTCTGCTTCTACTGTTGAAAGAGCTACAGTGCTTTACTTCCTTGAGAACCAAGGTACTAACCTGTTTCCCAGCACTTGGCATGTACTAGATGTACTCTTTCTATCAACTCTGCAACCTGCTAAATCTGCATCTGAACATCTAAGGAGAGTAAAGTCTCATTCTTTGGAATACCACAGACCTAAATTTGAAGTAATTGCAACGTATTTGATGATACATTTTGCAGCGCTTAGAGATTGAAATCTCGTACAAATGCAAACACTAAACAAAATGTTAGGTCTAGAAGTAGTAAGATAAAGAAGTGAACCATTAATACTTCTGTAAAGTTTTTGGTCAACTTTCTTTCCTCCTTCATCTTTATCTAGCTTCGAAGAACTAGACATTGGTATCTCAATCTTTTTGCAATTCTCCAATCCGAACTTTTTAACAAATTCTTTTGCATATTTTTCTTAGTGAATGAACATTCCTTCCTTCAATTGTTTTACTTGTATTCCGAGAAAGAAGGATAATTCATTCATCATGCTCATTTCAAATTCGTCATGCATAGACTTAGAAAACTTCTTGCACATGTTTTCGTTAGACGATCCAAATATAATATCATCAACATAAATTTGAACAAGCAGAAAGTTTTTACCTTCCCTTTTAATAAATAAGGTAGTATCCACTTTTCCTTCGACAAAACCATTTTGCATTAAAAACTTACTTAACATGTCGTACCAAGCTCGAGGTGCTTGTTTTAAACCATAAAGAGCATTTTTCAGTATGAATACTGAATCTGGTTTCTTTGGATCTTCAAATCCATGAGGTTGTTCCGCATAGACTTCTTCTTGGATAAATCTATTTAGGAATGCACTCTTGACGTCCATTTGGAATAACCTAAAAATTTTATAATAGGTAAAAACAAGTAATAATCTAATTGCTTCTAACCTAAGTCTTTTTGTTAAACACTCCATAGGCTTTGCTGGTGGTTGAATATCCAAGGAAGATTCATTCGTCTGATTTCTCTACAAACTTACCAGTTCGATCATTTGCATTTTTCAAAACAAAACATTTGCAACCAAATACATGAAAGTAAGAAACAATTGGCTTCTTTCCTTTGAATAACTCATAAGGAGTTTTCTCCAAAATAGGCTTTAAAAAGACTCTGTTAATAATATAGCATGCTATAGAAACTGCTTCAGCCCAAAAATGAGAGGAAATACTACTTTCTATTAAAAGAGTTCTTGCCATCTCCTGCAAAGATCTATTATTTCTTTCCACAACTCCATTCTGTTCTAAAGTGTATAGAGAAGAAAAAAACATGCTGAAAACCTGATTCATCACAAAATTTTGCAAAGTCTTGATTTTCAAACTCACCTCCATGGTCTGTCTGTATGCTTGAAATAGTATATCCTTTCTCATTCCGAACTTTCTTAGCAAACTTTGAAAAGTAAGAAAATGCTTCAAACTTACTTGCCAGAAAGTAAACCCAAGTGAATCGTGAATGGTCATCAATGATTATTAGATAGTATCTCTTTCTGCCTAATGCTTCTAATTCTAGTTGGCCCAAAGAGATTCATATGCAGAAGCTACAAAACACAATTAGTAGAAACCTTATTCAATGGTTTAAATGAACTTCTAACATGTTTTCCCAATACACATGGTGTGCATAAGTCCAATTTTTGAAACTTCAGGTTGGGCAATCCTCAAACGAGATTCTTAGAAGAGATCTTGGCAATATGCTTCATATTGACATGGCCAAGCTTTTGATGCCAAAGATTTGCTTCATCTTGTATTGAAATTAGACATTGAGACTTCTCCGGTTTTATGTCCAGAAGATAGATGTTCCCATGTCTTCGTCTAGTAAAAGATTGTGAAAGAACTTTGCTAGTTCCCGAACATATTCCTTCTTGAAAATTGATCTTGAATCCAGTGTCGCACAATTGACTGATACTAAGCAAATTGTAATTGAGTCCTTCCACTAAGGAAACGTTGTTGATTATGAGATTTCCAATTTTTACGGTTCCACATCCAACAATTTTTCATTTTGTTTCTATCAAAAGAGACTTTTCCACTATTAACTTGCATAAGCTTTATAAAACAGCTTTAATCTCCAGTCATATGCCTTGAACAACCACTATCCAAATACAATTTAACCATTTTCGTGATAGTGACTGTAATTGAAAAAGAAACTCAAGCTTTCTTTGGTACTCACATTTTCTTGGGTCCAGACAAGTTAGTGCAATAAGTAGTCTTTGTCCATTCCTTCTTAACAGGTCTCCAAGCCATAGGACATTCTTTCTCAAAGTGTTACGAGCTGTTGCACTTAGTACATTTGAAAGCACTTCGCCCAACGGGTTTTACAAAGACTTTATGAAAACGATTTCTATAAAAAAGTTTTTGTAGGCCTTTGTTTGATTCTTTCTTTCACTTTTGGAAAATCAATTAAAGGAATAGTTTCAGAAGTCATTCCCAAGCCTGATTTGTTAAAGTAGGGTCTTTGTACTGAAATAATATTTTCTAATTTTTCAGATCCTATAGAAAACCTCTTTGAAATATTTGAAATGTCATTTTTCAAAAATGTATTTTCTTTTGAAAGAGAGTCTGCATTTTTCTTTAATGTAACAAAACTTTTATCTAAATTTTCAAACTTTTCTTTGCATAAATTTCATGTTGCTTCAGTGTAGAATTCTCCCTTTTTAGCTTGGAAATCCTCTTGAGAGAGGTTTTGAGATGAAGACACGGTTCGTTAGTGTATTTCGAGACTTTAGTAGGGATTTTTAAGTCACCTCAATTTCACTATCTGAGTCTGAGTCTGTATCTATTTTGGAGTATGAGTCTGATTCTGATTTTTCCATTAGACAAATATTGACATAATCTTCGTCACTTTCTTCACATTCAATATCACTCCATGTCTCGCCTTAAGAGCTTTCTGTATTTCTCAGCATTTCCTTTCTTTTTCTTCAACATGGGACAGTTGGGTCTGATGTGCCCCTTTTTCTTGCATTCAAAATAGATCACATCTTTATTGGATTCGTCATCCTCAATTGATTTGTTTTGAGACTTTTGAGTGCTTTGTTTCTTCCAATTGAATCGTCTTCTTGTTTTGTTCAGTTTCCTGAACCTTTTTATCATAAGGGCTAGCTCTTCATCATCCATGTCATCTTTAGAGTCTGTAACATCATAATCATCGTTAGATTTCAAAGCAATTGATTTCTTACCTTTGGGATCTTCTTCTACATTGATTTGCTCCACTTCATAGGATTGAGGTGTGCCAACCAATTCGTCTACAGACAGTGGCATGATCTTTTGTGTTTCCCTTATCGAAGTCTTTACATGATTCTAGTCTTTGGAGAGTCCACGCAACAACTTGTTAACCTTCATGGGTCCTGAGATTGGTTGTCCCTGATACTCTAGACCATTTACAATTTCTGTAAAATGACGAAGCATGTCAGTAATAGATTCTCCTGGCTTCATCTTGAAGGCTTCATACTGCCCGAGTAGAATATTAATCCTTGTCTCATTTACTCGGTCAGTTCTTTCATAGGTAATATGCAACATGTCCCAAACTTCTTTGGTTGTTTCACAAGAAGATATTCTGTTATACTCAGTAGGAGACAATGCACAATATAAAGAATAAATTGATTTTGCATCAAGAGCTTGTCTCTTAGTTATTTCTTCTTGAGTCATCTCGCCGACGTCTATAACTTGTTTTCCCCTTTCTGAAAATGATGTAGCCTTAGGAATAATTCTTTTTTCTACCACATCCCATTCCAGAGGATCTTTCGATCTTAGGAATGCCTTCATCTTGTTTTTCCATATGTTGTATTCCTTTCCATCGAAATAGGACGGTCTGGTGTTGCTTTAGCCTTCAACCAAACCTGGAGCCAACATACTAGCCATGGATCTTTAACTCAGAAGTAAAAAATGCTTCAATTAATTGAATACATAAGCTCTGATACCAATTGATAATGCTAGTATAAACACCTAGAGAGAGGTGAATAGGTGTTAAAGAAGTTTTTGCAAGACTTAACAACTTAACTCAGCTTATAATAAAACAGTAGATAAACGATTGTAAACTGATATATAAGACTGCAAAACAAGTAAATAGATTAGGGAAAGAGAATTGAGACACAAGGTTTATAGTGGTTCAGCTTAGACCAAGCCTACGTCCACTCTCCTGCACTAATAGCCCACCGGCTGGATTCCACTATGAATCAAAAGAGATTTTATGGTATCACGTCCTTGATTCCATAGTGTAGAGACTCAGCTACACTTCCTCAAGGTCTCACAAGAATTTGATCACTCTTTTGAATACAATTTAAGCTCGACAAATTGTAATAGCAAAGAACTATGAGTTTTAGACTTTAGAATTTTTCTTTCATACACACACTCGAATAACTTGAGCGTCCTTCTTATATACTCCTCCATGCCATCATAACCGTTAGCACATTCCAAATGAGTTCTTCCAATCTACCTGTTAGATAGAATCAATTAGGAAGATCTCAAGTTATTTAAGGAATGTAATGATAGCCCATCAATCCTGCTCGCCCATACAATTCGAATCTAGGTTTTCATCAGTAGAACCTTCCAAATATTCTTCGCCATTCAACAGATCTATTTATTCAAGTTGATTTCAATAAAAATAATTGATCACGAGATGCTATCTCCAGCCGTGAGATCTCTTTCAACCGTACGAACTAAATCCTTAAAGATATATTTGTATCTGGATAAGCCTTCTTGATCGGATAAATCTTTTCTTCAACAGTTTGGAAACTATCGGTGAGGGTAAACTTTAAATCTTGAGTCTGGAGGTCTTCAGACTTTGACAATAGAGTCTTCAAGTCTTCAGACTAGACTAATTAAAATATTTTGTCAACTTCAAAACAGATAAGGAAGTTTTCTCCATCACATGTCAGCAGGGGTCAGAGTATTCTCACAAACGGTATGGCTTTACCAATATGAGAGGTCTTTGTTGAGACCGTAATGTAGGCTTGGTCAACGGCTTATCAAAGGGAACCATCATGGTCAAGGCTCCTAAAAGAACTGCCGCGTGATCATCTCCTGGTTTACCAACCAAGAACCCTGCAAAAAGGGATAGAATAATCTTGCTCGTACTTCTCCAAGCGATGCTTATAGACATATAAAATCCTACGTTAATTGAAGTGTCATAGTCTGAAGAGACTTTTATAATGGGATGTAATGTAGGCTTGACTCAAGTGAGAGTTGGTGATTGCCCTAGCATTGTCATTGGTCCTTCTTCTCATAGCCAGAAATTTTCTTTACAATAGCCATTTTGTTTAGGAGTACCAATCACCAAAAATTCACTTTTTGTTAGAGGGCATCGGCCTTGCTTTTACCAAGCACATTGTTTTTTTTATGCCTTAAGTTCTTTTAATTCAATTTTCTCGTTTAGGGGCATTGACTTTGCTTTTATTAGGTACACTGTTTTTTCATGCCCATAGTTTTTTTCATTTTTGTTATTTGAGGAACTGGCCTTAGCAAGTTTAAACAAAACACTGCTATTAGACTCTTATAGTTTTCATCTTTAGTTAGTGCTCCAAATCCTGCCGCTTAGATAGCAGTAATTCTTGCTTTGCCTTCACATGAGAATGAAATTACAAACTCAATTGAGATGTACAATGAATACAAGTACATAGAGAATGAATTGCTCTTTGTCATACTAGGGCATTTAGATTATCGTGAGTGTTCAATATGCAATATAGATACCCGAAGATTGATGCAAGTGTGAGCAATAAAATTTATATTCCTTTCCTCACCTCATGATGCCGCCTCACCTCCAATCTATCCCAGCGTCGGGTGGTTCTTGACAGGGGTATGAAAGAAGCTTCACAAGTGTATGGGGCTCAAAGGGGGTAAGCAATGGATAACTTGTAGTGTTTAGGGTAGAGAAATGAAATGACTCTCACTAATTAAGTTATCGTATCATTCGCAAGAGAACCCTTTATCCTATGGACATGGAATTTTCTGCACTCATCTTACAAGTGTATAGATAGGGGACAGTGTGTAAGATATAGCTTGCCTTTCATCATCCTGACGTGCCTCATCCAGCATGCTTGATCAGTCTTGTATCCTTCATTTAGCTGTCTATTAATATAATTCTTAGTGGAATCAGTGATTTAGACAGACAAAATTATCATGCAAAATCCATTTGGAAAACACATGCAAAATTTTAAATATGATGGAGTTTGTACTCTTAGAACAAATTAATGGTTTTTATTCAAAAAAGACCATATTAACAGCTTCAGGGGTTAATGGAATGGTATTTCCAATTGTGTGGAATTTTGAACATCAAAAGAGTTATTCACAAATGGGTGTCATTGGATTGTCCCTATTGAATAGGGAGATGACACAAGAAGGATCAACCAGGGTTGGAAATTTAATCATTGATTTGATGGGACTTTTTGCTTTTGCCCCTACAAAAAAGAAGATGTGGAAATAGATTGATCAGTAGAGCCAAGATCACATGTGAATTGAGGCCTGAAAGGTTTGTATCATATGCTTTGGTGATATTAAGGCGCCATTTCGTTTGGGAGAGCTTATCAAAGTCTAACAGGTCTCTCATTGACTTGTTATCTATATCTTTGCCGATCAGGTTCCCGTAACAAACAAGAGGGAACGTGTCAGTCATGAACTCTTTCGAGAGTTGAACAGCTAGAAGTGATACAACATTACCCTTCACTGGTTTGTAGGTGATTGAATAGACTTGAAGTATGAGAATGACACAAAGCCCTACATCTTTCCTTTTGTTAGGTTAATTATTCTCCTATTTTTGCAGTCGTCGGAGAAGCAAAAAAATTTCATTAGTGTTTACAGATGGCAACTAGTTGCCATTTATGAGGATTGAGCCCTAGTCGTGTATGGGCCGCTTCATCTCTTATACTACTAGGAAGAGGGGTTGATAGTGTTCATGGGCATTCACTTACCTAGCCAAATCGGCTCTTGGATGGCATGTCCTTCCGCATCCAATAAGGTGAATTCAATATAGGTCATTTTCATATATTTGCTTGACCAGTATCGATTTACTCAAATTAACTCATTGAGTTTGGTTCTTGAATCCCGATACTTACTATCAATAGGGGAAAGTATGTTAGAAGTGAGTTCAGAGAGTGGGAGTATTAGGATACCAAATTACCCTTCCCTAAAGTTCGTATTTGCCAACTCCTAGGGATATTTGAATGTTGATGACGGCATTTTGTCTTGACACGGGTCAATGTCTCTTTCAATTGGCCCTCCTCATTCATGGCCATGTGTGTACGCGATTGATGGTCGTTCATTCATCTTCAATGCCTTCCTTCTGTAGAATTTTTCTTCTGTCTTTGACTATAGTAACATTGGGCAAAGTCATGTATCTCAAGCTTCCATGGAACCTAAGATGGTCAATCAAAATATCCAGTTTTTGGATGGCAATCACTTCTTGGGAGAGTATGCGTCTGGAATAAGAAGTGAGGTTTCCAGGTTTTAAAGTCATCATCTAAATAGGGGACTAGAGATTGCCTCAACTGTTTGGATTTCCTCCCTATTGACAGTAGCCAATTCAAGGGAAGAGAAGAGATTCCTTCCCTGTGCTTCTTCGCTTGTCAAAGCTGGAAATTCCTTTAATGAAATCGCAACATCTAGTTGCTTAGGCACGCGGTGCAAAGAAGATATTGTTTTAACTTGAGAAGGAGTCTGATAGGAGCAAGGTGGAGTGCGTAGAGCTCCTAAGGATGGCTCGCAAATTGGGAAGGCTAAGAGTAGCATGGAGGAGGCTATCATGCCCTAAGCTATCATGGTATGTATGCTTCGAGTTCAACCGTATACCTATGCCTATTACGTCCCGTCCTTCGCTTCCTATAAATAGAAGAGATGAGATGTTGTTTCCAAAATTACATTCAGGGAATAAGACTTACCCTTTTTTTGAAATGGGATGATCTTTTATGTTTGCCCCATGCCTTCTTGAAAGAATGTCTTTGAATTCGGCGAGTTCACATGATGTGCCAGCTTCAAATGCCCCCTGTCACACTAAGTCAATAGGGATGGAGATGATATTCTAAAACACGAAGTGAATAAGTCAAAAAAATAAACTGAATTAATTGTAACATCTTGTTTTGACAAAAGCTTTTGGTAATGAAATATTTTTTGTTTTCAGAAGTATATATTTCTTAGGGGGGGGGAAGCATGAGGAATCCCAGCCCTCGGTGTTCTCCTTGGATGACATTTTCTTTTCATGGTTGGATAGCATCATTGGCCTGGTTTAGAATACCACCTCATGCTCTTGAAACAAAATATTAGAGCCGTACATTAGAATATTGGAATGAAAAAAGCAATAGTAATACACTAGACAGGATAGAAAACATGAAATTATAAAAACTGTCAAAACCCATGAAAACTTCTATGAAAAGAAGCATTATGATAGTGCTAATTCTGAAATCAAGTGCCTTTGGGTTCTTCACCTCCAATGAACTCGAAGTATTTGCATAAGAGGATCACTTTATTGAAGCTATGGAAGTGTAATCCATGCAACCAGCAATGATGCTTGTGGGGTAAAGCTTTCATGAATAACTTCATCATTTTTTCTTAGACTAGTTGAGGGTAGGTTTATATTATAAAAGCCTCCCATCTTTCTGTATATGCCTGAAAATCCTCCACTGGTCTTCTTTTGAAGTGCACCCAGTTCTCGCAAGGTAGTTCAGTTCCAATCTAGCTTTGGTATTGATGTAGGAATGTGGAAAATAGCTCATTCCAATCCTTCATGAGGTAGATATTTTCCATGACAAACCATTACAATGCAAGCCCTGTAAGACTTTCTTGGGAGGCTTGAGTTGTGAATGATGTCGGGTTATAGTGCCGACTCATTTCAACGTGGAAATATTGCAAGTAGGCCACGGGGCAAGTTGTGCCATTATACTTGCAGAGATTAGGTACCCTCATTTCTTTAGGGGTCATAATCCTATGAAGGCGAGATGGGCTCATTGTGTCTTGGCTATGCAATTAGTTTTCCCATTGCATATTTATTGCGATTGTGAATTATGTGGCTTTAGGAAAGCTAGACTCTACTGAGATCATTTCATGGCTTTCTTCTGGGTTGAAATCACCAAACGAGGATGAGGTGTTTACATCATCCTTATGGTCAAGTGACAAGCTTAGCAGTTCATTGGGAGATAAGTCATGACGGATGGAAGTTTCCTCTTCTAACATGCCTTGGATCCTGTGTGTGGGTGGCAGGCAGTCATACGATGAATGACTGATTTCATTTGTATAATACCGATAGTCCTCAAGATTGTACCCTAGGGACTGATAGCCCTCGGGATTGTACCCTAAGGACTGATAGCCTTCAAGATTGTACCCTAGGGACTGGTAACCTTTAGGATCATACCCTAGGGGATGCTCGAAGTCTTGGTGCGGTGATTCATTGATTGTCAAGTTTTGCCTACATTCAGTGGCAGGAGTTGACTTGAATTGCTTAGATTTTCTTTTCTTGACTCATAGTCCAGACCTTTTGAGTAAAGCCCTTCGTTTCACTAGCTAGACTTTGTCAAGGGGACTGGGAGATGGCGGAGCTTTGCTCCCTAGGTTAATGGGGGTCGATGTTCTTTGGACCCTAGCTCCTGTCGTAAGCCTGGGAAGCTACATTGTCATGCCTCGGTCTTAAATTGGTTTTATGGCATTAACCTCGTATGTGGGTTCCTTACCTTTCCTAGTGGGAAGCTTCTCAGTAGTAGGATATTACCTTATTGTCCATTTATCATGCAAGGTTACATTGATATCTTCTTCTGTGCGCCGTAGGTCAAACTGGGCAGTTGGGCTTCTCCTTGATATGGCATGTATTCTTTAAAACATATTACTCCTCATTTCTGCGACCATCGGCTCTTCGTAGAGTAAGGCGATGTCGGCATTGATGTTAACATCATATTCTTGTTCTTGGCAGAAAGCACGAGTTAGTTCTCCCTAAGTCTTAAGGAGACTAATCTTCCTGACAATGTACCACTACAAGGCGAGGCCAGTTAGGTTTGATTGGTACGATTGAATCATCTTTTAGATTAGGTAGACCTGCAAGTAGGCCTCTAGGCGAGAGGTATTGGCGTACCTCTCGCATTTAGGCACTTCGAGCTCTTCAAGGATCTTAATGTCGGTATAATTAGACAAGTCTGTGGGTTCTTACCCTTGCAGCTGGTTAAGCTTTTTTATGATCTTTACAAACTATCTATTTTGTTAGTTATCCTATGGCAAATTTGCAGGTTTCATGAGGGTGTTTAAAGCAGTTACCGAGTTGGACTTGGCTTGAGTGGACTCCATTTTATATGCAGCCTATTCCCAAATCCCTTTTCATATGCTCTGCTTGCTTGTTTAGTTGATTTCGCTAACTAGGTGAGAGACTGATGGCCTCAGTCTTGTTAGGATATGATAGTTGTGGATGTAGGACTTGGAGGCGTGATATGCCTTTTCCTACCCCTCAAGCCCTTCAGGTATCACGATTCTTTTGTGATGGCACTTGCTTTATGTTTCCTCAATGATAGAAATCTTGAATGCATAGTCACGGCTTTGATGGGTGAAAAAAAGAAGAGAGACCTTTGTCTTGAAAGGCAGTGGGATCTCTTGAAGGGCTCTTTACTGTCGCACCACCCTATATGGATAGTAGGGAGTGGCACCGATGAGGCCGAGCAGCGGAATCGAATTGCAGTGTTTATAGGCAAAGCAAGCTCTCTTTTCATGGAACCAACCAGCACACCATAAGCCTCAAGAGCCAGGTTCCATAGAAAATTTATCCAATTAAAACAACTTTGGTGGGGAATGTATGGTCTTAGAACCACAAATCTTTGTAGCGGATTTTTGAAATCATTTGTTTCGGATGATTGTATGAGGCATCGAAATTTGTTTAGATGAGAAAAGAACCAGACCTACAAAATTTTGCCCCCTTGAGACCTAATCAACTTCCCATGCCATACTTATGACGTCTCTTTGATGGGGGAAAATGATGGACCTGAAAAAGACCAGGAGGAAAATCTCGTTTTTTTTTTTTTTTTTTTTTTTTTTTTGGTCATGGGTTGATTTTCAAAACAAGCAGTCAAAAATGCTAGTGGACAGATATTATGGTCGGTTTCAAGAATTTGTCTCATAACATGAACTTAAGTTTTTAAAACCCGCGCTAACCCACGAAGGGGGTCAATGCCTATTGGTGGCCTAACAAGCTTGTTCTCGATAGGCATTCCAATGATGTTGCTGTATTATTCCAGAGTTGAGGTTAGCTCGAACCCACCAAACATAAAAGTGGATGTCCTCGGGCACCATAAATATGTAGGACTTCCTGATGAACATGGATTTGGAACAATGATAGAAGATGACCGACTTTGACTTTTACATGCTCTTGGGCAAATTGGTCCAATTGACCCCCACCATCTAAAGAGCTTTGCTTTGGGGGCAAGAATAAACTGGATATCATCTCCTCTCATCATATATAAACTAGGACTCGAAAAACCTACTGAAGTTGTCATGGGCCAATAAAAAGGAATTGAGTAAAAAAGTAAAGAAATTACTTTGCTTTTAAAGAAAATGGCAAGCACAGAGACATACGCATGATATGTGCAACTTGATGTCTAATTGAGAAGGTTTGTTGAAATTAAAAATGTGTCTACCTATCACAGTCTCGCGCTGGCATCATACCCCATTAACCTCAGCTCTATCTAAAGAAATTCCGGTAAAAGAAATGCAACCTCTACCTCGCAATCTCACGTTCAAGATTATATCCTTCTTAACACCATCCTAAATATCCTATGGTGATCCAGGTTCGGCGGCTGAGTTGTGTGTGCCACTTGTAATGCTAAAATAGTAAAGCATGCATAGCAATTCATAATCACGAAGTATTTTAACAAAATTAAAAACAGGCCTTTAAGCTACTGATCTGCATAAAAGAAAGAAAGAAGAAAACCCAAGTCTGTAAAGCGCTTAAACAAGATAAAACGGCCTAAGTCCTTTAAAATGTCCCCAGCAAAGTCACCAAGCTGTCGCGGCCTCTTTTTTCAGTGCCCGATTATGCGAGCACCAGCGGAGGCTAATGGTTTGGCTAGGTCTATGAGGCTTAGCCTGGGCTCTCCCAAGCCCACCAATTCACGACTTAATAGTTTGATATTTTAACCTATAAGTTAATTTTAAAAGGAGTTGTCATTAATCAATTTGGGGTGTGTTGATTAGAAACCAAGCAAAATGTTGGGAGGAAGATTCGCTCCTGCGCAACTAGAGAAATTAGGTTCGGGAACTTGATTACACGAGTTAATTATTAACGTCCTTCCGGTACCTAATCTTGTTTAAACTCTAAGGCTTTTTGGATTTTTGAGTGGGTTTCCATACATTTGTGAAGGAAAAACATTTTTTGGGGTTTTTTTCTATTTATTGAACATCAAAGGCATTTTTTTGAATTTTGGATTTTTTTTAAAATATAAAAAAAAATTTGGTTTTTTCTATTTTTTGGACTTTTTAGGAAAACATAGGGTATTTTGATTTTTTTAAAATTTATTTATTTATTTATTTATTTATTTATTTATTTATTATTATTATTATTATTATTATTATTATTATTATTATTATTATTATTATTATTATTATTATTATTATTATATTGTTATATTATAAACGACCCGGGTCGGACCCTCGAGTTGGGTCCAACCCGATTTATTAAAACCAGCGGCCCAAGTCGGATTCCTGGATTGGGCTCGACCCGAATCGCCCACCAGATGGGCGTACCATGCTGGTTTGGCCCAAATTGATTCTTTTTTTCTTTGAAACAAACTAAGCTCGAAACAACCAGGCCTAGAAACACTATGCCTAAAAACTAGCCGACTCACACGTGATAGCCCAGGTTCGACCCGGCCTCGCAGTCTTGACCCGATTCTAGCCAAACCCTACATGATTGGAGGGTTTAGCCGACCCGGCTTGCGGCCACGACCTAGCTTGCTGCCTCTGCTGCTTTTGACGCGGCTACAACGGAGGTGGTGGAAGGAGCGTCCGGGCGGCGCTTCAGCTACCTTGAGCCAAAGGTTCGAGCTCTACCTCGCCCGCTTCGCACGTTCGTCGATGGCAATCACATCTCCATCCACGACTGTCAAGTATTTGGACTTAGGGAAGGGAGAGAAGACTTGGTTCGGGCCTTCTGTCAAACAGGTCGAGGACGCCGCCAAGAGGAGGGTTTCTTGGCTCGAACAGGCGACTCTAGTGACAGTGGTTCAACACGGAAAGGAAGTGAAGCTAGGACAGTCAACGGTCAGAGCTCGAGTGAGCCAGATGGCCGTAAGCTCTGGCTTGACCTGCCTAGAAGCAAGGCAACAAGAAGGGGGGTTGGGGATGCTCACCAACTTCAAGGCTACCGGCTGGAGGTCGTCGGGGCCATAAGGGTGGTTTAGTCACGGTGGGGACCCGTTGGGTGTGGCCACCGACAGCCTTCTCTCAAATCTAGCGCTAGCCCTATTTATAGGTGTCGGGGGCGATTAGCGGAGGCTAGGCCAATGGTCCTTGGTGCATTGACCGGCCTTCCTTTGCCGGCTGAACCAACGTCAATCCTTCCCCTTACACAAAGGCCTACTCACCATCAATGATGTATACTCACCGCCTATGCCGTACTTCACTATCCCCTCCTGCGCATGTCCACTTCCCCTACACGTGTTGTAGAGACGAGGAAGAAGACAAATGGGGACAGGGGCCGTGCCGGGTCGCACGGGTTGGGCCGTGGGGTCCCACACGAGGGAAGAAGGGGCTGGGCGCAGAGACCCAACCCCATGTGGCTACTTCTTTTTTTCTTTTTTTTTTGTTTTTATTTTTTGGTTATTATTATTATCCGAGAAAAAAGAGAGAAATAGAGATGAATGGATACAAAAAGAAATTAATGTATAATTAAAAAATCTAATCAAAATTTAGGTGTCAACAATGATGACGTAACGGAACACCACATGTCAAAGCCAAAGATCAATGATGAAGAAACAACCTTGATCGTAAAAATAGGTGGGAATAGTTAAAAAGGCACTAAACTCGAAAAAGGAGCAGTTAATACTTGATGGACAAGTCATGACACTATTATTGAACAAGTATGGATAAGGCGATTCGGCATGAAATTGGAGCGATTCTTGAGGAGAAAGTAAGGGCATGTTTGGTAACATTTCTGTTCCACCAAACAATTTTTAAACATAAATAGTTTTTTTCTATTTCTATTTCCGAGAACAATTTCTGAGTATAAAAATGCGTTTGGTAACGCAAAAAAATTTTATTCAGGAATAGAAATGTGTTTGGTAAACTTGTATAATTTTGTTATTTCTTTTAATTTTTCAAATTTTTTTTAATTTTTTTATTTTGTTTCTTCTTTCTTCTTTTTTTTTTCCTTTTTTTTCCTTCTTCCTCCTTTGTGGCTGATCACCAGCTACGGCGGCTACCGGTGACCAGCTGAGCGAGGTCTAGTGGGCTTTTCAGACCCTCACCAAGCCATTGCGAGGGCCGGCAAGCTCGTTGGAGCCTCACTGGTGGCCTTAGTGGCTAGGTGAGCCTCGCTAGGCCACCGACAAGGCTCGACCTCTCTCAAGTAGCGAGGTCGTCCTTGGCCTCACCTTGGCTGGGCGAGCTCGAGCTCCCCAGATTTGGCGAGGCCGAACCTCGCCCATCCACAGCGAGGCTCGGCGTTGCCGAGGCTTGCGATGCTCGCGAGGTCGCCGGCCATGGCCAAGGCCGGCGACCGGCCAAAAGGAAGAAGAAGGAAAGCAAAAAGAAGAAAAAAAAAGAGAGAAAATTTGTTTTTCGGAATTGTTCCTAGGAACAAGAAGCAACTCTTTTTTATACTTTTTGTTTCTGTTCCAAATCTGTTCCTAAGAGCAAAAAAAATAGACTTTTTATTCTCAGGAACAAAAGTTTTACCAAACATGTTTATATTCTTTTTTTGTTCCCCGAAACAAGAGAACATAATTTTTTTTCCAGGAAACAGAAACACTTTTTGCCAAACAGGGCCTAACTAACTAATTGATGGTTACCAAGTTAGCTTATAAATATCACAAGCTATCCAATAGACAACCCCCAAAAAAAAAAAAAAAAAAAAAAAAAAACAATGCACAAAACTACTTTATATTGCATTTATCTTTACTTAGCTTTAGTCTAACAATAGTTTAAGATTCATGTCATAGATTCAATTCCAATGAGTGACTATATCCCGGGAATTGCTGTCAATTAGATTCCAATGCTAACCCATTGTCCAGCATTATTGATTAGATTCCAACATTATGTTCATGCACGCATTTAGGTATAGTGTATATTAGGTGTTGTCCACACTATCCAGCATCATTGATTAGATTCTGACATTGTGTCTTCGTATGTATCTTGGATTGGTGTCTACTAGATGTTGTCCACACTATCTAGCATCATTAATTAGATTCGGACGCTATGTCCTTAACTTAGTAGAAGGTAGCGCTTTATCAAGCATCTTGTTCATATTCAGTGTTGTCGAAGTGCCTTCGTTATTGTATAGATTACTTTACTTTTAATGGACTTTGATTATTTTAATGATGTCATTAATTGGGTTTCAACATTAATTATTGTTGTTATCGAACATGTGATAGGTCAGCTACTTCTTTGATTTTGAGATTATAAGGTGTATAGTCTCATTCACATTTGACCCTCTCTGTTTAAAGGTAATACAAAACCTGAGTCTCCTTCAATAAAAAACTAAAATATAACACTTGATGGAAGATATTTTGTTACAGGATCGAAAATTGATGAAACAAAGTTATAGAAAGAAAATTGTCATTGTTGTAACTCTAAAAACTTCTCTACAATTCATAACAACTTTTTTTCATCAGGATATTTCATCGCTGGCTCTTGCAAGTTGTCTTTGTTTGGCCAAAAGGAAGAGTAGTATTTGTCTATAAATTTTTGGCCCTTTATTACCTCATTTGGAGAGGCTTCCTACCTTCCAATACACTGCCGGGGCCAAAATAACGGACTCTACACTTACAAATGAATTGAGTGGTTATAACATGAACCATGCGGGTGTGAATCCCATATAATTACTCTTAGAAGAATAGCCGTGAAGGTCACTTCTTCCCACCGTATTGTGTAGAAAAAAAAGGCATGACGTACTAGTCACTACTAAGCAAAATTTTTCAATCCTTCGATTCTACGACCTACTTTCCACTAGTGTTAATTCATAATTTGGAGTTTGGATCTTTAAACAGCAAGAAGTCTCATTAAATTATATGATCATTTTTCATGCTAAAATCTGCAGTTCATCCTCTTTTAGGTTTAAGAGATTGATATTCTTTTAAAATTTTTACTTCTTGTGAAAGAAAAAAAAGAAAAAAAAAACTCATACACAGTGTCAGTAAATTTGTATTTAATTTGAAACTGCGAGTGTTCCGGGAGATTATTTCAATTAATTACGAACATGCTTCAAATGAATAAAATATATATTACTATTCTCTAATGACTGAACTTTCTAACACGCTATAACTCATCTCAACAAGCGGCATTACCCTCTTATTCAAAAATATTAATACCAAAAAAAAAAAAAAAAAAAATGATTGATGTTGAATCGAACCATGCAAGTAAAAGGCTTTTAACTCTCAGAGTAATTTGAGCTCGTGGGAAGCAAATACAATTTGTTAATGAACAAATGACTCGCTCAACTAATGGTCCCCCTTCAATGATCACAATGTACAAATTCCCTAATGGGTATGTTTATTATTTGCCCTGGAGGCAATATACTCAACGAGTCTTGTTTTCCATATATATGGAGATGTTGCATACTAGAATATTGTACCGTACAATTTTAAGACGCTTGATCATAATCAAGTACAAGACGTTGTGAAATATGATGTTTTACATTTGTCCACACTTTCGTCATGCGTCAATTTTATGCGATGCCTTTATCGGCAACAGAGTGAGAGGTACTTTCTTGAACACCGCTAGGTCAGCCCCTTCTTCCATGTTCACATCTCCTTCTCTCATTCCCTTCGGCAATTCCCAATCGAAGGAGTGCAAGACATTGGCAAGCGCTAGCTCGATCATCGCCGTGACCATTGACATCCCAGTGAGGGCCCTCATTGCCTCACTCTCGTTGCGAAGGCCTTGGGGGATAGCCCAAAGCTGGCAAGGCCCCGATATCCTCGCCTAAGGCCCCGACAGCCTCGCCTAAGGCCTTTACAGCACCTCACCCAATTTGGGGGAGGGTTTCATGGCCGGCGAGGATCGTCGATGACCCTCACTGGCCCTAAAGAAAAAAAAACGAAAAGAAGGTTTTAGCACTCCTACTGTTCTTATCTCGAAAATTGTCTTTGTTGGAACTCTAAAACTTCTCTAGAATTCGTAACAACCTTTCTCCAGTAGGATTTTTCACCACTGGTTTGTGCAAATCAAGTAATATTGGCTTTGTTTGTCCAAGAAAAAAAGTAATATTTGTTTAGAAATCCTAGATCTTTGTTACCTCATTTGGAGACACTTATAGGTTTGTAATGCACTAGTGGGGTCATAACGAAGGACTTTATACCTATAGATGGACTGGATAGTTATAACCAAAACCAAACATTTTATTACGGTTGTGAAATTCCTTATGGTAACTCTTAGAGGAATAGTTGTGATGATCGCCTTTCTCCACTATATTGTGAAGAAAAAGAAGGCTTGGCTAAGTAGTCACTACTAAGAAAAAGTTTTCAATCATCCGATTCTACAAATCACTATTCACTTATGTAAATCTATAATTTGGAGTTTGGATCTTAGAAGGCAAGAATGCAAGTGATAATGTAATTCTTTTCGCAGAAATTCAAAAAAAATAAAAATAAAAATCTTAAATTTTCATGATTTAGTTATGATGAGAGGGATGAAGACATATCTTTATCCATGACAATAACCTTGAAAAGAAGAATTGTTAAAGAAACAAAAGAAAATGGAGAAATTTGATTTTTCTCCCTTAATCCACTTTTTTCTTGACGTATTTTATCCAATGGAAGATTAAATACAACTTTTCGTTATCTTGGGTGGAAAGAGAGACATACTCTATTTATATAGTGTATCAGTATGTGCTTTCCATCTAAGTACATTATATCTTCATAAGAGCCACATCTTTTCATAAAAATTGTAACTTCTCAAAAGAATTGCACCTCTTCATAAGAATTGCATCTCTTCACAGAAGTTGTAACTTCTCATAAGAGTTGCAACTTTTTATAGCCAATACATTTTAGCACTTAAATAAATATAAAAATATTAATTAATACTATCATGTGGGCCATGATTATTCTTAGGGATAAGTGCTGCATAAATCCTAAAACTTATCATGAAAATGCAATCGAGTCCTAAAATTTGCAAAAAATACAATCAAGTCCTAAAATTTGTCAAATTGTTTCAATCGAGTCCTAAAGTTATCACCGTTAGCCTTTTTTTGTTGAAAATGCTAACGTGGCATTTTAAATAATTTTTTATTTTCCACGTGAAAATTTTTAATTATTTTTTATTCATTTTAAATAATTATATTTAAAAACTAAAAAAATTAGATTTATTCATTTTATCTTATTTTCACCAAAAACTAAAAACAAAAAGTTAAAAATTTTATTTTAAAAATTTGTTTTAAAAAAAATCAGCGGCTCGTCTCCGCCCGCCGCCACCGCCCATTGTCGGAGGGGCCGGGCGACGGTCGCCGACCCTAGGCAAGGGTGGTCAGCCCTCGCCCGGGCGAGCGATGGTCACCGACCCTCGCCTCGGGGCCGATGAGGCCTGTTGAGATTTGGCAAGCCTCGCCGACCCCGAGCAAGGGCCGACGAGGCCTCACCTAGGGCAGGTGACGATTGCCAGCCCGGCCTAGGACCAAGCGAGGGCCGGCCACCCCGCCCAAGGCCGGCAAGCGTCGCCCGGCCCCTCCGGCGATGGGCGGCAGCAATGGCCGCGACAGCGGCGAGGGGGAGAGGAGCCGCTAATTTTTTTTTTTATAAACAATTTTTAAAAATAAATTTTTTAACTTTTCTTTTTAGTTTTTGGTGAAAATAAGATAAAATGAATAAATCTATTTTTTTAAAAAATGAATTAAAAAATCCACGTGGAAAATAAAAAATTATTTAAAATGCCACATCAGCATTTTTTACGGAAAAAACTAACTTGTTAACTTTAGGACTCGATTGAAACAATTTGAAAAGTTTTAAGACTTAATTGCACTTTTTACAAGTTTTAGGACTCAATTGCATTTTTGTGACAAGTTTTAGAACTTCTACAGTACTTGTCTCTTATTCTTACAAAGAAGTATCATTAAATTACATGACCATTTCTTATGAAAAAACATGCTACTCCTGCTATTTTAAGTTCAATATATTGATATTCTTTTAATACATTTAATTCTTGTGAAAAAACAACTAATATGTAGTTTCGGTAAATCTGTATTTAATTTGAAAGTGCCTATGTTTTGGAAGACTAATATTTAATTATGAGTATGCTTCTAACGAATAAAGCTATTTTACTATTCTCGAATGGGTGAACTTGCTAATGACACGCTACCACTCATCTCAACGAAGGGCATTATCTCTTTATTTGAAAATTTTACATCCCAACAAAATGTTAATTGTTAAATCACCCCCATGCAAGTAAAAGTGTTTTGTCAGAATTTTTCCGTGACGAAATATCTTTTATTGAAAGCTGTTCCCGACTTTTATTTAAAGAAATCAGGATTTTGCGGCCAATTCCAAATTGAAAAAAAATTGTTATGACTAGATTTATCACCTAGAGGATAATGAATATGTGATTATGTGGCACCCCGAACCACCTTAGGTCACACAGGCACCTAATGCTACACCTAATCATATCTTTTTGTAGAAGCGTCGTAAAATCATAGACCTTTTTTTTTTTTTGAAAACGGTCCCAGCGCGACTCATTAGCAGAAGCAAAATATGATATCGCCATCTCTCCCTCCATCAACCATGATACAATTGCACACCACTAAACATCATAACAAAAGACAAAGTCATGACACTTTATTTACATATTTTTCAAGATGGGTTTCCTTGGGTTGGTACATCAAAAGAAAGGCTAGGACATGTAGCCACACTCAGCCATAATCCCAAAAAGAAACACTCGACCCACTATGTCTATCGTGCAAGATCCCCCATCAACTAGTGTCGGCTAATCATCCCAAAAAGTTGCAGCTCCTACTTCTCACGCACTGGCCCTCACACCCATCCCGGTGCATCAGGTGGTGGCGGCGGCGGCGGCAACATCCCACGCATCACTCCGTCTCGATGAACATGGACGGATATGAACTCCTGAATGACAGGGCCCCTGGCCAGGCCCACATCATACATCACTAAGGCACGCACTCGAATAAATGTCAGTCCAGGAATGGTGGGACAGTCGATCTCCACACACTCGACCTCTACATCTGAAGGAAGGCCGTAATATGCCCCGCGTGACAACAGGAACCGGCATCTTGCTAAACTGAAATGTTGGTCCTTGAAGGGGTGAGTACAACGACTCAGCAGGTAAAGGACCAATAAACCACTCAATGCATCATGCCACACAATCATCACAATCATAGCATCACATGTCATTAAGGCATCCATGCACAACTTACCTTGGTATCATGCACATGTCATCATACCTCATGTACATACATCATCATATAGTCATTTCCATCATATCATACACTTACCATCATCATGTCACATGTATCATCATCATTGTTATGCATCCATGCATGTAACATCATCATCATAACACATGTACCATCATCATTACCATGCATCCATGCATGTAAGATCATCATCATAACACATGTACCATCATCATTACCGTGCATCCATGCATGTAACATCATCATTATGTCATGCATATATCATTATCATGTCATGCATTTATCATCATGCATAATTCAATTCCAATTTCATTTTGGACCGCCACATTTCTCTTTCCCAGGACCAATGTTTGCATCCCACATGTATCCAAGATACAATCAATCATCCGGCTCCCCCACTCTCCGGGCATCTCGTATCCCAACTGGCATCACGAGGACCCTCCGGCATTCAGCCATTTAAGGCCACCGGGCAACCGGCCGTACCCTTCTAGCCAGGTATCTCGCACACAAACTGGCATCATGAGGTATCCCTCGGCACAATACCTGCCAAGCTTCCGGCTCCCACACTCTCCGAGCATCTTGATACCTCTCGGTACTCCCGAGGCCCTCCGGTATCCGGCCATTCATGACCACCAGGCAACCGGCCGTACCCTTCTAGCCAGGCATCTCGACACTCCCGAGGCATCGTCAGCTCACACCTTCGATGGACTTTTCATTTATCTCAATTCTCATCTTCAATTATAGTTCAATTTTAACATGTCATGTGATGTGATGGCAATCAAGATCATATTCATCCTTGAATTCATACATGCATCTCAATTCATCACCATACATGCAGCAAGACACAATCACCCATAACAATAAAATTCACGGAGTCCATACAATATAAAATGGTCCATATTTCATGCCTCTTCAAAGTTTACAAAATTCCAGCATGTACCATTTTAGAAAAATATTTAAATTAAATATCCATATGCTTCTCAAAATCATGAAATCAAGGCATGTGATAGACAAGTCAATAAGATAACAATTTCAAGAAAAACACATGCCCAATAGAGTTCCACACAAGAAGATATAATTCACACAAATACAGCATGCAATTTCGGATAGAAACAGAATGTGCAGTTTTTGAAATAATTCGATTAAAATATCCGAACGACCTCCGAAAATTATGAAATTTTACCAAGTTATATTTAAGACACTAAAGTATATTTTTTATGAAGACATCTAGGCCAGATTAGTTCTAGATAATTTTCTATAGTCATCCGAAGTTTCCTGTTCTAGCACCGAAACGTCCAGTGTAGTTATCTCCGAAATATCGAGTTTTCACCCACTTATTCTTCTTCGTTTCCTCTGAAATCTGGATATATTTTACTTCAAGAGGTCCCCTACAACTTTCATTAAGAGATCTAACTCAAATTTCCAAATAATAGTCACCATATGGGTCCATGAAGTCTCGGGTGTCCTGTACTGTGTCTCCAGATTTACCGTCTTCAAGAGTAAGTCAGTTTACTAGGCTACACTTGCTAATTTTACTTCAAATTTGAGTATGTTAATATTTAGGATGTTCTATACAAGTTTCATGAAGAATTCGAAGAGAGATTCTTGGTAAAACTCGACATGAAACCCACAAAACTACCAAAAGGTCAGCAAAACAGTTCCAGATCTAGTGTCTTCGTAGGATGAGGGTTTGACCCCTTAAATATCCACCATTTTGTCCCAAATTTTAGTACGTTGTATTTTAAGATGTTGAATACAACATTCATGAAGGAATCAAAGTCAAAATCCAACCCAAAACATGCATGCAAGCCTCCACAAGTTTCTGGGTCAGGCGGTATTCACAAAATCAGCAAGCATATTCAAGAACAAGTCACATTCTAGCTTCAGTTTTGTCTACCCTAACATCCGAGATCTACCACCAACAAATCACACATGCAAGACACACATGCAAGAGTGGAAATCAATCCCAACTTGCCTCTAAGATCAAGCGGATGATAGCAAATGGACGGCACACCAGCGACAGACGGACGGACGACGTGCGGGCGGACGAACGGCGAGCTCCTTCCTCTCCTCCCTCTCGGTTCCTCTCTCTCACAACTCCCTCTCTCTCTCTTTGGCTTGGCCGAATTCAACCGGCCACTCTCTCTCTCCCTTTATTTCGCCAAAACTCCATCATTGGCAATGATTATTTGCCTCTCCCCAAGCCAAAGCATGTAATCTACTTTTTGCAATTTGGCCATGGCTCCATGCAAGATGGGCTTGATTCTCGGCTGGGCTTTGGGCCAACAAATGGGACTTGGTCGATGGTCACACTTCCTTGGTTCCAATGGGCCGGTCATTCAGCCCTCCAAAAGCTCAAGCCATTGGGCCTAAGGCCCAACCTAATTAAACCCACAATTTCACTTTCAATTATTCATCTTTAATTATTTCTTTTATAGATTTCAAATTTTAAATTTCACATGGCCAAGGATAAATCAATCTCATCAATTTATCCTAATAATACTAATTTAAAAACTCATGAACACAAGCCTATATCACTTAGTCTTAAGAGGAGACTAATGGCTAAAGTATAAACCATAGGTAAATTCATTACCTAATTATGGGCTTTGATACACCTTAGAGCTTGTCTTGAATTTTTGGGATGCCACAGATTATGCGAAAATGAAATAATTTAAAGAAATATTGTTGTGAATTAACTTGTGGTAATCAAGGGTGTAACATCCTAGATTTGTCAGTTCTACTTTCAATTAAATTAATCAGGCTTTTCATCGACACACCTATAGTGTTGTTCTCAGAGCTGAGCACTCTTGAGATAACTAGACAAACTGAAGAAGTCATTAAGGAATTTTAATGCAATAGACTTGAGGATTCGACCAAGAATCGACTACTCAACAATGCTCATCTACAGAGATCATTACGGCACAGATATAAGTCAATTGGAAATCCAAAATAGGTTAGTTCGACCGAGATGTGTGGTTAAACGTGGGTGACTCCACAAAATTGAGAAATTCTTATCGACCAACACTAGATTGATTTTTCTATCGTTTTGGTACCCTGTATCTGTATTTGAATTCTTAAGATTTTCACGACAACCGAGAGTCGCCAATGTATCGAAGAGGTTCGTTGTGGCTCGAAGAAAATCGACAACGGGTCATTTGCATTAAAAATTTCTAAAAACTATCCAGTAGACTAGGTCACGCTAAAAACACGCCATAATGAAATTAACCGCGAATTTGAATCCGATTTCAGAAATTGAAAGTTATGACATGTCACAAATCATTTTAGGAATGTCAACTCAGTTTTCAAAGATTTTTCTACAAACCGAGACTTTTTTGGGAAAAAATCATCGTAGGGTTGCTTTTGTTCAGGAAATGTCAATGACCGTTTTTGATCGCGCATTTGGGATGCAAGTAGGATCAATTGATGAGGAAAAATATCAATTTGATCGAGAGCTTGGTATTGGAATTTATAAAGCCAAATTGAATTGAATTGAGAAGCATTTGGTCTCTTGAAGCAAGATCAACCAAAATTCGTATGCCCCCACCACCCTTGACTATTGGACCATTTCAAGGCTTCTAGAGGAAGCCAAAGGGATAAGGATATTGATGCGCAAGCCAGCTGAGCTTGGTGGGCCATGTTTGAGGGAGCAAAGGGATAAGAGAGAGAGAGAAGTGGTCCCCCAAAAGAGCAACCGGTTCCCCTTTCTTCCTTGCTGCTTCTGTCGCTTCTCTCTCCCCTTCCATGCGTGCGAAGCTCCAGCAAGTCCAAAAGCAGAAGCCAGCAATTGTTGCAGCCATCACCGAAGCTAGGGACGCCGCCTTCGCACACCACTTGCTACCCCGCACGCTCGCCAGCCTGTCGCGCCTCACCGCCGTCCAGCCTCATTGTCTCCACCTGTCCTTGCCTCTAGCAAGTTGTCGAGGACGCTTGAGCCACCGCCGAAGCCCGCCGGAGCTCCTACCGCCACTGCCTAGACCCGATTCGGCCATCTCAACCCGTTGCCGCCTCAACTAGCACCATTCAACCTTTCCTTGGCCAAGATCAACACAGAATAGAAAGCAGGAAGAGAGAGAATTTCTGCCATAGTTCAGTCCATTTCGGAGGTGTTCCCGACCCCGGTTGCCAGTCCTCCTTTGGACTTTGTCAAGCTCCTCTGGGTCCCCTTCGTTTTGAACCGAGCGATTCGTCGATCAAGTGAGTTTAACTCACTAATCCTCGCTTAGTAGGTTAATGACGCTTAAAGGTTGATTAGTGTAGACTAAGATTGGTTTAGTGGATAATTAGAACGGTTTAATGAATTAGTTAATTTCCGATGTATGTTAGGTGGTTAGTTTTGTGTAATTAGTGAGTAGATAGGCTCTATTATTTATTTAACGAGTCTCGAAAAAAAATTTGGCCCGTTCAAGCATATAATTAGGCTTTACGGGCCTAGGTATGCATTTTTGGTATTTATTGGCATTATTTAATTATTTTTCGTAATTATTTGATTATTTATTTATTTTCCGGAAATTAAACCAGGATAGTCGGTGACCGAAATTTTATGCTGCTTGCAGTGGTATGATCTATTTATTTAATTAAGCTTTAATTTGTGATGTGTTGATTTTTGTGTGATTTGTATTTTAGGAATTTATTCCTAAATTTATTTATTTTCTGTAATTAATTGGAGAATTACCGGGCATTGGTTTACAGCGCCAAAAATATGTTTATGGACTGTTGAAACTAGTGGGATTTTCAATGGTGAAAATATTATATTTTGGCTAAGGCTAACCATGTACCCACACAAGGTAATTTTTATCGGGTATAATAAAAATGGTGATTTGGTCAACTTCTAGCGAGCAATAAATTATCAACTTTGGGCGAGCAATATACTCTATTATCAGCTTTGGGCGAGCTATACTATATATCTCCAGCTTAGAGTGAGCGGTCCTAATTTGATAGGACCTTATAGATAGTATTGATTAGGTCGACCATGGGAAGGTCGTGATGACATGTAATCGACGGAGTCGATTGATCGATAGTTCAATATGATTTGATGAATTGATGTGATTTTTGTATCTATGAGATAGAATGACTTGCAAGAAGAGACTGGAGCTAAAGTAAGTCCTCCGACCTATGTTTATGCTTAGGCAACCCTTGGGGTGTATTTTCTTCCTAGTCGAGTCTTAAGGGGCTAGAACTCACTGAGATGTAGTCTCACCCCATTGTGGGATAACATTTCAAGTCCTTAAATGGTAGCTCGAGAGTTTTTTGGACGGCCTAAGAGGATTACAGAGCGGACATCTTTTATTCCTTTACCTAGGAGCCCTAAGGGTTGGACCTATGAGCTGGTGAGGTCCACAATTTGGGTCAATGCGGGTCTCACCCACAAAGTACCCCATCGATACAGATCATGGCACTGCCATGCTCAGAATGGCCAGAGAAAGGGTTCCATACAGGAGTCTAAGATTCCTCTGTATGTTCTAAAGGTCACTTTTGGAAAGGGCACTGCAGATCCTTCGCAAGGTTCGATCGTAGACGCTGCAGACCCGAATCTTGAAGTCCCGGCATCCTCGTTGCATTATATATGATATGGTTTGATATATATATATATAAGTGTGGTTGTGGTTTGGTTTTGAAAAAATATGGCTCTACTTTTCTATCACATTGTGTTATTGTTTGGGGATTGTTTTATCTGCTTTCGCATGCGTATTAAAACAAAAGGGGTTCGGTGATGCATCCTGGGACGTCGCTATTAATCAACCGCAGAGGAATGGGCACGTGCTCGGAGGATCGGGGCATGACAAAGGGCTTTGCAATCAAATCTTACTATGTGTAATCCTATCACAAAAAATAAGGTGAGAAAGAGATAGAGAATTGCACACACAAAATTATAGTGGTTTGCAAGCCTACGTCTACACTCTCGTGTTACAACCTATTGGTTGGATTCCACTTAAAAGAACCAATAAGAGATTACAAGATCTAACCTAGGACAACTCAAGCTAATGTGTATAATTTCTCACACATTCTCAACCTCTAAATGATTATATAATTTCACTCATAAAGATGAATGTATATAATAAAAAAACACTCTTTAGACTTTGGAATTAAAAGTTTCGATTCTCGTGAATGCCATGCTCCTTTCAAATTCAAAACTTTCTCTTATCCTACTCCTAGTCTAGGTTGATCATTGGACGTATCTCTAGGAGGACAATCCAGCTAATCTACCCCTTGGCCCAATTCTCATCAAAAAGGTCCAATTGCTTCAGCACTGCTGAGGATGATGCTTCTTATAAATTTTGCAACTCATACAACAGTTCGAGCTTTTCATAAGGTGAGTGCTTTGATTTGGAAATAATGTTTTGCCTCAAGTAAGTTGTTCCAAGAAAGTTAAATCTTTGAGAGATATTAGGAAGACTTTCATTTTGGAGCTTCTCATAAATAAGGCAAGAGATCCAATCAATCACCACCAGCCGTTGCACGAGTATATTCCATCCTTCATAGCCATTTGATAGAACATATAAGGAAGGAGTTAATTTTGCCACAACTTTAGTTTCGACAAGCAATGTCTGATCATATCTCATCAGACTTTTCACTTGAAAACATGTCATAAAAAATAGTCTTTAAGTTTCATCAATCTTCAAAATCACTTAGGAAATAGTTTCTCAACAAAAATCATAGGCAAAAGGAATCAGCACCTTCAACTCAAATTGAATTATATAGATTCAAATCATACCGAAATTTAATCAATGACAAGGCCTTGAAAAGATATAGACTCGATAAAGTAATCATACATAAACAAATTTTGTCGAAATTTAATTGACGACATAACCTAAAAACATAAAAATATTATATCAAAATTTTATCAATGATGCAATCTGAAAACTACATTTAAGGAAAATAAAATACAATGTAGGTAAGAAAAGATAAAGATAATAGATTTGCTTGATTTGTGCGGTGGGTTTTTTTAATGGATGATCGGTAGTATTTATAATGCTTTTTCAACTATTCCAAGTTATGGGTGTGTAAAGAAACCGAAAACCATCCAGATCGTTCGGAATCATACCGAAACCGGCGGTTCCCAAGGAAATTGATATGGTTCTCGCTAGTTCCAATAATTTAGAACCGGCAATTACTAATCTGGTTCAATCACCCACTCGTTGAACTAGATTGGTGTGTGTGTGTGTGTGTGCGCGTCGAACTAGATTGGTGTGCGTGTGAGTTTAAGCTTATTGGCACAACCCAAGTTTATTTACATATTAACCTAGTAGATCAAAGGTCAAGATCGAATCTTGTATAATGCGAAAACCTCATCCATATTGGTGTTGTGATCAAGAACATAATTATTTCCTTTTACAAGTTCAACTCAATGAAGAAAGAAGACAGAAAAAGGGAAGCCAAGTTTGTGGGCTTTGTTGATCGAATTAGATTTCTTCAAGCGGTGGATGTATATGTATATATGTGTGTGTGTGTGTATATTAAAACTTGTTTTTGCTTGAAACATGGCTTAGTTAACCGAGTCTTATTAGGATTATATGGATTCTCCTTATCCATGTTGAAGTCGGTCAACTTCGTTCTATATATATTTGTTCTTTTGCTGCAAGAGAAGCCGCCGTTGTTAATGCATGCAATAGGGAAGCGCCATTTCGAGTGCTTGAGCGGTGGGCTATCTTCATGGGTTTGTTCGTGAATTACATCCTTGATTAAATCTTGTGAGTTCAAGATTCATAAATTTCTTTGTGAGATTGAAAGATTATTTTGTGAGAAGTTGTAAGGCTAAACACTGTTATGTTATTAGGTGTAATTGGAGCTTGGGAAACACCAAGAGTGTTTGAATGAATCGAGTGTGTAATCTCTGTTATATCACTTGATCTATAGTGAAATTTGTCGCTGCTCTCCCCATGGACATAAGTTTATATGACTGAATCACGTAAATTTGGTATCCGATTTATTTTCTTTTTATATCTGTATTATTGTTCAATCGCTTGCTTTCCATAACAATTGATATCATAGCCAGACTTAGCTGAATTGAAGCGAATTGATGGTGATAGAAGAAGAAAAAGTGAAGATCAATAGATTTGATGGAAGGATTTTGGTTTCTAGAAGATACAAATTGATAGTATCTTTACCAAATGAATTGCACTTGCCCTTATTTGGGGAGAAACCGGAGACGATGAAACAAGCTAATTGGGATTTGCTAGATAGACGAGCTATGGGTGTTTAATATTGTAAAGGAGAAAACAACTTTTGATTTGATGAAAGCCCCATCAGATATGTATAAAAAGCCCTCTGCGAGTAATAAGGTTTGTCTGATGCGACGTCTGTTTAATTTGAAGATGAGCAAAGGTGCGTTAGTTACAGGTCATATCAATGAATTCAATATGATTGTTAGTCAATTGAGTTTAGTTGAGATTAACTTTGAAGATGAAATAAGTGCTTTAATTCTATTATCTCCATTGCCTGATAGTTGGAATACTACTATTACTGCTATTAATAATTCCTCTTCTTCAACAAGTTTGACGTTTAATGAGGTTCGAGATTTGATTTTGAGTGAGGACATCTATAGACAAGAATCTAGTGAACCTATATCTATTACTTTAGTAGGTGAAAAATAGAGGAAGATATAGAATACATGTTAACAAGAGTAGTATTAATATGAGCATGCGTAGTTAGTCTAGGATTGGTAGTGCTATTTGTTGGAATTGCAGTAAGAGGGGCCATCTTAGAAGGAATTACCTTAAGTTGAATAATGTAAAGGATAAGAAAATTATAGTTGATTCTACGGATGATGTTGCGCATGTAGCTGATAGTGCCGATTATGTTTTGTCTATCACTGATTATTCATCGTTTGATGGATGGACTATGGATTCTGATTGTTCTTTTCATACTACACCAAATAGAAACTGGTTTATTACTTATCAATTCATGGATGTTGACACCTATTTTTAAACAAAAAAGAAAAAAATAACAACGAAACAAAAATACACAGAAAAATGACGCAAGAGGGGCTGAGTCGGGCCGAATTTGGCGTTGGCCCAACCCACCCCTCCTTTTTCCACTCTCCCTCGTGCTGCCCAGCCTCCTCTCCCCTTCAGCCTGACCCGCGCCCTAGCTCCTCCTCCTCTAGCTACCTTCTCACGCAAGACCTGGGGAAGGGAGAAAAGACAGCATAGAGGAGTAGGGGCAGAGGTCAGAGCAGAAGATAGAAGAAGATAGGAGCAGGGAGAGGAGGGGCAGAGGATAAGAGGCGATTGCAAAGGGGAGGAAGGCACCGCACATGGGGAATAGGATAGGGGAGCAACAGGAGAGGAAAAGGGGGGAGGCAACTAGAGACGCCTTGCTACCGTTGGAGAGCTACCCCAAAACGCCTTGCCACCGCTTGAGAGCTGCCCAGAGACGCCCTAAAACTAAAAAATGTAGGGTTTGGTTAGGAATTGCCATGTCTTGCATTCTTAGTGTAATTATGCATTTATTTGCTCGTATATTGATTATATCACATGTTTAATTTGCACATTTTATTATGTTTAATTACATGTGCTCAATTTACTACAATTAGGATTTTGATTGCTAATTGTTATTTTACTGATTGCGTACCCACATGATCACTTCACATGTTAGTGGATAGGTATAAAATCAATCCAAACTGCCTGATAAAAATCTTTTCTTTTATAGTGAACAAGATTAGGTACCGAAGGGGCACTAATTGGTCAATTAATGCAATCAAGTCCTCGACCTTAGATTCTCTAGTTGCGTAGGAAGTGAAGTACACTCCCATGCCTCACTTGGTTTCTAGTCGACCCCAATAAGCTAGTATCAACTCCTTTTTGCAAAATTCTTAAAAATACCCTAACATCACGCAAGGTATGGGACTTGGGAGAGCTCGTGCCTAATCATAGGCCTTAGGTTCATCCTTTAGGCAATACCCCTAAACCTGTTCCCTTCCCCCCGAAGAGAGTAGGTCGCGACAGCTTAACGACTCCACTAGGGACTGGTTTTAGACCTTAAAGGATTTATGCCGAAATTGACATTGTTAAAAAATATATATTTTTGTTTGGCAGCAAGGATCTAAGGTACGCTCTAACATATCAGGTGTTAAATGTTCATGCAGAATGGGAGGTATAAAGGGAAGTGATTGCTAACCCTTGTTTTATAGGGCGTGTAGAAACGAATGGTTTATTTACACATGAAGTGCTACTTGCTTATAAATTGTCATGCCTGCGTTCCCTGCATTGCACTACACCATGGCACACACTAGTTGCCGCAGAACTTGGGCCGCATAGGATCACCTAGGATGGTGTTAAGGTGGATACCATTCCGACTACAACCATGTAGTACAAGTCAACCATCTCAACCCCGAAATTTCCTTCTTGATGTCAAAGGTCCCCACCCTAGTTTGCAACCATGCAACACAGGTCGGTTCTTTGACGAAGCTAGAGTCATGGGTAACACGACCTAGCCACGATCTTGTTGGTTCGGTCCGGTGATCCTATGGCTCTATTTTGAGCCGTATAGAATAGAAATCGAACCACATCCCATGTGTATGTCTATATAATTGAGAGAGAGAGAGAGAGAGAGAGAGAGAGAGAGAGAGAGAGAGAGAGAGAGAAGCCATCCCCCATTGTAAGTATCATTCTTCTATTTATCAAATTTTCATCTTAAAGTTCTCAGAAATCAATTGAATGCCTTCGGTGTTGTAGACATACATCTTGAAGGGATACCTTGGGATGTTGATCGCCCAACTTTGAAAAAGAATGTATTTCGTTCCTAAACTTGATTCTCTTTAGCATAAAAAATGACATATCCTTTTCTTTGATACAGGACAGACTCGAATAGAACAAAGGTTTGTCAAACAAAGTGTGGGAGAGAAACATTTGATTTAGAGAAAAATCTCTCCTTCCCCCTACCAATGAAGTGTGTTGGGACAATATTGTCAAATTCATCAAGAAATGATGTATCGTTCCTCAACTAAACCTAATTAAATATGGAAATAACACGTTTCATCTCCTTTTTCTCACAGAGTGATAAAAAGGGGAAAATGTTGCACCTTGACCATAGAAGCAGCGCCTTCCATCAAGGAATCATGCTAAGACCTGATTGTCCATTTGGGCGTAAAGGGATGTGTGTAGTTCCTAAATAATTCCCAATCGAGCGAGGAAATAACATGTCCAATCTTTTCTTTGCAGGCAATAAATGGGCAAAGTATCTAAAGAACAGTATCTTCAAATGCAGAAACAATGAGCAATCTCTCTCAATTCAAAGCAAGATCTTGAAAAACACATCTAATGATTCATATTTAAATTTTTCAAGCTCTTTGTCAATTAAATGTCTCTTCGAAAAGAGCATTTGAAAAAAGTAGGAATTGAACTTTGCAAATTGTTGGATACAATAGAGAAGTGCTTTTCATGGATAAAATCAGGGCCACATAGGCATTTTTCAATCAATCCTAGCCCCTTCAGGCGAAGTTCATACCTGAAGAATGAAAACACGTGAAGGGTAAATTGTGTCGATTCAAATTGCTCATTTTGATAGTGTCTCTGCCGTGATTCTTTTTTTCCTTTGATAGGAAGACATCAAACACTTAAAGGCAAATGTAAGTGAAGGGCAATGTCAAGTTACTAAATATCCACGAGGGTGAATCCAAGAAATGTTAGCACTCAAAGGATAAAAGCGAGTGAAGGGAAATAATGTATCATTTCCAATATTTCAATCCCTAAATATTTTTGCACTAACATATTCTTTCACATTCTTTACAAGGTTGCCGAGTCACCATGCCGTAGGTAAATACTCTTCTTCTCAAAATTAAATAAATAAAAATGGAGAATTTCCATTACAAAAAGAACCTTTGGCACTTTCCTAGAAACAAGCACAAAAATGAATAATTGAAAAAAAAAAAAAACATTTCTACATACTTTTTTAACATCATTTTTATCTCAAAATTGTTTTCTCATTTTTGGGGTTATTCATTTTGAATTAAATTTCCCTATGGAGATTAATCTACTCAGATGTTCTCAGCAAAGTGAAATGGAGACGTTAACCATGCCAAACAAGAAGTACTTAGGATGAAGAAAGGCAAGTCATTTCCAAACACATCCTTCAAACATTTTTTAGAGTTGAGTGAAAAGCAACCTTCTCTTAGGATGAAGGATTCATTCGCATTAAGTGCAAAGATCGAAATGATAAAGGCGTTTCCTTCATCAATTTCAAGCATTGCCCTAATCTCTTGCTACCCCTTTGGGCCGAATAAAGATAATCCTTCAAAGTACCCCTGTCAAGAACGGCCTTACATTAGGGCAACATAGGAGGTTACGGTCATGTTATAGAGTGAAAGATTGAGAAATATTCTATTACTTTCACTTGCATCAATCTTCTTGTGGTAGCTTTAGAGGAATTCTCATCAAAGCTTGACTCATCCCAAGGTGAAGAAGAGCATTTCCTTCTCTACCTAAACACTGATACCCATTGCTTTAACCAATTTAGGCCTGGTTGTTCATTTCTGAAACCCGAGCCGTGGTCATCTCCCTTCATGGGGCAAGGCATAAAAATTTACTAAATACAATTGACATTTACAAGAAAACGTGAAAAATATCTCGAAAGTCATAAGAGCTCCAAAAGTTCAAAGAGCAAAAAATTCAACAAAATTAGGGGGCATGAAAAAACAGCGTGCCTAGTAAAAATAAGACCAATGCCCGTCAAGAAAAAGAGCCAAAAGGCTACATCTTATGTGAAAGAAAAACTATCGAAGTCCAAGTGCCTGTGTAAAAAAATCATCGTAAGAGCAAAGGAAATTAGAGAAATGAGCAAAACTCCCATGCAAAAATGATTAGTCAAGGGACTTTCGAGATGTGCAGTGTTTCAAAAGTCAAATGATTTCTACAGATCAAATAACCTGGTCATGATGCCATGATGATCCCCGACTCTTAAAAACCCCCTTGAAAATTTTAAGCCTTTCAAGCCTCTCCCGAGCCAACATTACAACCCTCTTCCGAAGTCTCTTCTGATTGGGATAGTTCGAGTGAAAATGAGAATGTCACAAAGAAGCTACCGCTTGAAGGAGTGGAAGCAATTCTACCTTGTCTTATCTTCTAAGTTCTCAACCCATCAAAGATAGCAACAAATGTTCATTTATTGGCCTCAAAGCAATAATCTCTTTGTGTAAGCCCATGACCAAACCTATAATACGGTTCTTTCAAAAGACCTTTTTGATCAATCATATTGTGCTCATCGCGAATGTTTTTAGAAGCCTTTGACATAGGTTATGTGAGATACCCTCAGCAATTAGTTATCTCCCACATGAATAGATGGGATCAAACAGCCATTTTATCAAGAGTGTGTGAGAAACCCTTTCTAACTAAGAAGCTCTAGTTTGGCATGCTTAATGAGCCTTTTTCATGAGTCATAGTCAATCTAATGAGAACTTGACTCCTAGAAAATTTGATAATTAATATACATCCCCAAGCAAGATGACAACTTTGCGCCACATGATGCTAATTGACATCAAATGTTTCTTAAGGCAATCAAACTTAGCTTGATTAGCTTGTTTAATTAATACTGCAATTTGCCAATATATCTCTTGATGCCATCCCTAATAACATTTGCTCAAGTTGTGTTTGACAAGATTCCCCAATAAAGCCATGTAGTTTTCAAGGGGTTAGCGAATGCTTCCTTAAAGACTATAAGGTTTATGGTCAACCTTAAACCATGTCATCTACAAAGTTCGTGGTCAACCTTAAACCATGTCATCTCCCAAAGGTTCATGGTCAACCTTAAACCATGTCATCTCCAAAGGTTCATGGTTAACCTTAAACCATGCATTTTCAACCCGGTCGAAACCCTTTGTTGCATAGTAAGACCTCATTTTTTTTCATTTTTCTTATGACACGGCATGCTTCTGTAGCTCAGGGTCTTTTCTTTTTTTACAACACGACATGCTTCTATAGCCCGGGGTCTTTCCCTTTTCTTATAACACAATGTGCTTCTGTAACCCAAGGTTTTTCCTTTTTCCTTTGACACGGCGTGCTTCTATAGCCTAGGGTCTTTTCATTTTTTACGACACGGCGTGCTTCTGTATCCCGGGGTCTTTCTCTTTCTTCTTATGACACAACGTGCTTCTGTAGCCCAAGGTCTCTTCTCTCTTTCTTTTTTATGACACAGTGTGCTTCTATAACCTGAAGTCTCTCTTTTCTATGACACGGTGTGCTTCTATAGCCCGAGGTCTTTCTTCCTCTTATTGACACAACACACTTCCATAGCTCGACCTAGTGCGAGCCTATGCAGTCAAGGTCTCTCTACCACCAAAATAATTTAGATGTCTTCTGTCTTTAAATGCAACCTCTTCGAGGCTACATTCAAATAGGGATAGCTATTGACACATATTTTTAAACAAAAAAAAAATTAACAAAAATACAAAAATACACAAAAAAAAAGGACGCGAGAAGGGCCTAGTCAGGCCGAATTTAGCCTTGGCCCAACCCGCCCCTCCTCTTTTCCACTCTCCCTCGCATGGCCCAGCCTCCTCTCCCCTTCGACCAGGCCTGCACCCTAGCTCTTCCTCCTCTAGCCACCTTCACACACAAGACCTGGGGAAGGGAGAAAAGACAGCACAAAGGAGTAGGGGCAAAGGTCAGAGCAAGGAGGAGATGAAGATAGGAGAAAAAAAGAGCAGGGAGAGGAGGGGCAAAGGATAAGGGGCAAACGTAGAGGGAGAAAAGGGAGGAAGGCACCACACAGGGGGAACAGGAGAGGGGAGCAATAGGAGAGGAAAAGGGGGGAGGCAACCGAAGACGCCTTGCCACCGCCGGAGATGCCCTATCGCCGCCGACGAGCCACCTGAACGATGCTGACCGCTACCATCTCTCCCAAAATGCAGGTAGGCATTTTGTCGAGCACTTTGTGTGCGTTTTTTTATTTGAGCCGGTCGGAGCTCTTCCTAACCAGTTCGGGCGAGCTCCGGCCACCACTTGTCCTCCACGACTGTCTTTGATGTTCTAGCGTATTACCCTAAGGTTTGTGATAGTTGCTCGGGCCTCAACCCAGCCAAAACTCCCCAGATCCGCGATGCACGCCGCCTGCTCGCTGAAATGCCCGAATGACTCTTCCTTCCCAACTCTTTCGTGTAGAGCCCGACTTAGATTTTTGGCCACCTGAGGGCCGCCGTCGCTTGCCTGGAAGCCGGGCTATGCTCCGCTTGACTGAGGTTGCACCGTTGCAGCCCCGGCCAAAGAAGACGCCCCTGTCACTCACTGTTGTCATCCCCTGCCGCGATTGAAGAATCCTGGGGCAAGGGTTATGGGCTGAGCTGGGCCAAATCTCTCTGGCTTGCTCAACCCCTTTCCCCTGTAGGCAAACAACCTAGAGTTGACTTAGGCTGTGGGCCTGTGGGGGGAAGGCCCTCTCGCATTTGCAAAAAGGGCTAGGCCCATTCGGACGGGCTAACCGGCCCGCCCCCAAGCGGGCCAAACCTAAAACTAGTCTGATCGGACCTGGGTTGTATCGACGTAACCCGACCGGCCCCGACCAAAAAAAAAAGTTCCCAAAAAAAAATTAAAAATTATATAATTAAAATAATTAAAATAATTTCGAAAATTAAAAAAGTAGGGTTTTGTTAGGAATTGCCATGTCTTGCATTCATACTGTAATTAGGCCTTTATTTTTTTTTATATTGATTATATCGTATGTTTAATTTGCATATTTCATTATGTTTAATTGCATGTGCTAAATTTACTACAATTAGGATCTTGGTTGCTAATTATTATTTTACCGATTGCGTATCCGCATGATCACTTCACATGTTAGTGGATAGGTATAAAATCAATCCAAACTGCTTGATAAAAATATTTTCTTTTAAAATGAACAAAATTAGGTACCGAAAGAGCACTAATTGGTCAATTAGTGTAATCAAGTCCCTAACTCTAGATTCTCTGGTTGCGTAAGAAGTGAAGTACATACACATGCTTCACTTGGTTTCTAACCGACCCCAATAGGCTAGTGGCGACTCCTCTTTGCAAAATTCTTAAAAATACCCCAACGTCATGTGAGATATAGGGCTTGGGAGAGCCGCGCCTAATCATAAGCCTTAGGTCCATCATTTAAGCAATACCCCTAAACCTATTCCCTTTCCTCGAACAGGGGTAGGTCGCGACAATGGATAATGGTAAAGTGCAGTTGGAGAGCAACGTTGAATGCAATGTTGTCAATGTTGGCAATATTAAAATTATAATATATGATGATATTGTGAGGACATTAACTAGAGTGAGGCATGTTTTAAAGTCAAAAAAAACTTAATTTTCTTGAGTGCTCTAGATTTAGCTAGGTATCGATATATTTTAGAATGTGAAATTCTGAAAATTATTCAATGTGCTTTGATAATAATGAAAAGAATCAAGCACAGTAGCTTGTATAAACTTCAATGTAAGACAGTGACAAATTTCACTACAGAGACGTCAAATGCATCTATTCGAGAGTTTCAATTGTGGCATATGCATTTGGGGCACATTGGTGGGAGAAGCCTAAATGTTTTACGTAAAAGAAATATGTCATATGGTTATAATGCTAACGAATTGAATGTACGCAAATGCTATGATTTAGATCAATGACGGAAAGTGCAGTTTAGTATAACCATAAAAGAAACCACAAAAATTACAAAGTTAATTCACTTGAATGTTTACAAGTTGTCGCGATTTCCTTTGAAGAAATGTGCTAAATATATGTTAACAATTATTGATAACCACTCAATGAAGATGAGGGTGTTTGTGCTTAAGCATAAGTTTAATGTCATTGTCAGGATCATGCAATTGATAGCTTTGATCAAAAAGGAGACTAATAAGACGATCAAGAAGGTCGGACTAATAGTAGCATAAATTTTTGCTCAAAGCTGTTAAATGAATTATGCATGAATGAATGCATTGTGAGACAACACACTTATTGTGACATCCTAATTTTCAAGTCTGATTTTGATGAGATGAAATGGACTTTTTATCAATGCGCTTATGGCCTTATTCTCTTAAAGGGCCCCTCACGAAATAACTAATCTATAGATGAAGCCGTTAAGGGATTTTAACGTAATAAACTTGAGAATTCGACCAACAATCAATTGCTCGACCGTGCTAATCTGCAAAGGTCATTACGACACTGTCAAAATCGATCAAAGATCAAAGATAGGTCGATTTGACAGAGGTATGTGATTAAGTGTGGGTGGTTCCACCTAATTGCAAAATTCTTGTCGAACGGCACTAGACCGATTTTTCTATATTTTATGTACCCTGTGTCTATATTTGAAATCTCGAGATTTCCACAACAACCTAAAGTCACAAATATGTCGAAAATAGACTTTGTGGCTTGAAAATAATCAACCACAGGTCAAATGTACTAAAAATTCCCGAAAACTACCTTGTAAATTAAGATGCGCTAAAATCCCACCAGATTGAAATTAACCGTAAATTTGAACCCGATTTCAGAAATTGGAATTTTTTCATGTCACAAGTCATTTTAGAAACATCAACTCATCCTCCGAAGATTTTTCTACAAATCAAGATTTTCGGGGAAAAATCAAAGTTAGGCCGTTTTGGATTGGGAAATTCATAGGGTCGCTTACGGTCGCATTTTTGGCATACAAGTGGGATCGATGGACAAGGAAAAATGTGGATATAAATGAGAACACATTGGATGGATTTATAGGCTTTGAATTGAGTTCAATTGAATTGTTTTGAAAGAGAATTGAATGGAATTGAAGGGGAATTGACCAAAATTCATAGCCCCCATGGTGCACAACTTGTTGGACCATTTGGCAAGCTTCTTGAGGAAGCCAAGGGAGGAAAATGGTTGAGGATGAGGGCCATGTGTGGTGGGGGCAAGCCAAGGGAGAGAAAGACAAGTGTTGAAGGCCTAGGAAGCTCTTGGGGACCCCCTCTCTTCAGCAGCATTCTTCTCCCTTGAATCTTGGCTTTCTCCATTGTAGAGGCCTTGAGAAAGCTTGGGAAAACCAGAGGAGAACCAAGAAACCAAGCCAGCCCCTTCCCCTTTGCCATCGACCTCATTTCCTCCTCTGTTTTTACCTTCTGCCGGTTTATGCTCCAACTAACCTTTCGTCAAAGATCTAAGTTGAAAGTGGTCTTCTCAGATAAATTAGCCAACAATCCACCCATCACCATGACTAGCACATCCAGACCATTCCAATGAGCCCAACCTCACCACGAACGGAGCCACCGACCATCCTATACGGCTGCCTCAAGCCACCAATTGCCGGTCCGTCGGTCCCCTGCCCACCTACACTATTTCACGGTTTTCTTCGTTTTTCTCCCATTCTGACCCTTCCTTTGCCCGTTCCATCCACCTACAAGACCCCCTTGACCCCCGAGAGCCACTGGTTGCCAACCACCCGCTCACTGGAGCTTCGATTAGCCTGTACCTTCACTGTTTCAACCACCGGTTCAACCTCTACAATCCAAGAATAGAAGCTGAAGTTCTAGCAAGCCATGAGAACTTCGTGGCTTGTTTTTGAGCCCTTCCTGGCCTCACTTGGTGTCCCCACAAGCTTGTTTATTGCCTGCCTCACCGTCGCCTTCGCCGTGGATTCACCAGAATGCTAAACCAATGAGTTTACTCACTAAACCTTGCTTAGGATGTTAATTATGCTTAAGGAGTGTTTAGATTAAGCAAAGTATGGTTAGGTGGTTAGATTAGCTTAGTTAAATGTTAATTAGATTAAGGGATGTGATTAGTTTAGTGAATAATTAATCAATGCTAATTAGGTTATTAAATTAGTGTAATATTGATTAAGCCCTTAATTAATTATTTTAAACTAATTAATTATTTCGAATTTATAAATATTATTTTATTAAATTATATTAATATAATATGTTATTTATTTATTTATTTTCGAAATATATTTAATTATTTACTATTTTCTGGAAATTAGACCGAGATAGTCGATGACCAGAATTTCGTGCTAACTGCTGTGGTGTGTTCAGATTATGCATTTGATGATCAGATTGTGCAAATTGAATGCTGATTATGAAAATATGGAATTTATTCAGAAAAATCTTGGGTGTTGGGTTTTGACACCGAAAATGGATTTTAAGTACTATATCTAATAGTGGGGTTTAAAAAGGAAATGTATCAATGTTTATAGTTTGAACTGACCGTGTACCCACACACGCCTATTTTCCGAGATGATTTTAATACGAAGAAAATAGGCCATGATGACCATTTTAATTGAGGCATTTGAGTACAATGCACGGTGTCCTAGGCCAAGATTGATTGGTCGTGTGTTGATTAAAGAGAAACCATCCTAGCGTTTAAGCCGGACATTACTAAATCCCACTTTCGAGTTACCCATGCATTAGGGTAGCGGGTTGCAGTAGATCCTGGACATAAGCTCCTTCAAGATTGTTGTCAATGTGACGTAGCCCGTGCTCAATGGGGAAAAAATGATGACTGGCTATGCCAGTAGACCGCCGAATAGGGAGTTGACAATACCTTGAGTGGCTTAATTAACAATTGGAACGCATGATTATCTGAGTTGATGCACTTGATTATGAAACAAAACTGTGTGGCATGGTATGTGACGTGTCATAACGGTTTATCCTTATAATCGGGACCTCTGTGATTTATTAAGTTGTTGAGGCGTTTCAATTGTTATGTGCATTAATTATATGCATTTATGATATAAGCTGTGCTAACGTGCAGGAAGGAACTAAGGTGAGGTAAAACATCTATTCTCATTGTTTGGTAGTGTGGCTAAAGCGCCTAAGGCATATTTCCTTCCTAATAAGTGTTTAAGGGGCGAACTTGCTGAGACATTGTCTCACTGATTATTATATAACCATTTTTAGGTCCATAGTTGGTGGTTGTGGAGGATCGAAGCCCCGGAGTCTATGGAGGTGGAGTTTGAAAGATCAGCGTTTGTGTTTGATGAGTAGGTCGTAGGATAGCTTCTTTTTTAGAGCCGACCTTTTTGTAGACTTTTAACTAGACTCATTTTGTATCTAAACCCGTTGTTTATAAAGGTGTGACTTTTGTGAAATGTGCCCTGCTTTTCTATCCCATGATGTTTGTTGTCAGTGGTATTAATTGTTCGCTTCCGCATGTGCATTAAAAAATAAATGAGTTGGCAACGAATCTTAGGAATGTCGCATTTGTATCGACTGCAGAGGAATGTGCGCACACTCGAGGTTTGAGGTGTGACACTTATGCCAATGAACCACAACATGTCGCGGAATTAATGAGCAAAACATTACTAGAGATGATCCATAAAATGCTCTCTAGCGCTGATATGGCTAGGAGATTCTTGGCAGATGCACTAAGTACGGCAAGCTACTTGATAAATAGATCCCCATCAACTATCATTGGATGCCAAACTCCCAAAGAAGTGTGGTCAAATAACGTTACCGATTATTCTATTATTAGAATATTTGGCTGCCCATGTTATATTGGAGTTAGTGATGGTAAGTTTGATGGAAGGGTAAGAAAGGGTATGTTTTGAGGCTATACACAAGGTGAGATGGGTTATCGATTGTGGTGCTCATAATTAAATTCACTTATTATTAGTAGAGAAGTTACATTTGATGAGTCTCCACTACTTCTAGCTAGGGGTGTTTATGGCAGTGTTTATACGGATATGAACGATGTTCAACTTGAGGTGGAGTCGCAATCAGAAACTCCTGAGGTAGCGGGTACGAATACTAACATGGTAATCGACACAGATGATGTTTGTAGCGAGGTGGAGCTTATAGAGCCAACGGTTGCTGTAACTACTTAAATTGACAAGATGCGTATTCGATCTTCTGATAGATATGGATGCGATAATGATTTTGCTTTATCTGCGATTAAGAAGGTTGAGTCAGAAAATCCCTACAGAGCAATTAAAAGTACATGTGGAGTTGGTATTCTAATGAGGTTCTTGGTTATGGTGAAGTTCAAGCGAGGCTTGGACTTGGATAAAATCTGTAATGGTTGAGCCCACTGAGGGCTATGGGAGAGTAGTGGCGGAGTTTGAATTTTAGCGAAGTGATTGTGACTTGGCTTGAACATGAGTCAAGGTGGAGATTGTTGAAATATGTCTCAAGTTTTAGCTTATTAAATGAACACGACCCAAGTTTATTTGCATATTAACTTGGTAGACCGAAGTTCAAGATCGGATCTTGCATAATGTGGAAACCTCATCTGTATTGGCGTTGTGATCAAGAACATAATGTATTTCCTTTTACAAGTTCAACTTGGTGAAGAAAGGAGACAGAAAAAGGAAAGTCAAGTTTGTGGGCTTTGTTGACTGAATTGGATTTCTTCAAGTAGTGGATGTATATATATATACTTCAAACTTGTTATCGCTTGAAACGTGGCTTAATTAACCAAATCTTATTAGGATTATATGGATTCTCCTTATCCATGTTGAAGTCAGTCAACTTCTATTCTATATATATTTGTTCTTTTATAGCAAGAGAAGTCGTCATTGCTGATGCATGAAATAGTGAAGCATCATTTCTGAGTGCTTAAGCGGTGGGCTATCTTTGTGGGTTTGTTCGTGAATTACATCCAAGAAGATACAAGTGTTCAAGTCAATTAAATCTTGCGAGTTCAAGATTTGTGAATTTTTTCATGAGATTGAAAGATTATTTTGTGAAAAGTTATAAGGCTAAATGTTGTGCGTTATTACGTGTAATTGGGCTTGGAAAATATCGAGAGTGTTTAAATAACTCAAGTGTGTAATTTCCATTATATTGCTTGATTTATAGTAAAATTTGTCACTGCTCTCCCCATGAACATATGTCTCTATATCCAAATCACGTAAATCTAGTATTCGATTTATTTTTTCTTCTGTCTATATTATTGCTCGATCGGTTGCTTTCTGCAACATATACACAATTTTCCAAAAATAAAAATATATAATAAATAAAATATCCTAAAATTACTATTTTGAAGCTCAACACTAATTGATTAAGTGTTTGTCTTCTCTTACTTTCACCTCATATGAGTTGTCTTTCTATCTCTCACTTGTGGCCTTGACTATCAAGGTTAATGCCCATCAACTCATGATCTCAACTCTTAACTTTCAATATAAACTCAATCTTTTTACTAATCTTGCAATTAAGATTAGGGATATTCTTTGCTTTTGCCTTCACTTTGGCTTGCTCAAAAACGTTAAGTTGATTGCATGAAACTTGTTGGGACCAGTTTTATAGACCCATTTGGGAATCAGACCAAATTAACAGTCTAATTCCTAAGTTGATTAATGAAACCAATGAGTGGTTCTTGATTCAAATATTTTGGAATCAATCTTTAATATGCAATTCTCAATTCCAAGGGCCGGATCATGCTCACCCCAAAGCTGTCCTCTACAGTTACCTCCGTGTCCCTTTGCTCCCAACATTCTGGTACCCATGATCTCTTGGCACTCTTGTTGAGCAGTCATTTTCTTTGGAATGCGTGTTAACTGCATAATGACCTTGTTCCAGTGGTTGCAGCCTTTTAACATGTGTCCATTGGTTACCTGATGAATGCAACTTCCTGGCTACATTGGACTCACGATCGCACTTTATCCTGCCACATTGACTTTCGCCGTTTGCGATCTCGAAAAGGAGATTGCAACGCTTTGCCATTCCTACCCCTAGAAATTTTGTCGGTCAATCTAACCAATTTGCTGCCTCCCGCTCATCGATGCTCATGCTAACAGCAATTCGTTTCATTATTTGTCAACGGTTGATCAATGGCCCATGTCACCGTACATCCGTCTTAGTCTCTATAGCCATCGACACAATGATAATGTTGTTCATCAGCCCCATGGTCTCATGCTTGTCAATATAGATGGCTTGTTCATTTTCTGGTGTAAGCAAAAAGTCTTTGAACTCTGGAAGTAACGTGCACACATGGGATACTCATGTGATGCCGATGTGGGCAATCTTTCCTTAAGCCTTAGATAGGTTAGGAATAAATGGCTAGGTAGACATATGCTAAACTTGTTTTACTGGTGCAGTTGGAAGTTCACAAATGCCACGAGTGTGGACAACCTCTTCCTGAAAGCTTTGAGCCTCCTGCAGATGAAAATTGGACAATTGGAATTTTTGGTTGTGCCGGACGGCCAAAGTTGTAAGTTTCAGGACAACTGAACTTTTGCATAATGTTGTCTAGTGAGTGGATAATAGAGAATCTTGTTGTCTCTCATTCCAAACATGCTAGCCATCTGCACATTTGAGGGTAAGATCTAAAAAAATTTGTAAGCAGGAATGGATGGTGTTCAGATAGTCTCGGTAACAAAATTGCCTCTTCCTTTTGCTGTATGTGTTTTACGAATATCCGACAATGGCGCAAAATGCATGAGCCCATTATTGAAGCACTTGAATTACTTTTGGAACTAAGGTGGTATTATTAATGGGATTTCCCTCAGGCTTGGTGAACGAATTGAGGAAATGTCAGAAAAGATTGTCAAATTTCAATTAAGGTCCACCCAAAATAGGCTTGAGTTTAAACAAGAGTTAAAATGAGCGGCAAAGTAAGCCTGTGAACTGTGAAGTAAGCATTAACGATGGATAGTTTACGGTCAGATAGGTCACAACATTCTGCTGGGTTGCTCTGGCTGTACTTTGCTTATTCATGTGTGCCTTGCCTTAGATTATTTTTTCGATTGTCTCATATCACATTTTGGGCTATTTAAGGAAAAGCTTATTGCATGAGTTCCAATGCAGGCTGGACTGGACTATTTTTCCCTTGTGTCCTGCTCGGTCGCAATGTTGAGAGCTTGAGAGAGGACACTCCTTGGACTACTCCATGCGTCTGTCATGCCATTCTCGTGGAAGGAGGCATTGCAATAGCAGGAGCTACACCGGCCTTCAATTGCATTTATTGGAGAAATCTTCGTGAAGTGTTTTGAAGCTGACAAAACGTTTCCATCAGTCTAGTCTAAAGATTTGCAAACTCTGCTATTTAAAGTCTGAAGACCTTCGAACAGCCAAACTCAAGACTCAAAGTCTATCCTCATTGACAATTTCTAATCGGTTGAAGAAAGGCTATCCAGAACTGGATGTTTCATTAAGGATGTAACCTTATCGACTGGAGAAGATCTCTTGGCTAGATATAACATAACGAATCCTTTATTTGATCATGATTGATTCGGAGAATAAGGATCCGATGATTGGTAAAATATTCTTGGAATGTTTTACTTATGGAAACCAAGATCCTAATTGTATGGGTGAACAGGATTGACGGGCTATCGGCATGTTCCTTTAATAGCTCGAATGATCTTCCTAATTGATTCCGTCTAACGGGTAGATTGGAGGAATTCCTTTGGTAAGTGCCAACGGGTATGATGGCATAAAGGAGTATATAAGGAAGACGTTTCAGTTGTTCGAGAGAGTGCACGATAAAAGAATTCCAAAGTCTGAAGCTCCTTGTTCTTAGTCAATTCATTTGAGCGAAATCTTGTACGCAAAAGAGAGTCTATATTCGTGAGAAACCTTGACGAAGTGTAGTAAAATATCTACACTTTGGAATCAAGGGAAAGCTATGCTGTAACATCTCTTTTGTTTATAGTAAAATCCAGCCAGTGGGCTATCAGTGCGGAAAAGTGGACGTAGGCTTGGAATAAGCCGAACCACTATAAACCTTGTGTTCAATTTTCTCTTCCCTACTCTCTACTTTACTTTGATCATAATCTGTTTTGGAGATCTTCATTTCTATTGTCTGCCTAGTATTGCTTTCGTATCTCGAGAAAAAAAATTTACACCTATTCACCCTCTCTAGGTGTTTATACTAGCTATCTCAATTTTTATCAGAGCCTGTGTACTCACTTTGTTTGAAGTGTTTTACTTTAGAGTTAAAGATCCATGGCTAGTATGTTAGCTCCAAGGTTGGTAGAAGGGCAAAGCAATACCAGACCGCCTTACTTTGATGGAAAGAATTACAACATATGGAAAAACAAGATGAAGGCATTCCTAAGATCAAAGGATCCTCTGGAATAGGACGTTATAGAAAAAGGAATCATTCCTAAAGTTGCACCTGTCTTAGAGAGAGGAAAAGATACGTTGAGTCTAGTGAAATGACTCAGGAAGAGATAATCAAGAGATAAGCTCTTAATGCAAAAACAATTTATTCTTTATATTGTGCTTTATCACCTACTGAATATAACAGAATATCTTATTGTGTTACAGCTAAAGAAGTCTGGGATAGATTACATATTACCTATGAAGGAACCGATCGAGTGAAAGAGACTAGAATCAACATTCTCCTCGGTCAATACAAAGCCTTCAAAATGAAATCAGGAGAATCTATAACTGACATGTTTAGTCATTTTACAGAAACCGTTAATGGTCTTGAAAATCAAGATCAACCAATTTCTGATCCCATGAAGGTAAAGAAGCTTCTACATGGACTCTCCAAGGATTGGAATCACATAATGACCTCAATAAGAGAGACACAATGAATCATGCCACTATCTATTGATGAGTTGGTTGGGACTCTTCAGTCTTATGAAGTGGAACGAATCAATGAAGACGAAGATCCTAAAGGTAAGAAATCTATTGCATTAAAATCCAATGATGATTATGATGTTACAGATTCTGAAGACGATATGGATGATGAGGAGCTTGTTCTCATGATAAGAAGATTCAGAAAGCTGAACAGAAAATGAATAAGATTCAATCCAAAGAAACAAAGTTTTCAAAAGCAATAGATTAAGTCTGTTGAGGATGATGAATCAAACAAAGATGTAGTCTGCTTTGAATGTAAGAAAAAGTGACACATCAGACCCAACTGTCCTCTTCAGAGGAAGAAGAAAGGAAAAGCTGAAAAGTATCGAAAGGCTTTTAAAGCAAAAACCTGGAGTGATACCGAGTGTGAAGAAAGTGATGATGATTATGCCAATATATGTCTGATGGCACAATCGGATTCAGATTCAAACTCCGAGGCGTACTCGATTCAGACAGTGAATTTGAGGTAAGTAACTTCAAAATCCCTATTAAAGTTTCTAAATACATTGATGAGTTGTGTTTTAGTCTTAAGACTTCTCTTAAAAAGATTTCTGAACTCAAAAGAGAAAATTCTGCTCTAAAACAAAAGGAAAATGTTTTGAAAGAAAATGTGAAATGTTTAGACATGAATGTTTCTTCTCTTAGAGAAAGTGAAGATAATCTTTCAAAAGAAAATGCATTATTAAAAAATGATATCTCAAATGTTTCTAAAAAATTTTCTATAGGATCTGAGAAACTGGAAAAAATTATTTCTGTTCAAAGACCTTATTTCAATAAATCTGGTTTAGGAATGACTGCTGAAACCATTCCTTTAATTGATTTTCCAAAAGTGAAATAAAGAATTAAACAAAGACCCACAAGAGATGCTTACAAAAATCATTTTAAAATGATCTTTGTAAAACCAGTAGGTTGCAATGCTCTCGATGTTCAAAGTGCAATAGTACATATCATTTTGAAAAAGAATGTACTTTGGTTTGGAAACCTGTTAAGAAAGTATGGGCAAAAACCGCATATCATACTAACACCAATGGACCCAAGAAAATATGGGTACCAAAGAAAGTTTGAGTTTCTTTTTTAAATGCAGGTCACTATCAAGAAAAGGTAAAATGGTATCTGGATAATTGATGCTCAAGACATATGACAGGAGATTCAAATTGCTTCATAAAGCTTGTTCAAGTGAATGGTGGAAAAGTCTCATTTGGAGGAAATAGCAAAGGAAGAATTGTGGGATTTGGAACTGTAAAGATTGGAAACCTCACAATAAGCAATGTTTTTTTAGTTGAAGGACTCAACTACAATCTGCTTAGTATCAGTCAGCTGTGTGATACCGGTTTCAAAATCAACTTTCAAGAGGGAATATATTCAAGAACTAGTAAAGATTCTACTCAATCATTCATGGGTCAAAGACATGGAAATATCTACCTCTTGGATGTGAAACCAAATGAATCGCAATGTCTAATCTCAATCCAAGACGAAGCGAACTTATGGCACAGAAAGCTTGGGCACATCAATATGAAGCAAATAGCCAAAATTTCAGCAAAGAAGCTTGTTCGTGGTTTACCTAATCTATCATACCAAAAGCATGATCTATGTACACCATGCATATTGGGAAAACAGGTAAGAAATTCTTTTAAACCAATAAATCAAGTTTCCACTAATCGTGTACTGCAGCTTCTGCATATGGATATCATTGGACCAACCAGAACACAGAGCATTGGAGGTAAGAAATATTGCCTAGTAATTGTGGATGACTACTCTCGATTTACTTGGGTGTATTTCCTGGCAAGTAAGTCTGAAACTTTCTCTTACTTTGAAAATTTTGCTAAAAAGGTTCAAAATGAAAAAGGATATGTTATTTCAAGTATAAGAACAGACCATGGAGGTGAATTTGAAAATCAAGATTTCACAAAATTTTGTGATGAATCTGGTTTTCAGCATATGTTATCCTCTCCATATACTCCAGAGCAAAATGGAGTTGTGGAAAGAAAGAATAGATCGCTTCAAGAAATGGCTAGAACTCTACTAATTGAAAGCAACATCTCTTCACGTTTTTGGGCTGAAGCAATTTCTACAGCATGTTATATTATTAATAGAGTTTTTCTAAGGTCTATTTTAGAAAAAAAAAAAAAAACCCCTCTATGAATTATTCAAAGAAAAGAAGCCTGTTGTTTCATATTTTCATGTGTTTGGATGAAAATGCTTTATATTGAAAAATGCAAATAATTGAGTTAGCAAGTTTGAAGAAAAGTCATATGAAGGCATCTTTCTTGGATATTCAACCACAAGCAAAGTGTACAGAGTTTACAACAAGAAGACTCAATCTGTGGAGGAATCAATGAATGTCAAATTCCAAGATTCTATGCAAAATGAATCTACTCAGACTCATCTTGAAGAGCCTGAACCTGCTTCAAACTCTACCAAGTCTAAATCGCAAGAAGTAGCTCAGACTCTGAAAGACCAGCAACAAATGATTGTTGAAGATTCAAATGAAGGAAGTGATCATCAACCTGAAAATTTAACCAAGAATCGGAAGCATAAGTCCAAGTCATCCCAAAGATCTCATTATTGGCAACATTAATGAAGGAATTTGCACAAGATCCAAAAGGCACGAAGAGTCTAGTGCTATGGCTCTTATTTCTGAAATAGAACCCAAAAGCATAGAAGAAGCTTTATCTGATGAAAGCTGGATTGAAGCTATACAAGAAGAACTAAAGCAATTCAGCATTAATGATGTTTAGGAGTTAACTCATAAACCAAAAGGTAAATCTATTATTGGTGCTAAATGGGTTTTCAGGAACAAGATGGACGAGAAAAGAAATGTCATAAGAAACAAAGCAAGACTCGTGGCCAAAGGATATACGCAAGAAGAAAGGATAGACTATGACGAGACTTACGCACCAGTAGCAAGGTTAGAAGCAATTCATTTATTACTTGCTTTTGCTTGTTATAAGAATTTCAGGTTATTCCAAATGGACGTCAAAAGTGCTTTCCTAAATGGATTCATCCATGAGGAAGTCTATGTGGAACAACCACCTGGGTTTGAAGACCCAAGGAAACCCGATTCGGTATTTAGACTCAAAAAGGCCTTATATGGTCTAAAGCAAGCACCTCAAACTTGGTACGACAGGCTGAGTAAGCTCTTGATTCAAAACAGCTTTGTAAAAGGTAAAGTAGACACTATTCTGTTTATCAAAAGAGAAAGCAAAAGTTTTGTGCTAGTTCAAATATATATCGATGATATTATTTTTGGATCCCCTAATAAAAGTCTGTGCAAGAAATTCTCTAAGACTATGCATAATGAATTTGAAATGAGCATGATGGGTGAGTTAACCTTCTTTCTCAGGCTTCAAGTGAAACAACTGAAGGAAGGAACTTTTATTCATCAAGAAAAATATGCTAATGATCTTGTCAAAAAGCTTGGACTAGACAATTGCAAAAAGGCTGATATACCAATATCAAGTTCCTTGAAGATAGACAAAGATGAAGGAGGAAAGAAAGTCGACCAGAAGCTATACAGGAGTATCATTGGTTCACTTCTTTATCTTACTGCTTCTAGACCTGACATTTTGTTTAGTGTTTGCATTTGTGCCAGATTTCAAGCAGACCCTAAAGAATCTCATTTAAGTGCTGCAAAGCGTATTATCAAATACATTGTTTCAACTTCAAGTCTTGGTCTTTGGTATCCTAAAAGGGAAGACTTTACTCTTCTTGGATACTCAGACGCAGATCTAACTAGATGCAGAGTTGATAGAAAGAGCACCTCGAGTACCTGTCAACTACTTGGAAGCAGGACAGTGTCTTGGTTTTCAAGAAAGCAAACTACAGTAGCTCTTTCTACAGCAGAAGCAGAGTATGTAGCTCTCGGAAGTTATTGTTCACAAATTATGTGGTTAAAACAATAGCTAAGAGACTTTGAAATTGAAAATTCATGCACAGAGATTAATTGTGACAACACCAGCGCAATCAATCTCACCAAAAATCCAATTCTTCACTCAAGAGCAAAGCATATAGAGATTCGACATCACTTCATTAGAGATCATGTTCAAAATGGAGAAATTTCGATTAAGTTTATTGACTCAAAGAACTAACTTGCGGATATATTCACAAAGCCTTTGGAGAAAAATCAATTTGAAATCATCCGCTCCAGACTCAACATTTTGAGGTTTGAAGAAGTTAAAGTCTAGAGACTCTCGACTCGGACAAACAAGACTTTGACCGTAAGTTATTCTCTCTCTCGAATCTCATCTTGAAAAGGTACGATCATCAACCATGTTTGATTATTGTTATCTTTAATTATCGTGATTATTGCAACGTTTCCTTTTCGAAAAAATAGTTATTTTTTAAATGACTATCATCTAATTTTTCAAAAAAGGCAGTTATTTTTTTTTTTAAAAGGGCATCTTTTTACTTTCTTTTATGACATTTTGTATGCCTATCTTTTTAACTATATATGCATTGTTGTTTCTTCTTCGCTTTACTCTCCAAAAACCCTAAGAAAACACCGATCTTCCATCTCTATTTTCTTCTCTTGTTTAATCTACGAAAAAGTTATCATCTTTCTTGGGAAAGTCAAGTTTGGAATCTTTCAAAGACTGTGAAAGATGTCGTCTCAAAAGAAGTCTTCGAGGATTGCAAGTAGGGGACCGCAAATGCATGAGGGGCCTACGCACTTCGATCTCACCGAGGAAGAAGAGTCTCCCAGTCAGCAGCAGAGCCCACAACATTCTCAGCAGCATCATTCTCCTCCATCTAGTCCACATGACGGTGCTCATCGAGAAAATGAAGTAATCATCGAAGGCGCAGATCCTGTAAGAATTCAAAAGCCCTCTTTTATTTACAAGCTTTATCGTGCTTTGAAAAGAGGAGGAACTCCATTGAACTACATCGATGAGTTTCTTAAGGACAAAGGGTATGAAAATGAGTACATCTTTTTACGAAATATGGAGCGTTTGGGAATTGCCCCTGCGGGATTGGCAGAAGAAACCCTTGCTAATATTCCAAGTGATCCGCATGTTGGAGGGATGAATCAGCCAGATGGGAATGATGATGATAAGTTGTATAGTCAGTTTCAACCGAGAATGGGTATTACAGCAAAAATTCGGGGAAAAAGGACAAATTTGTTTCGATCGGAGGAACAAAAGCGTTTATACTCTAAGTTGTTGAAGCGTGGGGTGATAAACCCTAGAAGTGTGGATTTTGATTTCCTCGATACTGTGAATGTTAATTTGAGGGAAAAATTCAATTTTCTTCAACTTGAACAGTTCTGTTCTGACTCTACATAAGCCTATGCTGAACTCGCTGCTTATTTCTATTCGAATCTTAGTTTCTTGGATGCGAATAGATTCTATTTTAGTGTCTGAGATCAGGACTATGTGGTGGATGTAGATATGTTGGCTGATGTCATTGGGGTTGAAAAAGGAAGATATCAACCAATCAATGTCTCAATTGCTCGTGCTACATTGGAACTTGTTAAGGATAGAAGAACAGAGAAAAAAATTTCCTACTTAAGGATGAGCGCGTTTAACAATCTGCTTCACAAGATTGTCATTAATTGCCTCAGATCGAAATCTACTTCAAAGACTAATGTTTCAAATTCAAAGGCAAAGCTGATGTATGCCATCATCACTGGGAAAAAATTTTCTCTTCCTCACACTGTTATGTTCCACATGTATAGAGCAGTGGTGAAGGACAGAGGTCAACTTCCTTATCCAGGTCTTGTGATGAAGTTATTCAGACATCTGAATATTCAGCCTCCACAAATTCTCTGTACTCGATCTTGTGATCATATGGTGATAGAACTAAAAATGGTGACTAAAATGCGTCTGAAGGAACTAAGCAAGGCGTTGGAGAAATTCAAGGAAAAGACTCCTATCAAAACTCATCAAATCTCTTCTGCAGCAAAAAGAAAAGGGAATTAGCCCATGGTTGCTCCATCCAAGAAAAGAAGAGCTCTCATCATTGAGGATGAAGATGAAGAGGAAAACATCACCATTTCTGTAATGGCATTGAAATCCGAGTCATTCTGTTCCAGAGAAAGACTCAGAACAGAGGACTAGAGAAAGAGAAGAGAAAGAAGCAGAGGAGAAAGAAATAGAGGAGAGAGAAGCTGAACAAAGAGATGCTGAGAATGAAAGAAATGAAAAAGAAGAAGAGGAAGAAACAAGAAATCAAGAGGAATGAGAGCATGAACACTCTTCTCCACTTGGAGGCATTGAAACAGGGGGAGATCGTGAGAAAAAAAGGACTGTCCTCATATCCTGCTACTAGTGAGGGAGTCAGTCACTCTCCAGCAGATCCAGAGGACATTTATGCCTCTCAATTTCCTGAGGAAGGACATGATGTTTCTTCGCCAAATCTGCGTGATTATGCTGATTTGCCATCGTCTACCTTTACTCCATCTGACCGTGCAAAAGCTAGTACGCAGACCGATAATTCAGCAGATTTTCGCAGAATTCTGGAGAGATGCAAGCAATCTTGACTCTATTCCATTCCATCTCAACCTTTTTATGCTGACAAAAAGGGGGAGAGATGCAAGATTTGAAACTTTGAGAACTTTTGATTTATTTTGATGTTTGACTTTACTTTTGTGTCTGGATGTGGACTGAAGAATTCCAAAGTCTAAAGCTTTTTGTTCTTAGTCAATTCATTTGAGCGAAATCTTGTACGCAAAAGAGAGTCTATATTCATGAGAAACCTTAAGGAAGTGTAGTAGAATATCTACACTGTGGAATCAAGGGAAAGCTGTGCTGTAACATCTCTTTTGTTTATAGTAAAATCCAGCCGGTGGGCTGTCAGTGCGGAAGAGTGGACGTAAGCTTGGAATAAGCCGAACCACTATAAACCTTGTATTCAATTTTCTCTTCCCTACTCTCTACTTTACTTTGATCATAATCTGTTTTGGAGATCTTCATTTCTATCGTCTGCCTAGTATCGCTTTCGTATCTCGAGAAATTTTTTTTACACCTATTCACCCCCCTCTAGGTGCTTATACTAGCTATCTCAGCATTGGCCCTCATACGTCATTTCTCATTGGTAAGGGCTTAATATTTGCTTGGCGGATGTGTGACATTTACACTGGCCTTGTTTGCCAATCACTGCAGAAGAAATATCATTTGAAGGTACTTCAAGCTTTTTCCATGTGCTTTTATCTCGCTTTATTCAGTGAACAACATGGACTCAACAACCATCTGCCCGTAAACATTTTAATTGCATATTGGCAGCTATGACTAGAGTTGTTTCACCGTGCACCGATCACAAATACCTGTTGGCATTTATATTCTATAGCACACAATTGCCGTTTACTCTCTGGAGGAAAATCTCATTTTTCCCGAGGATGCAAAATCTAGATTTATTACAAATAATGAATACTTAATGTGAGGGGTGTGTGATGTCCTATGCTTTTGACATGTTAAAGAAAGGTGCTAATTTATTTACTTTTAGAAAGGGCTTGTGGGAGTCTTCAAAAGATACGTTATTAGATAGTTTGCTTGTTAAGCAAAGCTCCTTAGTACATTTGGATTTTATTTTATTTTATTGCACTTCTTACTTAAACGAGCAAGTTCTAGTCCTCTTGTCTGACTCTTTCCATTTCCTCCTCGCTGCTAACGACTGCAGAATTCCTCATGTGATCCATGCTTGGTGCATTGCTGCATGCACTGGTGCGCTCTATGTCAGGAGCAGAGAGAGATGAAAGGTCGATTCTCAGAAAATGTTGTCCCGCCAATGACTACTGTAAATCCTCCCGCTGTTCAAGAGATGAACTCTGTGAGTGAAGCCCAGAATTTTGCACCACCTTCTGCATACAACAGTGAGCACACGAAATTGGAAATGCAAGCTTTATAGCAACATAAATCTCTCTACATACAAAGATAATATTCAATCACCAACGTTCGTCAATTTGGTATCATATTTGTTGGCGATCTTCCTTGTGTTTGTTTAAGATTTTGATAACTTTGATTTAGGATTATATGCGACCTTGAGGGGCAAATGGACCATATTGCTAAATTTGGACCTAATCAGATTTCCAAAAGATAATAGTAGCTGTTGAACCGTTACTCGCAGGAAGTTGTTTTGTCAAATTTCCTTATGCAAGTCTTGGATAACATCTTCATATTGATGTCAATCGTCATTTGTTTGCAGTGATATATTTTATATCCTTCTTTTTATTATTCTTACTTTAGGCTCCAATCCGTTTCACGTCTTCTAATACTCGGAGGACAAGTATTAATATTTGTATAGGACATTGGAATTTGCTTTTACAACAAAAGTCACTCAATCATCTCTTTTACTGTTTTTCCTTTCTTTTTCTTACCAATGAATTAACGTCTGTTGGCTGTTCTTCATATTTTTACCGCTGATATGGGGAAAATTGTCCAAAAAATCCTAAATATATTGCACTTTTGCCGATTGAATCATAAACCTTTTAATTTTATCAATTTAATTCTAAGCATTTTCACTTCTTACCGATTCAGTCCATCCAGTCAATTTTGGCCGAAAAATGCTAACGTGGATGCCACCAATCCCACGTAAGACCGTCGGCGCTAACGTGGACAATTTTTAATAATTTTTTTAATTTTTTATTTTTTATTTTTTATTTTCGGCTTTCTTTGCCTTTTCTAGTGGCCGACCATCAATCACAGGCGATGGCCGGCCATTGGCCATAGCTAGTTAGCTTGGCCTCGCCCACCATTGGCAAGGCCCAGCCGAGCGAGGAGGAGCCCTAACAAGGTGAGCCCTCGCCCATGCAAGGCCCGACAAGGGTCGCTTGGGCGAGGCCGACGCTCGACCAAGCCAAGGTGGCCTCGCTGAGCGTCGACCATGCGTCAACCTATTGGAGAAAACTTCGTTGAGTGTTTTGAAGTTGACAAAACGTTTCCATCAGTCTAGTCTGAAGACTTATAGACTCTTCCATCAAAGTCTGAAGACCTTCGGACTGCCAGACTCAAGACTCAAAGTCTATCCTCATTGACAGTTTCTAAACCGTCGAAGAAGGCTTATCCGAAACAAAGTATTTCGTTAAGGATTTGATTCTGTCGACTAAAGAAGATCTCTTGGCTGGATATAGCATGTCGGAATCCATTATTCAAATCAAGATTGATTCAGGAATTTTGGATCTGTTGATTGGTGAAGTATACTTGATCCTGATTGTATGGGCGAATAGGATTAATGGGTTATTGTCATGTTCCTTAAATAGCTCGAAAATCTTCTTAATTGATTCTATTCAACAGGTAAATTGGAAGAATTCCTTTGGTAAGTGCCAACGGGTGTGATGGCATAAAGGAGTATATAAGGAAAACATTCCAATTGTACGAGTGTGTGCGCGATAGAAGAATTCCAAAATCTGAAGCTCTTTGTTCTTAGTCAATTAAATTGTTGAGCGAAATCTTGTACGCAAAGGAGAATTTATATCTTTGAGAGACCTTGAGGAAGTGTAGTACAGTCTCTATACTATGGAATCAAGGAAAAGCTTCACTGTAACAACTCTCTTGTTTCATAGTGAAATCCAGCCGGTGGGCTGTTAGTGCGGAAGAGTGGACGTAGGCTTGAATTAAGCCAAACCACTATAAACCATGTGTTCGTATTCCCTTCCCTACGCTCTTTTACTTTGATCGTAACTCGATTTGTTTACAAGAGTCTAATTTCCTTTTCATAATCTATTACTGATTTAAGTTGCACACTTTACTTTGGGAAATTTATTTTTACATATATTCACCCCCTCTCTAGGTGCTCGTACTAGCTTTCACAATTGGTATTAAAGCTTGTGTACTCTCTTAAGTTGAAGTGTTTTACTTCATAGTTAAAAATATATGGCTAGTATGTTGGTTCTAGGATTGGTTGAAGGGCAAAGCAATACCAGACCGCCTTATTTTGATGGAAATGAATACAATATATGGAAAAACAAGATGAAGGCATTCCTAAGATCAAATGATCCTTTGGAATGGCATGTGGTAGACAAATGAATCATTCCTAAAGCTGCACCTATCTTAGAAAGAGGAAAAGAAACTGTTGAGTCTAGTGAAATGACTCAAGAATAGATAACCAAGAGACAAGCTATTGATGCAAAAGCAATTTATTCTTTTTATTGTGCATTATCACCTATTGAATATAACAAAATATCTTCTTGTGATATAACTAAAGAAATCTGGGATAGATTACACATCACCTATAAAAGAACTGATTGAGTGAAAGAAACCAGAATCAACATTCTGCTCGGTCAATACGAAGCATTCAAAATGAAATCAAGAGAATCTATCACTAACATATTTAGTCATTTTACAGAAATTGTGAATGGTCTTGAAAATCAAGGTCAACCAATTTCTGATCACATGAAAATAAACAAGCTACTGCGTGGACTCTCCAAAGATGGAATCACATAAAGACCTCAATAAATGAGACAAAGAATTATGCCACTTTCTGTTGATGAATTGGTTGGGACTTTTCACTTCAACAAAGATGAAGATCTTAAAGGTAAGAAATCCATTACATTAAAATCTAATGATGATTATGATGTCACAGATTCTGAAGACGATATGGATGATGAAGAGCTTACTCTCATGATAAGAAGATTCAGAAAGCTAAACAGAAAGGGGAGAAGATTCAATCCAAAGAAACAAAGTTTTTAAAAGCAACAGTCTAAGTCAGTTAAGGATGATGAATCCAATAAAGATGTAGTCTGCTTTGAATGTAAGAAAAAGGGACACATTAGACCCAACTTGAAGTGATACAGAATGTGAGAAAAGTGATGATGATTATGTCAATGTTTGTCTCATGGTACAATCAAACTCAGATTCAAACTCCAAAACAAACTCAGATTCAGACAGTGAATTCGAGGTAAGCAATTTGAATATCTCTACTGGAGTCTCTAGATACATTGATGAATTGTGTCTTAGTCTCAAAACTTCTCTCAAAAAGATTTCCGAACTTAAAAGAAAAAATTCTACACTAAAATAACAGGAAAATGTTTGGAAAGAAAATGTCAAAAATTTAGACAAAAGTGTTACTACTTTGAAAGAAAATGCAGACAATCTTTCAAAAGAAAATGCATTCTTGAAAAATGATATCTCAAGTATTTCTAAAAAAATTTCTATAGGATCCGAGAAACTTGAAAAAATTCTTTCAGCACAAAGACCTTACTTCAACAAATCAGGTTTATGAATGACTGCTGAAGCCATTCCTCTAATTGATTTTCCTAAAGTAAAGGAAAGAATTAAGCAAAGACCTACAAGATGTGCTTACAAAAATCATTTCCAAAATTTTTTTGTAAAACCAGTAGGTTGTAGTGCTTTTAAATGTTCTAAGTGTAATAACTCAGATCATTTTGAGAAATAATGTCCTATGGTTTGGAAACATGTTAAGAAGGTATGGGCAAAGACCGTATATTGCACTAACACCAATGGACTCAAGAAAATATGGGTACCAAAGAAAGCTTGAGTCTATTTTCTAAATACAGGTCACTATTAAGAAAAATGTTAAAAGGTACCTAGATAGTGGATGCTCAAGGCATATGACAGGAGATTCAACTTGCTTCATAAAGTTTGTTCAAGTTAATGGTGGAAAATTTTCTTTTGGAGAAAACAGCAAGAGAAGAATTGTGGGATACTTAACTATAAAGATTGGAAGCCTCACGATCAGTAATGTTTCCTTAGTGGAAGGACTCAACTATAATTTGCTAAGTATCAGTCAGCTGTGCGACACCGGTTTTAAAATCAACTTTCAAGAAGGAATATATTTAGGAACCAGTAAAGACTCCTCTCAGTCTTTCACAGGTCGAAAACATGGAAATATCTACCTCTTGGATGTCAAACCAGATGAAACCCAATGTCTAATCTCAATTCAAGAAGAAGCAAACTTATGGCACAGAAAACTTGGGCACATCAACATGAAGCAAATAGCCAAAATTTCAGCAAAGAAGCTTGTTCGTGGACTGCCCAATCTGTCATACCAAAAGTCTGATCTATGCACACCATGCGTATTGGGAAAACAAGTAAGAAACTCATTCAAACCAATAAATCAAATTTCCACTAATCGTGTACTGCATCTCTTACATATGGATATATTTGGACCAACCAAAACTTAGAGTATTGGAGGTAAGAAATATTGTTTAGTGATTGTGGATGAATATTCACAATTCACTTGGATATATTTCCTGGCAAGTAAGTTTGAAACATTTTTCTTATTTTACAAAGTTTGCTAAAAATGTCCAAAATGATAAAGGGTATGTTATTTCAAGTATACGAACAGACCATGAAGGTGAATTTGAAAATCAATACTTTACAAAATTCTGTGATGAATCTGGTTTTCAGCATGTGTTCTCTTCACCATATACTCCAGAGCAAAATGGAGTCGTGAAAAGAAAGAATAGGTCGCTTAAAGAAATGGTTAGAACTCTTTTAATTGAAAGTAACATATCTTCTCGTTTTTGGGCTGAAGCAATTTCTACAGCATGTTATATTATTAATAAAGTCTTTCTAAGGTCTATTATGGAGAAAACTCCCTATGAGTTATTTAAAGGAAAGAAGCCAATTATTTTATATTTTCATGTGTTTGAATGTAAATGTTTTATATTGAAAAATGCAAATGATCGAGTTGGCAAGTTTGAAGACAAATCAGATGAAAGAATTTTCCTTGAATATTCTATCCCAAGCAAAGTTTACAGAGTTTACAACAAGAAGACTCAATCTGTAGAGGAATCAATGAATGTCAAATTTCAAGACTTTATGCAAAATCAATCGATTCATACTCATCTTGAAGAATCCAAACTTGCTCCAGACTCTACAAACTCTAAATCTCCAGAAGCAGCTCAACCTTTAAAAGACGAGCAACAAATCATCAATGAAGATTCAAATGAGGAAAAAGATCAACAGTCTGACAAATTAACCAGCAACTGGAAGCATAAGTCTAATTATCCCAAAGATCTCATTAATAGTGATATTAATGAAGGAATTCACACAAGATCCAAAAGGCGCGAAGAGTCTAGTACTGTGGCTCTTATTTCTGAAATAGAACCCAAGAGCATAGAAGAAGCTTTAACTGATGAAAGCTGGATTGAAGCTATGCAAGAAGAACTCAGGCAATTTAGCATCAATGATGTTTGGGAATTGACTCCTAAACCAAAAGGTAAATCCATCATTGTAGCTAAATGGGTTTTCAGGAACAAGATGAACGAGAAAGGAAAAGTCGTAAGAAACAAAGCAAGACTCGTGGCCAAGGGATATACGTAAGAAGAAGGGATGAGACTTACGCACCAGTAGCAAGATTAGAAGCAATTAGATTATTACTTGCTTTTACTTGTCATAAGAATTTCAGGTTATTCCAAATGGACGTCAAAAGTGTTTTCCTAAATGGATTTATCCAAGAGGAAGTCTATATGGAACAACCACCTGGTTTTGAAGACCCAAGGAAACCGGACTCTGTATTCAGACTGAAAAAGGCTTTATATGGTTTAAAGCAAGCACCTCGAGCTTGGTACGACAGACTAAGTAAGTTTTTAATTCAAAATGGTTTTGTCAAAGGTAAAGTAGATAATACATTATTTATCAAAAGAGAAAGCAAAAGTTTTCTACTTGTTCAAATTTATATTTATGATATTATTTTTGGATCTTCTAATGAAAGTCTGTGCAAGAAATTTTCTAAGTCTATGCATGATGAGTTTGAAATGAGCGTGATGGGTGAACTAACTTTCTTTATCAGGCTTCAAGTGAAACAATTGAATGAGGGAATCTTTATTCATCAAGAAAAGTATGCCAAAGAACTTGTCAAAAAGTTTGGTCTAGAAAATTGCAAAAAGACTAATATACCAATGTCAAGTTCATTGAAGATAGACAAAGATGAAAGAGGAAAGAAAGTTAACCATAAGCTATACAGGAGTATCATTGGTTCACTTCTTTATCTAACTGCTTTTAGACCTGACATTTTGTTCAGTGTTTGTATTTGTGCCAGATTTCAATCAGACCCTAAAGAATCTCATTTAAGTGCTGCAAAGCGTGTTATCAAATACATTGCATCAACTTCAAATTTGGGTCTCTGGTATCCTAAAGAATGAGACTTTACTCTTTTTGGATACTCAAATGTAGACTTAACCGGATGCTGAGTTGATAGAAAGAACACCTCGGGCACTTGTCAACTACTTGGAAGCAGGACAGTATCTTGGTTTTCAAGGAAGCAAAGTACAATAACTCTTTCTACAGCAGAAGCAAAGTATATAGCTCTTGGAAGTTGTTGTTCACAAATTCTGTGGATAAAACAACAGCTAAGAGACTTTGAAATTGAAGATTCATGCACTGAAATCTAATGTGACAACACCAGCGCAATCAATCTCACCAAGAATCCAATTCTTCACTTAAGAGCAAAACATATAGAGATTCAACATCATTTCATTAGAGATCATGTTCAAAATGAAGAAGTTTCGATTTAGTTTATTAATTCAAAGAATCAACTGGTGGATATATTTATAAAGCCTTTGGAGAAAAATCAATTTGAAGTTATTCATTCCAGACTCAATATCTTAAAGTCTGAAGAAGTTCAAACTCAGGACTGAAAGTCTAAAGGCACTCAGACTCAAACAATCAAGATCCATGACTATAAGTTATTTCTATTTTAAAAACTTATCTCTCATATCAAATCTTGAAAAGGTACGATCATCTATCCAAAATTAATTTGTGTTATTTTCCCAATTTTTCGTGATTAATGCAATCCTTCATTTTCATAAAAGAAGTTATTTTTGAAATGACAGTTATCTAATTTTTGAAAAGGCAGTTATTTTTAAAAGGCATTTTTATATTTCCTTTTTACGGCGTTCTATATGCCTCGCTTCGACTGCCTTATATACTGTTGGTTCTTCTTCGTTTTACTCACAAAAACCCTAAGAGAGCACAGGTCTACCACTTTTGTCTTCTTCTCTTATTTAATCCTCGAAAATTTTTCATCTTTCTTGGGAAACAAACTTGGAATCTCTCAAAGACTGTGAAAGATATCGTCTCAAAGAAAGTCTTCGAGGATCGCGAACAGGGGACCACAGCAAATGCGTGAGGGCCTACACACTTTGATCTCACCGAGGAAGAAGAATCTCCTAGACAGTAGCAGAGCCCACAACATTCTTAGCAGCGTCCATCTCCTCCATCTAGACCTCAGGATGTTGCACATCGAGAAGAGGAAGAAATTATCGAAGATGCAGAACCCGTAAGAACTCATAAACCCGCTTTTACCTATAAGCTTTATCGTGCTTTGAAGAAGAGTGGTACTTCGTTGAACTACATTGATAAATTTCTTAAAGACAAAGCGTATAGAAATGAAACTTTCTTTTTACGCACAATGGAACGATTGGGAATTGCCCCTATGGGGTCGACGAAAGAAGCTTTGGCGAATATCCCAATCGATCCATGTGTTGGAGGGCTGAGTCAACCAGATGGAAATGACGATGATATGATGTACAGTCAGTTTAAACCTAGAATGGGTATTGCGGCAAAAATTCGAAGCAAAAAGAAAGATTTATTTCGTTTAGAGGAATACAAGCAACTGTACTCTAAGTTGCTAAAGCGTGGGGTGATAAATCCTAGAAGTGTAGACTTTGACTTTCTTGACTCTGTGAATGTCAATTTGCGGGAAAAATTCAATCTTCTTCAACTCAAACAGTTTTGTTCTAAAACGACATATCTCATGCTGAACTTACTACTTATTTCTATTCGAATCTTAGTTTCTTGGATGCGAATAGATTCTCTTTTAGTGTTCGAGATCAAGACTATGTGGTTGACATGAATACATTGGCTGATGTGATTGAGGTTGAAAGAGGGAGATATCAACCCATCAATGTGTCTGTTACTCATGCAACAATCGAGCTTGTTCAAGATGGAACAACGGAAGGGAAGATTTCTTATATGAGGATGAATGTGTCCAACATTTTGCTTCACAAGATAGTGATTAACTACCTCAGACCAAAATCTACTTCAAAGATCGACGTTTCAAACTCGGAGACAAAGCCAACGTATGCCATCAATGCTGGCAAAAATTTCTCTCTTCCACACACTATTATGTTCCACATGTACAGAACAATGGTGAAAGACAAGGGTCAACTTCCGTACGCAATTCTTGTGACCAAGTTATTCAGACATTTGAACGTTCAGCCTCTCTAGATTATTTGTGTTCGAACATGCGATCAAATGGTGGTGGGACTAAAAATGGTCTCTAAAATTTGTCTGAAGAAACTCAACAAGGCTTTGGAGCAGTTCAAGGTGAAAACCCCTATCAAGACTCATTCAGTCTCTTCGACGGCAAAGTGAAAAGGGAAGGAGCCCATGGTTGCTTCATCCAAGAAAACAAGAGCTCTCTCATCATTGAGGATGAAGAGGATGAGGATAATATCACCATTTCTACGATGGCATTGAAGAACTTGAGTCGTTATATTCCAAAAACAACGGAGAGATAGGAAAAAGACAAGGATGAAACAAAACAGAAGATTGGAGAGAGAGAAGATTTGGAGAAAGAAAGAGAGGAAAAAGAAGCAAAGGAGAGAGATGCAGAGGAGGAAAGAATTGAGGAAGAAGAAGAAGAGGAGAGAGGAGATCAAGTAGAAGCAGAGCATGAGGAACATTTTTCTCCACCTGAAGGCATGGAAACAAGGGGAGATCCTGAGAAAATAGGAACGTCCTCATTCCCCGCCACCCGGTGAATGAGTAAGCCGTTCTCCAGCAGATCCAGAGGACATCTATGCCTCTCAATTTCCTGAGGAGGGACATGATGTTTCATCGCCCAATTTGCGTGACCATGCTAATTTGCCATCATCTACCTATACACCATTTGATCGTGCAAAAGCCAGTACTCAGACTAATAATTCAGCAGACTTTTGCAGAATACTTGATGTTCTTTTGGAGATGCGAGGTCAAATATATGCTCAGGGATGCGAAGTATAGAACTTGCAAAATGCAGGTCAAATCTCTTTAGTTTCTTTGCATGATCAAATCCATGCCCTTGCTCTTCAAATTCAAGCAAATTTCAAGGGTGAAAATGTGGCGCAACTGAAGGAGGATTTGAAAAAGCTGGAAGGGATTGTCAAGTCAATGGGAGATTTTCAGCGTGTTCGTGTTCCCAAGCAATCTTAAAGCCATTCTCTTTTCATCTCTACCTTTTTAATGATGACAAAACGGGGGAGAGATGTGGTGAAATTTTGATTTTGAATTTTGAACTCTTGACTTTTTGAACTTTTGTGTCGATTATGTTTGATTGACTTGACTTTTGTGTTTGGCTGTTTGGATTTGGACTGGATTTGGATTTGTCTGCTTAAACGTTTGTTTATCTTAAGCACTATTGATATCTCATGACTTTGCTCATTTACATAACTAACCTACTTTTTGTGGATGCAGATTCTAATGTTATATTTACTAAGCCATTTATCTTTGTGAGATATTCATGTTTGCTTAAGTAATGTTTTGCAGGTCAAAGTTATCCAAATCTGCAAGAAAGTTTTGTCACCATCAAAAAGGGGAGATTGTTAGAGAAAGCTTCCTTAAGTGTTTTGAAGTTGACAAAACGTTTCCATCGATCTAGTCGAAGACTTGCGAGACTCTTCCATCAAAGTCTCGAAGACCTGCGACTGCCAGACTCAAGACTCAAAGTCTATCCTCATTGACAGTTTTTAGACCGTCGAAAAAGGCTTATCCGAAACGAAGTATTTCATTAAGGATTTGATTCTTTCGACTAAAGAAGATCTCTTGGCTGGATATAGCATGTCGAAATCCATTATTCAAATCAAGATTGATTCAGGGATTTTGGATCCGTTGATTGGCGAAGTATACTTGGAAGGTTCTACTTATGAAAACCTAGATCCTGATTGTATGGGCGAGCAGGATTGATGGGCTATCGTCATGTTCCTTAAATAGCTTGAAAATCTTCCTAATCGATTATGTCCAATAGGTAAATTGGAAGAATTCCTTTGGTAAGTGCCAACGGGTGTGATGGCATAAAGAAGTATATAAAGAAAATGTTCCAGTTGTTCGAGTGTGTGCGCGATAGAAGAATTCTAAAGTCTGAAGCTCATTGTTCTTAGTCAATTAAATTGTTGAGCGAAATCTTGTACACAAAGGAGAATTTATATCTTTGAGAGACCTTGAGGAAGTGTAGTACAGTCTCTACACTGTGGAATCAAGGAAGAGCTTCACTGTAACAACTATTTTGTTTTATAGTAAAATCCAACCGGTGGGCTGTTAATGTGGAAGAGTGGATATAGGCTTGGATTAAGCCGAACCACTATAAACCATGTGTTCTTATTCTCTTCTCTACGCTCTTTAACTTTGATCGTAACTCGATTTTTTTACAAGAATCTAATTTCCTTTTCATAATCTATTGTTGATTTAAGTTGCACACTTCACTTTGGGAAATTTGTTTTTACACTTATTCACCCCCCCTCTAGGTGCTCATACTAGCTTTCACACAACCAAGCAACAGTGAAGCTAGGCGAGGGGACCCCTCGCCGGGGCTCATCCTCTCCTCGGCAAGTGTTGGCCTCGCCCAAACCAAATCTAGCGAGGGCGAGGCCAACCCTCACCCCTGGCTGACCGACACTTGGCGAGGCCGCCCTAGCCTAGGCGAGGACCGACCTCGCTAGATCTGGTCCGGGCGAGGCCGACACTCGCCTGGGCGAGGGCAAGCCCCGATGAGGGCAAGGGCGAGCCCCAGCGAGGGCTTCCCTTCTAGCGAGGCCGACTCTCGCCTGGCTGACGACCGACGAGGCCGCCCTGGCTTGGGCACAGGTCGGCCTCACCCGGCGACCCTTGCCGGGCCTCGCCTATGACAAGCGAGGCCAACCCTGGCTATGACCGATGGCCAGCCACGGGAAAAGGCAAAGAAAGCCAAAAAGAAAAGAAAGAAAAAGAAAAAATAATAAAAATTCAAAATTCAAAATAATATTAAAAATTATTAAAAATTGTTCATGTCGTGGCAATCCTACGTGGTACAGCCGGTGTCCACGTCCGCATTTTCTGGCTTAAATTGGTCGGATGGACTGAATTGGCAAGAAGTGAAAAGATTTATGATTAAATTGGCAAAGTTAAAAGGTTTAGAACTGAATTGGCAAAATACAATAATTTTAGGACTTTTTGGACAATTTTCCCGCTAATATGTGCATGTATCCATAGGTCTAGCAACCAAAAGCAACGTTATGAAAGAAATAAAGTTACATGCTATAAGGCTTAATTCAAGTGTTCCATATCAATTTTTGAATTTTTGATTTGTTCAATATAAATAATCAGTAAAATAGTTCTTAAACTAATCATTTGCATTGCTTATAAAAATAAATTGACGAAAAATAACTTCATTGTACACAAAAATATTTAAATATAAATTATCGTTGATAATGAAAATATTTCTCATTAATTAATTATATCAAACGACATAACTGAGCATTTTCAGGAATTTATTTTTCAGATCAATTATTAATGCGCTCCATATGTTAAATTTAATCTCTTAGACTTCCAAAATTTTCAATTTAGCCTCTCAAATTTTTTTTGGGTAAAGTCCAAGGAGGTGACCTATGATTACTAATCGAATAGTCTCTATACTGTGGGCCCCACCCAAACGCCTATTTTATTTCTCGAATGCCTATCAGGAAATTAATAGATTACAATTGTTTTTCCACGTCACGATGATCTTTCCATTCATCACTCGACACGTGGTAATGTGGGTCCCACTATTGACCTTTATTCCCTCCCTGAGCAAATATAAGTGTTGGAGAAATCTTTCCAGAATATTTTGAAACTGACAAAACGTTTCTATCAGTCTAGTCTAGATATTTGCAAACCGACAATTTAAAGTCTAAAGACTTTATGATCACCAGACTCAAGACTCAAGACTCAAGACTCAAGACTATTCTCACCGACGTCTTTCTAATCCGATGATGAAGGAAATCCAGAGCCGAAGTATATGGTTGAGGATTCGATCCTATCCTCTCGGAGTAGATCCCTTGGTTGGATAAAAATAACGGATTCTTTTATTCGTATCTAGATCGATTGAAGATCCGATGGTCGACGAAATATTCTTGGAATGTTCTATTCTTGGAAACCAAGATCCGATTGTATGGGCGAACGGGATTGATGGGCTATCGTCAAATTCCTTAAATAGCTCGAATGATCTTTTTGATTGATTCCGTCCAACGGGTAGATTGGAGGAATTCCTTTGGTAAGTGCCAACGGCTATGATGGCATAAAGGAGTATAAAAGGAAGACGTTCTAGTTGTTTTTAGTAACGTGATCGATAGAGAAATTCCAGTCGAAGAACCTTGATTATTAGTCGATACGGTTTGAGCGAAATTGTATACACAGAGAGTGTTTATACTTGTTACCTTGAGCGAGTGTGGTAGATCATCTACACCTAGAAATCAAGGAAGATCAACACTGTAACATCTCTTTGTTCATAGTGGAATCCAGCCAATAGGCTGTCAGTGTAGAAGAGTGGACGTAGGCTTGAATCAAGCCGAACCACTATAAACCGCGTGTTCAATTCTCTCTTTCCTTTACTCAGTCTTACAATTGATTATTAATTGTTGCAAATCCTTTAACTGTCTAAGTATTGTGCAATCATCAAGAAAAATCTTTTATATACCTATTCACCCCTCCTCTAAGTACTCATACTAGCAATATCAATTGGTATCAGAGCTCGTGTTCTTACTTTATTTGAAGTGTTTTATTTCAGAGTAAAAGATCCATGGCTAGTATGCTAGCACCAGGGCTGGTGGAAGGGCAAAGCAATATCAGACCACCCTACTTTGATGGAAAGGATTACAACATCTGGAAGAACAAGATGAAAGCTTTCCTATGGTCAAAGGATCCTCTGGAATGGGACGTTATGGAAAGAGGAATCACTCCTACTGCTGCATCGAGTATTCCGAAAGAGGAAAGAAACTGTTGAGACCAGGGAATGTCTCAAGAGGAGATAAACAAGAGACAAGCACTCGATGCAAAAGCAATTTACTCTTTATATTGTGCTTTGTCACCAACTGAATATAACAGAATATCTTCTTGTGTTACAACAAAAGAAGTCTGGGGTAGATTACATATCACCTATGAAGGGACAGACAGAGTGAAGGAGACCAGAATTAACATTCTCCTTAGTCAATATGAAGCTTTCAAAATGAAACCACGAGAATCTATAACTGACATGTTTAGCCGTTTTACAGATATTGTCAATGGTCTTGAGAATCAAGGACAAAAAATTTCTGATCCCATGAAGGTGAACAAGCTACTGCATGAACTCTCTAAGGATTGGAATCATATAAAGACCTCAATAAGAGAAACGCAAAGAATTATGCCACTATATCGTCAACGAGCTGATTGGAACTCTTGGTCTTACGAAGTGGAACGAATTAATGAAGACGAAGATCCAAGAGGTAAGAAATCCATTGCATTAAAATCTAATGATGATTCGATGATACGATTCTGAAGAAGATCTCGGACGATGAGGAGCTTGCTCTTATGATAAGAAGATTGAAAAGCTGAATAGAAAAGGAAGAAGGTTCAACTCAAAGAAACAAAGTTTTCAGAAACAACAAACCAAGTTTGTTGATAATGAGGAACCAAACAAAGATGTAGTCTGCTTCGAATGTAAGAAAAAGGGACACATCAGACCCAACTGTCCTCTTCTGAAGAAGAAGAGAGGAAAAACTGAAAAGTCTCGAAAAGCTCTCAAAGCCGAAACCTAGAGCGATACAAAATATGAAGAAAGTGATGAGGAATATGCCAACCTGTGTCTGATGGTGTAATCAGACTCAAACTCTGGATCAGACTCAAATAGTGAATTTGAGGTAAGTGATTTTAAAATCCCTGTCAAAGTCTCTAAATACATTGATGAACTGTGTTTTAGTCTTAAGACTTCTCTCAAAAAAATTTCCAAACTTAAAAAGGAAAACTCAGCTCTAAAACAAAAGGAAAACATTTTAGAAGAAAGAGTGAAAAGTTTAGACTTAAATGTTTCTACTCTTAAAGAGAATGAAGATAATCTTTCGAAAGAAAATGCTCTCTTAAAAACTGACTTATCAAATATTTCAAAGAAATTCTCAATAGGGTCTGAAAAACTTGAAAAAGTTCTTTCGGTTCAAAGACCTTACTTCAATAAGTCGGTCTAGGTATGACAGCGAAACAATCCCCTTGATTGATTTTCCGAAAGTAAAAGAAAGAATTAAGAAAATACCGTCGAGAGAGGCTTATAAAAATCATTTCAAGAAAGTTTTTGTAAAATCTGTAGGTCGAAATGCTCTAAGGTGTTCAAAGTGTAACAGTCAGAATCACTTTGAAAAAGAGTGTCCTATGGTTTGGAAGCCTATTAAGAAAATATGGCCTAATAATGCTTATTCTACTAACACCAAAGGACCCAAGAAAATTTGGGTACCAAAGAAAGCTTGAGACTCTCTTTTGAATGCAGGTCTCTGTCAAAAAGAAGGTAAAGTGGTATCTTGACAGCGGATGTTCAAGACACATGACAGGAGACTCAAATTGCTTCATAAAGCTTATTCAAGTAAATGGTGGAAAAGTTTCATTTGGAGGAAACAGCAAAGGAAGCATTGTGGGATTTGGAACTGTGAAAATTGGAAATCTCACAATAAGCAATGTCTCTCTAGTGGAAGGACTCAACTACAATCTTCTCAACATTAGCCAATTATGTGATACTAGTTTCAAGATCTCCTTTCAAGAAGGCATATGTTCTGGAATTAGTAAAGACTCGACTCAGTCTTTCATGGATCGAAGGCATGGAAATATCTACCTCCTTGATGTAAAACCAAATGAAACACAATACCTAATCTCAATTCAAGATGAAGCAGTCTTATGGCATAGAAAGCTTGGCCATGTGAACATGAAGCAATTAGCCAAAATCTCATCAAAGAAGCTTGTTCGAGGTCTACCTAAATTGCCATACCAAAAGTCTGATTCATGCACCCCATGTATTATGGGGAAACAGATAAGAAATTCATTTAAGCCAATAAATCATGTCTCTACTAATCATGTACTACAGTTGCTGCATATGGATCTCTTCGGACCAACAAGAACCCAGAGCATTAGAGGTAAGAAATATTGTCTAGTAATTGTGGATGATTACTCTCGTTTTACCTGGGTATATTTTCTTACAAGTAAGTCAGAAACCTTTTCGTACTTTGAAAAATTTGCTAAAAAGGTTCAAAATGAAAAAGGGTGTGCTATCTCGAGTATAAGAACAGATCATGGAAGTGAATTCGAAAATCAAGATTTTACAAGATTTTGTGATAACTGGCTTTAATCATGAGTTTTCTTCTCCATACACTCGAACAAAATGGAGTTGTGGAAAGAAAGAATAGATCTCTTCAAGAAATGGCGAACTCTTTTAATTGAAAGTAAAATTTCTTCACGATTTTGGCTGAAGCTATTTCAACAAAGCATGCTATATCATCAATAGAGTCTTCCTAAGACCTATTCTAGAGAAAACCCCCTATGAATTGTTCAAAGGTAAGAAGCCTATTGTTTCATACTTTCATGTGTTCGGTTGCAAATGCTTTATTTTGAAAAATGTAAATGATCGAGTTGGTAAATTTGAAGAAAGATCATATGAAGGCATCTTCCTTGGATATTCTACATCAAGCAAAGCCTACGAGTCTATAACAAGAAGAGTCGATCGTGGAGGAATCAATGAATGTCAAATTCCAAGACTCAACGCAAGATGAATCCAATCGGACTCAAGTATGAAGAGTCGAAACCGCTCAGACCTTCCAAGGCTTACAACTCAAGAAGCATCTCGGACTACGGAAGTCCAAGCATCAAGATGTTCATGAAGATTCAAATAAAGAAAGAGATCATCAACCAGGCAAATCAACCAAAGAACTGGAAGCATAAGTCCATCATCCCAAAGATCTCATTATCGGCGAAATCAATGAAGGAATTCGCACCAGATCAAAAAGGCGTGAAGAATCTAGTATTGTGGCTCTCATTTCTGAAATTGAACCAAAAAGCATAGAAGAAGCTTTATCTTATGAAAGTTGGATCGAAGCTATGCAAGAAGAACTCGGACAGTTCAACATCAATGATGTCGGGAATTGACATCTAAACCAAAAGGTAAAAGCGTTATTGGAGCCAAATGGGTATTCAGGAACAAGATGAATGAGAAAGGAAAAGTCGTACGAAACAAAGCAAGACTCGTGGCCAAAGGATATACGCAAGAAAAAGGAATAGACTATGACGAGACTTACGCACCAGTAGCAAGGTTAGAAGCTATTCGACTATTACTTGCGTTTGCTTGTTATAAAAATTTCAGGTTATTCCAAATGGACATCAAAATTGTGTTCCTAAATGGATTTATCCATGAGGAAGTTTATGTGGAACAACCACCTGGGTTTGAAGACCCAAAGAAGCCAGACTCAGTCTTCAGACTGAAAAAGGCCTTGTATGGTTTAAAGCAAGCACCTCGAGCTTGGTACGACAGACTAAGTAAGTTCCTAATACATAATGGTTTTGTCAAAGGTAAAGTGGATACTACTTTATTTATCAAAAAGGAAAACAAAAGCTTTTTACTTGTTCAAATATATGTGGACGATATTATTTTTGGATCGCCTAATGAAAGTCTATGCAAGAAATTTTCTAAGTCTATGTAGGATGAGTTTGAAATGAGTATGGTGGGAGAGTTAACATTCTTTCTTGAACTCCAAGTGAAACAAATGAAGGAAGGAACTTTCATTCATCAAGAAAAGTATGCAAATGATCTTGTCAAAAGGTTTAGACTGGAAAAGTGCAAAAAGACCGACATACCAATGTCATGTTCTGCGAAGATAGACAAGGATGAAGAAGGGAAGAAAGTAGATCAAAAGCTGTACGGGAGCATGATCGGATCACTTCTTTATCTTACCGCTTCTAGACCCGATATTTTGTTAAATGTTTGCATACCGTGCTAGGTTTTAATCGGATCCTAGAGAATCTCATCTCGGTCTTTGCGAAACGTATTATCAAATACGTTGCCTCATCTTCAAGCATCGGTCTTTGGTATCCTAAGAAGGAGACTTTAATCTTATAGGATACTCGACGCAGATCCGGCCGGTTGCGAGTCGATAGAAAGAGCACGGAACTTGTCAACTGCTTGGAAATAGGACAAGTGTCTTGGTTTTCAAGGAAGCAAAGCATCGTGGCTCTCTCAACGACGAAGCGAGTATGTAGCTCTTGGAAGCCGCCGTTCGCAAATTCTATGGATAAAACAACAGCTACAAGACTTTGGGATTGAAGACTCATGCACGAAATCGAGATGTAACAACACCCGTAGCGATCAATCTCACCAAAAATCCAATCCTTCATTCAAGAGCAAAGCATATAGAGATTCGACATCACTTCATTAGAGATCATATTCAAAATGGAGAAATCTCGATTCAATTCGTTGATTCAAAGAGTCAACTAGAGGATATATTCACAAAGTCTTTGGAGAAAAATCAATTCGACTTTATCCGCTCCAGACTCAACATTTTGAAGCTTGAAGAAGTTAAAGTCTAAAGACTCACCAACTCTCAAACTCTAATCTCTCAGACTCTAAATCCTCAGACTCAGACATTCATGGCTATAGACTGTAAGTTGCTATTTTATCTAAACTCGAAAAGGTACGATCTAATCTGTGAAAACTGGTCTTTTAAAAAAAAAAAAAGGGATTAATTTTGGCAGTTATTGATTTTAAAAAGAAGTGTTCATACACTTTCCCTGTGCCGATTGAACTTCCCTTTTTAAAACTGAGTTATATACAGTTTTCTTTTTCCCAATCTTCAAAACCCTAAAAAGACACTCTCCTCCCGATCCTGTTTTTTACTTCTTGTTCATCTTCGAAAAAGTGGTCATCTTTTCTTGGGAAAACAAGTGAAGGAATCTTCCAAACGACAAAGAAAGATGTCTTCTTCGAGGAAATCATCAAGAATCGCAAGTAGGGGACCACAAAGAATGGAGAAGGGACCAACACATTTCGATCTCACCGAGGAGGAAGACTTATCAAGTCAGGGACAAAGCCCGATTCACTCTCATCCACGTCATTCATCGTCTTCTACCCCACAAGGTGCAAGTCAACATCTGGAGGAAGAGATAATCGAGGACACCGACCCTGTAAGAGTCCAAAAACCCTCATTTATCTATAAGCTTTATCGTGCGTTGAAAAGCACCGGTAGTACTCCATTGAACTATATAGATGAATTCCTTAAGGACAAAAATTATGGGAATGAGTATCTTTTTCGCGGAAAATGGAGGAATTGGGAGTTGCTCCGAAAGGAAAGGCGGAGGACGCACTTGCGAATATTCCAAGTGATCCTCGTGTACCGGGACAAAATCGATTGAAGGGAACGATGGTGACAGAATGTTCCTTGAATTCCAACCTAGAATGGGTGAAAGGAAATCGGATGGATTTGTTCAAATCAAAGGATTAGGAGAATGTGTATTTCAAACTGTTGAAAAGAGGGGTGATAAACCCTAGAAGTGTCGATTTTGACTTCTTGGATGCCATCAACATGAACTTAAGAGAAAAGTTCAACTTGCTTCAACTTGAGAAATTTTGCTCCGACACCACGGACAGTTATGAACAACTGACCGCATATTTCTATTCGAATCTCAGCTTTTTAGATGCGAATAGAATTTCATTCAGTGTTAGAGACCAAGTCTACGTGGTAGATGTGGACATGTTGGCGGACATAGTTGGAGTTGAATGAGGACGTTATCATCCAATCAAAGTCTCAACTACTCGTACTACTCTAGAGCTTGTCAAAGATAGGGATACAGAGAAGAAAATTACCTACTCAAGGATGAATGCCATCAACATCGTGCTTCATAAAATTATGATCAACTGTCTCAGACCGAAGTCTACATCAAAGACTGTTGTGTCTAATTCTGAAGCAAAATTGATGTTTGCGATCAACTCAGGACGGAAGTTCTCTCTCCCTCACACCATTTTCTTCCACATGTACAGAGTAATGTCGAAAGACAAGGGACAATTGCCTTATCCAGGTCTGGTGACCAAGATCTTCAGACACATGAATATTGAACCGCCACATACACTTTGTGTTCGACCGTGCGATAAGATGGTGATAGGATTGAAGATGTTAACAAAGATGCATCTTCAAGAACTTTCCAAGGCAATGGAGAAATTCGAGTTAAGTCTCCAGTTCCGTACGCTTCAAAGAGAAAAGGAAATGAGGCCATTGGAGCCCCATCGAAAAAGAAGAAAAGAACTCTCATCTGGAGGATGAAGATGAAGAGGATGAAGATCCCACTATCCATGCATTAACAAGAACCCAGACGTTACGTGCCTCAACCGACGAGAACTTCGGAAGAAACGAGAGAGAAGAAGAGGAGCAAGCAAAGAACGAGAGAAGAAGAAGAGCGAGCGAAAAGAGAAGGAGAAAGAAGCTGAAGAAGAAAGAGAAGGAGAGAAAGAAAAGTCTGCGGCTGAATGCGGAGAAAAAAGGAAATCAAGATACGAAGAGCATGATCATCACTCTTCTCCTTTTGATGTCCTAGAGACGGGGGAGTTGGCGAGCAAGAAAGGTCTACACCCCATGCTATCGATAGTGAAGGTCTAAGACAATCTCCAGCAGACCCAGAAGAAGTTCAGGTTTCTCAATTGCCTGAAGAAGGACACGATACGTCGACTCCAAATCTGCAAGATTATACAGAAGCACCATCGTCTGCATTCACTCCATCTGAGAAAGCTCATGCAAGTACACAGACGGTCAACTCAGCAGATTTTCGTCGTATTCTTGATATTCTTCTGGAAATGCGGGGACAAATTTATGCTCTGGACTGTGAAATTCAAACCATGAAGAAAGCTGGACAAGAATCTTCAGTTACCCTGGAGGACAAAATGAAAGACCTCGCTCTACAACTTCAAGCCAATGCCAAAAGAGAGGAGGTAGCTCAACTAAGGGAAGACTTGAAGAGGCTAGAAGGCATAGTCCAGTCTATGGGAGATTTCTAGATCGTACGCATTCCCAAGCAGACCTGACTCATTTCTCATCCTTTTTTAATGATGACAAAAAGGGGGAGAACCAATTTGAACCAACAACCAACAACTTTTAAACTGACTTTAAATTTGTTTTTGTGGTTATGTTTGTTTTTGAGTTTGACTTGAGTGAACTTGGGTGTGAATTTGAATTTGACTGAATTGGCTGTGGATTTAGATGCTTGGTGGTTGCATTTATATCAAGTGTTGTTATATGGTATTACTCATGAAAGACTAACCAATTTTCTGTTGATGCAAAGTCTAGTTGTTTTATTAATCTTTATAAGTTAGCCATATTTCTTGAGAAATGTTTTTGCAGGTCAAAGTTGTTCAAATTTACAAGAAAGTTTTGTCACCATAAAAAAAAGGGGGAGATTGTTGGAGAAATCTTTCCAGGATATTTTGAAGCGACAAAACGTTTCTATCAATCTAGTCTCGGATATTTGCAAACCGAGCGGTTTAAAGTCTAAAGACTTTATGATCACCGACTCAAGACTCAAGACTCAAGACTCAAGACTATTCTCAATCGTGACGTCTTTCTAATCCGGTGACGAAGGAAATCCGAGCGAAGTATATGGTTGAGGATTCGATCCTATCCTCCGGAGTAGATCCCTTGGTTGGATAAAAATAACGGATTCTTTTATTCGTATCTAGATCGATTGAAGATCCGATGGTCGACGAAATATTCTTGGAATGTTCTATTCTTGGAAACCAAGATCCTGATTGTATGGGCGAACAGGATTGATGGGCTATCGTCAGATTTCTTAAATAGCTCGAATGATCTTCTTGATTGGTTCCGTCCAACGGGTAGATTGGAGGAATTCCTTTGGTAAGTGCCAACGGCTATGATGGCATAAAGGAGTATAAAAGGAAGACGTTCTAGTTGTTTTTAGTAACATGATCGATAGAGAAATTCCAGAGTCTGAAGAACCTTGATTATTAGTCGATACAGTTTGAGCGAAATTGTATACACAGAGAGTATTTATACTTGTTACCTTGAGCGAGTGTGGTAGATCATCTACACCTAGAAATCAAGGAAGATCAACACTGTAACATCTCTTTGTTCATAGTGGAATCTAGTCAATAGGCTGTCAGTGTAGAAGAGTGGACGTAGGCTTGAATCAAGCCGAACCACTATAAACCGCGTGTTCAATTCTCTCTTTCCTTTACTCAGTCTTACAATTGATTATTAATTGTTGCAAATCCTTTAACTGTCTAAGTATTGTGCAATCATCAAGAAAAATCTTTTATATACCTATTCACCCCCCATCTAAGTACTCGTACTAGCAATATCAATAAGTACCTGCTTTTCCTTCCATGTGGCATCAGCCCATCACCTTTCTTCATGGCGGGAGGAATACCATGTGAGAGAGCAAGCAAACGTGCTTCAACACCATATAACAGCAGCAAATCAAGAAGAGAGAGAGGGACCATCGGTTTGCATTTTGGCAGATTTCAAAGAGGCGTCTCGGGTTGATTGGACTCTTTGCACACCAATCTCTCCTTACTCATCCGACCACTTCCCAACGCGCGCGAGAGAGAGTGCGTAGCGAGTTATCTGGAAGCCCATCGACGGCGCGAATCATATTTCCTCCAGTTCCCATGCAACCCACTTTTCGTATAACTCTCTCCACACTCTTCCTCTCCTTCTCTTCTTCTTCATTCGCTTCCTGCCAAGATCCGCCCTTCGTAGAAGATGGAGCACCACCACAGCACCAAGGATCACCGCTGAAGAAGCTCCTCCGAGTCCATGAATTCCATCGATGTTGATGATGGTGGCCATGACGGTCATTCTTCCAGTCTCTCTCTATCCTCTTGAATCGTGTCCATCGTTTGCTCCGCAGTCGTTTCGTGCTTTTTCTTTTTAGTTCTTGGGTTCATCCCAAAATGAAGTCTTTTGGTGCGTATGAGCGGGACTGGAGTTTGGCGTGGTCCTGCGAGTTGGGTGCTGTGCTGTGATTTTTGTATGTTTATCTGAGCAAACTCTAGAGGCTACTGTTGTTTGCACAGTGAAGGCTGAATCTTATAACGACGGTTATTCCATTGTCTATGTGGTGTCGACCGGGTACTAAAGTTCGCTTGTCTCTGGAATGTGATCAACGGTCTCCTGCTATGTATGTTAAAGTGTTCTCATTTGCGCCAAAGTGTCAGCTGATCGAGCTGCTGGCCAGCTTGTTGTGTTGTTGAACCGAACTGAAATGTCGGCTGATCGGGGTCAGTTATTTTACTTGTATTTGTGGGTCCTTGTTGGTGTCATTAGTGAGAAATATCACGACAGTTCGGAAGAATGATATGCTATCGTAACAGATGTGGTGGTGTTCTCCAAAATGCGTGCTGGTTTATGTTTTCCCTCACTTAATGTATTCAAAACCGGGAGATGAGAAGAACTTCCCAAAATCACTTAAATGACTGTTTGACATAGTCTGAATAGCCTAAGGCAATCTCTCCTTTTCAATGAAGGCAGTAAATTTCCTGTCATAGTTGCATGTCAAGCAAATTGGAAACGTGCTTTTATGGAATTTTTAATCAACAACGCGACGCCATTTGACTTCAAACGGTGTAATTGTCATTGATTCATGCTAGTTACCTCCACATTTTGTTTTACTTATGCCGAGTTTTAGAGATGTTGTAGGCTGAACCTCTCAGAACGTCTTTGCTCTCCTCCTCCTTAACAGAATAAGTCTCTGCTTTTGCATCGTTATTTCCAATGCATTATATATTAGTCCGTGTTCCAGAAATTTTCCTTTGCTGATCTTTACTTTCTCTATATAGGGTCCACTGACATGAGTTCCCCTATCCACAAGATGCCTGAGGACGCATCAACATCTGGAAAGTCAGAATCAGACTCCACCCAGCTTTCAAGGACTGGGCAGAGGAGACAAAACAACAAACTTGGTCTTCTTACATCTAAATTTTTTAATGAAAAATTTCCTCTGAAAAAGGTCTCGCATAGGCAATCGCAGTCGTTGTTCACTTCCTCTCTTTTTAACTATAGTTGTTTACCTGTAGAATAAGTATTTGATTATCTTGATTAAACCTTTCTGATGGACAATAGCAGAGAGCAAAATAATCTTCATGCTATGAAGCTTATATTGGTGCAATAATCTTCTATCCAAAACTGTATAACACAAAGGCAATTGACACAGTTCGCAAGATCAATTTTGTCAATTGTTGTTTCACATTTTTTTGAGGAGTGAAACACATGTTTTGTGAGAGCGTTTTATCGATTCATTTAAATCATGCTCAACCAAAAATCATATTGTGGCTGGTACACATGCTTGAGTATAACTAAAATTTGTTATAGTAAGCTACTCTCAGCATTCTGCTTTGACATTTGATGTTGCACCATAGGCTTAGTACAGGGGGAATTATTCGTAGACTCACTTTGTATTTTCTTTCACAGACTGTTCCCTTATTAAAAAATGGTGTTGTTGCAAAATTTTAATGTTGCTGCAGCTGGATAGATTTCTTCACACATCTACTCAACTCTTTTATTTGTGCATGATGCTTGCTCTTATTTCTCTAATATGGTTTATTTTGATTGTTTGAGATGGATTTAAATCTGAAGCATGCGGATTCATTTCAATGATGTTACTCTGCAGCTTAAATGGTTAAAGGGAGCTGCTACTGTAGAAAGTGATGGTACTGTGCAGTTTGAAGTTCCAGGTGACATTGCATCGCAAAGTCCAAATTTTGGAACTGGAGTTGTTTATAATGGAGCTACTGAAGAACCAGTTCCTGAGGATGTCCCTGATTTACCTCCACTGCAGATTGTAATGCTTATTATTGGGACGCGAGGAGATGTCCAACCTGCGGTTGCTATCAGAAAACGCTTAAAGGTTTGTACATTGCAAGATCTTATGCGCCTTATTGCAACCAGGCTTATCCTTTCTTATAACTGAAGGGCCGTTTACGTTACAGGTGTAGCTCACACTTGTAAACTCTCTCTCTCTCTCTCTCTCTCTCTCTCTCTCTCTCTCTCTCTCTCTCTCTCTCTCTCTCTCTCTCTCTCTCTCTCTCTCGATTTTGGCTTGAAGCTATTTATTTGCAAGTCGATAGTATGAAATCGTAGATTTTGGAATTGTTGTAGAGAGAAAGCTTGTCAGATGAAGACAAGAACACATCGGGTGCTTTTTGGCAAGGTGATTCTTCTGCAAGCTAATTACTTGATGATTGTTATGTGAAGATGAGCAAGATCACAGATGAATGCGAAAGAAGAAGACGATTCCTTTATTCTCTTCTGTCTAATGGTGTATTCACCTAAAAAATACAAAGCATCTTTTCAATGGTATATTATCCCTTTCTATTCTCTCAAGAAACTGTTACAATGATTCGATGAAGAAGAAGAAGTCTCTTGATCTATATACCACAGATGCTTAATGAAAAACAGAATGCCAGCTGTCAACGTAAAACAGAATCAATGAAAGATTTAACAGAAAAGAACTTATTTCACAAAGGCTGAGCTAACTGAATTAACTGCCTCTCTTTTCCTTCTGGGAATTGGTCACGTGATGTCTTCACCGACTTATCTTCACCACATTATGTAGATACACGGCTGACATTATTTGACAGCATTACTAGTTACTAACTTGCGTATTCCGCTTCTTCCAAGCTTCTCCAATGACAGCGATAGACTTGTCTCTGTTACAGTCTAACTTCTCTGTTTCAAGCTTCAATGAATGAATGTTCTTAACATCCCCCCTCAAATTGGGAGGGGATGAAAATCCCATGCCCAATTTGGTACGAAGATTAACATGAACAAAACGTGTCAAGGATTCTGTAAAAATATCTGCAAGTTGAAGATGGCTAGGAACATAACGAATACTGAGGGATCCTGAGGAGACTTTCTCCCGAACAAAATGGAAGTCAACCTCGATATGTTTGGTTTGGGCATGTAGAATTGGATTGGCTGTAAGAGAGATAGCAGATTTATTGTCACAAAATAAGAGAGTGGGAGACATAAGAGATATACCAATATCACGCAAAACAAAAGCAATCCAAGTAAGATCAGCTGAAGTAGATGCAAGAGCTCGGTATTCTGCTTTTGTGGAAGAACGAGAGACAGTTGGCTGTTTCTTAGCTGACCAGGAAAGAATGTTGGATCCAAGATATGTACAGTAGCCAGTTGTGGATCGCCTGGTGTCAGCACACCCAGCCCATTCAGCATCTGAGAAGCCATAGAGAACTGTTGAGCTACTAGAATGAAGAAAAATACCAAGATGAGTGGTGCCTTTGACATAGCGAAGTACTCTTTTTAATCGATGAAGATCTGCAACTGTTGGATGCTGCAATTTTTGACACAAGGTATTTGTTGCATAAGCAAGATCAGGACGGGTAATTGTTAAGTATTGAAGGCCTCCCACAAGACTTCTATACTCAAGAGGGTTAGAGAGCAAAGTAGTATCATCTGTCATAGTAATTGATCGAAGTGGAAGAGGAGTTGATACAGGTTTACAATTGGTCATATGAGCTCTTGTCAAAAGATCAATAGCATACTTGGTTTGACAGAGAAATAAATCATAAGGAGAGCATTTGACTTCAATGCCGAGAAAGTAGTGAAGATGGCCCAAATCTTTCATGTGAAAGTGAAGACTCAGTAACTCAATCAAAGTGGTTAGTAGCTGAGCTGAGCTTCCTGTCAGAACTATGTCATCAACATACAGTAATAATAGAACGTGTCTGAACCAGTGTGAAGCACGAAGAGGGAAGGGTCAGCAGTACTACAGAAGAAACCATTTTCCATGAGAAAGTTGCTAAATTTGTCAAACCATGCTCGTGGTGCTTGACGAAGTCCATATAGGGATTTCTTAAGCAAACACACACAATGAGATTGTTGAGGATCAATAAAACCAGGGGGCTGCTCCATGTAAACTGTTTCATTTAATGTACCATGGAGAAATGCATTTTTAACATCAAGCTGGTGTATAGTCCAATTCTTCATTATTGCAACAGAAAGGACTATCCGAATAGTGGCATGCTTGATGACAGGACTAAATGTTTCAGTAAAATCGACCCCTACTTCTTGATGAAATCCTTTTGCAACTAAGCGAGCTTTTAATCTCTCTAGACTTCCATTAGGTGTTAGTTTAGTTTTAAACACCCACTTACAGCCTATAACATTCATCTGTTTAGTTCTAGGAACTAAGAGCCACGTCTGATTCTCATACAAAGCATCCATTTCATCCTGCATGGCTTGATACCATCCTTTATCAGCTAAGGCTGCTTTGACTGATTTTGGTTCCAAAGGTACTTTATAGTCATCCAAATATGCATACTTGGGGTTAGGTTTGATGATACCAGACTTCAATCGAGTTTGCATATGATGGACAGAGGAAGTACCTGAAGAAGTTGCTGTTAAGTTTGGTTGAGCTTGATTAAAGGTAAGCTCTCCTGATTCGGCAATTGGAGATAGAGCATCTTGTTGCTCTGTAGTAACAGAGTCTGACTGTTGCTGAGGAGAAGCTGGTATATGTGGAACACCCTCATATTGTGATGTATGAGTATGATCAATTGCTATAGAAGGAGGTAGTTGAAACTCTGTTGTATGGTTAGTGGAAGGATTGTCCACTGAGGTTGTGTTTGTGGAATCAAGAAGATTAACCACATCTGCCCATTGGTTATACAAAGTTGTGTACTGATCATAGTCAAATATTACCTTCTTTGTAAAGGGAAAGAAGGTTTCATCAAAAACCACATGGCGACTAACATAAATTCGACCATTAGTAGGTACAAGACAACGATACCCTTTATGCCGTTCACTATAGCCCAGAAAAACACAAGTGAGAGATCTGGGGTTGAACTTGTGTTGAGCATAGGATCGAAGACAAGGATAACAAACACACCCAAAAACCTTGAGATGGTCATAGCTGGGCTGCTTATTAAAAAGTCTGGAATAGGGAGAAGCCATTTGTAGCTTTGGTGTAGGAAGAATGTTGACAATATAGTTAGCTGTTATGAAGGCATCTACCCAGAATTTCAAAGGAACTCTAGAATGATACATCATGGCTAACCCCAACTCGACTATATGGCGATGTTTCCTTTCTGCAATTCCATTATGTTCTGGTGTATGAGGGCAAGACAGACTCTGCTTTATACCACAATTCCGTAAATGATTCTGAAACCTGTTACTAGTAAACTCTCCTCCACCATCACAATGAAACACTTTGATTTGATGATCAAACTGCTTCTCGACTAGTTTCTGAAACATGATAAAGATGTCATAAAAGTCAGACTTTTGCTTCATTGGATAGATCCAGCTGTAGCGAGAGAAATTATCTACAAATATGACATAGTACTGAAAGTTCTGTGAAGATTTCACTGGTGAGGGACCCCATATGTCACAGTGTATCTTTTCTAATGGTATAGTAGATGTAGAATCTGATGATGGGAAAGGTAAAGCTGCACTTTTTGCAATTTGATAGCTGCTACAAATGGATTCAGACTTTGTATTACAGGAAATCAAGTCTTGATTTTGCAAATGCTTCACTATATTGAAGTTTGTGTGAGCCAGTCTTTGATGCCACACATCTGCTGCTATTGCTCTGTGTCTTCGAGTAAAGTATGCTGCTGTAGTTTGAGGATCCACACAGTAGAGTCCTCTAATTTTCCTTCTGAGCATCTCTGTTTTGTTGGTTTGGTTGTCCTTTATATAGACACCTATTTTATCAAAAATAAATGAACAGGGATAGTCATCTGTCAGTTTTGAAACAGAGAGAAGGTTCTTTTTGATTTCAGGAACAATCAAGACATCATTTAGAGGAAATGTGTTGTTCTATATTCAACTGAGTATTACCAGTATAAGCAATAGGTAAACAGGAGCCATTACCTATCATGACTGTGTCATTTCAAAAACTTTTCAATACAGATGATCGATCACGGCTCTGATACCATGTGAAGATGAGCAAGATCACAGATGAATGTGAAAGAAGAAGACGATTCCTTTATTCTCTTCTGTCTAATGGTGTATTCACCTCAAAAAATACATAGCATCTTTTCAATGGTATATTCTCCCTTTCTATTCTCTCAAGAAACTGTTACAATGATTCGATGAAGAAGAAGAAGTCTCTCCTGATCTATATACAACGAGATGCTTAATGAAAAACGAATGCCGGTTTGTCAACGTAAAACAGAATCAATGAAAGACTTAAACAGAAAAGAACTTATTTCACAAAGGCCGAGCTAAGCGAATTAATCGCCTCTCTTTTCCTTCTCCGGGAATTGGTCACATGATGTCTTCACTTCACCGACTTATCTTCACCACATTATGTAGATACACGGCTGACATTATTTGACAGCATTACTGGTTTCTAACTTGCGTATTCTACTTCTTCCAAGCTTCTCCAATGACAGCCATAGACTTGTCTCTGTTACAGTCTAACTTCTCTGTTTCAAGCTTCGATGAATGAATGTTCTTAACATGTTACAGCCAAAGAGAATTAGTTGATGATTGTGGTGTTTTTTTTTTGTCATGTCCTAATCATGAGTCAATTTATGTTAGCTACTGACAGTTGATGTACGAGGAATATGGCTCAACAGCACAATGTCGTTTAATCCTAATTGTCAATTTGTCTACATACACTGCATCATTAAATGGTCATTCATTAAGATGCAGATCTTATGCTGATAGCGGCTAATATCTAGTTTGCAGGAACATGGGCAGGGTGAGACTGGCGACTCATGTGAATTTCAAAGAATTTGTCTTGACGGCAGGGCTAGAGTTCTATCCTTTAGGTGGAGATCCTAAAGTTCTTGCTGGATGTATGCTTCTAGTCTCGCTCGATCCTTAAGTTCTTGTTTAATCCTAATGAGGGTTTTGGTTTTTATTACAAATCGCGTAGTACCAATTCTCTCCTCTATTTTTGCTGCAGATATGGTTAAAAACAAAGGCTTTTTTTCCTTCAGGACCTTCAGAAACACACATCCATAATCAAATAAAAGATATCATATTCTCATTGCTCCCAGCTTGCAGGGATCCAGATCCTGATACCCATGTAGAATTTAAACCCAATGCAATAATTGCTAATCCCCCAGCATATGGTGAGAATTAAATAGGTTTCATGATTTGTTTTCAGATTATGTTTGATATTATCATCGACTATAGTGTCTGTTTTAATATTTTTGTTTTCAGCAGTCAATATGATGCTTGTCTTTTGGGTGAAGTCTGGAATTTGAATTGTACTTGATAGTAACATTGACTATGGTTATAGTTTAATTTAATTGTTTAGCAAACTGAAGCTTGAGAAATCAGCCTATGCACGCTTGTCTTTTGGCTGAATGAGATGTTTGTCCTCTTCATGATTTCAAGCTCTCCACTAAGACCATTTGGACTGGAAAAGAATGAAAATAACTATAAGTTGTTTCCTATTTTCAGATATTTTCTTTTGGAAACACAAGTCCTGTGTTCTTTATGGATTTTTTCCTTTCAAATGGGCCTAAGTTGGCCCGTCCGCCCATATTGGGCCCAAAAGCCCCGGCCCATAAGTTGAGGGCCCATGGAGGAAATTATTAAAGATAAAGGGAAAATCTTGGAGGCGGTTAATTGGGGGAGAGGTTACGTATTTTGGAACAAGAGATTACGCTCTCTCGGTAGTTACGTTTTCAACACACCGCTTTCTCCTGAAGAACATATTATCCTCTGAAGAACAGCATGGATTCTTTCTCTTTGATTTGCAACACCGGTGTTTAGTCTGTGGAAACAAGATACGTTCGTTTATGTGATGTGCCTTAAGATTGGTGATTCGTGATTTTCCTAGACTCGCTTCCGCTATGTCCGTGTTCAATTCTGTGTCGAATCACTGTTTTGGGGATCCGTTTCCCGAATTCTCATCCCAACATTGGTATCAGAGCATCTTGATCATGTTTCCCGATTACCGTTTACGTTTATAAACAATTTTTGATTGATTGTTTTTCATTAAACGTCACTGTTGATTGATTTAGAGACGGAAAAATCCCGACACCGTGCTATTCCCCCCTAGTTTTTGGTTTTTCCGTAGATCAAATTGCATTTCCGATTGCTTAGGGTTGAAGTGCTCAGTGATACGAGTATTTCGAGTGGTCGCTCGCCACCGGAAGCCGCCGAATGTGTTGAACGCGCCGAGGCGATTCCCAGGCGCGTGCGATGCACGCACCAACTGACGTCATCGTGGCATCGGCCAGCAGTTGCCCATGCACACACAGGGCACATGCCGGTTGGTCCATCCGACTAGGGGTGAGCATGGTCCGGGTTGGTCCGGGCCACCCCCTAACCCTAGGACCAACCGTATGGTGTCGGTCCTCAATTTTTAGGACCGAGGACCGACCCTATTGAGCTGGGACCAAGGACCGGACCGACCCAATGGGTTCGGTCCGGTTCGAAATGGTCAACCCGGACCGATCGATAATTTTTTTGTCTTATTTTTTATACTCCCTAAAAAAGCAAACCTACAAATTCAAATTACACATCCATCGACAATGCGGCATTGTGCAACTAAATTATAAATACCAATACATATTTAGCAAATTTAAGATGACACGATAGAAATTTCGTACTTGCTAACCGCTCATCAAGATATGGGATAAGATGGAAAGTTCTTGTAATCATCTATCTTTAATATTCATAACACCATATGCAAAAGCGTTTTCCTGCATTTGATCATGTAGAGTCCACTCAACCAAAAAAATGAGATTCACACCACTTGACTAGCAAATCACCGTAGCAACTACAATACTACTCTACTCTTCAAAAACTTCTACCATTTGACACAAATTGAAAAGTAAAGTGCAGCTGAAATTCATTAGTAAAATACAATTAAACTATAAAAAGTTCAAAATACTTAATATAAATCATGAATATATAACTTCACATCTTGTTAATTCACTTAAACTTCTAAACACATGAAAACAAAATAAACGACACATAATTAATACTTAACAAAAGTTTTAAATTGAAATTACTATTAGTGTTATTGATAGAACATTTCAATATAATATAATATAACAGACATTTTACTTAGGTTTGAATATATAAAAGAATTATATATAATATAATATAATATAATATATAGGGTTGGTCGGGGTTGGTCCGGGGTTGGACCGACCCAAAACTCTTAGACCGAGGACCAACCCAGCGGTGTTGGTCTGGAATTTCAGGCCGAGGACCGACCCAGTCCCCTTGGGAACCGGCCGGGGCCGCGGGGTTGGGCCGGTCCGGGAGTTGGTCCGGGGTCAACCCTAGATCGCTGCTCACCCCTACATCCGACCAGCCCGTCTGGCCCAACCGGTCCGTCTAGCCCGACCAGCCTCACCGGTCCGACTAGACCGACCCGACCCGACTCATTCGACCTGGCGGACCCGTTGACCGATTCGTTGACTTGACCCGGTCATGCGTTGACCTTTGTTGACCTTCATTGACCACCATTGAACGGCGTTAACCGTTGACTTTGACCTTTGACTTTTTAAAAAAAAAAAAGGAAAAGGAAAAGGAATGTGTTTCTTTTTCAATTATGTTTATGTGAATTATAAGTAATCCCTCTTATGTTCTGCATTTGTTGCAAGAACTATAATGCGTTATGCACACATGCCTACATTTCCAAGAACGGACGAAAAAAATGCAAGAATTAAAAGGCTAATAACAGAGTTAGCTAATTATCGGTGGACTGATGGTGATATAATATCACACGTGGTTATGATCAATCAGATGATACAAGAAATTATCTAGAGTGGTTATCTTATGCTGGATTTTGAGAAGGTGTCGGCCTTAATGAACACTCTTCCACCTGAATGGCAAGTAGTGTTAGATCACCTATGGGAGGTCAACGTGGTCCTGGATTATAGAAGGCTTGCAGAAGCTTTTGTAAAAAAATATTATAGGATCGAGTTAACCAAAACTTTAACCCTTGGATTGAGTGTCACATGGCGCAGAGTGAATGCGCCTTGGAGGTGGCATGAGAGCTCTCCAAAAGTTTTTCCGTGGTTGGCCGATGTGTCTTCAGATTTCCTAGAGAATATTACTGACTGATTATAGGAGACTTTCCCTACTTATTTCTTAGATGAGTTTGAGATGTTTTAGTTGTAAATATCTCTTTCTATGTCGATATTTACCTTCTGTATATTACTTAGTGTAATGGACATGATTAATTATTGAAAATTCAATGTTGTTTATTGTTGTAAATTAATATGTTAATTTGCAATTCGTTGTGGGAAGTTCAATAAATTTTTAGTAACTTTGCTAAACTTATTTTGCATAGAAAATTATATTAATGATAATTTCAAGTTATGATTTTTGGAGGATGATTGGAAACTCAGTGACCTTTTGATTATGAAACCTTGCTTGAAATTATTAATTAATATGATGGTCTATGCAAAATGGATGCATAAATGATAGGTATTAATAATTTGTGCATATATATCTGATATGTTCAGATCGATGGATTCAGCAACTAAGAATATAATTGCTTATTTGAACAAAGAAGACAAACTTAACGGCAACAACTATGAAATATTGAATAAGAAGATTCAATATGTGCTTGAAAAGCAAGAAACACTAAAAGCTCTTGACCATGTTATGAAAGATCTTGAGAATGCTATGCGCCATCTTGAGCTAGCCGAGGACCGCCTCAAAGCATTTGAGCAGGATACAAATATTTGATGTGTTGCTTTTAGCTCAGAATGGGCTTCAAACTCTAAGCGCAAGCGCATTGATTCGTTCAATATGTGGAAATACAAGGGATTGAGTCCTTCTTGCAAGAAACCAAGAATTAACCAACATAAGAGAGAAAAACATCCTCCTAGGAAGAGAGGAAAACATTCTCGTGTGAAAAAAATTTCAAAGGTGAAGTGTTTCAACTGTGATCAGAATGGTCACTATGCTCGCAACTCACGAGAGCCAAAGAAGGTAAACACCCCTTGTATTTTTTGAAACTTTGCATATGTGTCAAGTTCTGTATTCTTAACTGAATCTAATCCTTTGTGGACTGTAGATTCGAAAGCAACAAACCATGTAGCAAAGGATAGAGAATCCTTCGTAGAATTTCGACAAGTTCCGACTGGAACTAAGTGGATTTATGTAAGAAATAACTCTAGAGCTGAAGTTAAAGGGATTGGCACCTACCAATTGAACATGCGTAGTGGACGCACCTTGTTCCTACTTGATGTTTTATATGCTCTGGACATTCGTCGAAATTTAGTGTCTGTTTTGGTGTTGGTTAAGCTTGATTTTAGTGTGAACTTCCATAATAGCAATGTAGATTTGTATTTGGATACAAACTATTATAGTTGTGGTCATTTTCTGGATGGTTTATTGTACTAAATGTTGACTGTAGTGATGTCAATATTTGTTATTCCATTTTCATGTCTTCTACTTCATATGATAATGATGTGAATGTGTGACATGCTAGACTTGGTCATATTGGCTAACAACGTATGAATAGACTAGCAAAAGAATGCATGTTGGGTAATATTGAAAAAGTCGATTTGTCCATATGTGAGCATTGCCTAGTAGGGAAAATAACAAGAAAACCGTTTGAAAAAGGGAAAAGAGCTTAATTTCCTTTGCATTTAATCCATTCTAACGTCTATGGTCCAATGAATGTGAGAGGAAGGCATGGGGTTATTTATTTCATCACATTTATAGATAATTATACTCGATTCGGATATGTCTATTTGATTTCTCATAAATCTGAAGCATTGAGTTGTTTCAAAAAGTTTATGAACTTGGTAGAAAATCAATTAGACAAGAAAATAAAAGTATTGAGATCCGATCGAGGTTAAGAATATTTATCTGATGAGTTTAGAAAATTATGTGATGAAAAAGGAATAGAAAGACAGGTGTATGTTCCTTATACTCATCAACAAAATGGTGTTGTGGAAAGAAGAAACAGAACCCTTCTAAAAATGGTTAGGTCCATGATGGCGCATGCTAACTTACCTATCACTTTTTGGAGTGATGCGTTATTAACTTCTGCCTATATACTTAATCGAGTGCCTTCCAAATTAGTTACTTCCACTCCATATGAGTTATGAACAGGTAGAAAACCGGACTTAAGTTTTCTTAAGCCATGGAGTTGTGCTACCTATACTCATGAGCCCTCTCACAAATTTGAGAAATTAGGTCCCAGAGGAAAGAAGAATATTTTCATAAGATACTCTGAATACTCCAAAGGGTATGTGTTCATAAGTGAACAAGAAAGTTGTAGTATAACTGAATTTGAATTACAGGATGTCACATTCTTAGATAATGATTTTCCTAAGAATGGCGAAATAGGTGAGGACTACTCCCTATATGAAACTTTGGATCCAAATAATGAATTTAGTGGAGTTCGTCCAAGTGCGAGTAACATGAGAAGTGATGAATTTAATTCAATTCACTCTCAATTACAACCACATGATGAGACGATATCATCATTATCTAATCCAAGTGGGAGCATAATGGAGAATGATGTGCAAAGTGTATCATCTTCTGTACGGCGAACAAGTCACAAAAGTATTCATCGTCGACGTTTTGACATTAAAAGGGAAACTTTTATGGTTACTCCGCAAGATGAAGATGAGCTAAAGAATGTAAATGAGGCTCTAAGTTGCCTTAATAAGGAAAAATGGATTCATGCAATGAAAGAGGAAATTGAGTCAATGAAGTCAAACCATGTTTGGGAATTGGTTGATCTTCCAAAAGGACGCAAAGCCATTGGGAACAAATGGGTTCTCAAAATTAAGCATAAAATTGATGACTCAATAGAAAGGCATAAGGCTCGCCTTGTGGCGAAGGGATATAATCAACAGAAATGAATTGATTATGAGGAAACATTTTCTCCTATCGTGAGATTTACCTCGATTCACATTATTTTGGCAATAGTAGCAAATATGGATCTTGAATTACATCAAATGGATGTAAAAACTATTTTTCTCAATGGAGAATTAGACGAAGAAATTTATATGGAACAACATGTTGGTTTCATTATGAAAGGCCAAGAACAAAAGGTATGTCGACTTTTGAGATCAATATATAGCCTTAAGCAGTCGTCAAGACAATGGTATATACATTTTCATAATACGATAATGGGATATGATTTTACAATGATTGATGAGGATCATTGTGTATATATCAAAAGATCCAAAGATCAATTTGTTATCATATCATTATATGTTAATATACTAATTGCTGGAAGTAATAAGGAGTTTGTTAATATTGTCAAAAGTTGGCTATCCAACTTTGAGATGAGAGAAATAGGTGAGGCTACATACATTCTTGGAGTTAAGATTTCAAGAAATCGTTCGAAGAGATCATTGTCTCTTTCACAAGAAACATACATAAATATGATTCTTGAACAATTTCGTATGCAAGATTGTAAACCCATAGATACTCATATTGCAAAAGGCGAAGGATTGAGCCACAAATTGTGTCCAAGGACTCCACAAGAGAATGAACAAATGCAACATGTTCCTTATGTTAGTACTGTTGGAAGCTTGAAGTACGCTATGATGTGTACAAAACCTGACACATGTTTTGCAGTTGGAATGGTGAGTAGATACCAATCCAATCCAAGTCAAGCACATTGCAAAGCCGTTAAGAAAATACCGAGGTATCTAAAGAGAACTGCTAATTATACGCTAAATTATCAAGGAAATGATCTGCGACTTGAAGGCTATTCTGATGCTGATTGGGGAGGAAATTTAAATGAAATGAAATCTACCTCTAGGTTTATTTTCTTACTATATAATAGCGCCATAAGTTGTAGCAGTAAGAAACAAACATGTATAGCATTGTCCACAATGGAAACTGAGTTCGTAACATTATCAGCAGCAATATAATAAGGTGTTTGGCTTAAGAGATTTTTGGATCATTTAGGTGTTATTGAAAGTGTTGTAGATTCATTGTTGGTTAACTGTGATAGCCCAGCAATAATAGCGTATACCAAAGATCCAAAATATCATGGCAAGACTAAACATATAGATACCAAATATAATTTTGTCAAAGATATGGTTGCATGAAAAGATGTGAACTTACAGTACATGTCTACGCATAGAATGGTAGTAGATCCTATGACAAAGCCAATACCTAGATATGTGTTTTGTGGCCATGTGAAATATCTGGGATTGCGTAAAGGCTAATGTACTGAATATTCTTAAGTGTTCACATTTGATGAATTTGTGTTTTCATCATTAATGCCTATAAAATTTTGTTTGATGTTTATGCATCTTTATGCTTAGTGCATTATATTAAGTTGAAAGTATGTCGGACAGATAAGAAATTAGTCCACTCACACGGGTAATCGCCTTTATTTACTATATAATAAATAGAGATGAGATGGTTTTTAAGCTTATTATTTACTGTGTAATAAATTGAGAGCTCAAGCTTAAAATACCTATGTCGCCTTAACTAAATGTTAAGATAAGGACATAATATTTTCTATATCCGAAAGTAAAATAACCCACATATTTTACTTAATCTGTCTATGATGCCAGATGTGAGTTCTGAGGAATTCTGTAAATTAGTAGATATGTGAACTCAAGTTAGACATTAAGTATGTCTGAACTATCATCTGTACGGTATTAAAAGTGTAGACATACGCTCCGTGGGAAATGAGTTAAATACCGTAATACGTATTTCATACTACGTATGCATGAGAAGACCAATAAGAGTGGCAAAAGTTTTGATCTCAACTCTTTTTTGCCATGTGAGACTCTTGAGAAAAAGAGTTCCTCAATTTAGTGCCCTCATGACTCTTACTTATTCTCGAGATTTCTATTCAATGTTTGCTATCTTAGAATGTTGCCAACGGTCATGAATTGATTCAATCTAATGGGACATTTCTAGAAAAGCAAGTTGAACTGAAATTGAGAGTTTCAAGGAAAGAGGAAGATCGAATTTGAAGAATCACATTCTAGTTTTGTATTCACCGGTCGACCAATTATGATTGTTTTATGGGATAATCATAATTGTAAATATAATATATCATTGTTTAAAAAGATATCATAAGAGAGATATAAATGTGATCGATCGATCTAGGGTACCGCATACTAAATCTACTCAAGATGTGATGCCCATTATGAGCAGCTATATATTCCTAACAGATGTATGGTAACGAGCTCTCAAAGTATGCTAGTCAAACGGACTATTCAACAGTATGAATGTTGCAATGAGGAAAAGAGGATTATGTTCGGCCCACCATGTCAAGTGGGAGTCTATGATGGATTTTTCTTTGATGAGCTTAAGAATGGCTCATTCACTCATGTTGGTTTTGGTCCACCATGCGTGTCACACCCCGATCCTCGGGCGCGCGCCCATCCCTTACTTGGTCGATTTATTTGCGACGTCCTAGGAAGGTCGCCGACCCATTCATTTATATACGCATGCGGAAGCTTAATAAAATCCCCGGACAATCAAGCAATGGGATAGAAGAGTAGGATCGTATTTTTCAAACCAAGACGAGTCTTTATAAGCAAACTGGTTAATTACAAACTTTAGGCTGTTTACAAAATTAACGGCTTATCAAATGGGGACTGTTTTAACATCCACTAGTCAAACCCAATTGCCGATTCTTCAGCCTCCACCTTCCGAACTTCAGGACTTCCGGTCCTCCACGATCGTCATCTAAGAACCTGAAATATTTTTTCCCCAAACCGGGATGAGACTATGTCTCAGCGAGTTCTACCCCACTAAGACTCAATTAGGAAGCCAATACGCCATAAGGGCTGCCTAAGCACAACACAGGTCAAAGGGCTTACCTTGGCATCAGTTCCTTTCCTGCACATTAGTTCAATTATAATATCGACAACTACAGCAAACAATCACATTCCACCAATCAGATCGACTCAACGATCAATCGACTTAATCGATTACATGTCACCACGACATTTCCCTGGTCGGTACATTCAATACTATCTATAAGTCCGACCATAGTCTAGGACTGCTCACCCAAAGCTGATAATAGATAGCATAGCTCGCCCAAAGCTAATAGATATAGTATACTATGTATATGCTCACCCAAAGCTGATAGATTAGGGCCCACAGGCCAAATTCCAGTATACTATATATGCTCGCCCAAAGCTGATAATAGGTATACTGCTCACCCAAAGCTGACATATCGCCCGTAGGCTGATATAGTATACCGGTATACTACTCACCCAAAGCTGGCATATCACCTGTAGGCCGATATAGTATACCACTCTCTCATACAATCAATTCCATCTTTTATCATTCTCGATAAATAGTCGTGTGTGGGTACACGGTTGGCCTTAGCCAAAATATAATAATTTTACTCACAAATATCCCACCAATTTCAACAGCCCAGTACATATTTTTGCGCTGTAAACCGACGCCCGGTTATTTCTCCATCAATAACCAAAATCGAGATAATTTAGGAATAAATCCTAAATTCACAATTAATTCGATTCAGCACAAATTAACGCTCAAATAAATAAACGGACTGCACCACGATAATCAGCACGGAATTTGGTCGTCGGCCATCTAAATCTTAATTTTCGAATTTTATTTAATTAATTAATTAATTTCGATAATTAATAATTAATTACAATAATTTCAATTTAGCTCAAATTGGAACTCAATTAAATAAACGGACTACACCATAATCATCGGCATAAAATTCCGATCACTAACCATCCCACATGAATATTCGGAAAATAATTAATTAATTAATTAATTTCGAAAATTAAATAATTAATATTAAAAATTCAATTTAGCTCAAAATAAAGTCCGATTAAATAAACGGACTTCACCACAGTCATCAGAATAATATTCCGATCACTAGTTATCTCAATTGAATTTTCGAAAAATAAATAATTAATTAATTTAATTCCGAAAAATAATATTTAAATATCAAAAATTCCACTTAGGCCCGAAAAGCCTAATTGAAGCCCACTAAGGGTCGGGAAAAAAACCCAAGATACTTTCAATAAATAGTAGACTACGTATACTTGCTAATTGCATAATCAATATGTCTAATTTACATCGCAATTGACTAATAAACACTAATCCATACTAATCTAACCACATAAACCTAACTAATTAAAACTAAACAACCCTTAAACGTGATTAACCTACTAAGCAGGGATTAGTGAGTTAAACTCACCCGATTAACGATCCGAGCGGCTCAATTCGACGAGGACGACGCGAGGATCGATAGTCTCCAAGGCGGGCCTAACTTCCGGGGTCGGGAAGCCGGCCAAAACGGGCCACGAAGCCGCTGCCATACCCATTTTTCTCCTCTTCGTTCGCTGCTGGTCGAGGCCAGAAAGAGGGTAGATCCGAGCTCGATTGGGGCATGCAAGGGTCGAGAGGGCTAGGCGGAGCTCCGACGGTTGAGGCGGGGTGTACCGTGGTCGGAGGAAGCTCCGGCGGAGGTCCATAGTAGCTGGGACGAGCTGGACAGCTCGCTGGAACGGTGAGCTGGGCGAGAGGGCGGCCAGGGCGGAGCGACGACGGCGTGCGGCGACATGCGGCGGTGGTCTGGCTCCAGTGGAGGCACGCGACTTCTCTAGCTTACGGGTCCGCTCGGTTCCATCGAGCAAGAAGAGAAATGGGGAAGAAGGGTCAACGGAAGCAGCAAGAAGAAGGGGAGGCCGGCTAGCGGCGGTTCGGCGAGGGCGTGCGACGAGTAGAAACGTGCGGCTGCTCCAGCTGATCTTCTGCAATTGCTGGGTTTCAAAGAAGAAGAAGAAGAAGAAGATGGGGAGATGGAGGAGTAGTCACACGGTAGGGAGAGGGAGGAGAGAGAACAAGGGGGGGCATTCCTTTTCTTTTTCTCTTTATTTAATCCCCCAAAATTGGCCCACCATGACATCACTTGTCATGTTCCACTATCTCCAATTCTCACAATCTTAGTCCAATGGGTCCAATTTCTTTTTCCGCCGTGGCATAAAATTTTGTACATTTAATTCAATCAATTCTCACTCAATTCCATCCAATTGAAGTTCAATTAAATTAACCCATGTGTCCTCAACCTTCTTATGACTTTTCCCCATCAAATTATCCAACTTGAATCTCCAAGATTCAATTAAAAGCGGTCCTCTGACAATCCCGAGCATAAACGGCCTTACTTTGCTTTTCCGCCAAAAATCTCGGTTGTAGAAAAACTTCTGAGGATCAGTCGACGTTCTTAAAATGAATTGTGACTTGACAAAACTCTCAATTTCTGAATTCGAGTTCGATTTCATGGTTAATTTCACTCCGACACGTTTTTAGCGTGACCTAGGCTGCTAGGTAGTTTTCAGGACTTTTTAGGACAAATAACCCGTGGTCGATTTTCTTCGAGCCACAATGAACCCACTCGACACAATGGCAACTCTTGATTGTCGTGAAAATTTCGAGGATTCAAATACGGACACAGAGTACCAAAACGACAGTAAAATCAAATTAGTGCCAATCGACGAGAGTTTTCCAATTTAGTGGAGTCACCCACGATCGGTCACTCAACTCAGTCAAACCGGCCTATCTCTGATCTTAATTCGATTTTATACTGTGTCGCAATGGCCTCTAAAAATAGTAACGGTCAAGAACTCGGTCATTGGTCGATTCTCAAGTCTATCTGCTTTAAAGTCCTTGATAGCTTACCCAGTTAGTCCAGTTATCTCGTGAATGGCCAACTCAGAGAAAAACACTGTAGTCGCGTTGATGAAATGCCCAATTTATTTAATCGGAATCAGAACCCGAAAATCTGGATGTCACAGTGCGAGTGGGAGATGATGGATTTCTTCCTTTCAGATGGACCTAACTAAGTTGGCCCATCCGCCCATGCTGGGCCCAAAAGGCCCGGCCCGTAAGTTGAGGGTCCTGGAGGAAATTATTAAAGAAAAAGGGAAAAAATCTTGGAGGCGGTTAATTGGGGGAGAGGTTACGTATTTTGGAACAAGAGATTACGCTCTCTTAGTAGTTACGTTTTCAACACACTTCTTTCTCCTGAAGAATAGATTATCCTCTGAAGAACGGCGTGGATTCTTCCTCTTTGATTCGCAACACCGGTGTTTAGTCTGTGGAAACAAGGTATATTCGTTTATGTAATGTGTCTTAGGATCAGTGATTCATGATTTTCCTGGGCTCACTTCCGCCACATTTGTATTCGATTCTATGTCGAATCACTGTTCTGGGGATCCGTTTCCCGAATTCTCATCCCAACAGTTTTAAAATGAAATTGTTTGTAGGATAGGTCCAGAAATGTTTCCTAAGTCGTCTTGTGTACATTTCTATTGCAAATGAAAGCAGAAGTTTTGCAAATTTTATCGAGCCAGCCACCCTAGTCTCCTTGCTGGTGCCACTATTCCTCTGTATAAATATAATCAATCTACTTTTACATGGCTTGTGGGATAATAGTTGATAATAATTATGAGCAATGGGAACTGCTTTTTAACACAAGCAAGTGTAATTTTTCAGGGCATCCACATGTAGCTGAAGCGTTGAATCTACCACTTCATGTAGTTTCCACAACGCCATGGACATAAATTTCCCCTTTGGAGTTTTATTAGAAATAGTAATTTGCCATTTGGAATGTGATTATATATGTTTTAAATATGATTGTATGATGGGGTGCAATTATCAGCTTAGTTTCTTGCTGTTTACTGAGGGTTCTGTTCCATTTCTCCTTGCCAGGCCTACTAATGAATTCCCCAAACTTTTGTCCCATGTGAAGCAACCAGATGGCTACAGAGTAACTGTATCTGGAATTCTGCTTTGAGCACTCTCCTTGTAGTTCTTTATGTGTATCTCAATATGTTTTTGCAGCTGTTATACTGAATTGTAGATGCATTAATCTGGTTAGTTGTAAGATATCTCAGGAAACCATCACTGATTCTTTCTTTTTCTATTGATTCTTTTCCAATTGAGGTCAAAGATGTGATCAATGAGTTCAGAAAGAAAAAATTGGGGCTAAGACCTAACACTTCTTTACGTGGATCCCATAGCTCTCCTCTTGATGTGCCTTATGCTTATATCTGGAGCCCTCACCTAGTCCCCAAACCGAAAGGTAAGGTACCATTAAGCTGTTTAAAAGCAAGTTGGGGTTCAAATAAATGTAGGGTTAGCATCTTTTGCTGGAGTAGATTGTAATATACGCAGCAGAAGGTTGAAGGACTAGTCTATATTTTCTGTTTAGAAGTGCTTTCAGTAGTTTTCTTCCACTACCCGCAGATTGGGGACCAAAAATTGATGTGGTCGGATTTTGTTTCCTTGATCTTGCATCAAGTTATCAACCACCAGAATCTCTTGTCAAATGGCTAGAGAGAGGTGAAAAGCCTATCTACATTGGTTTTGGTAGCCTTTTGAGTTCCTCTTTCCAATACACCTGGTCTGTTCTTTATACAGTTTAGATTTTCTTACATGAAATTTTGATTTTGTATGAGAAAAGAAGTGCAACAACTTCGTATATTTATGTTTTTGGTGGTTATTGAATAATGTCTTGGCACATGTAAAAAAGAAATGTATCAGATACTCTCATGAAAAAAATGTGGTTCAGTGGATTGAGTGATCTTACACAGGAGGAATGGATGTGTTTACTACGGTAATCGAGTGATTTACTAGTACAATGAAAGTTAGAAAGAAGAAGAACGACAACAAGAACAAGAAGGAGAACCTATCACAGTTGAAAGTACTAGTGTTATCATGTAGAAGAATAAAAGTATTGTGCTCTACAAGCATCACATGGCGAGTGTATTCTAAAAGGATGCACCATTGTGGGGTCTGGGGTGGGTTCTTAATGTAGAAATAGGAAAGGGAAACTTTGGAGGTGCATGACAACTGCCTATTTCTGTTTCAAAAACAATTTTTCTATTCAATACCTATTTCTGAAATAGAAATCCGTTTGATAAACTTATTCCGTTTTTCTATTTCTGAAATAGATTTCTATTTCATAAATAGGTTTGGAATAAAAATCAAAAGTAAAAATTTTCTACTTCTCTATTTCTGGAACAAAAATGAGAAATAAAAAATTTTCTCTTCATTCGTCAACCGATCCTTCATCGTTGCCGTCAATCATCATCCGTTAGTCGCATTTTGCTACTTTCGGCCCCCATCGCCACCGATCGCCGGCCGCCACCACCGCCACCACAGCTGCCATCTGTCATTGCTATCCGTCAGTCCGCCGCCGTCAAAAGGAAGAAATTTTGTGTCATTATCAAACGGTTATTTTTGCTTAGAAACTCTTCTAGAAATATAAATAAAAAAATCTATTTTTGTTCTAAAAACTATTTCTTAAATAGAATGGTTGTTATGCGCACCCTTTGTTTCTGCAATTTGCATCTCAAGTATTTATACAATTTAGTGAAAAACAGCCAGTTCAAGAACCAGAGAAGATGACTGAGATCGTAGTTAAGGCTCTCGAACTTACTTGTCAAAGAGGCATCATTAACAAAGGCTAGGGTGGTCTTGGGAATTGTGAGTAGCTTGACTAGTCTTCATGAAGTTTCTTGTATCCTGCAGCTTCAATTACGATTAACAGATGTGGAGCCATGTGGATACCTCCTCGTAATTATTTGCTTCTCTCTTTTGTAGCTGCAGAACAAAAGGACTTTGTCTATTTGCTTGATAATTGCCCTCACGACTGGCTTTTCCAGCACTGCAGTGCTGTGGTAAGGACCGAATTCCCTATTACTGAGATTTATGCCATTAGTGCGATCTGGGAGTTGGCATGCCATGCCCATTCTTTACCAGGTACATCATGGAGGAGCTGGTACAACCGCTGCCGGTCTTAAAGCCGCGGTAACTACATATGCCAACTTTTGGGGTTCATGTTGTTTTCTCTCTTTGGACTAATTTGATTTATCTCTCTTCTCAACAGTGTCCAATGACAGTTGTACCTTTCTTTGGGGACCAGCCCTTTTGGGGAGATCGGGTGCATGCAAGGGGGTTGGGCCCCACACCAATTCCAGTCGATGATTTCTCTCTTGAAAAGTTGGTTGATGCAATACGTTTCATGCTGGATCCAAAGGTATGCAGCCATTGCGATCGAATTTTACTTCTTTAAGGATAAGATTGATATGCTTGTTCAGTTTGTCTGGCTGCCTATCAAATTTGAGTAAGGCCTTTCTTTATTCTCCTTATGATTAAAGCAACTCGCTGCTAATTGCACCACTTGACTCTGGTTCCTCCAGAAATTCCCGGCAGGACTCGCTTGGAGTCCTACTTGTACAATAGTGGAGTTGAAATGTCAATAGAAATCATCAGCTGATGATTATGTACATGAATGGACTGTGTTTTACTGAAAAATGTGTTGGTCAATCTGCAAGAATATCTTGAGTTACTGCTGTCAGCAATTGGTTGCCGCGACTCCATGTTCTTGACTCAGAATATGTCTGTTCTGGCACTTTTCTGAATCTTGTGGATAACCGGGGAGTCATCGTTGTTTTAAACTTTGGATGGGATCACGCATGCTCGCGGTCGATGTGTTCTGATTCTTGTTACTTTATTTCATGTGAAAGAGCGCGCAGAAGAACTAGCCAAAGTCATGGAACTTGAAGATGGAGTGGAGGGAGCAGTGAAGGCTTTCTACAAACACTTTCCAACCGAAAAGCTCAAGTTGGATCCGGAGTCATTGCCTGCTCATTCAATGCACTCCCATTCAAGTCCCCTGTCGTTAAGACGATGTTTTGGTTGCTAATGATTTTTGGATGTTGAGTCTCCACTGTGGACCTGTGTGGCCCATGTCTGTATTCTCAAACAATTGCAAAATTGCTATATTCCTAATCACTGGTAATTTGAATTTCGTCAATCTTACTGGGTTTCCGTGTCCGCATCGGTTCATTTTCTTAGACGAGATACATCGGCCTTTGTAGACATGTCGCTAATTTGAAGTTTCAGTTCAGTTTAGTAGCCTCACTAATTCATATCATGGTCAGCTACCAATTGCAAGTACAGACCACGGAAGGCTCGACCCAAGTGAAAAATTCATGAAGAGTGACCATAACAGCAGAAGGGTAACTACCAAACATTACAAACGCGTTGGCATCTAGGATCGTGCTGCTCCCACAAACTCGAAGGACTTCTTGTTGGACGCGGATGGCCATTCTTGATTCGAGGCCGACAGCATGAGGCGCTATCCGACCGCAACTGCAGTGGTTTCAACAATCGTTTTAAGTAGATCCTCCTGTTCAAATGACTTGCCACGAAATACCTTCCACCGAAGGTTTGATCTTCGATTCTTATTTGAATTAGGTTATGTGGTGATCCAGAAAGGGAATCGATTGTGCATGGAAGAACTAGAACCAACCATTCTACAAAAGGATAAATGTACATTGTTTGTGTTGATGATTGGGAACTCTATGGAAGCTCCACACTAAACCTGGGAAGCACAGACAATCGACGTCAACCACTATCTTTGAGGAACACTGTCCACCCGTCACCACCCTGCTGGTCTTAGTCCGGTTCCCAAGGAGATTGGGTCGGTCCTTGGTCCTAGAATTCCGAGATCAGTATTGTGCAGGTCGGTCCTTGGTCCTGAGAGTTCCGGGTCGGTCCAACCCGAACCAACCCTGATTATATATAAATATATATTTATATATATCTAATATATTATTTATAATTTTTTTATATAGAGAAAACCTTAAAATAAACGATGTCAACAACATTAAACAACTCTTTAGTGAGGAGTTCAAGTAATTTTACATTATTCTTTAATAACTTAGGTTTTTAATATCTTTTACGGCGTCAATAATCATAATTTACGAAGAAAGAAAATATTTTTGTAAGGAATCCTCACGGTGTCCAAAAATGCACCTTATAACATCCTCCTAGAGTATTCATTCTCTTTTGTCTTTTTTGTCTTTTTAGTCTTCAATTTGCCAAAATCGAAAGAAACAACTTCTCCGCTCGTCACTCAACACTTGCCTCGCTCGCTTTGGATCAATTGTGCTACTCATCGCTTCATGCCACTCACCGCTCAATGCTCACTCGGCTTGTTGCTCCCCACTTGACATTCAATGCTCATTTTGTTCGATGTTCACCCCACTTGACCCTCACTGCTTGCCTTTCTTAGCTGACCTCACTCATCATTGAACCCATTGGATCAATACGATCCTCGGTTGCCCTTTCAAGGAGTACAAAAAATAAAATAAAAAATTATTGATTGGTCCTAAGTTGACCTTGAAACCGGACAAAACCCATTGGAAAACTTCAGTCCTCAATCGTTTTTTTAAGGCGTATAAAAAATTAAACAACAAATTATCGATTGGTCCCGAGTTGACCTTGGAATCGGACCGAACCCATTGGGTCGGTTTGGTCCTCGGTCCCAAGCTCAATAGTGTTGGTCCTCGGTCCCAAAAATTGAGGACCAACACTATGCGGATTGGTCTTAGGGTTAGGGGGTAGACCAGCCAAACTCGGACCATGCTCACCCCTAATAGCACCTATCGGAGGGATGTGGATGGATTTAATCAAAGACTCGTAATTCATTTGAAATTAAAATAGAGATATCCAATATTCTTACTTGCAAAGAAAACAAACAATTAAGCGTGTGTAAAATAGAAAAATAAGTGGAAACGGAAAAGAATGTGTAATTCTGATAATTTTGACCTTAAAATGTTGAAAGAATAGATACATCTAATTAACAAGAGTTTTTTATGGACAAAAGTTTTATCGACTTAGTTATCACCTTACCTTACTAATTTTATATTTATATGGGATAAATATGCTGAAAATTCTAAGGCTTGTCAGGAATATATAATCAAGTTCTAAAACCTTCAAAAAGTAGAGTTGAGTTTTAATAGTTGTGATGTCACGACAGTGCAATTGAATCCCATAGTATTTACAAAATTTTGCAAAATTAGTAAGCTGAAACTATCAAAATTTATAAATGAATGTTGTCATTTGGCATGTCAGATAGGGTCCACGGCTAGGGGCTAGTGCTGGGGCTTAGCAGTGTGTGTGCGCTTGTGGTCTGCGTGCTTTTCTTGTGTGTATAGCTTAAGTTAAGAAGGTGGAGGAGAAGAAGTAGGAGGAGGAGGTGATCGTGGCGATGGGTTCTGATGTAAAGCTTGCCTTGAGTTCATGGGCGACATTTATGGATGAAAAGTTACGAGCTTTCTTGCGCCAATTGCCTTATTTGTTTCTGCGTTTTGTGTTGCGCCAAAGAAGGAAAGATATATAGTATATGTCTATGTATAGATAGACACACATGTTTTAAAGAAAATGAATGATGAACGATAAGAAAAAAGAGAAGCAGAAGAGGTGCCAAAGTCAACACTTGTATTTACAAGCAGCGCTTAAATACAACATTAGGGCGAGCCTGTTTGTTTATTTTTGTTTCTATTCCTCTAAAAAAAATTTATGTTCTTTTGTTCCGAAGAACAAAAAAAAAGAACAAAAACGCGTTTAGTAAAACTTTTGTTCTCGGGATTTTTTTGTTATCGGGAATAAATTTGGAACAAAAATAAGAAGTAGAAAAGAGTTGTTTTTTGTTCCCGGAAACAATTCCGAGTAGGGGTGAGCATAGTCCGAGTTAAGCCGGTCCACCTGCTAATCCTAAGACCAACCCGCACAGTGCCGATCCTCAATTTTTGGGATGGAGGATCAACCTTATTGACCTTGAGATCGAGGACAGGACCGACCCAATGAGTTCGGTCCAGTTCCAAGATCAACCCGGGACTAAACAATAATTATTTATTTCATTTTTTGTACTCTTTAAAAAAACAATTGAGAATCGGACTAACCCAATGAGTTCGGTCCAGTTTCAAGGTAAACTTAGGACTAACGAATAATTGCCGGTCTTACACGTGCTATACAGTTTCTCTTATCTTCCCGTCCATGCAAGCATGCAGTTTGCAGTGTACGTAGGTCGCTTCATCTTCTTGCATGGCCCTGCATCGAGCCCAGATAAAACCAGGCCAGACGATCATGGAGATCATCAGTCATCATTTCGTCCTCGGAAAACACCGAAGACAAAGAAGGAACAGCCATCGCTTCTTCTTCCTCTTCTTTCCGAATCCGTCGTCTCTCTTTCGTCTTCCTCGCATCGAAAGACCAAACGCCTCCATCGAAGAAAGTTGATACTTTATCAGCAATTTTAATGATTGTATTCTGTCCATTAGCTAATTGGCCGACGATGTCCGTTCACATGCGTGCGTCGATTCTCCCTATAAATCACACCGCTTCCCGTCTCCCTCATGCACGTCTTGCATTCGATTCTCACATCACCCATCACCCAGAGAGAGAGAGAGAGAGAATGGTTGGAGGCGGCAAGAACACTTCTTCTAAGTCGAGGATCATCGTCAACCCCTCCGCCAAAGATGGCGCAGACCTGGCCCTCACCGTGTCATGGTAATGACAGAATCCGCCCTCTTCTCGACGCTGTGGACAGGCTGCGGAACCTCATGGTTATGAAGGAAGGCATCCATCTCCCCACGATCGTCGTCGTCGGCGACCAGTCCTCTGGCAAGTCGAGTGTCCTGGAGTCCCTCGCCGGCATCAACCTGCCGCGGGGGCAGGGCATTTGCACGCATGTCCCTCTCATCATGCAACTCCAAGACAACCCTCGAGCCGATCGCCCTGAGCTCTACCTCAACTTCAATGGCAAAGTCGTCCCCACTGACGAGGACAACATCGCCAGGCCATTAATGATGCCACTGACGAGATCGCGAGTCATGGGAAGGGTGTCTCGAACGCACCGCTGACTCTGGTCATCAAGAAATACGGCATCCCGGACTTGACCATGATCGAATTGCCTGGAATCACGAGAGTCCCCGTGTTCGGCCAGCCTGATAACATCTACGAGCAGATCTCGGAGACGATCTTGGAGTACATAAGGCCTGAGGAGAGCATCATCCTCAATGTCTTGTCCACGACGGTTGGCTTCTCCACTTGCGAGTCCATAAGGATGTCGCAAGTAATTACACTCTAGACTCGCTTGGCTCCCACATCAATTGAATACTCGAATAATTTATTTTAACTCAAGGAAATGAGTCTATACGATTATTCGTTTTTGTGTTGCAGATGGTGGATAAGACCGGCAGGAGGACTCTGGCGGTCGTCACAAAGGCTGATAAAGCTCCAGAGGGATTGCTTGAGAAGGTGACGGCTGATGATGTCGATGTAGGGCTTGGCTTTGTGTGTGTGAGGAGCAGGATTGGTGCCGAGACCCACGAAGAAGCGAGGCTGGAAGAGGCGAAGCTGTTTGACACGCACCCTCTTCTGTGCAAGATCGACAAGTCCATTGTCGGTGTGCCTGTCTTGGCACAAAAGCTAACGCAGATTCAAGTCACCATCATTGCCAAGTATTTGCCTGAGATCGTCATGAAGATCAATGACAAGCTGGACGCAAACGTCGCGGAGCTTAAGAGCATGCCCAAGAATCTGTCCTCCGTCGAGGATGCGAAGATGGCCTTCATGGAGATCATGGGGTTGGTGAAGGAGTCGCTGAGGAAAGTCTTGCTGAGAGGCGAGTTAGACGAGTACCTGGATGAGAAGGACATGCACTGCACTGCCAGGCTGGTGGAGATGCTGAACCAATACTACAATGAGCTCCCAAACTGCACCGAGAACAACCTGACGACTAACTTCTTGTTGGAGGAAATAGAGGTCTCGGAAGAGGCAAAGGGATCGGCCTCCCGGACGTCCTCCCTCACACCGCCTTTTCTTTTTTTCTGCAGCAGAAGAGGAAGGCGATATCAAGCAAGCTTCCGAGTCTTGTGGTTCGCGTTTGGGACTACATTGAGGGAGTTGTGATTCAGGCGTTGATGCAACACTCGGAGAATTATCCTCAGCTGCAGTCGTCGATGAGAAGAGCGGCGTCCAGTCTGATCAAGAAGATGAAGGGGAAGATGATGAATAGGATGATGAAGATTGTAGAAATGGAGAAGCTCACTGACTACACTTGCAACCCTGAGTACCTGCTGGAACGGAACAAGTTGATGGTCCAGCAGGCCATGTTCGTGAACAAGTGTAAAATGTCGTCCAGCGTTGACCTCCAGGGGATCGGGGTTGTCGATGTGACCCATCTGCGTAATCGCAACCAGCAGCTGGTTCGGCAGGCGTTCAATCTGAAGATGAGGATGACCCCATACTGGAAGATTGCACTGAGCAGGTTCGTCGATACTGTGGCACTGCATCTGCGGTTCAGCGTGCACAACTTGGTGAACAAGGAGATGGAGAAGGAGATTAGGCGTGACCTGAGTGGGCGCGGCATCAAGAGGATGATGGAGGAAAAGCTGGAGATGGCGGAGAAGCGCGAGAAGTTGAACAGGAATATCAAGCGGTTGAGGGAGTCTGCGGAGGTGGGGGCCCAGTTCATGAACCGGATCGCTACCGATGGCAATTACAATGGCTAATTAGCGATGTTGTTCTGTTTTTCTTTCTTTCTTTTCAGCTTGCAAGGGATTATGAGAGGCAAAGATATTTATCAGCGTGTTCTTGTTTGGTTACGTGGATTCTGTGTGGGATTCTACTGAGACTTCAATTAGCTTCCTATGATTAGTTCTTGGTGATGTGCTAGTTAAAATTGGTTTTTAAAATGATAAAATCTTAGAGGCCGTTTGGATAAGTTTATATATTAGCGGTCTTTGTTTATTTTTGCTTTCAAAAATAAACAATATTTCACATTAAATCATCATTTGGATGACTACAGATAGAATCAATCATTTCAAATGAAACAAAAGCCAACATAATCTATTATCTTGAAAGCACATATTTCTTGTTTTTTTATAATTGGAAAAGTGATTCCATCTGTACATACTTTTAGAGACCGACAACATACCTTTGGATCAACTGTGGGCAAATTTTGACATCGAAAGACTGCAAATCTCTTCTACATAAGAATATGCATTTTCGTTCTTCTCCACATGCGCTGATAGAGATTTCTTAAAGCTATTTTCAACATTAATTAGAAAAATAAGTTGTCTTGAAGTTCCTTTTACTTTTTATTTTTTAGCTCGTTTTTGTAAGTGATAAATTTATGCATATGAATTTATCTTAGTTCTAATATCTGTAGGGCTGATGCTCATAACAACTGTAGTCCTTCCCTTAAACCTTAGTCTTCCATTCACCCAGAATTTGGCTGATTAAACATCACCTCCCTTAAACCTTAGTCTTCCATTCACCCAGAATTTGGCTGATTAAACATCACCGCAATAGAAAAGTGGGCCCTTCCCCAAAGCCTCCGAATCAAACTTTTCCTTGCCATGTGCTCCGTTTTATCTTGTCCTCTAAATACGTACGTGATGAATAATGTATTATAGATTCCCCACACTTCTTTATATGTAAGTATTAAGGTTGAAATGTGTTTCCTTTGGTTATTTTTAATTAGTTTATGTTTAGTTTAAACACCTAGTTTATGAGCAAAACATATATGGAAAATAAATAGTAAAAAGTATAATTAGCAGTTAGACATGATATATATTATTAAAATTAAAATTATGTTAAATTAGCATTTATTATCAAGCATAACCAAACGTTGCTTTTTTAATTAAGAAACATTTAAATAAACTAAAACAAGTAGTCATGTCAGCAATAATGAAGAGGGCTTTTGTTGTGACATCTTCGTTCCAACCCCAATTTTTAGGACGGAATTGTATCAGCAATCAATCGTCAGGCAGGATAATCATGAGGAGCGATAAACCATGACAGTATTGAAAAGGCCACTTTGGGGGTGGAAATTCAATTTCTCATCAACAAGACGTGGAAACTTGAGAAGTTGAGGGCGGCCCACGTTGGGCAACCCAAATGGGCCCACGCCCATGATGGGCGGCCCATGGGGCACATACCCAATGGAGTTGGGCGGCCCATGAGGTCTATGGGCTCTTCTAGCCCAATTAGGTCTATCATTGCTGTTGAGTAGGTCACTCCCAATTGGAGATACCAATGCAATTATGTATATTTGTAGTAGTATGGTAGTGAGTGTGTAAAAATAAAAAAGAAAAAAAAAAGGGAAAAGGAAAATATCAAAAGAGATCGAGAGATAAATCAAAATGATATTCTCATATATACAAAATCACAAGAGATTATGAGATAAATCTACGTGATTTTTTATCGTATAATTCCTATTTTGGATTGTATTTGCTCCTATAAATAGGAGTTCTCCTCATTGGAGAAGAGGTTACACAAAAGCAAGAATATCATAGCAGTGTAGCGGAAGAAACGGTTTTCTTCTTCCAAGAAAGAGAGTTATCTTTGAGTGAGTTATTCAGTTTGTGAGAGGTTCAGATCCACAAATTGAAGGATAGAGAGAGATCCACCTTTGGGTGAAGTTGTATCCCATTATTTATCATAATGGAAGTTTGAAGTGGACTACGGTCCCGTGGTTTTATCCCATTATTTATCATAATGGAAGTTTGAAGTGGACTACGGTCCCGTGGTTTTTCCTTCGCCTTGGAGGGTTTTCCACGTTAAAATTCTGGTGTTATTTATTATTCATCTTTACTACTTTCAGTTAGTATTTTATCCTATTTAATTTTCACAAAAATAGTAGCGGGAAAAATTTTATGAGCGTTCTCCACAGATATTTTTCCCAACAATTGCTAAATCTTTACACTAATTGTTTTCAAGTACATGAATAGTGCGTGAATATTGCACAATCTTGATAAAATGACCGAAATGCCATTCCATTCAACTAGGACAAATTTGGAAAATGGCAAGGTAGGGGGTAGCACAAGCAAGAAAGGGCAACAAATGGAGAACATTTTTTGATATTCATAAATGATGAGAACAATTTTTGTCCATTCATCTATATAAGTGATGTAAGTGATTAATATTAAGAAAATATTTTCTAAATATATTTCCGCAAAATGAATTCACCTTAATGTGCTTTCTTTTTAATTTTCTTATGATAGGTGATCGATTTTACCTGACAAATAACAAATCAATGAATCAAAAATACCAAGGAAAATTGAATTGAATAGTCTTCAGTGTGATAAATTGAATAATACTGAGGATAAAATCATTTTGTCGACGACAAAACGGGTGACCGGTGAGAGACCAGTCCTTATCATTTTTTTGTCGACGACAAATTTTGTAGTAAATAGAGTATAGAAATTTGCATCGAGCTGGCCCTTAAGCCTATGCTGGGAGTACTGGGAAAAGGTCGGGGATAGAATTAGAATCAGAACGAGAATAGGAAGAGAGGTGGCGTGGAAATGGGCGGGCACTGATTGCACGCACAACTCCATCATCAAGGGATAAAAGATGTCTTGGTCAATGTTCTTTCCTTGCAATTAACAATTCTTTACCTTTTGTCCACCCTCAATTCATATTATATTTATACACACACTTCCGAACCATTTCAAGAAAAATCATTTCTTCACATTCTTTCTTGACCTCATGTTTTTCTTCACGTAGATTTTCTCCACCTCCATTTTTTGAGGTTTATTTTTTTCACTAATTTTTCGATTATTTTTAATATTTCAATAACACCATTTTAATTTTTTCTAATAAAAGGGAAATTTATTATTATTATTATTTAAATATTGGGCCTTGGCCAATCATGCTTTGTATTAGCCTAGTGGCCACCCCTACTGCTAATGCTGGAATTGAACACCACCCCACCACCACCATCAACTCCACACCTCTGCCGCCAAAATCGGCGCTGCCACAGCCATTGCCACCACCACACTCAGCCGCCATTGACACTAGAGCCCTATACTCGGCCACCATGAATAGTTCTTTTAAATGTTTTATTTTAATGGTGTCATTTACTCGTTATTTTATTGTCTACTAATTTTGCTAATCACCCTCTATTTTTCTACGGTTGTTTTAGATATTGGGTGATTGTAATTATTTCATAATAGTATTACTGGTGATTAATTTTAAAAGCTTATAGTGATTTGAAAACAAAATAATAGCATTTTTGCTTTTTTATTTTGTCGAATTATTAATTTTCTAAGTGGCAAAATTATGTAATCTTCTTTTGTACGGGTGTGTCCATTAATATTAGTATTTCTATATATCATTTTCAAATGACTTGATAAAGTACAAAGTTTGCCCATCATCAACAACAATGCAAAGTCGTTCCTTCTTTCAAGTCCATTTTGCTCAATGGTCATCCTTATACCCTCACCAGTTATGTGGGTGCACGCACACGCCACACACACACATACACACACTCGCCCATATATATATGTATGTGTTTACATATCATATTCCATAGGCAAGTGAAGAGGACATTGGCCTAAAAGGTGGTGACATATACCAAAGGAAAAATGAAAAAAAAAAAAAAACAATATTGGTCATTAATGATCGATTATCTTATTTTTCAAAACAAAATACTGATTCGAACTATCGACCGCGGTAGCTGCACTGGATAAGACTCTGTTGATCCTCAACGAATAGGTGAACGGTTCAAAACCTAGGGGAGGCGCTAAGTGTATTAAGTGTGACTCGGGGGTGGTGGGTTCTCCGCTTAAGTGTCACCCGAGGGTTTACGGCGCGTGTTTGTCACCGCAGTTCTGCCTCCGCAAAAAAAAAAAAAAAAAAAACTGATTCGAGTCGGCTTTTTCATCCCCGATTATCTTTTGGCTTCCATGAGTATAAACTTTTGACTAGAGCATCTCCTGTGATGCCATTTTCTAATAAGTTGGTGGTCTTGTGATCATGATAGTGTTGGCTTAAATCAAATCTTTTATATCATTCTTTTGATTTGTTCAATGTGAATGATTTGTAAAAAGAAAAAAGTTCTTAATTCCAAATATGAACATTTAAATCAATTGTAAAAATGAATCAATGAAAAATAAATTTATTGTATACGAAAAAGTTTAGACATATATTTATTTTGTAAAAAGAAAAAAAGTTCTTAATTCCAAAGATAAACATTTATATCAATTGTAAAATGAATCAACGAAAAATAACTGTATTATATACTTAAAAAAGTTTAGACATATATTTATTGTTTCTGATCAAAATACATATAATCTATTAATAATTTCAAACGGTATAAGATTTTTCAAATGATTTATATTTTGCGAAATAAAACTTTCATATATTTAGTTTAATCTCGCAATTTTTTGTGGTGAAGAACGAAAAAAAGTGGCTCATGAGTACGGACAGAATCATTACCACACGGTGGGCCCCACCTCAACGCCATTCTTCGAAGGCATTTTATTACAAGGACACGGAACGATTTTCTGGTTCTGTGATGGAGTCGATACTTGCTTTTTCTTCCACGTGGCATCAGCCCATCTCCCCTCTTCAGTGGCGGGAGGAATACTGGAATACCATGCCACGTGAGGAAGAAAGCAAGCGTGCTCCTTTTACTGGCGTCACTACTGAGAATGAGAAATATCACGGCACACCTAGGAAGCGTGATGCATTATCTTAACAAACGCGGTGTTGTTCTCAAAAATCAATTTTGTCAAATGTTGTTTCACATATTTTGAGGAGGGAAACACATGTTTTGTGAGAACATAACCTTTTATCGATTCATTCCAACCACTCTTAACCCAAAAAACTTACAATGTATGATACACAAATTTCAGCATTACTAAAACATGTCATATCGAGCCATTCTTGGCGTTCTTCTCTAACATTTGAAATCGTACCATAACCTAGTATAGGAGGAGTCATTCATAAGCTATCACATGATGATAAATCAACAAAATCTGCCATGAGGTCAGACGACGAGTATATGAATTTTCCATTTTTCAATAATCAGTATTTTTGCAATTTGTAAATTACAAAGTAATATCCTTCCTAAGTTTCAGTCATTTCATTTTGAAAGAAGAAACAAAGCTATTACGTGACTATGATTGGGCAAATTTGAATGAGGTGGATCGATGAGATATAAGATAATTTATTATACAGTTTTATTCTTTTGAGACTACATATTCAAAGTGTGCTTCTATGAAAAATGAGTAATTTATAAATTATTTTCATAAAATTGATTTTTTGTATTTTTAAAAAAATAGTCAACATATAAATTTCATTAACAACAACATATCTATGATTTAATAATTGCGTTGATAATGGAAATATTTTTCATTTGTATAATTTTTTAGTGATACAGCATTGATTTTAGGAAATTATTTTTCAAATCATTTCTTTTTTTTGCAAAACAAAATGCCTATATTTTCTCTATTTCATGAAAAATAATTTAGTCGGTTACTTGCATTTTTTGTGCGTTGATATATCGTAACATAATATAATTATGTTCTTTGCCACACTTTGTGTGATGACTCAAATAACTCCTTAGCTAAAAAACTTGATCTCAAATTCTAGGAAGGGAGCTGAACTTTTCATTTTTTTTTTACTATAGTGAAAAGGTCACGGCTTTAAAAAAATGGACTAATTTATAAAATATTTCCAAAAAATATGATTTGTTGTATTGTTTAGAAAAATTAGCCACCATATATGCTTTCATTAAAAATAACAAATCTATGATTTAATAATAGCGTTTATAATAAAAAAATATTACAATTGTCCAATTTTTCAATCGATGCAATATGATTTTAGGAAAATAACATTTTTCACGAATACCTTCAAAATTTATGGAAGGGAATCGAACTTTTCTTTCTATTTCTTTTTGTAGTTAAAAGGTTATGGTTCAGAAAAAAAAAAGGATTAGAGCTCAATATATTTCAATGTATATTACAATTTCATATCTACTTTTTTAATATTTCCTTTTAAAAAATTGAGGAATTGAGCAACTTATATATATATTAGGAAATATCTGTCGTAATCAGAAATCGTTTATCGTTGAAATAATACGCGTCTTAATCAACGGCAGATCGCTCATCTCCCTCTTTTCTGTCTCTTCCACGATGGACAACGCCGGAACGGCGACGAATTGTCGTTCCTGTCCTCCGAGGGCCGCCAGGACAGCCGGCCAGGAGGAGGACAACGGCGTCATTTGCCACCTGCTGCAACGGAGCTTTTGCCTTGCCGCCTCCAATCGTCGTCGAGATTTCAAAATCTCAGAGATTTCCCTCCCTCTCTTCTCCTCGTCCTCGCAATCCCTCCCTCCCTCCCTCTCTGCAATCCCAAACTCCATTCCTCTTCACCTTCATTCTCTCTCTCTCTCTCTCAGAAACCAAGAAACCAGCAAACTCGTTCTACCCATTCTCTCTCTTGCTTTCTCTCCGAGAAAACCAGGGTCCAGCGAACTCCGCCGTTGATGGGTAAGCGCCGGCGAACGGAAATAGCCGAGATCACCGACCCGGCAGCGCGGCTCGTGACCTACTCCAAGAGGCGCAAGGGCCTCTTCAATAAGGCCTCCCAGCTCTGCCGCCTCTGCGGCGCTCGCACCGCCGTCCTTGTCTTCTCCCCCGCCGGCAAGCCCTGCTCTTTCGGCGACCCATCGGCCGATGAGATCATCGGCGACTACCTTCGCCACGGCGACTGCGACGGCGACGGCGACGTGACCCCGCCGATGAGCCTGACCCAGTGGGCGGACTGGATGGAAACGGAGTGGGAGGCTTGCGCAACCGAGGAGGACCTCGAGTCCCTGATCTTGAACTACGAAGCCCTCCGCGACTGCGCGCGCGATAAATTGAAATCTCTGGAGGAGGAAGCATCGCAAGTCGGGGTCGGTGGCGGCGAATCTCGCATTCTGAGCGCGGAGGAGATTGATGCGCTTTTCGAGGGTTTAGGCCAATGCCCAGCGCTCTCAGATCTCTTGACGGACGGCGACGGCGACGGCGACGGCGACTGTCTCTTGATTCCGCCCGAGAACTCGGCCGGCGGCGGGGGAATTTCCGCAGCGGAGTCCACCCCGGCGCTCTCCGATCTCGAGGGTCACACATTTGATGCTGCCGGCGGTGGAAGTTCTGGAGCGGCGTCGACCCCCACGAGCTCCGATCTTGAGGATCATGGGTTTGATCCGGACGAGTTGCTGAATCTATCGGAGGACGGCGACCTTGAGGATCATGGGTTTGACCCGGATGGGTTCCTGAATCTGCTGGAGGACGGCGAGGTGGACGGCGGCCGGAATGGTCCTTCGACTTCGCCGGAGGACTCAGCTGTCGGCGGTGGATTCAATGCCGACGACTTCTTTGGACTTGAAGATCTGCATGTCCTGCTGTGAATACGATGAGTATATGTTTTGTTTTTCTTTTAAAACGGCAACTGTACAGCATAGCATCATTCAATAAAACGCCAAATTTCTTGTCTTGAGTACAGAGCTTCCTTTTTTTGATTATTCTGATTGGGGTGTCGGATATGGAAGGTGCATGCTGGCATTTATGGATGCTCATGTGATGCCGATGTTGGCAATCTTTCCTTAAGCCTTAGATAGGTCAGGAATAAATGGCTAGGTAGACATATGCTAAACTCGTTTTACTGGTGCGGTTGGAAGTTCGCAAATGCCACTAGTGTGGACAACCTCTTCCTGAAAGCTTTTAGCCTCCTGCAGATGAAGGTCGGACAACTTGGAATTTTTGGTTGTGTTGGACGGCCAAAGTTATAAGTTTCAGGACAACTGAACTTTTGCATAATGTTGTCTAGTGAGTGGATAATAGAGAATCTTGTTATCTCTCGTTCCAAACATGCTAGCCATCTGCACGTTTGAGGGCAAGATCTAAAACAATTTGTAAGCAGGAATAAATGGTGTTCAGATAGTCTCGGCAACAAAATTGCCTTTTCCTTTTGCTGTATGTGTTTTACGAATATCCGACAATGGTGCAAAATGCATGAGCCCATTATTGAAGCACTTGAATTACTTTTGGAACTGAGCTGGTATTATTAATGAGATTTCCCCCGGGCTTGGTGAACGAATTGAGGAAATGTCGGAAAAGATTGTCAAATTTCAATTAAGGTCCGCCCAAAATAGGTTTGAGTTTAAACAAGAGTTAAAATGAGCGGCAGAGTAAGTCTGTGAACTGTGAAGTAAGCATTAACAATGGATAGTTGGTCACAACATTCTGCTGCGCTGCTCTGGCTATACTTTGCTTATTCATTTGTTCCTTGCCTTAGATTATTCTTCAGATTGTCTCATATCGCATTTTGGGCTGGTTAAGGAAAAGCTTATTGCATGAGTTCCAATGCAGGCTGGACTGGACTATTGTGCCCTTGTGTCCTGTTCGGTCGCAATGTTAAGAGCTTGACAGAGGGCACTCCTTGGACTACTCCATGCGTCTGTCATGCCATTTTCGTGGAAGGAGGCATTGCACGAGCAGCAGCTACACCGGCCTTCAATTGCGTTGACCCTCGTACGTCATTTCTCATTGGTAAGGGGCTTAATATTTGCTTGGCGGATGTGTGGCATTTACACAGGCCTTGTTCGCCAATCACTGCAGAAGAAATAATCATTTGAAGGTACTTCAAGCTTTTTCCATGTGCTTTTATCTCGCTTTATTCAGTGAACAACGTTCAAGAACCATCTGCCCGTAAACATTTAATTGCATATTGGCAGCTATGATTGGAGTGAACAAATACCTGTGCATGACTCACACGACCATCTGAAAATCTCATTTTCCTGGGGATGCAGAATCTAGATTTAACAAATGACGAATACTTAAAGTGAGAGGTGTGCGATGTCCTATGCTTTCCACTGTTCCACAGTCAATCGGCTCAATTGGTTGCTCCAGCAAACGGCGGACACGCCAGAGCCATTTTGCATATAACAACATTAATTTCGGGTCAAAATATCCGATTTTGTGGTCGCGTTGTACACATCATGTTTCATAATTCGTATGAATAGATGAATTTTCTTTTTGTTTGGACTATAGTTAGTTTAGAGAATGACTGCATGTTACTGGACAATTCTACTAGTAATTTTTTATTTAAATTAGTGCCAAAGAGTTTGAGATTAGGAGACAAAATCTGTCGATTAAATTGTTTTTTTTTCAATTACGGAAGTATCTCTTTTGTGAATTTTTCTTTTATTTTTTAGCTCTTTAAAAATGGCACCTATCGGAGGGTTGTGGATGGATTTAATCAAAGACTCGTAATTCATTTGAAATTAAAATAGAGATATCCAATATTCTTACTCGCAAAGAAAACACACAATTAAGCATGCGTAAAATAGAAAAATAAGTGGAAACGGAAAAGAATGTGTAATTCTGATAATTTTGACCTTAAAATGTTGAAAGAATAGATACATCTAATTAATAAGAGATTTTTATGGACAAAAGTTTTATCGACTTAGAAATTTGTTTGCAGAACATTTTGTTCTTTTTTTGTTTGAGGAACAAAAAAAAAAAGTGTTTATTCCGGGGAACACTTTTTGAACAAAAAGATACATTTGGTAAATTTGTTCCGGGAATAAAAAATGAATAGAAACACGTTTGGTAAATTTTTGTTCTTTTTTTATGTCTTAATTTTTTAATATTTTTATTTTCATTTTTTCTTTTCTTTTTACTTTTTCTTCTTTCGGCCGGCAGCCTCGCTAGCCATGGCGAGGCTCGCTGGCCCTTGGCGAGGTCGAGCCCGCCGTCATTGGGCGAGCTCGAGCTCGCCGCCCAAGGCGAGGCTCGGCGTCGCCGAACGGCGAGCGAGCCCGAGCCTCGCCTTGGCCGGGCGAGCTCGGGCTCGCCCAGATCCGGCGAGGCCGAGCATCGTGGGCCCACGACGAGGCTCGGGCTCGCCCGCGCTAACGACGCCGAGCCTCACCGGGGGCCGACGACGCTCCGACGAGGTCGCCGACCCTCGACGGCGTCGCCGGCCCTCGACGGCCGGCCATGGCCGAGGCCAAGGTCGGTGACCGGCCAAAGAGAAAGAAGAAGAAAAGAGGAAGAGAAGAGAAGAGAGAGAAGAAGAAACAAGAAACAAAAAATTGTTTCTTCAAAATTGTTTCGGAACGAGAAACAATTTTTTTTTTTTTTTGTTTTCGTTCTTTTTGAGTTAGAACAAAAAAACAAAAAAGAACAAAAACGCAACCAAACGCTCTCCGTTCTTTTTTTGTTCCTAACAAAAGAACAGAATTTCTGTTTATAAACAAAAAAAAAGAAGAGTGAAAACATGCAGCCCCTTAGTTATCACTTTACCTTACTAATTTAATATTTATATGGGATAAATGTGCTAAAAATTCTAAGACTTGTCAAGGAAATATAATTAAGTTTAAAACCTTCAAAAAGTATAGTTGAGTTTTAATACTTGATGATGTCATGAGAGTACAATTGAATCCATAATATTTACAAAATTTTGCGAAATTAGTAAGCTGAAACTATCAAAATTTATTAATGAATGTTGTCATTTGGCATGTCAGATAGGGTCCACGTGTCTAGCCCAACCGATGAAAGATAAATAAGCAACAAGCTTATTCCAACGGCATGAAATTGATGGTGACATAATAAAGGTATAGAAATTATGAGATTACCTAGACAAGAATGAGACAAAATTTCTTTTGAAAAAGGGGATATATCTTAGGAAATAAAAAATTATTTAAAAAAGAGATTAAAATGCCTTTGCATTTCTAGAGAAAGATAATATATATGAAATCACCTAAAGATGCAAATAGAACGAAAATAAATTTCGATCCACTTTAGAAAATATGCAAATAATTGATAAAAGATGGAAAAGGATATAAGACATCGAGACAAAACATACAAGTTGAGAATCGGAAAAATATAAGAAAATGACAAAAAAAAAAAAAACCTGTAAATACGAGAGGCCTATATGAGATTGATACTGGCTCTCTCTCTCTCTCTCTCTCTCTCTCTCTCTCTCTCTCTCTCTCTCTCTCTCTCTCTCTCTCTCTCTCTCTCTCTCTCTTCCCTAATGAAAACTAAATTTTCTATATAACAAATTTTCCAGTTAACACATTATTTCAACATCAATATCTTTGTTTCGAAAAATAATGTTTTCGTTAATAGTTAGTCAAGTATCACAAGTATCATCAAAGTTAAGATCAATCATTTCATGTGCCAATAATGTCACAATATCCCAATTTCTCATTCTAAATATGAATTTCATATAATAGACTCGTAAATGATATATTTAATGATCAATTCAAAATAAAAAATAAAAGTGCACTTCTATGCTTAGATAATAAGTTGAAAATCAACAAGCATTTACTAATAATAGATTTGAAAAGTAATGAAAAAGAAGAAAAAAAAAGGAAAAAAAAGATTTGTAAATTCTTTTCAGTAATAAAAGGAAAGATAAGTTTTTAATATATATATGAAGAACGAAAAGAAAAAGGAAACGGCAGAGGTACCAAAGTCAACATCTGTATTCACATGCATCGCTTAAATACAAGATTAGTGCGCGTTAATGGGCTGGATAGCTTATTGATGTTCAACGCGTGGCGTTCTTTATTACATTGTCTTTTTGACCGGATTACATTATTTCCGTTCAGAGACAATAAAAAAACAAAACAAAAAATTTAATTTCCATTCCCCTTTTTCCATTTTTGTATATATTCAAAATTTAGAATCCGTTTATTTGAAAGAAATTATTTTCTGACTTTTTAGTGTTTGGATAACAGAAAACTAATTAATTTATGAAAAATATTTCCTTGTAATGAAAGCAAAGAACTTAGATTGAGGGAAAACAATTTTTTCTTCTAGTGAGAAAAAAAATCACTTTTCTTAAATTACCAAACAAATTAAAATTAATCATTTTTCTCAAAAATGATTTCTATAGAAAAAAATTTCCTTTATTATGAAGTTTTTGGTAAATCAAATGAACATTAATCAAAATTACATTAACTAAGTACCGAAACCAAATGAAGCCAAGTTAATAAATTTTTGCACATTTTCTTTATATACATATAAACATACATATATGTGTGTGTGTGTGTGTGTATACACACATAATAAAATTTACCTAAATCATTCATAGATATTTAGCTAGATAGCAATTTATAAAAACGTGGGAAATTTATACATACGAGATGGTAGAAGCCACACCTTTTTCTAACAAACTAATTTTAGCTAAATAATATAACATTAAGGGTCTGTTCGTTTCATGGAAAATAATTTCCGAGAAAACATTTTCTGGATTTTTCGATGTTCATTTCACAGAAAATAAACTAGTTGTGGAAATCATTTTCCACCATGGAAAAAAAGTTTTCTAAAAGAGGAGAAAATGTTTTCCACTTTTCAAATTAGAGAAAACATTTTCCTTATTCACTTTCTCCTCTCATAACCTAATAGCCCCCTTCTTTCTCGAACCATTGGCGAGTGTGAGCCTAGAGGTGGCGAGCTTGAGGCTCGTCCTCGCACTCAGACCCTAGCGCTCCCTAATCTTTGGCGAGCAGTGAGCTCAAGCTCACCTCTCACCAATCCACTTGCCACTTGTGAGATTGGCAAGCTAGCAAAAGTCGGCCTTGGCTAATCGTCAGCCGTCACGTGGTCAACAAATGGCCAAAAAAGAAGAAGAAGATAAAAAGAAAGAAAAAGAAAAAGAAAAATTAATTAAAAATCGATTTAAAAAAAAGATAATCGATTTTTTTAAAATACGTTTTAAAAATTGATTTTTTAAGAATAAAATAATAATAAAATTATTCAAAAAAAAAACGTAGAGGAAAATACCTTTTTTTTTTTAATCAAATAACGAAAAATACTTTTCGCTTTATTTTTAGGTTTCAGACGAATATAGGAAATTAATGAGATTTTTCTGGAAAATGACTTATTGAAAAATACACACGGCTGCATTTTCCGTGAAACGAACAGAACCTAAGTTTATTATACACTTGTCCAGCTCAATAAAATTAGCTTGTAACCAAGTGAGCTATCGAATTGATGAAATGTGAAGGCCCTGTAATCCACAAACAAATTACTAATAGGTGAGCAACATCGATGGTAATTCGATACACGAAATACTTTCTTTTCCGACATTTAGTGGACAAGAAACGAGCTTCGAGCAGAGGGCTTGCGTTCATTTTCATTAGAGTTTCGGCCTTTAAATATAGAGCTCAATCCTTAAAAAGTACTCCGGTAATGATCTTCGTAATCAAGATTAATTAGTGTAATAATCACCTTGACCCTAAATGAGTTTTCCATTATCATCCGTTGTAAATCAACCTGCATCGAGTCCCGAGAAAACCAGGCCAAACGACCTTGGGGATCATTCAGTCGTCACTCTCGTCCTCGGAAAACACCGAAGATAAAGAAAGAACGGCCATCGCTTCTTCTTCTCTCTTCTTCTTTTCCGATCCGTGGTCGCTCTTTCATCCACAGAGAACATCACATCGAAACACCAAACGACTCCATTGAAGATAAATAATTCGTCAGCAAGTAATGATTGCATTCTGTCCATCGGCTACGTGTATAAAAAGGGATCTGTGGCTGGCACTTCGCCGTTCCGCTGTCATTCCGCAGTGAACGGTTTCATGCTAGCCGCTCCCTTTGCAGAATTAGCATGGAGCGGTCACTCGGCAACGGTTGGTGCAGCAAAGCTGCTGCTCCTCAGGCAAACGCAATCGCATGTCAAAATGAACGGCAGATCGCAGAGCAGAAGAAAGAAACGAGACACATCCATCATCTCTCTCTGTATTCAAAGATGGGCATTGCCGGAACGGAGACGCGGCTGGTGATCCTGTCATCGGTGGGCTGCGAGAACAGCCGGCCTGACCCCTTCCTCCTCCGCGTGCAGAAACAGAAGGAGGACGATGTGTGCTACCTGCTGGACCGGCGCGTGCCGCTCGGGGCCCTCATGGCCGACTACTGCTCTCGCGGGGGACTCCCGTACGACGCCGTGCGGTTCACCTACGAGGGCACCCGGGTCCCGGAAGCCAAGTCGGCGGAGGATGTCGGCATGGACGACGAGGACGTCATCGACGCCTGGGCCGATCAGCTCGGCGGCTAGGGACTAGTGATGGGGCTTAGCAGTATGTGCGCGTGCGGTCTGCGTGCTTTTCTTGTGTGTATAGCTTAAGTTAAGAAGGTGGAGAAGAAGGAGGAGGAGGTGATGGTGGTGATGGGTTCTGATGTACAGCTTGCCTTGAGTTCATGGGCGACATTTATGGTTGAAAAGTTACGAGCTTTCTTGCGCCAATTGCCTTATCTGTTTCTGCGTTTTGCGTTGCGCCAAAGAAGGAAAGATATATATATATATATATATATATATATATATATATATATATATATATTATATGTATATAATATACACACACATATGTTTTAAAGAAAATGAATCACAAACGATAAGAAAAAGGGAAGCAGAAGAGGTGCCAAAGTCAACACTCGTATTTACAAGCAGCGCTTGATAGGTTATTGATCGGTGAGAGAATTGGTGGCGGCCAATCTTAAGATTTTCTCTTTTTCCTATTCATTTCTATATTTTGTTGTCTTTTTGACTGGATTGCCTTATTTCCTTTCAAAGCCAATACAAAAGAAGCAAAGCAAAAAGTATTTTCAATTTCCATTCCCCTCATCCCATTTTCTTTTTTTATATATTTGATATTTTGGGTCTGCTTTTTTGGATGAAAACATTGATTTGTAGAAAACATTTTTCATAGACTGAAAGCAAGAAGCTTAGAATAGGGGAAAAACGATTTTCCTTTCCAGCGAGAAGAAGTCACTTATCCTAAATTACCAAACAAATTGACACCAAAAAAATAAAAATAAAAAACTACCAAACAAATGAAGACTAACCATTGCCCTTAAGAATGATTTCTATGAAAAATACTTTTCTTTATCATGAAATTTTCAGTGAAACAAACGCATCATTAATCAAAATCACATTAACCAAGTACCAAAACCAAATGAAGCCAAGGTAACAAAGTTTCGCACAGTTTCCTTATATATGTGTGTGTCTACACGATAACATTTACCTAAATCATTCAATGATATTTAGCTAGGTGACAATTTATATAAACGCAGGGCATTTATAATACATACGAAACTGTAGAAGCTACACCTTTTTCTAACAAACTAACTTAGCTATGTAACATAGTATTAAGTTTGTTACACACTTGCCGAGCCTAGTGACATTAACTTATGACTGAGTTGGGTATCAAATTGATGGAAAGTTAAAGCCCTTTAATCCACACGAAAATTACTAATAGGCGAGGAGATCTACCTCATACGACATTAAGACAGTATATCAACATAGGAAATACTTTATCCTCCGATGTTCAGCAGACGACATTTGAGTTTCGAGCGGAGGGCGAGGTTCTTGTGCTCATTTTTGTTAAGGTTTCGGTATTTGATCGTAGAAACAAGTAGGTCAAATCACTCAATCCTTAAAGATATATTCCAGTAATAATCTTCTTAATCTAGATTAATTAGCATATAATCCCTTTGACCCTAGATGAATTTTCCATTTTCATCCGTTGAAAATCAACCTGTCACACACATGTAGTTTTACACATGCTATACAGTTCCTCTTATCTTCCCGTCCATGCAAGTGTCACGGCCCGAAAGTTAGCATGTCCAAGAGGTTTCCATGGCACGGGCGTGACACGTGATGACCCTCGACGAATGTTCCCGAGACGTATAGTATTCTCCTAGGGGCGGGAGATACCGTATTTGTACGCATACGTTATAAATGCGAGTAGATGGTAGTTGACCATAAATGCATATAGCTGGTAGTTGGCTATGAATGCAAGTGGTTGGTCGATGGGGAGGTGCGATCTCCACCGTTAGATCTAAGGGAGATCTAACGGATAGGGTTTGCTTTATACTTGTATATAAAGGGGTGTCCTCCTCATTGTATTCTCATTCACAACATATATGAAAATCCAGAGCTTCTCTCTCATCAAGTGTTTATCTCTCTAGAAGTTCGTTGTGAGTCGAGTGTGAAAGGCTGCTTAGGGGTGAAACCTTAAGGCCGCACGGGTGAATCGAGAGTTGATCGAGAGTCGATCGATCGGCCCGTGACAAGTGGTATCAGAGCTGATTTGCGATCCAAGCGCAAGTGCAATGGCTGATCCACGATCTGATGAGGCGCTAGTCCTGGGTGAGGAATGCGCTGATCGTGGGCGGAACGCCGAGAAGGGCGTTGTCAAAGGGAAGAGGACCCGTGGTGGTTCGAAGGAGCCTATGGGGGATCTTGCACAACGGATGGCGAAGCTAGAGTTGTTCGTCTCCGATGTCCAAGGATCGGTCGATGACTGACCCGCACCGTGGACGGAGTTGACGCCGGAAGGGAGGAGCTGGTTGCGGAAGTGCAAGAGCTCAAGACCGGCATGGGAGAACTCCGCCACGAGTTCTTGGGGACCTTACGGAAGAGCTAGCACAACGGTACGAATCCTTTGAGGCCGCTATGGCGGCCATGCGCGGAGATTGCGGAGCTTACGGGTAAGCTCACGGAAGCACAAGCTGCACGCGTGAACGGTGTCATCACGGTGCAAGGTCCACGAGTGGACACGCCAAAGCCAAAGGAGTTCCGGGGCTCACGGGTGGCCAAGGACGTGGACAACTTTCTATGGTACATGGAGCAGTACTTCCAAGCCATGGGGATCAACGACGACCAAACACAGGTAAACACTGCATCTATGTATTTGGCTGATAGTGTATTGTTGTGGTGGCGTCGTCGGTCGGACGATAGGTGCGGGAATCCTATTGCGACCTGGGTAGGGTTCGTCGAAGAGTTCCGACGGAACTACTTTCCCGCTTATGCGGAGGAGGAAGCTCGTGACGAGCTGAAGCGTCTCGAGCAAAAGGGTGGTGTGCGCGACTACATCAAGCGGTTCTCGGAGTTGCTACTCCAAATCCCGTCGATGAATGAAGTCGAAGCGTTTCACCAGTTCATGGGTGGTCTCAAACCATGGACGAAGCAAGAGTTGAAGCGGTACAACGTGGGAGACCTCACTACGGCCATGACCGTAGCCGAGTCGCTCGTGGAGTACAAGGCATCGCCTTCCACATCCCGACCGGACAACCGTCCAAGGGACCGAGGCACTGGTGGGGGAGATCGGGGTAGATTCAACAATCGCCCGACTGGAGCTAGACCACAGAATGGTCCTCACCCTCATCGGGCTAATGCGGGTCAAAACGGGGGTGGGCAAAGGAAGGTACGATCCTATAGCTGTTTCTTTTGCGACGGTCCGCACATGGCGCGGGATTGCCCGAACAAGGCCAAGCTGGCCGCTCTTTGCAAGGAGGATGAGCCAAGGGAGGAAGCACGATTGAGATCGTTGCGACTCCTAAGCACGATCAAGGCCAAGAAGGCGAAGGAGCCTAAAGGCTTGATGTTCGCGGACGTGAAGATCGGAGTGACCACGATGAGTGCGCTCGTGGACACGGGAGCATCCGACATCTTCATCTCGGAGGAGGCCGCGAAGAAACTCAACCTACGAGTTGAGAAGGGAGCCGGTTGGCTCAAGACCGTAAATTCGAAGGAAGTTCCTGCAATCGGGGTTGCAAGGGACGTGGAGCTACAACTCGGGTCATGGAGAGGCAAAGAGACTCTAGAGGTAATTCCACTTGACAACTACGACATTGTCGTTGGAATTAAATTCCTAGATAGGATCCATGCGGCTGTAGTTCCCTTTGCGGAATGCATTTGCGTGTTGGAAAAGGGTAGCCAATGCGTGATTCCGATCCATCGTGAGTCGAGCGGGATCGGAAGATGATCTCGGCCATCCGACTCACCAAAGGAGCAAGGAAGGGAGAGGTGACCTTCCTGGCGGCCTTGAAGATCGAGGACAACAAGGGTGAAGGGAAAGAAGTCCCGACGGAAGCAGCCCAAGTCCTCGACTCGTTCAAGGATGTCATGCCTTCGGAGCTGCCGAAGAAGCTACCACCCAAGAGGGAGGTGGATCATCGGATCGAGCTTGTGTCTGACGCTCGACCGCCTGCTATGGCGCCGCCCGAGTTGGAAGAGTTGAGGAAGCAACTCAAGGAGCTGCTCGACGCTGGCTACGTACGGCCGTCCAAGGCCCCGTTCGGCGCACCGGTATTGTTCCAAAAGAAGCACGATGGGTCACTCCGGATGTGCATCGACTATCGAGCGCTGAATAAGCTGACCGTGAAGAACAAGTACCCAATCCCGCTCATTGCGGATCTCTTTGATCAACTTGGGGGAGCTCAGTGGTTCACCAAGCTGGATCTTCGATCGGGCTACTATCAAGTTCGGATCGCCGAGGGGGACGAGCCGAAGACAGCTTGCGTGACGCGGTACGGATCCTACGAGTTCCCGGTTATGCCGTTCGGCCCGACCAACGCTCCGCCACTTTCTCGCACGATGATGAACAAGGTACTCCACCCTTTCCTAGATAGGTTTGTAGTGGTTTACCTAGACGATATCGTGATTTATAGTCGGACGTTGGAAGAGCATGTCGAGCACATAAGGCAGGTCTTCCAAACCTTGCGCGAGAACGAGCTGTTCGTCAAGCGCGAGAAGTGTGCCTTCGCCCAAGAAGAAGTTCCGTTCTTGGGGCACATCGTCGGGGGTGGACGTGTGCGCATGGACAAGGCAAAGATTCAATCGATCGTTGAGTGGGAGCCGCCGACGAAGGTACCTGCGTTGAGGTCGTTCTTGGGCCTCACCAATTACTACCGACGGTTCGTGCGGAGCTACTCGAGCATCACCGTGCCACTCACGGACCTCCTAAAGAAGGACAAAGCGTGGGAGTGGACGGATCGATGCCAAAGAGCCTTCGACCGATTGAAGACGGCCATGACCGAGGAGCCGGTGTTGGCGTTGCCCGACCACACCAAACCTTACGAGGTAGAGACCGACGCATCGGATTATGCGATCGGTGGTGTTTTTATGCAGGATGGACATCCGGTGGCGTTTGAGTCCCGAAAGCTGAACGACACCGAGCGTCGTTACACCGTCCAAGAGAAGGAGATGACCGCGGTGGTGCACTGCCTTCGGACGTGGAGACATTACATCCTGGGATCAAAGTTCATCGTGAAGACGGATAACGTGGCCACGAGCTACTTTCAGACCCAAAAGAAGTTGAGTCCAAAGCAAGCTCGGTGGCAGGATTTTCTAGCGGAGTTCGACTACGCGCTGGAGTACAAGCCGGGGAAGGCCAACTCCGTGGCAGACGCGTTGAGTCGGAAGACGGAGCTAATGAGTCACACGATGAGTCGACCGAGCTGTCAATGGGTCGACCGCATCAATGAGGGATTGGTGCATGATCCAAGAGCCCAAGCCCTCATCGGGTATGCCAAGGAGGGCAAAACCCGACAATTTTGGTGCGAGGACGAGCTCCTCTACACCAAGGGAAGGCGGTTGTATGTGCCTTTCTATGGGAAGCTGAGGAAGGAGATCTTGCGCGAGTGCCACGACTCGAAGTGGGCGGGTCATCCGGGATCCACCGCACGTTGGCCCTCGTCGAAGATCGCTACTACATCGGCCTCAAATGCGGGACGACGTAGAGGCATTTGTGAAGACTTGTCTAGTATGCCAACAAGACAAGCTGGAGCAACGGTCGTCGCCGGGTTTGCTGGAGCCACTTCCCGTTCCATCTCGTCCATGGGAAAGCATTTCCATGGACTTCATCGTCAATCTACCGAAGTCCGAAGGGTGTCGGACTCTAATGGTGGTGGTTGACCGGTTTTCAAAGTATGCAACCTTTGTGCCTCGCAACAAAGGATTGCCCGCCGAGGAAGCGGCCAAGTTATTCATGAAGCACGTGGTGAAGTACTGGGGGGTTCCACAAACGATCGTGAGCGATCGGGATCCCCGCTTCACGGGACGTTTCTGGTCCGAGGTGTTCCGATTGCTAGGGTCAGAGTTGAACATGTCGACGAGTTTGCATCCCCAAACCGACGGTCAGACGGAGCGGGCCAATGCTCTCTTGGAGATCTACCTCCGACACTACGTGAGCACGACGCAAGTGAATTGGGCGAAGCTGATCGACGTAGCTCAGTTCTCCTACAACTTGCAACGGAGTGAGTCGACTGGCCAGAGTCCGTTCGAGGTTGCAACTGGGCAGCAACCGAACACCTCGAGCACCATTGCTTCGGGTTACCGGGGGAGTAGTCCGCCCGCGTACAAGTTCGCCAAGAACATGCAAGAAGAGGCGGACTTGGCTCGGGCGTGTCTACACAAAGCCTCCAAACGCATGAAGAAATGGGCCGACAAGAAGCGACGGCATGTGGAGTTCCAAGTTGGAGACCAAGTGTTGGCCAAACTACACGTGGTTCTTCGATACAAGGACGTGCACAAGGGGTTGATCCGTCGCTATGAGGGGCCATTTCGAGTGCTACAACGGGTTGGAAGAGTCGCATACAAGTTGGAACTACCGCCAAAGCTAAAAGTGCATCCGGTGTTCCATGTAAGTATGCTCAAACCCTTCCAAATTGATGAGGAAGACCCGGATCGAGGAGAGTCACATCGAGCACCGCTTGGGGCAAAGACCTCGTACGATCGAGAAGTCGAGAACATCTTGGCGGATCGAGTCATACGCAAGAGGTATTGTGCGGCCAAGCGCGAGTACCCGATCCGATGGAAAGGTCTTCCGGAGAGCGAAGCAGTTGGGAGCCCGAAGAGAGTCTTTGGCAATTCAAGAAAGAGATTGAAGACTTTCACGCCGAAGACGCGACGAGGGCGTCGCCGAATTAGGTGGGGGAGAATGTCACGGCCCGAAAGTTAGCATGTCCAAGAGGTTTCCATGGCACGGGCGTGACACGTGATGACCCTCGACGAATGTTCCCGAGACGTATAGTATTCTCCTAGGGGCGGGAGATACCGTATTTGTACGCATACGTTATAAATGCGAGTAGATGGTAGTTGACCATAAATGCATATAGCTGGTAGTTGGCTATGAATGCAAGTGGTTGGTCGATGGGGAGGTGCGATCTCCACCGTTAGATCTAAGGGAGATCTAACGGATAGGGTTTGCTTTATACTTGTATATAAAGGGGTGTCCTCCTCATTGTATTCTCATTCACAACATATATGAAAATCCAGAGCTTCTCTCTCATCAAGTGTTTATCTCTCTAGAAGTTCGTTGTGAGTCGAGTGTGAAAGGCTGCTTAGGGGTGAAACCTTAAGGCCGCACGGGTGAATCGAGAGTTGATCGAGAGTCGATCGATCGGCCCGTGACACAAGCATGCAGTTTGCAGTGTACGTAGGTCGCTTCGTTTTCTTGCATGGCCCTGCATCGAGCCCAGAGAAAACCAGGCCAGACGATCATGGAGATCATCAGTCATCATTTTGTCCTCGGAAAACACCGAAGACAAAGAAGGAACAGCCATCGCTTCTTCTTCCTCTTCTTTTCGAATCCGTCGTCGGTCTTTCGTCTTCCTCGCATCGAAAGACCAAACGCCTCCATCGAAGAAAGTTGATACTTTATCAGCAATTTTAATGATTGTATTCTGTCCATTAGCTAATTGGCCGACGATGTCCGTTCAAATGCCTGCGTCGATTCTCCCTATAAATCACACCGCTTCCCGTCTCCCTCATGCACGTCTTGCATTCGATTCTCACATCACTCATCACCCATAGAGAGAGAGAGAGAGAGAGAGAGAGAGAGAGAGAGAGAGAATGGTTTGAGGCGGCAAGAACACTTCTTCTAAGTTGAGGATCATCGTCAACCCCTCCGCGAAAGATGGCGAAGACCTGGCCCTCACCGTGTCAGTCGCCCACGCGCAGCCACTTGCTGCCTCCTACAATGACAGAATCCGCCCTCTTCTCGACGCTGTCGACAGGCTGCGGAACCTCATGGTTATGAAGGAAGGCATCCATCTCCCCACGATCGTCGTCGTCGGCGACCAGTCCTCTGGCAAGTCGAGCGTCCTGGAGTCCCTCGCCGGCATCAACCTGCCGCTGGGGCAGGGCATTTGCACGCGCATCCCTCTCATCATGCAACTCCAAGACAACCCTCAAGCCGATCGCCCTGAGCTCTACCTCGACTTCAATGGCAAAGTCGTCCCCACTGACGAGGACAACATCGCCAAGGCCATTAATGATGCCACTGACGAGATCGCGAGTCATGGGAAGGGTGTCTCGAACGCGCCGCTGACACGAGAGTCCCCGTGTTCGGCCAGCCTGAGAACATCTGCGAGCAGATCTCGGAGATGCTTCCATAAGGATGTCGCAAGTAATTATAATCTAGACTCGCTTGGCTCCCATATCAATTGAATACTAGAATAATTTATTTAAACTCAAGGAAATGAATCTATACGATTATTCGTTTTTGTGTCGCAGATGGTGGATAAGACCGGCAGGAGGACTCTGGCGGTTGTCACAAAGGCTGATAAAGCTCTAGAGGGATTGCTTGAGAAGGTGTCGGCTGATGATGTCAATGTAGGGCTTGGCTATGTGTGTGTGAGGAGCAGGATTGGTGCCGAGACCCACGAAGAAGCGAGGCTGGAAGAGGCGTAGCTGTTCGACACACACCCTCTGCTGTGCAAGATCGACAAGTCCATTGTCGGTGTGCCTGTCTTGGCACAAAAGCTAACGCAGATTCAAGCCACCATCATTGCCAAGTATTTGCCTGAGATCGTCACGAAAGTCAATGACAAGCTGGACGCAAACGTCGCGGAGCTTAAGAGCATGCCCAACAATCTGTCCTCCGTCGAGGATGCAATGATGGCCTTCATGGAGATCATGGGGTTGGTGAAGGAGTCGCTGAGGAAAGTCTTGCTGAGAGGCGAGTTAGACGAGTACCTGGACGAGAAGGATATGCACTGCACTGCCAGGCTGGTGGAGATGCTGAACCAATACTACAGTGAGCTCCAAACTTTACCGAGAACAACCTGACGACTAACTTCTTGTTGGAGGAAACAGAGGTCTTGGAAGAGGCCAAAGGGATCGGCCTCCCGGACCTCCTCCCTCACACTGCCTTTTCTTTTTTTCTGCAGCGGAAGACGAAGGCGATATCAAGCAAGCTTCAGAGTCTTGTGGTTCGCGTTTGGGACTACATTGAGGGAGTTGTGATTCAGGCGTTGATGCAACACTCGAAGAATTATCCTCAGCTGCAGTCGTCGATGAGAAGAGCAGCGTCCAGTCTGATCAACAAGATGAAGGGGAAGATGATGAATAGGATGATGAAGATTGTCAAAATGGAGAAGCTCACCGACTACACTTGCAACCCTGAATTCCTGCTGGAGAAGAATACTTTGATGAACGAGCAGGGCCATTTCTTACGCTCCTGTACAAATATATTTATTTTGTAAAAAGAAAAAAAGTTCTTAATTCCAAAGATGAACATTTATATCAATTCTAAAAATGAATCAATGAAAAATAACTTTATTGTATACGAAAAAGTTTAGACATATATATATATATTTAGATATATATATATATTATTTTCTGATAATCTATTAATAATTTCAAACGGTATAAGATTTTTTAGATGATTAATATTTTGCGAAATAAAACTTTCATATATTCAGTTTAGTCTCGCAATTTTTCGCGGTGAAGTAGGGGGAAGTGGCTCATGAGTACGGACAGAACATACCGCACGGTGGGCCCCACCCAATATTTTCTCTTCTTGAAATGAATTTTATTACAAAGTTCCACGTGGCATAAGCCCATCTCCTCTCTTCAGTGGCGGGAGGAATACTGGAATACCATGCCACGTGAGGAAGAAAGCAAGCGTGCTCCTTTTACTGGCGTCACTACTGAGAATGAGAAATATCACAGCACACCTAGGAAGAGTGATACATTATCTTAACAAACGTGGTGTTGTTCTCCAAAATCAATTTTGTCAAATGTTGTTTCACATATTTTGAGGAGGGAAACGCCATGTTTTGTGAGAGCATAACCTTTTATCGATTCATTCAAACTACTCTTAACCAATAAATTTTACAATGTATGATTCACAAATTTCAGCGTTACTAAAACATGTCATATCGAGTCTTTCTTGGCGTTCTTTTCTAACATTTGAAGTCGTACCATAGCCTGGTATAGGAGAAGTCATTCATAAGCTATCACATGATCATAAATCAACAAAATCTGCCATGAGGTCAGACGACGAGTATATGAATTTTCCATTTTTCAATAATCAGTATTTTTGCAATTTGTAAATTACAAAGTAATATCCTTCCTAAGTTTCAGTCATTTCATTTTGAAAGAAGAAACAAAGCTACTACGTGACTATGATTGGGCAAATTTGAATGAGGTGGATCGATGAGATATAAGATAATTTATTATACAGTTTTATTCTTTTGAGACTACATATTCAAAGTGTGCTTTTATGAAAAATGAGTAATTTATAAATTATTTTCATAAAATTGATTTTTTGTATTTTTAAAAAAATAGTCAACATATAAATTTCATTAACAACAACATATCTATGATTTAATAATTGCATTGATAATGGAAATATTTTTCATTTGTATAATTTTTTAGTGATACGGTATTGATTTTAGGAAATTATTTTTCAAATCATTTATTTTTTTGCAAAATAAATGCATCAAAACAAATGCCTATATTTTCTCTATTTCATGAAAAATAATTTAGTCGGTTACTTGCATTTTTTGTGCATTGATATATCGTAACATAATAAAATTACGTTCTTTGCCACACTTTGTGTGATGACTCAAATAACTCGCTTAGCTAAAAAACTTGATCTCAAATTCTAGGAAGGGAGCTGAACTTTTCATTTTTTTTTTTTACTATAGTGAAAAGGTTACGGCTTTAAAAAAATGGACTAATTTATAAAATATTTCCAAAAAATATGATTTGTTGTATTTTTGAAAAATTGTTATATGCTTTCATTAAAAACAAAAAATCTATGATTTAATAATAGCGTTCATAATAAATACATTTTACAATTGTCCAATTTTTCTAGCGATGCAATATGATTTTAGGAAAATAACATTTTTCACGAATACCTTCAAAATTTATGGAAGGGAATTGAACTTTTCTTTCTATTTCTTTTTGTAGTTAAAAGGTTATGGTTTCGAAAAAAAAAAAGGATTAAGGCTCAATATATTTCAATGTATATTACAATTTCATATCTACTTTTTTAATATTTCCTTTTAAAAAATTGAGGAATTGAGCAACTTATATATATTAGGAAATATCTGTCGTAATCAGAAATCGTTTATCGTTGAAATAATACGCGTCTTATTTCCCTCTTCTCCCTCTTCTTAATCAACGGCAGATCGCTCATCTCCCTCTTCTCTATCTCTTCCACGATGGACAACGCCGGAACGGCGACGAATTGTCGTTCCTGTCCTCCGAGGGCCGCCGGGACAGCCGGCCAGGAGGAGGACAACGGCGTCATTTGCCACCTGCTGCAACGGAGCTTTTGCCTTGCCGCCTCTAATCGTCGTCGAGATTTCAAAATCTCAGAGATTTCCCTCCCTCTCTGCAATCCCAAACTCCATTCCTCTTCACCTTCTGCAATCCCAAACTCCATTCCTCTTCACCTTCTCTCTCTCTCTCTCTCTCAGAAACCAAGAAACCAGCAAACTCGTTCTACCCATTCTCTCTCTTGCTTTCTCTCCGAGAAAACCAGGGTCTAGCGAACACTGCCGTTGATGGGTAAGCGCCGGCGAACGGAAATAGCCGAGATCACCGACCCGGCAGCGCGGCTCGTGACCTACTCCAAGAGGCGCAAGGGCCTCTTCAATAAGGCCTCCCAGCTCTGCCGCCTCTGCGGCGCTCGCACCGCCGTCCTTGTCTTCTCCCCCGCCGGCAAGCCCTGCTCTTTCGGCGACCCATCGGCCGATGAGATCATCGGCGACTACCTTCGCCACGGCGACTGCGACGGCGACGGCGACGTGACCCCGCCGATGAGCCTGACCCAGTGGGCGGACTGGATGGAAACGGAGTGGGAGGCTTGCGCAACCGAGGAGGACCTCGAGTCCCTGATCTTGAACTACGAAGCCCTCCGCGACTGCGCGCGCGATAAATTGAAATCTCTGGAGGAGGAAGCATCGCAAGTCGGGGTCGGTGGCGGCGAATCTCGCATTCTGAGCGCGGAGGAGATTGATGCGCTTTTCGAGGGTTTAGGCCAATGCCCAGCGCTCTCAGATCTCTTGACGGACGGCGACGGCGACGGCGACGGCGACTGTCTCTTGATTCCGTCCGAGAACTCGGCCGGCGGCGGGGAATTTCCGCAGCGGAGTCCACCCCGGCGCTCTCCGATCTCGAGGGTCACATATTTGATGCTGCCGGCGGTGGAAGTTTTGGAGCGGCGTCGACCCCCACGAGCTCCGATCTTGAGGATCATGGGTTTGATCCGGACGAGTTGCTGAATCTATCGGAGGACGGCGACCTTGAGGATCATGGGTTTGACCGGGATGGGTTCCTGAATCTGTTGGAGGACGGCGAGGTTGACGGCGGCCGGAATGGTCCCTCGACTTCGCCGGAGGACTCAGCTGTCGGCGGTGGATTCAATGCCGACGACTTCTTTGGACTTGAAGATCTGCATGTCCTGCTGTGAATACGATGAGTATATGTTTTGTTTTCGTTTTGAAACGGGAACTGTACAGCATAGCATCATTCAATAAAACGCCAAATTTCTTGTCTTGAGTACAGAGCTTCCTTTTTTTGATTATTCTGATTGGGGTGTCGGATATGGAAGGTGCATGCTGGCATTTATGGATGCTCATGTGATGCCGATGTTGGCAATCTTTCCTTAAGCCTTAGATATGTCAGGAATAAATGGCTAGGTAGACATATGCTAAACTCGTTTTACTGGTGCGGTTGGAAGTTCGCAAATGCCACTAGTGTGGACAACCTCTTCCTAAAAGCTTTGAGCCTCCTGCAGATGAAAGTTGGACAACTTGGAATTTTTGGTTGTGCTGGACGGCCAAAGTTGTAAGTTTCAGGACAACTGAACTTTTGCATAATGTTGTCTAGTGAGTGGATAATAGAGAATCTTGTTATCTCTCGTTCCAAACATGCTAGCCATCTGCACGTTTGAGGGCAAGATCTAAAACAATTTGTAAGCAGGAATAAATGGTGTTCAGATAGTCTCGGCAACAAAATTGCCTTTTCCTTTTGCTGTATGTGTGTTACGAATATCCGACAATGGTGCAAAATGCATGAGCCCATTATTGAAGCACTTGAATTACTTTTGGAACTGAGCTGGTATTATTAATGAGATTTCTCTCGGGCTTGGTGAACGAATTGAGGAAATGTCGGAAAAGATTGTCAAATTTCAATTAAGGTCGGCCCAAAATAGGCTTGAGTTTAAACAAGAGTTAAAATGAGCGGCAGAGTAAGCCTGTCCTGTGAACTGTGAAGTAAGCATTAACGATGGATAGTTGGTCACAACATTCTGCTGGGCTGCTCTGGCTATACTTTGCTTATTCATTTGTGCCTTGCCTTAGATTATACTTTCAGATTGCCTCATATCACATTTTGGGCTGGTTAAGGAAAAGCTTATTGCATGAGTTCCAATGCAGGCTGGACTGGACTATTGTGCCCTTGTGTCCTGTTCGGTCGCAATGTTAAGAGCTCGACAGAGGGCACTCCTTGGACTACTCCATGCGTCTGTCATGCCATTTTCGTGGAAGGAGGCATTGCACTAGCAGCAGCTACACCGGCCTTCAATTGTGTTGACCCTCATACGTCATTTCTCATTGGTAAGGGCTTAATATTTGCTTGGCGGATGTGTGGCATTTACACAGGCCTTGTTCGCCAATCACTGCAGAAGAAATAATCATTTGAAGGTACTTCAAGCTTTTTCCATGTGCTTTTATCTCGCTTTATTCAGTGAACAACGTGGACTCAAGAACCATCTGCCCGTAAACATTTAATTGCATATCGGCAGCTATGACTGGAGTTGTTTCACTGTGCACCGATCACAAATACCTGTTGGCATGTATATTCTGTAGCACACGATTGCCGTTTACTCTCTGGAGGAAAATCTCATTTTCCTGGGGATGCAGAATCTAGATTTATTACAAATGACGAATACTTAAAGTGAGAGGTGTGCGATGTCCTATGGTTTCGACATGTTAAAGAAAGGTACTAATTTATTTACTTTTAGAAAGGGCTTGTGGGAGTCTCCAAAAGATACCTTATTAGATAGTTTGCTTGTTAAGCAAAGTTTCTATCTCGAATGGTGCCAATAGCCTCATCATGACTGTAATTTGTCTTGTAGGCTAAACAAGCTTGAGTAGTAAAGTATTTGACCATTTTACTTAGTACATTTGGATTTATTTTTATTTTTTTGGGACTTTTTACTTAAACGAGCAAGTTCTAGTCCTCTTGTCTGACTCTTTCCATTTCTTCCTCGCTACTAACGACTGCAGAATTCCTCGTGTGATCCATGCTTGGTGCATTGCTGCATGCACTGGTGCGCTCTGTGTCAGGAGCACAGAGAGATGAAAGGTCGACTCTCAGAAAATGTTGTCCCGCCAATGAATACTGCAAATTCTCCCCCTGTTCAAGGGATGAACTCTGTGAGTGAAGCCCAGGATTTTGCACCACCTTCTGCATACAACAGTGAGCACACGAAATTGGAAATGCAAGCTTTATAGCAACATAAATCTCTCTACATACGAAGATAATACTCAATCACTGGCGTTCGCCAATTTGGCATCATATTTGTTGGCGATCTTCTTTGTGTTTGTTTAAGATTTTGATGACTTTGATTCAGGATGACCTTGTGGTGCCAATGGACCATATTGCTAAATTTGGACCCAATCAGATTTCCAAAAGATAATAGTAGCTGTTGAACTGTTACTCGCAGGAAGTTGTTTTGTCAAATTTCCTTATGCAAGTCTTGGATAACATCTTCATATTGATGTCAATCGTCATTTGTTTGCAGTGATATATTTTATATCCTTCTTTTTATTATTCTTATTTCAGGCTCCAATCCATTTCACATCTTCTAATACTTGGAGGACAAGTATTAATATTTGTATAGGACATTGAAATTTGCTTTTACAACACAAGTCACTCAATCATCTCTTATACTGTTTTTCCTTTCTTTTTCTTACCAATGAATTAATGTCTGTTGGCTGTTCTTCATATTTTTACTGCTGATATGTGCTGGTATCTCTGTTGGTTTTTTCGCTTGACGCGGTATGGAGTTCCTGGCCACATCTGCAGCTAGAGATGGTCCACTTGTTGCTTTTGGTGGATGGGCTGGTGTCACTGTCAAGAGAGTACTTTCAATGATAACATGGAAGGCTTGGCCTTTGTCAATTTTGTGGTCTGAATGTTAGTGCTGAACACCATTCAAGGATATTAAATTATCTGCAGCTTGTAAGGAGATACACAGGCGGTCAAAAAGGATCAATTGCTTGTCTAATGACCTTCATGGCTTCTTCTAGTGAGGTATATATTCATAACTCATTTTTATTTAGCTTTCATTGTTTTGTTACTTGGCTGTGAATGCTTTTTATATGGACAAATTGATGGAATGAGTTTCTTAGTCTAAACATATGGATATTGTGAGGTGAGTATTAACTTATAATTTTAGGGTAAAAAGCACCTGAGATCATGAGAGAAAATGAGAGAGATCATGGAAAAAATGAGAGTAATGAGAAGGGAAGCAAAGAAAATGAGAGGAGCTGCATGTGTCACGGCCAAGAGGTTTTTGTACCTAAAGGGCCATGTCTTTTCGAGGAGGACCTCCTATGATCGCTAGGATTCCAACAGGAGCTCTTCCGTAACGTTCCAAGGGCGGGCGATACAGTAATTGAGCCAAAGTCTAGAACTCTCCCGTCATTAGTGTCGGTAGTTGGTAGGTTTGACAGTGCAATGTCGTCCATTGGATGAAAAGTCGATCAATGGATGTAATCATAGGACCTATAGTAGAAGGGGTGCTCTCCCCCTCATTTGTATCCATCTAAACATTTCAGTGATAGAAATGCTCATTTCTCTCTTCTTTCTCTAGAAACTTTATCTTTCTACGATCCGGGTGAGCGAGTGAGCGATTGATTGAGCAAGGCTTGGCTTAGGCATCCCAATGATCCAAGTCGTTGATCCAAAAGTGCATACATCCATGATGGTCGTGGCTATTTTGTTGGCCACACGGCGGCCATGAACGTACAATCTTAATCGATGAAAGAAATATTATTCAAATGTTCCATATTAATTTTTGAAGTTTTAATTTATTTAATGTAAATAATTAGTAAAATACGATAAGTATAGATGTTGTTTTCCTTTTGAAACGGCAATTGTACGGCTATTCAGATAACATCAATAAAGCTTCAATTTCTTCTCATTCATATGGTAAATTTGGGTAAACTGGGAATGATAATATTCATCAGGTTATGATGTTTACTGATATTGAATGGGAATGATAATATTCATCAGGTCTCATCTCAAAAACTAATTTGGATGACTCAAATATCTGTCTTTTGGAAATCGCTTCACTAGGAGATGCTGCACAGAGCGACCATGAGCTTTGTAGCTTCTAAGTCTGTGGCCCGAAAGATCTAATTAATGCACTAAGTACTGGAACTTTCATGATTAAGATTTGTAGCACCTGCTATTAATAGTTGGTCATTTGTGATGTCTTTGAGGTACCGTAAAAATTAAACTTTCCTCATTGTACTTGTCATATATTATAGTCGCTAGAACCAAGAAGCCAAAGCCCGGAGGCGAAATACAAATACTTTGGGTTTTCCAAAATGCAAATAACGTTTGGTAAAATTTGCATTGAGAAACAATTTTGGTCAAAATACCGTTTGGTAAAATTTACATTTATAAATTATTTTTATTAAATTAAAAAGCAAAAAAAATATTTGTATTTTTTTTTAAGTTCGGCAACCGGACCATCGGATATGGCAGCCTAGACCGCTGGATTTGGCCCTTGAATGGTTGCTGGGGTCGGCCGACCCCAGGGGGAGGCGGCCATTGCCTGGGGTTGTGCGACCTCAGGCGGCCATTGCTTGGGGTCACTCGATCTTAGGCGGCCGTTGCCTGAGGTCGCTTGATTGCTTGGGGTCACGTGACCTCTGGCGGCCGCCTAGGTCTCGTGATTCAGGCCATCAGTCACCTTGGTCGCACGACCCTAGGCATCGCCTAAAGTCCGACGATAGTCGCCGCGGTCGGGCGACCCTCAAGTGGTGGTCGCCGATAGTGTGACCCCTTGGCCGGCAGTCGTCGGCCTCCGATTGGCTTCTCCGGAGAAGATGAACAGTAACTAGAACTTGCATTTCGAAAATGCAAGTTCCCAAAAGACCACTAGACCTGTTTTGGACTAAAGAGCCCTTAGGGAATGAATGATAATCATTTTGTCCCAAAAATAGGTTCTTGAAGAGAAATAGAATTTTCTATTTTTATTTTTAGAAGAGTTTCTAAGTAAAAATAACCGTTTGATAACGACACAAAATTTATACTCTAAAAATAGAAATTTGTTTGATAACGACAAAAAATTTATTCCTTTCGGACGACGGTGGACCGACGATCGAGACCAGCGACCGGAGATTGGCAGTGGCGATGGGCAGCGTCCGGCAGATAATGGTTGGCGGTGACGAACGATGAGAAGAATTTTTAATTTTTATTTTTATTTCAGAAATAGAGAAGTAGAAAATTTTACTGTCAAGCAACTTGACAGGCATGGACTAGAAGGAAACAAGGAGTTCCTCGTCAAAGTCCTCATGTCGAGTCTCTTGCACCACGAAAATCTAGTTAATCTGATCGGGTATTGTTCCGATGGAGATCAAAGACTTCTCCTGTATGAGTATATACCCGGAGGTTCTCTAGAAGATCACCTGCTCGGTATTTGTAACAGTCTAAATTTGATTTAGAATGTATTTTCGCTGAATCAGTGTGCTGATAACGTAGATGAGGAGATATCTCATCTACCTTCTTTGTTACAAATCATTACTAACTCGTGTCGTAGTTCGTACCGCAGACATTGGACCGCAGCAGAAGCCTCTGGATTGGCTCACCAGAATGAAGATAGCATTCGGCGCTGCACAGGGTCTCGAGTATCTGCATGATAAAGCCAATCCGCCCGTTATATTCCGCGACTTGAAGTCCTCGAACATCTTGTTGGATGAGGCTTTCAATCCGAAATTATCCGACTTTGGACTGGCCAAGCTTGGGCCTGCCGGAGACAAGATGCACGTCTCATCCAGGGTTATGGGTACTTATGGCTATTGTGCTCCGGAATATGCAAGAATGGGCGAACTTACACCTAAGTCCGACGTGTATAGTTTCGGAGTTGTCCTGCTAGAACTCATCATCGGACACAGAGCAATTGAACGACAAAACCCCCTGATGAGCAAAATCTAGTTGCTTGGGTAATTCTACGATCCAATGATAGTCAATGTAATTTATGTTCCATCCTACTCTCTAACTTGTACAGGGGGCGCACTTGCCTACAGGCTCAGCCCAAATTCAGGGACCCGAGATCGTATCCAGACATGGCCGATCCGTTGCTTCAACGCAGATTTCTTGAAAAAGCATTAAATCAGGCTGTTGCCATCGTAGCCATGTGTCTGCAAGAAGAAGCCTCAGTCCGCCCACTAATCAGCGACGTCGTTACTACTCTAAGCTTCCTTCTAGTGGCTTCACTAGATCATGCTGCTTATTTCGGGGATGAAGACGCAGGGGGTTCACGGCACGAGAGCCACGCTATATCAAGAGACAATACCCTTTCCTAGAAACGAGACAGCAGTGAGGGGTCCCCGTATGATGCCGATTCGATTCATTCCAAGCAATCAGGCGATGAGCATGTCCACTCATGATCATAAGTTCCTGTCGCTTGGTCATCTTTATTTTACATACAAGAGTTTTAAGTTCTCCCTCTTTATTCATTTGTCACTGTTCAACATGGATATATACAATCTTGTAGCTGCTGAAGAGGACAACACGCATTCGATCTCTGGGCAGGTTTGATCAATTGAGTTCTTTCTTACTGTAGAGTATGTAACACATTGCTTTTTTGTGCGCATACTTCAGCGTCGATGCGTGATGCTCTCCCAAGAATAGGCAACTAAGAAATATACTGTCTGCAAACCACGTGAAATGAGAGTTGACACGGTAATTTATTTATATGGAACAACCTCATTTTTCTCCACATCAACACTAAAACTGCAAGACCGAAATTTAGAATAAATTCTAAGCTGAGGGTATCTTGAACATGTCCAGGCAACATTCGGTCCTGAGTCCTCTGTTCCAGAACTTGTGGTAATATTCTTCATAAGTGAAGCTCCTGTAAACCGCAGGATGCTCGTGGTCAATCAAGCCCTGAGCAGGTCCAATTAGGGCTTCTGGTGATGGGCAATAAAAGGTTGGAATGGAGATTCTCTCCCTGTCACGGTTCACCACTGCTCTATGAAGTACGCTCTTGTACTTGTCATTGCTAATGACCTAAATAAGTAAAAAATCATGTCTAGTTCCAAGACTTGTTGAAAAAACAAATGATGAACTTGTGCAAAAAGATGGAATCAATCTTCATCAGCCAGAACAATCATGCAATTTTTGTTTCTTTTACTAAGCTAAAAAAAAGTCGCTCCTTCCTGTTTTGATGATATGTTGTACCAAATTCTCCTCATTAGCTTTAGAGTCTCATCCTGGACATGTTTCAAAAGAGTGTAGCCAAAGTACCTGCATTTGATCTCCTATGTTGACAATGAAGGTGTTGGGGATGGGATTGACAGCAATCCATTTTCCATCCCTAAGGACTTGTAACCCAGGCACGTCATCTTGAAGTAGGATGGTGATTAAGTTCTGGTTGGTGTGGCCCGGCAACCCGTAGGTGAGCTCGGGCAATGGGCACGGCGGATAGTAGTTCATAGCCATGTGCTGACCATGCTTGCCCAAGTTCTTGCTTATGTATTCCCTTTCAAGCCCCAGGCTTTCTGATATGGCTTCTAACAGTTTGAGCGCAGTTTTCTTACTCTTGTGCAATACTCTCCCACCTCCTTCCTGCTAGTCAATAAGATTTCACCGGTAATGCAGTTAAAGTGTGCCAGCAAGCCAAGACACTTGAAATTTGGCAAAAAAATCGAGAACTTTTAGGCATGTTCTTTCTAACTTCCGCAACGTGGTAGTCATAATAAATCACTGGAAAGTACCACTTTCTTTTTCTTGACTGGCTGACATTCCACGTGGATTAGTATTGTCTATTGGTGAAAAATAGGCATGCTTTTTTGTGCAGAGTTATATACTTTGATCTCCTATCTGGGTGTCAAATTCGAATCTTTCACACGGAATTTGCTCAACTTGAACCCGGTGCCAACATGGGAGGGGGAGGTGAGGGGTTTAAATCCCCATATTCTCAGTGGGGGATGGGGTGGGGACGCGTAAGTTTCAGGAGTAAGTTTCGACTCCCACGTCCTGCAAGAGGCAGGGTAAAAGTCTGAGAGTGAGTGTAGAGTAAGAATAGAATATGATTGACCAAAAAAAAAAAACCCGGTGCCAAGACCCGGGTAGATTTGCCCGAAAACCCGATGGGAATTTACTCGGCGCCATCGACATTAGTAACGGACAACTCGGGCTTTTCTCATGGTTATGAAAAGAACATTACATGACTCTCGAAATGACTAGGTATCGGGGATGAGGTGCCTCCTAAGACGCTCTATATGGAGCGGATTCTCTTCGGAATCGTAATAGTAGAACAAAGGAAAGCTAATGAAGTTGGTAAATAAACCCAGAGATCTCACGAAAAGTTACCACCAACTCTCCCAAATGTAGAGCTTGCTTAATAACTTCATTAAATGCTACCACCAACTCTCCCAAAGAGAGTTTCCAAATGCCAAAACTGTATAATCTTTGTACTATTAACATTTTATCTCTCGCTGAATGTTTCAACCAAACTGGAAATTATGCGACTACGGTTGATGTGGATATGAATGCGTTAGGTGTGGTGACATTTTATATCATCTATAAGCGTGTTTTATGTGTTCATCACGTACACAAGAAAATTCATAGAGATTGATAGGTTGACGTATTTTGCTGTGTCCACGCTTGACACATGGACAAGTTTGATAATTGTGCATACTTGTAGACGTGCATATTGGGATAACTTTCCAAAAAGTCATAGATGTACTATACAGTGGCCAAAAAACTTTCCAAATTTGGCCAATTTAGTCCTAAATTATTTGGTGATTTTCCAATCTAATCCATCCACCTGATTTTGGGTGGAGATTACTAACGTAGACACATCTCCTAAAGTCAAGAGTTCTACCGTCTCTCTCTGTCAATTAGAAGTCTAAGACGAGATTATTACATGGCATAGTTGACATTAACTATCTCACCATATCTATGATTTCTGACCAAAAGTAGTTGGAAGAACTACACTAGAAAATTATCAAAATGTTTGTAATTAAATTGATTAAATTAAAAAATTTAGAACTAAATTGACAGCCATACAATAATTTTCAATTTTTGATATCAGGTTACATATCATGATGACACTTGACACATTAACAAATTCGATAGCCGTGTTGTATTGTGTGGACCATTTTATTAGGAGTGTGGTATTCATGTCGACGCATTTATTTAACATATGATGTTTGGGGTTAATGGAAGGTCTCTTGATTTTTCAATAAGAAAAAAGAGCTTGACGGTCTTATGAAAAATTTTGATTGGGAAAACGAGGAATTTATGATCAGGTTGATGATATTAATCAGATTTGACTTATATACTTTAGCATTTATAATATTCCACACTCAAAATTCAGCTCTAAAATATTTAATTTTTTTTAATTCTCAATTTTATCGAATCGAACTTTCATTGGTGGGTGTGACTTCATCTGGCGTTGTGCAAATTGTCTTTTCTCTTCATTGCTTCCATGACTAAAATGTTCTTTCCCCACCATTGTAGAGAACATATTCAAGATTAGCGTTGACCACCGAGTCATCATCATGAGGGCACTTCTGATTAATTCTTATCACGAATGGCGGCTCTCTCGTGTGAAGACGTTTTCTAGAACATTAGTAGGGACACGATTGGGGATCATACACGTACAAGCGAACTGTAGAGCTATAACTCAAATTGAATATTCGATATCGAGTGTGGGATTCTTATGATAATGCCTAGAAAGAAAATTTTGGCGGTTATCTCCCCTTGCCTTTTTCACTCTTTCAAAATTATGGGATGCGTCGTGGTGTAGTCGTCTACCTCATGAGTACATCGGTAGATCTATGGTGATGGGATCATAAATGTACGAACTGATAAAGATAATTACGACTTAAATCAAATATTTTATGTCGTATGTGAGACTTTACAGCGACGTCAATAGGAGAAGTTGCGGGGATTACCTTAAATGAAGTGGTACGTCATGTTGCAAACTTGCACGCATCGAAAAATAAGGTCGGCATGGACTTGGGAAACCTACCCTACCTCAAGAATCCGCCGGGAGTCATTGCTTCCTCACCAACCTCGTCTAATCTAACGGAGAAAGGAGGGCCCAGGAATTGACCAATTATAATTGCATGTCGACCCGCTTCCCACTACTTTGGGGCCCATCCAGGTACCTTTCGGATTTCTTAAATCGGAAAACCGTAAAAATAATCTTTAAATTTGGATTTGTTGCACAATATCTCCATTAAACTCTTTTAGCATGGTAGTTTTAAACTTTCGATATATTCAATCTAGTCCTTCAACTTTCGATGTCTATAAATACATATAAATCCCATCCAAATGGGTTTTTCATTTTTCTTTTAAGTTGAAACGTTACAATTAATCTCCAAACGTTGACTCAACATGTGATATCATCCTTAAATTTTACTTTTAAATTCGTTAAGGATTAATAGCACAATAAATTCCACCCAGTCACCAGCTAGTGTAGTTAGTGTCTCTACTTGATTAAAAAGGTCGAGGGTTTGAACACTCTTGTTGTTAAAGTGTCTGAAATGGAAAGTCCTGATATTGAGGTTCTATTATAAATAGCGGCTTGCAATAAAGTCCAACGATACCAATGATCTGTAATGGTTCATCGATAAAAATAAAATAAAAAATAACACAATAAATTCCTAAATTATGCAAATACCCTAAACACTTTTTTGTGTCGCTAAAAATCTAATATTTATTATCAATAACACAAACACCCAAAATTTTCTTATGTTATAAAAAATCCAAAACTTACATGCATGTGATAAACATAGGCTGAATAAAATTGAAATGGATTTTATATATCATGCATGTATAAATTTGGGTCTTCTGTGACGTAATATAATGTGAAGTTTTTATAATATTTGCTCATAACGTGATATTCTTAGGGCGCGTTTGTTTGTGTTTCTGTTTAAAAATTGTTCCAGGGAACAGAAATAGAAAAAAATGTTTCTGTTCCGGGGAACAATTTTTGAACAAAATTAGGCGTTTGGTAAACTTATTCCGGAAATAAAAAATAAACAGAAACATGTTTGGTAAATTTGGATAATTTTTTTATTTCTTTTATTTTTTTCTTATTTTTCCTTTTTTTTTTTTTCTTTTTTCTTTTTTATTTTTTTTCTTTTGGCCGGTCGCCGGCCTCGGCCATGGCCGGCGACCGGCCGGGCGAGGCCGAGCTCGCCGGGCGCGGCGAGGCGCGGCCTCGCCGGCCACCGCAGCGAGGCCGAGGCTTGCCGGCCCCGGGCGAGGTCGGCCTCGCCGGATCTGGCGAGGCCGACCTCGCGCCGGCCGGGCGAGCCCGATCCGCCCAGATCCGGCGAGCTCGCCCGGCGGCCGAGCCTCGGCCTCGCCGAGCCACCGCCCAGTCGCGAGGTCGGCCTCGCCATGGCTGGGCGAGCTCGGCTCGCCCGGATCCGCGAGGCCGACCTCGCCCGGGCCGGCGAGCCTCGGGCTCGCCGGGGGGGCGAGCCTCGGCCTCGGCCTCGACCGGCCTCGCCTGGCCGGCGGGCCGCCGGCCCTCGTCGGCTCGCCGGCCAGGCGGGCGGCCGCCAAAAGAAAAAAGAACAAAAAATTAAGAGAAAAAAAAAAAAAAACAAAAAGTGTTTTCATTTCGTTTTGAGAAACAAGAAACAAAATTTGTGTTTTTTGTTTGTTTTGTTTTGTTCGCAGGACAAAAGAAAAAAAAGCGAATGTAAACGCACCCAAACGCGTTTGTTCCTTTTTGTTCGCGAAAAAAAAAGAGAAAAATTGTTTAAAAACAAAAAAAAGAAGTGCAAACAAACGGGCCCTTAAATTCTCACTTTATTTAATCTAATCCCTCGATTTTAGCCTCGAAAAAAACCGAAAATGATCTATCAACATACCCCGACCCCATCTCCTCCTACTTTTAGGCCCCATCCAGACGCTTTTTTTTCTCTTTTTTTCCCGACCGCTTGTCATCACGACAAGGACCAGAACCCGAAGAAGAACCTGAGCAAAAACAGAAGAACACCGAACCGCCCGATACGTGTCCCAGGGATCCCGTGGCAGACTGGCAGTATCTGCTTTCCCCCGCCACGTGGCGTCAGCCCATTTCATCTCTGCCCCCCTCTCTCTCCGGTCCCTTCCCTTTCGAAAATTTTTATGGTTTACGGTGGGAGGGAATACCTGGGGGAAGCAAAAGCGCTCCGGCCCCAGAAACCACGGCAGATAAAGAAGAGAGAGAAAGAAGAGAGGGAAGGGGAGGGAGGAAGGGGGTGGCGATTCCAATTCTTGAATCACTGCCGGTTTCAAAAAGCGTTCTTGGGGGGTCGATTCGATTCTTTGCTCACCGGCCTCTCCTAATTCCTACCTGTCCACAGCGCGTGTGCAAGAGAAAGAGAAAGAGAAAGAGAGAGACAGATGGAGCGTGGAGTGTGAACCTGCGCCAGTGCGAATCGTATTCCTCCTGGTTCCCCACATAAGCCCCACCACTTTTCCTTACAGTTTCTGTCCCCTTTTCTCCTTCTCCTTCCCCCATTCCGCCTTCTTGTAAGGGCGATCGTGTCGTTCGCGGTAGATGGAGCGCAATGGCGCGGAGGATCGCCCCCGGAGATCCTCCTTTGGGTCCGAGAATTCCGTCGATGTCGGCAACGGCAACGGCGACGGTGACGTGACCCAGGCCAATGGCCACGACGGTGACGGTCATTCTACGGGTGTGTTTCTCTCTGTCTGTCCTTTTGAACCGTTTTGATTTGTTGGTTGCGCGCTTCCCCGCTTCTTGCTTCTCTTTTTTGTCTCTTGGGTTCGTCCCAAAATGAAGTCTTTTGCCGCGCATGAGCGGCTTTGGAGTTGGCGGGGTGCTGCGGTTTGGCGCTGTGCTGTGATCTTTGTTTGTTTTTCTGGAGCGACTTTAGGGGCCATCGTTGTTTTGTGCGCCGAAAGCTGAATCTTTTGGAATGGCTATTGTTGCGTTGTCTTTGCGGCGTTGACTAGGTATTAGGGTTCTCTTGTCTCTGGAATGCGATCGATGGTCTCCTGTGATATATGTTAAAGTGTTCTCATTTGCACTGAAATGTTGGCTGATCGAGCTGCCCGGCCAGCTTGTTGTGTTGATGAACTGAACCCGACTGAGGTGGCTGTAATGTTGACCACACGGTACTGCTTTTGTGAATGGTGAGTGGTCATAGTGGTGGTGACTAAAGCCTTTGGTTCCTTGAAGTGGTTTCATCTATTGGATATGGTGTCTTGTATGGGAATTTTTTGCCCAGACTCGGTCCATCATGGATTGAGTGAATGGTTACCATTGATGTTCGGGTCACAGAGGGGTCCACATCATCATCGTCAAATGGCTTTGATCATGCAGTCCATAATCAGACCAGTTTACACACAAGAAGATTCAATGAGGGAGGGGTTGCTTTCTTGACTTGTATTCGTGGTCCTTGCTGGTGTCATTAGTGAGAAATGTGATGTTGTTTTCCAAAATGGGTGCTAGTATATATTTCCCATTACTAGGTTCCCTTTCATGTATCCAAAACAGTAAGATGAGAAAAACCTTTTTGAAATCACTTGCTGTTTGACATAGTCTGAAAAGCCCAAGGAGTCTCTCCTTCTCAATGAAGGCAGGAAATCTCTTGTCATACGTGCATGTCAAACAAATTAGAAATGTGCCTTTATGCTCTTTTCTGTCAAAGACGCAACATTAGTTGACTTTTAAACCATGCAATTGTCACTGATTCATGGTAGTTGCCTACAAAAATTTGTTTTACTTATGTCGAATTTTAGAGATACTTTTTGCTGAACTTGAAGCTCTCAGGAAGTCTTTGCCCCTCCCCTCATGAGCAGTATAAGTTTCTGCTTTTTCATCCTTATTTCCTATGCATTATACATCAGTCCTTGTCCCTGAAACTTTCTTTTGTTGATCTATATTTTCTCTATATAGGGTCCACTGACATGATTTCCCCTATTGACAACATGCCTGGGGATGCATCAACTTCTGGAAAGTCAGAATCAGGCTCTGCCCATCTTTCAATGATTGGGCGGTGGACACAAAACCACAAACTTGGTCTTCTTACAGCTAAATTGTTTGATGAAAAAGTTCCTCTGAAAAAGAAGGTCTCACTCGGCAATCACATTTGTTGTTCACTTCCTTTTTGAAAATTCTTTTACTATAGTGGTTTACTGTACTGCTGTAGAATAATTATTTTATTTGATTATTGTGAGTAAACCTTTCTGAATAGATAATGGCACAGAGCGAAAGAATCTTCATGCTATGAAGCTTAGATTGGTGCAATAATCTTCTGTCCAAAAGTGCATATTGCAAAGGCAATAGATATGGTCCACAAGATAAATTTTGTCCATTGATGTCTCACATATTTTGAGGAGCAAAACACATGTTTTGTGAGAGCATAACTTCTATCAGTTCATTTAAATCACTCTTAACCAAAAAGTGTACTGTGACTGGTACACATGTTTGAGTATTTCTAAACCTTGTTATATCAAGCTAGTCTTGGCATCTGCTCTGACATGATGTTGTGCCATAGGCCTAGTATAGGAGGAATCATTCATAGACTCACTTTGTATTTTCTTTTGCAGACTGTTTCCTTTTCTAAAATGGTGTTGTTGCAAAGTTTTAATGTCGCTGCAGCTGGATAGGTTTCTTAATGCCCAACTCTTTTATTTGTGCACGATGATTGGTGTTATTTCTTAAACATGGTTTTTTTTTAATTGTTTGAAATGATAAAAATTTGAAGCATTTGGATTCATGTTACTGATGGTTCTCTGCAGCTTAAATGGTTAAAGCGAGCTGCTCCTGTAGACAGTGATGGGACTGTGCAGTTTGAAGTTCCAGCAGATGTTGCACCGCAAAGTCTTAATTTAACTGGAGTTGCTTATAATGGAGCTACTGAAGAACCAGTTCTTGGGGATGTCCCTGATTTACCTCCACTGCAGATTGTTATGCTTATTGTTGGGACCCGGGGAGATGTTCAACCCTTTGTTGCTATAGGAAAACGGTTACAGGTTTGTACATTGCAAGATCTTACTTATTCGTGATGCACTGTGTTGCAACCACTGGAGGGCCTTTTATGTTATAGGTGTAGCTCATGCATTTAAAATCTCTCTCTCTCTCTCTCTCTCTCTCTCTCTCTCTCTCATATTTGATTTTGACATTAAGTTATTCACTTGCAAATCGTTAGGACGGAGTCATAGATTTTAGAATTGTTGTGGAGAGGAGCTTGACATATGAAGGCAAGAACATATTGGGTGCTATTTAGCGAGGTGATTCTTCCGCAAGCTAATTAGTTGGACTGCTTCAGCCAAAAAGAATTAATTGATGATTGTGCCATTTATTTAGTTAGTCGTGTCCTGATCATGAGTCGATTTATGTTAGCTACTGATGATTGATGTACGAAGAATATGGCTCAACAGCGTAATGTCGTTTAATCCTAATTGTCGAACTGTCTACATGAACTGTATCATTGAAGGGCAACCATTAGATCTTATGCTGATAGCAGCTAATATCTGGTTGCAGGAAGGTGGGCATAGGGTCAGACTGGCGACTCACATGAATTTCAAAGAATTTGTCCTGACTGCGGGGCTAGAATTCTATCCTTTAGGTGGAGATCCTAAAGTTCTTGCTGGATGTACGTTCCCAGTCTGGATTGATCCTAAAGTTCTTGTTTAATCCTAATGAGGGTTTTAGTTTTGATTATTAAGTCGTTTGGTACCCATTGTCTTCCTCTCCTTTTGTTGCAGATATGGTAAAAAACAAAGGTTTCTTGCCTTCAGGACCTTCAGAAATACACATCCAGCGGAATCAAATAAAAGATATCATATTCTCGTTGCTCCCTGCTTGCAGGGAGCCAGATCCTGAAACCGATGTATCATTTAATGCCAATGCAATAATTGCCAATCCCCCAGCATATGGTGAGAATTAACTAGATTTCATGATTTTCTTCAAAGATGTTTGATAATGTCATGGACTCTAGTTTAAGTTTTAATATGTTTGTTTAGCCAGTCATTGTGATGCTTATCTTTTGGGTAAGGTTTGGAATTGGAATAGTACTTGACAGTATCAGTGGCTCTGGTTATAATTTTTTTTAATTGTTTAGCAGGCTGAAGCTTGAGTGATCAGCCTATGCATGCTTGTCTTTTGGCTGAATGAGATGTTTGTCCCCTTTAAGTTTCAAGTTCTCCCTTAAAGACTAATTGGACTGGAAAAGATTAAAAATAACTATGAACTGTTTCCTGTTTTCAGATAGTTTCTTTTGGAAACACAACACCTGTATTTTGAAGACAAAATATCCGTAGGATAGGTCCAGAAATATTTCCTAAGTCTTCTCTTATACATTTCATTGCAAATGAAAACAAAAGTTTTGTAAATTTTATCTAGCCAGTGACGACCTTGGTCTCCTTACTCGTGCCACTGTTCCTTTGTATATATGCTATTAATCTAATTACATGGCTTGTAGGATAATAGTTGACCCTAATTATGAGCAATGGGAACTGCTTTTTAACGCTGGCAAATGTAATATTTCAGGGCATACACATGTAGCTGAAGCGCTGAATCTTCCACTTCACGTAGTTTTCACAATGCCATGGACGTAAATTTCTTCTCTGGACTTTTATTACAAATAGTAATTTACCATTTGGAATGTGTTTGTGTATGTTATACATATGATGGTATGCTTGGGTTCAACTATCAGCTCAGCTTCTTGCTGTTAACTGAGGGTTCTGTTTGATTTCTCCTTGTCAGGCCTACTAGTGAATTTCCCCATCCTTTATCCCGTGTGAAGCAACCAGTTGGCTATAGAGTAAGTGTAACTGGAATTTTGCTTTGAGCATGCTGCTTGTTGTTATTATGTGTATCTCAATGTGTTTTTGCAGCTGTCATACCAAATTGTAGATGCATTAGTTTGGTTGGGTATAAGAGATGTGATCAACGAGTTCAGAAAGAAAAAGCTGAGGCTAAGACCTATCACTTATTTACGTGGACCCTATAGCTCTCCTCCCAATGTGCCTTATGCTTATATCTGGAGCCCTCACCTAGTCCCCAAACCGAAAGGTAAGGTACTATTAAGCCGTTCAATTCAAAAGGCAAGTTGGGATTCAAATAAATGTAGGGTTAGCGTCTTTTGCTGGAGTAAATTTGTAATATAAGCAGCAGAAGGTTGAAGGACTAGTCTACATTTTCTGTTTAGAAGTGCTTTTAGTAGTTTTCTTCCACTACCTGCAGATTGGGGACCAAAAATTGATGTCGTCGGATTTTGTTTCCTTGATCTTGCATCAAGTTATCAACCACCAGAATCTCTTGTCAAGTGGCTAGAGGAAGGTGAAAAACCTATCTACATTGGTTTTGGTAGCCTTGTGAGTTCCTATTTCCAATACATCTGGTCTGTTCTATGTATACATTTTAGTTCTGCTTATTTGAAAATATTGATACCTGTATGAGAAAAAGAAGTGCAGCAACTTTCTATATTTTCATTTTGGGGGTTTAACAAATAATGCTTCGTCTCATGTAAAAAAGAAATGTATGAGCTATACTTTCATGAAAAATATGTGGTCAGTACATGGAATGATCTACACAGGAGCAATGGATGTGTTACTATGGTAATCATTGAATTACTAGTACAATGAACATTAGAAAGAAGAAGAACCTATTACGGTTGAAAGTACTAGTGATATTATATAGAGGAATAAAAGTAATGTGCTCTATATAAGCATTGCAGGGGAAGTGTATTTTAAAAGGATGCACCACTGGGGGGTCTTGGAAGGATTCTTAATGTAGAAGTAGAAAAGGAAATCTTTGTTTCTGCAATTTGCATCTCGAGTATTCATACAATTTATTGATAACAGCCAGTTCAAGAACCAGAGAAGATGACTGAGATCATAGTTAAGGCTCTAGAAATTACTTGTCAAAGAGGCATCATCAACAAAGGCTGGGGAGGTCTTGGGAACTGTGAGTAGCTTGACTAGTCTTCATGAAGTTTTGTGTATCCTGCAGCTTCTGTTAAGATTATTGGTTGTGGAGCCATGTGAATACTTCCTTGGTAATTATTTGCTTCTTTCTTTTCAGTGGCAGAAAAAAAGGACTTTGTCTATCTGCTCGATAATTGCCCTCATGACTGGCTTTTCCTGCGCTGCAGTGCTGTGGTATGGACTGAATTTCCTGTTATTGAAATTTATGCTATTTAGTGCAATCTGGAAGTAGGCATGACATACCCATACTTTACCAGGTACATCATGGAGGAGCTGGTACAACTGCTGCCGGTCTTAAAGCTGCGGTAACTACATTTGCCAACTTTGGGGGTTCATGTTGTCTTCTCTCTTTGGAGTAATTTGATTTTTCTCTCTTCTCAACAGTGTCCGACAACAGTTGTACCTTTCTTTGGGGATCAGCCCTTTTGGGGAGAACGGGTGCATGCAAGGGGGGTGGGCCCAGCGCCAATTCCAGTTGATGAATTTTCTCTTGAAAAGTTGGTTGATGCAATACATTTCATGCTTGATCCAAAGGTATGCAGGCATTGCGATCAAATTTCACATCTTTAAGGATACAATCATCTGCTTGTTCAGTTTTTCTGGCTGTCTATTAAATTTGAGTAAGGTCTTTCTTTATTCTCCTTATGATCAAAGCAACTTGCTGCTAATTCCACCATTTTGACTTTGGTGCCTCCAGAAATTCCCTGCAGGACGTGGTCATATTCCTGCTTGTCCAATAGTGGGGTCCAATTGTCAATAGAAATCATCAACTGATGACTATGTACATGAATGAACCGTGTTTTACTGAAAATGTGTCGGTTCATCTGCAAGAGTATCTCTGGTTACTGCTGTCAGCAATTGGTTGCCGCGACTCCATGTTCTTGACTTGGAATATGTCTGTTCTGGCACCATTATCTGAATCTTGTGAACATGCTTCAAAAAATTAGGTCTTTTTTTAAAAAGATAATTGGGGAGTCATCATCGTTCTATACTTTGGACGGTATCGTGCATGCTCATGGTCGATGTTTTCTGATTCTTGTTAGCTTATTTCAGGTGAAACGGTGTGCAGAAGAACTAGCCAAAGACATGGAACATGAAGATGGAGTGGAGGGAGCAGTGAAGGCTTTCTACAAACACTTTCCACCCGAAAAGCTCAAGTCGGATCCGGATACATTGCCTGACCTGCACTCCTATCCAAGTGGAGTATCATTAAGACGATGTTTTGGTTGCGCATGATTTTCGGATGTTGAGTCTCTACGGTTGGCCTGTGTGACCATGTCTGTAATCTCGCGTAAGTTGCAAAATTGTTGTTTTCCTAACTATTGGTAATGCAAATTTTGTAGGTATTATTCTTTGTCGGTATCAGTTCACTTTCTTGGATGAAATGAGGCATGACAATCACTTGTCATTCATATACAGTTTCAATTGAGTAGCCTTTACTAATCCATGTCATCTAGTTGACAAGCAATACTGACCATGGGGCTTCAAGTATGTAAAACTGTTTCGCCGATTTCTTTCTTCTGTTTTTATTTCGCACATCCTGAACTTACAAGAAATGACTCAAGAGCACCGTAACTCGGAGATCGACTCCAAGTTTAGATACTGTGGCAACCTCAGAGCCTCAAAGTAGGAGAGTGCACGTATTTTGGAGAGGGGGAAGTTGGAGGCAATGGTTCATCCATGGCCAAATGGGTCCCCAGGCAAACTCGAGGCCATTGACGAGTATATTTGTGGGTGCTCGCATGCTCCCCTATAACATTTATAATTCTTGCTGGCATCTGGTACCCATAGAGCTAGATCGGTGTGCAATGGGGAAACCTCAATCCAAAGATTCGCTCTTTGGAACGTGGACTTCTCTGAATTTTTATGTCTGCTAATGCCTCCCTCGGATCACCATAGTCGGCTGCAAATTGCAAGTACAGATTGCAAAAGGCTCGAACCATGTGGGAGAATTCATCAATAGCAGCGACCATAACGGCAGAAAATCATCTACCCCTTTCATTTGTACAATCGTATTGGCATCGGGATTGTGCAGCTCTCCCAAACTTGAAAGACTCCTCCTTGGACGTGGATTGCCATTCTTGATTTAAAGCCGGGGCTACTACTTGACCGACTGCAGTGGTTTCATATCCCGCGAGATTAGATGTTCTTGCAGTTTTCAAAGATAATTCGGTTGATGGCCTCTTTGCTTAGCTTGCTGTTTATAGAGCTCTCTGTAATCATTTTAAGTAGATCCTGTTCGAATGACTTGCTTCTCTCTCTGCCACCACTTCCAGTATCAAAATGCGCACCTGTATCTCTAATGGCCGCTTTTCTCTTTTGCTCTTGGTGGGAAGGTATCTATGCAACAGAAAGAAGCACAGGACTGGTTTATCACCCCGGTGCAGAATTAGAAAACTAAAATTCAACCGTCAGAAGACAATTTCGCAGAAGCATTGTAATTCAGATTCAGATTGAATAAACTGTAGTCTTATGATCCACAAGTGTACCTTGTTGCGGGAACTCTTGCAGACAGTCCTTTCTTGGAGAGTTCCCCTTCGAGTTGTCCGAAACAGGCCATCGAGATGACATCTCCAGATAAGCTATTAATGTAACCATCAATTTTACGTCCGCAGTTCCTCCTTCTGTTTCAATCCTACTTGTCCAGGACTCAAATCAGTGAACTTACAGATTTGGCTTACCTATAATATCTATACGTCAATCTTTATGTCCTCCACTGACCCTCCACTGCCCCTCCAATAAGTTTGGAAACTGGGAGTGACCGGACTATCTATTTTGCTGGCGGAAGGAACATCGTGATCTCTATAATGATGGGTTGATCGGAGGATTATAAGAGAGGAAAAACTAACGTGAATGCAAAAGAAAGGGCGCTTGCTGCAATCATAAGCAGACTTTTAGAATGCTCGATGTTTCTGATTTAAGTAGTTATGTGATCTTCAACGTGACTTAATATCTTACTCACTATACGGTAGCATGATGGAGAAAGCGATTCTAACCCTCATGGTACATGGACGTCGAGTGCCCTTAGATTTTGCACATTCCTTGTTAATAGGGGGAATCTGGATGGTTCTTGACAACTGTAAAGACCAGCATTATGCTGTACGCAAGCTGATGCATCTAGATTGTCAAGCGACTAGGTTAATGGGATTCTCGTGTACTTTAGAAAAGATGACTGTCATACGGTGTGACTTTGAAACTTACTGATTTGTCTCTTCCACTGCTGAAACACGGGAAATATAGTACCCGCAAAATTGTGGGAAATTGAAGTGCCACCAGGGCAAGGCTTGCTATCTTGAAGTCCCTAATATTTCTGAGCAGAAATTATGGCAGCGGTCCATTAAATCCTTGCTTCCTCAGCAACGGACTGAGCCTCTTTGGTTTCACCGCAGCCAGAGAGTACACATTTGGTAATAATCCTAAAGCACCTGCCACTGCAACTGTCAGCTACATTCCCAGAAATTTTACCTCCATGGCCTAACCATGGTGGATGCTATTTCTCTTTTAAGCAACAAGTACTTAGTGTGGTTTTATTTACTGTTCATGCTGATTTGTATGGAGCAAGAAGTCAAATTAAAATTCATCGCAAAGTGCCAAACTAAAATTCATGGCAAAGTGGCAAACCAGTATCGAAAACCTGGGAGACTAGGGCGATACCTAGGACTGCTTAGGTTGATTTGCATCTATGTTGTCACTTGTCATTGATGTCCACACATGTTAGAGCATTCTTTAGCAGTATCTGTCTTAAGGAAGTAGAATATATGATATGGTGCACTAGTCTATTGAAGTGGTCAGTCATTGTCTGGTTCAATTGGACTAGAAGAACAAGGCAACTGAACTAGCAGGTTCAGCTTCAGCTTTGGCTGTTTCTTTTTGGAGTCTCAGATTTAATTGAAAGCGAATGGTATCCCACTGCTCCCATTGTGTACTACCCATTTCTTTTGTCCTTGATAATCTTCTATGCATTATATACTTGAGAAGTGGTAGTATTGTTAATGGCACATGCCACAGGTATGCTTTGCACAAAAGATGTAATCAAATCATGCTCAAGAGTGGAATATAGTATTGCTGAATAAATCACAAACTTCTCAACTGGAGGTTTGGCATGCACTTCCTTTACTCATCAAAAGACCCAAAGAATCTCGACCAGAGAACCTCAATTATAATTTGTTTAATCATGTCCATCAGTTGAACTACCAAGCGTTTGAGTAGCAGTTGGAGCTGAAGTATGAGTAAGCCGACATTCAAGCAGGGAAATATGGTGTACTTTTCTTTTAGCCGTAAATATCTGACAAATAATTTGACAGAGAACCTCAGACTCAAAATTCTGACTTTATATGAAAAGAAAACCAGAAAGAAAAAAGTCACCAGACAGGATGGATGGCAGATGTCTTTTGTTAAGGATCACTAATCATAGTGTTAGTTCTTAGAAATGAATGTTCTTACTCTGGTATATATCCTAGCACAGTAAGAAAGCCTCATGAGACAACCATAAACACATTTCAAATTGTTCTGAGTTTGATAAAGGGGGATGCTCATAGGAAGCTTTCAGCTCGTTCAGAAAGCAGAAGTATAGTATTAATAGATCATTAAAGTTCTTTTTGATTATTAGAACATTGTACGAGAAGATGGTGGATCTTAGCTCTGACAAAGTGATGCTGTGTAGTTCATCTTGTAAAAAGTTCTCTGCAAACGGTAATGCAACATTATATACACCTCCTTGTTGACTGATCAATAGAGCTTAACTCATTCGTAAAGAAAAGTGATCACCTCCAGAATTGAAACTTTGCATATTCAATCTTCAATTCTGATTTCTTTTAGCATTTAACAGCCCAATTTATGAGAGAAGTAACATTCCAAAAGACACGGGAATGAGTTGAAGGGTTGATATTTATGCAAGATAATGGTCTTAAAAACACAAACAGTGTCAGTATCATCAACCAATGATCATACGTCAATATCTATCATCACCATCATCAGTCATTGGTATAACTATGTCAATCATTCATCGATACTATATCAGTATCAATTAATCTGCAATCTCTCGTGAAGCTAAGGGACCTTTTTGCCTACAAAAAGATGCCCTAAAAGAAGTGTCCATCCCCTACTCATTAGCAATTTTATCTCCTCCTTTTCCTTCTTCTGTATTCATTTTTTCAAAATTGAAATGAGAAGTTCTATCTTAAAGCATGTCAAGTATTTGACCTTCAATCAAAATTAGTAAGATTAAGATCATGTCAGTATAACCCCAAGGATTGGAAACTCATCAGAAAAGATTCCAAAATTCTGATGTCGTGTTGTCAAATAACACTAAATCAGAAACTGGGTCTATGAAGTTTTTAACATCCACTTATGTCAATAAATTATTGCGGCGTAAAAAGAAAATTGCATAGAAGGGAAAAGCACAATAAATTGAAGGAACATGAGCCAACTTGAAGGAGGAGTACTCCGGACAGGCAGACTGAATTGACTTGCAAGAACTTGCTTTGACAGAGAAAGAGAAATGTTATTTTGATTATATAGTTTTTGAGAAGCAAATATCGAATTCCATATGCATAGGCTTAGAACCCAGATATCCTGATCAATTAACCAGCTTCAAATAATGATTCAAATTCCTTGTAGATAAATTAATACAATATTACTTTGAAGTACAGATAAAGGGAGAAAACAATTCAAAGCTCTTGCTACTTACAAACAGAACAAAGCTTTATTAGTCAAAAGGAATAGTAAATTCTTTCTTCACTGGAAAGAGCATAATGATGTGATTAAAGAAGAATTCACTTTGAATTCAGTTGTTGGACTTCATGGCACGTTGAGCTTTGTCTGCATTTGTTTTGACAGACTGTTTTGCATCTTCAACTTTGCCCAGCACAGTCTCTTTGGCCTTTTGGGCCGTCCCTTTAGCTGAATCCCATGCATTCTGCACAGTTTGCTTTGCTTTGTCGGTGACATCATGCGTCGCTTCTGATACGTTGGACGCAATGTCCTTTGACTTCTGATTCGCCTGAATTAAGTTTCACAAATAAAGCACATCAATTAGATTAACAGAGATGCCTAGGTAAGCATAATGTATATGTAAAGCTTACATCTTCAGTCATGGAGGCAGCTCTATTTTTAATGTTTTCACCGGCCTCTGCTGCTTTGTCCACTCCTTGTTTTACTGTCTCTGCAGATGCCTCTTGATGCGAACTCGCCTGCAAAAATATCGACATGGGTTAAGTTAGTGTTCTATTTTCGTATGTATAATTGACAATCTGATTTTTATCAGTATATGCGGTGGCTCGTGAAAGTATTTACTATAAAAACATGACTTCAGCAACCCGAATTTGCACATATCTCAGAGCATCATTTTCTTTGGTCCTCCTAGAACCGAGACTACAACGCATGCCATATTACAAAGGCTTACTTGAATGGGCCTTCGGCTGGCGGGCAGAAAAACCTTATTGTTTTTCCGGGCGGAACTTCTTCTTGCAAGGGCTTCTCCAGAGTTTGCTAGGTTCGAAAGTGGAGTTCCCGTGCTTATGTTTAAGCTCGCCATTTTTTCCTACCCTCTATTTGCTTACGATTCCAGGATGAATTTTTCTCGTTTCTCAGGACACAGAACTGCTGAAGAGATCGGATAGACTATATAAAGAAGCAGGGGAGAGAGAGAGAGAGGGAGAGAGAGAGAGTGAGATTGTTGTGGATCTTTTTACATAACGGGAGGAGCGTGCTTACCGCAGGCGAATGGCTGATATTTTTGCCATTCAAAGACTGCTCTTTTGGGTCAAAAGTAGGATCCTGCAATTCAGGACATCGACTGACCATTTTCACATCTCCACGTATAGATGAAGAATTATCAGGGATCCGGTCTGAGTCTATTGATCTTGCGATGTAAGACAAGGTAAACCATCATGGAGAGCTTTCTTCTCCACCGGAGTGGCCATTCTTCCCACTCAGAAAGGGAAAGGTAGAAAGGGAAAGGGTTGCAATGGGGATGCATGAGGGAGCAAGGTTTCACAAGTTTCGAAGGAAATAAACAAATCACACGAAAAATGAATTATTTTAGGTTGCGTTTGATTAGACTTTTGGTAAATACTTTTAAGGAAATGCAAAGGACTTTAGGTTAATCGGCTTTCTTAAAATACAAATGTGTTTGATGGAGTGTAATTTAAAAATGAAGGAAACAACTTTAGTTTAAATGATGGTTAGAAAAATCACACTTTTAAGAGAAACTTGCAATGTTTCTTTCTTTTTAAATTTCTAACCCCTAATGCCAGATCTGGCCCAAGCAACCGTTGCTTTGAGCTTGCATGACCCTAGATGACTGTCACCTAAGGTGATTGGTGATGAGGGCATTTTTTGGAATTTTAAAAATTTAGTGAGGGTAAAATTAGGAAAAAAAATATATTGGCATTCCAAAAATACGAAAGCCCAAAGCTCCTTCAGACCTATCTTGGGCTAAAAGGACTTTAGAAGATTTTGGAAGCACAAGTATTTCCAGAGCTCTTTAAAAAAATTTGTCAAACAGTTCATCATTTTGCCCAAAGGCCTTTAAAGGCCCAAGGTCTCGGGAAATATATTCCTAATTGCAGCCTGCATGCTTTCTAATTACTGTTGAATTTCATTTGCTTTCATTGAAGTACCAATGTGATTAAGATTTTGGATTGCAGTCCAAACGCACGAGATGATGAGACTTCAAGAACGAACCAACCTAACCTTAAACGTGCCGATCCCCTTTCTTTGGCGAGTCTATGACCTATGTTAACTCGAGTCTAAACCTCGATAGATGGAGAGGAACTCGTGTTGTTGTAGGCTGAACAAACTGATGTATATCCACCAACAAACCATAGTCTGATCACAGCAATCTTTTCCAAAGAAAGAGATGCAGCAAGCAGCTTGCTTAGTCGTGTGATCCAGTCCCTCGCAGGTTTAGGAATCCCAGAGGATGGCTTCACTTTGAAGATGCAGACCTCGTCAACATTCATCACTTGAAGATGTCCTAATGAGTGTGGCTTGCTTGCAATTTGTAAAGTACAGGGGACAAGTTTGCTTTGGCGGACTGGTCCTGGCACCAGACCCCATATGTTATGAAAATTGCAGAGGAAAGAAACCGTAGTAGTAACCTATGTTGATTGCTTCCCGATTGGACAAATGTAGCCATGAGGTTACTGATTCAAATAGAACAGAGAAGTAAATGGATAGTCTCGGTAGCATCAATCATTGTGGTCATTGACAACATTGGACCATCAAATCAGAAACAGTCTGTGAAGTCCACTGATGAAACTCCAGAGTCACAAAAACAACACATAATTTATTCCGAATGCACAAATCTAAGTACTTGATTTGGGGTAACAAGTTGGAATGGACTGTAAAATTTTCGAGATGTATTCAAGTGAACAGAAAAAAAATTATGAGCAAATATAGCGATTACTCTATGGACTTCTACTTTCCAGGGGAGCCCGACCCAACAGCCTTCCAAATCCTGATCCATTCGACCATGGCTTCAGCAGCACGGGCAAACACAGGATCTGTTGCTCCAAGCTGCTGCTTTATGGCCCCTGCCATTTCCACCACACAATCCTCAGCCGTAGTTGCAGTTTGTGGAAGTCTCACCGACTGAAAGAAAGGCACCACATGTTCCATTAGCTTTACGCCTTGCCACTCTTTCTTCAGACTCTCTACAGCATCTCCTCTATCCTTCCTCCAAACGTAAGGCAGCCCACTTTTCGCGCCCAAAGACAAGTGATCGCATGCCACCTTAACACACATTCCACTCCATACGTCCTCTATAGTTTCCCATCTAAATTTCCCTTCAGCAGCCAGCCTCAGAGCAGGGAACAAGGCTGGACCTACCGCCTCGCGATCAAAGGCTATGTTTATTCCACTCACTGGCATAAGAGTCCCTTTTGGAATGGTCAAAACAGCATCCACATATCGAGCATTTCGCTCCCCTGGTTTAAGAGCTTGTGTGGGGGCATCATAGTCTGCTAGATTGAGCCAAAGTCCACATGATAAAGCACAAGCTACCCCAGTCCGCAAGCTAAATGGATAGCCACGCACGAAGTCAGCACCCTTGCAGTAAGGATCATAGAGTGTGTTAAAGAAGAAAGGAGTGGCCGGGGTGGTAAGATTGACTATGTGCTGTGCCACAGCATCCACAAAATTACCAGTACTATCCTGAGCTGGTAGACAGTCGTCATCAATGGATACAACGTACTTCTTTCTCGAGACAAGGAAACCAAAATAACGGCACGAGTAGCCAGAAAATGAAATTGAAGAGGAACCAACAACCCGGTCTATGTCAGACTTCGTGTAGACATCAACATCGAAGCCATCAGGTATGTTAAGTTCCTGTTTAAGATCAGGGTCTTTGACAATTATCAGGTGGAATCGGGAGAAAACTGATCTCCATCCATTCATAAAGGATGTGAGGTCAGGATGGATTGCTCCAATCACAATATCAACCTCATTTTCCTTGATGCTTGCTTGAGACATATTTCCAGAACCAAGTCAAGTAATCAATGAACAAAACTTTCAGACCTCAAAACCAGCTGCTTATAGGTCTCAAAGAGAGTTCTTAAACTTCCACCGATATCAAAATTTTTCAGAGCACCCTGAAACATAAAAACCTCAGATCATCAATCAACAAGAAAATACAGGGTCAGGACTGAAGCTCGAGAGGTAAGTGGAACTCACTCGTAGGAAGGACAGGAACGTGGACAGGACGAATTTTCAGAGTCTTGATGAATGCAAGAACCTCATCTTTTCCTGTTGCCAAGAAGAGCTTCAGGACCTTCTCATTCAGCTTTCCAGCTCTCAATGTCCTCTATAGTTGTAAAAAAAGTATGGTTTACTTGACCAGTTCCACGACAAAGGGAGATAAATTTCTTATGGTGCATGCAGATAAGTTGCATTGCAAAAGGGACAAAAAAAATAAATAAATAAACTCAATGAGTCAGGAAAGGGATTCCCCAAGGGCACCGGTGGGAAGGCAAATAAATTCAAAATATCACAGTATCAGAAAGTAATCGTGATAATGATGATGCAGCGAATCAATCAACGTATTTTCTCTCTGTTTTTCAGCAGATAAATTTCTTATTGACCAGAAAATCAGGAATCAAAACCAGAAGGGTTACACGCTTATGCAGCTTCAGAGTGGCCAAAGGATGGACAACAGTAGTTGCCGAGTAGTCACGGATTGCACATCTCAGCAAACAGAAAGACCTCAGCCACATCACAAAAGATAAAAACTCGACCAGACGAATGCACCAACATATCAAGGAGATAACTCATCTGGAATAATGCCTGCGCAAACCGCGTGCATAGAAGGCGTGAATTCAACAACTATTCGAGATACAAGACACCGTCCCAAATTAGAAGCTCTAGAAATAGCACAATCAAATGAAAAAGTTCCCCAAATCACATATTGGCCATTACACAGAAACTGCATAACATTTGCACTCTGGACATACCCCACGAACTCATCTACCCGTACGACACAAAAATTCAGGCAGCGTCACAGACTCTCCCGTCTTTATCAGATCTCTCTCATTAGCGTGAACCCAACAAATAGCAGCTCTCACACAAACCCCTCAGAGGCCATTTCACCGATCAAACGGAAGCAAATGCCTGACAAGATCACGACCCAAATCTTCCCAGCACACCGCAGCTCCGGCTCAACCCCGATTCAACCACATCCCGGAAACCATCGACTGCCCATCATTTCTAAAGCCCAAACAAACGCCGACCCCGGCTCAAGCTCCGACCTTTCCGCCCGTACACACGAGAGCAAGACAAAACAAAGGAAACCCAGGAAACCCAGATAGAGATACACACAGAGAAGGAGAGAGAGAGAGAGAGAGGGCTTACCAAGATGAGATCGAGGAGGACGTGATCGGGGAGCGGGGAGAGATCGGAGAAGTGGGCGAGGTTGAGGACTGCCGAGTCAATCGAGAGAGAGAGCAGAGATGGAGGGTTTCTCATTCATCCACCCCCCCAACGACAGCTATTTATCTCTCTCTCTCTCTGTGGCTTTCTCTCTCATGAACAACGAGGGAGGACAACGTGGGTGTTGGGTCCGAGAATTGCTCCGAGATTGCAGACTGGCAGATCAAAAGACCCAACTTTTTTCTCTCTCTATCTCTCTCTCTCTCTATCTCTGTGGCTGTGGTATCCCCGTCCGTCCGTCCGTCCTTTTTCTCCAACACGCCATTGCCACTGCACCCTTCCTTCCCCCTTCCTTTTTCCTCCTCCTTTGACTTCGCACGTGCTGGAGACTTCGCTCGCACGTACTCCTTTTTTAGCTTTTTCTCTTTTTTGCCCTTTTTATGGAAACCAAAAATAAAGAAAAAAGATAAGTTCGTTCTTATCTTTTTCTTTTTTTGTCAGTCAAATGTTCTTATCCTTGACAGAGGAATGTACTCTGTCGAGAAACCTCCTAGGCGAGATCATCAAAAACGGAAAATTATGTCCTGTAACTTTTCCAATCCAACACTTTAATGTCATTGCTTTTTAAAATAAGAGTTTGTTACGAGTGTAATAAAATTTAATGTCGCATTGGATTTTTTTTTTAACAAGAGATATCACTGATAACTTTTTTTAAAAAAAATCCCGACACTTAAGCAATCGATTGAAAAATAATAACACAAAGCAAGCATCATATGAAAATATAAGTCACACTATTAAATTTAAAAAATGCTTATTTTTGATAATTTCTCAATCGCTTATAATGTCAACTAAAATTAACGCGGATTACGCACTTTAATGGTTTCATGAATGAATTCAAGTAATTTTTCTTGTTTTAAGGTAGTAGGTAATCTTCTAATTCAATAGGTCAGTGGGTAGCTTTTTGTTTTTATTGCTTTTACAAGTTTAGCCTTAGAAAAAGCTTTTTATTTTTATTTTTTATGGGAACATTAAATTCAAGTGGAGAACAAAAAAGGAGTTATATTCTTTAAAACACAATAAATAATATAAATTAAAATTAGAAATTTGAAAGTGAGATAAATGACACTTCGGAGTTATATATAGCAATTATAACATTTTTTTTATTAAGATGAATTGGAGAGGTGTAATTTTTATTTAATATATGAAAACTAATGTAAAATATCAATTACCATCTGAACAAGAAAATAGAGGAAAGTATACATGACAGAACGTCTATGTAAGATCTTATTCTTAGGTATTTTTTAGGTAATATACAAAAATTAAAAACTGTTTAATTATGAAATAGCATCATCCATATTAACAACACCAAACTCAATTTTAATTGAAAAAATTGAATAAGCAAATCAAGGCCGAACCTACATAGGCAACATGACTTTAAGTGCTGTAGATGGACGCAGATAATTATTTTATAATAAATGAATATTGAATAATTGTTGTAATTGATTTCTTATCACGTATGAAGTTGTAGATGTCATTATGAGCTTTAGTAGCATAATTAGCATAATTTTAATTGCCATCGATATTTGATAAGTAACTGATATAACCTTAATTTATACTTTAATTTAACAAAATAAACAAAAATTATATACAATTTAAAAGTCAAGATGTAGTTCTATCGTACCTTTTTCATCTTAAATAAAGTTGAGCTGTTGAGAGATCAAATATAAAAAGTGAAAATCATTTGAAAGTTTCCCAAACAAAGAAAGTTAATTGTCCTATCCAAATAGATTATTAATCGTCAAATCACAATTATAAATTAAAAAAATTAAAAATTCATTCAAAAAAAGCATTGAACATAAATTAAATATGTACAAAAAGTCCAGATTAAAAATTTATAGACAACATAGATTATTGGATTAAAGCTCAGGAATTACTATTTTTTCTCATAAGTTTTCATGTAAGGAAGTGCAAATAAATATATTTTTTCTTTTTTTGGGAAAAAAAGAAATAAAACAAGATGTTCGGCAAAAGTAAGAAAAAATTTCTCAATAAAATCGTGCTTCTCCAAGAACTGGGTGACGAATCGGTTGCTTCGCTTGACAAGCTGGTTGCGAGAGAGAGAGAGAGAGAGAGAGAGAGAGAGATTAGCGGTTGAAGGTTTGCGGCAGAAACCATGAGGATCGTGCGTAGAGACTTGGTCTCGAATGGACCCGGAAGCGTTAAGGTACGCCCCACCGACGAATTCTGCGAATTATCCGCTAAAGTTTGCATCTTGATGTGGAATTTTTAGGCAGTGGTTTGGTCGGTCGATGTTTCTGCAGTTCGATCGAATCGCTGTAATTGTAAGGAATAACAAAGATTTGTGTTCTTTTCTTTGTTTCCCTTTCTGGGTCAGATGGTGCCGGTTGATTCGGATGATTTGTGGTTTGCTTATAATCTGATTGCTCCTGGAGATTCAGTTATGGCTAGCACTGTCAGGTTAGCTGCTCCGACACTTTCCTTGTTGCTCTTTTCTTGGGTGGGTTAGCTGATATTTGGTTGAAGAATAGTCTTGGGCTTGAGAATTTCTATGCAAGCTGCTGTAACGTTACTGTTGCTGCTGTTAAACATTGTGCTGTAGCATATTCTTTGCTATGCATAACACTGGAAGTTGCTTCATTTCGTCGTGTCTCCAATTAAGCCTGAGCAGGCTGGTTCCTTAGTTAGTTGGTGGGCCTGGTTGGTTTCCAGGAAATATTGCGTGTGGGATGTTTTCCATGGTTCTTTCCTTTAGCCTTGAGTTTGATTGAACATGGCATGTTACAGGAAAGTACTGAGAGAAGCGGCTTCTGGAGGAAGAGATGCTGAGAGAGTCAAGCTGAAGTTGGAGATAACAGTCGAGGTACGACTTTGTATCCTTATCCTGATGTTTGATATGATGAGGTTAGCAAAAGAGGATTGGTGTCGTCAGTTGCTGAGGATGGTCACGAAATGAAGTTCACTTAGCAAAGGCCGTTTGAAGCTCGTCTTTCGAAACACATTAGACTTGTGCATTTGGAGTTTATTAGATGGCTGTTGGGTAGTTTCAAAAAAAGGGATACCAGGGAAGAAGATGGGAGTATTACAGGCTTATGTCTGCCATCCTGCTAGTAAAAGGGCAAGGCGGTGCTAAAATTCATTCGTGTTAATTCCAGTTGTTTCTCTATGAAATTGGTTGATTATGCCAGGGGTACATCAATTGATACAATTGTTTCACTTGTGCCCGTCAGGCTGTGGATTATGATAAAGTGGGGTCTGTCTTGCGTATTCGTGGAAAGAACATTCTTGAGAATGAACACGTAAAGGTAAGCGAATAGTGTTGAGTCAAACTCCTTTCCGTATCACAGAGACCAGACATGTCAATGCTTTACTGATGTGACCATTGTTCCCGTAGATAGGTGCATTCCACACTTTGGAGCTTGAGCAGAATCGGCCTTTTGTTTTGAGAAAGGTACCCTCCATTTTGAGTTTCTTCATTTTATTTTTTCAGCGTGTTATGCAATGTATAGTCACTTGTTTCACTCTGTCAGTGTAATTATGGGGAGATCCAACTCAAGAGCCTTTTAAGTGAGAGCTTCATTTCATGAGATAAACTGCGCCTGGTCACTAATTCATGGGATCTTGACTGTTTCTATGTTGCAGAAGGTCTGGGACTCACTGGCATTAGATGTACTCCATCAGGCCTCTGGTATTCTTTTGTATTCATTTTAGAGGGCATTCCTATTGTTATGGGTACATGCACATGTCGTCTAGGATAAGTCTTGGGTTTCTTCATATGCCTTGCTTGCACCTTACTATCTTAGACAGTTAAACTATGCTGATCATGGACAATTTATCACCAACCGTCTCTTCTTTAGACAGTGTAGATGATCTCCAGAGTCCAGAAATAAGTGGCAAGAACAATTCAATTTAATTGTTGACAAATGAGTGGGTGGGAATCTTTGGGGTAGCTAAGTAAAAACATACAATCTTTAATGATGACTAGAATTTATTGTATGATAACAAGAGATCAAGTAACAATGTTCATCTTTCCCTTTCCAATGAGGGACCTGGCATAGGTGAGTAAACCTCGGGCACATGAAATCCCGATTAATCCCAAGGGCCAGGTATAGTGCTAACCAAATCACTAGTTTCGTTAAAACCCTGAACCACATCTGAGAGATTGAATGCTGAGAAACAATTGGTCATCAATATGGTTTTGGAGTTCTAAATAGAAAGTGAAACACCTCCGTTGATTCAGAATCTATTAAATGACTAAGTTGTTGTGTCATGTCTGTCTCAGAATTTAGCTTTTAACTCTTCGACCTCAGTCACCATTTGTTCCATTAACTTCAAGATATGAATTCTTGACACAGTTTCCCTTCTAAGACGCACCATGCTACTCTTTGCCACTAGATTTGTGGAAGTCTTTGATTTTTTTTCCTTGTTTAAGGGTTGGTCTCTTGCAGTATAGTCTAATCTATGCATCTGCAGACCCCGGAGCAAGTGCTGATCTTGCTGTGATTTTGATGCAAGAAGGATTGGCACATATCTTCCTTGTCGGTAGAAGGTATGATTATGCACGTACACCATGTCCTTTTTAGAGATTTTAGTTAGAATAATTTTGTTATCCCGGTACCCACTATGTTTTAACCTCAAAGGTCTTGATGTGAAAGGGTTGTTGAGTAAAAAATGCGGTTCATATTGGGGGTGTAAATGGTTCGGTTCGGTTCCCTTTTTTTGAAAAGTTAAACCGAACCAATAATGAAATTTATTGAACCTAACCGAAAATCCAATCCTATCCAAGCTGAACCGACCCAAAATTCCGGTTCGGTTCGGTTCAGTTTTTCGGTTTTTACTTTTGTGTTTGTTTTTTTCCCTACATACACCCCTTTCTATAAACTTTTTATTTTTTTTAAAAATCGATTATTTATTTATTCTTTTTCTTTTTCTTAATTTTTTCTTTTTTTCCTTCTTCTTCTTCTTCAATGGCCGGTTGCCGGCCATGGTGGTGGTGGCTGGCGACCGGCCATTGAAGAAGAAGAAGGAAAAAAGAAAAAAGAAAAATTCAAAAAACGATTTAAAAAAGATAGATTTTATCGGTTTGGTTCGGTTAACCAAATCGATAAAAACCAAACCGGTTAAAAAGTCTCGATTTTTAAACCGAATAAGAACCAAACTGGAAAAAACCGAATTTTTTAGATCGGTTCAGTTCGGTTCAATTCAGTTTTCAGTTTGATTCTGTTTTTGACACTCCTAGTTCATACAATATAAGGGGGAGAATATGTTCATTTTCTTTTCAAAATTTTCTGGTTCCAGCACTGCCATAAGCTTGTAATGGCAGACAATTTTGGCTGCTAGTGGGTATTTAGAAGGCATCGGCTGTTGCTGGATAAAGTCTGACACTAAGGGGCCAGGCCCTTATGCACAAACACTTTTTGATGAATGTGCTACGTCAGTGTGTTGTCTGTATTGAAATCAAATGTGCATCGATTAGACATTCTAAAATCTGGAAAATTGCCTAATGGAAGAACTTGAAAGTATTTATTTGAGCTATGCGAACATGATATAGTTTTGGCATAGCATCAGGTCCATATGATGCATTTGGCTATGACAAGTATTTTCTAAAGATCATGATAGTACGCCTCCACAATGACTCATTCTTTCTCACAATCTTTGAAGCTGTTGCTGTATCTTGGGTTTTCTATTCTCTTTCTGTTTGCGTGGTGACTATTTGCATAATTTTTCTGGATTCTTCTTAATCACGATCCTTGTATGTCTAGTATTTAAAGATCTTGTCAATGGCCTCAAGTAGTCTTCACGTTAGGGAAAAAATGTCCGTGGGAACATGAAACGAGATATTTGATTCATTGCAGAATGCCGTGTATAGCTGGTTTCTACTCATGTTATTTTTCACTGGATCCAGGATCTCGCATTCCTTTCATTCTTTTAGTATCTTCTGAGTAAATATTTTTCTCAACAATTTACCCTTGTATGGTCTAAATCTGACCGCCCTTACAGCATGACAACTTCTCGTTCTCGGATAGAAACATCAATTCCTCGCAAGCATGGACCTGCTATAGCAGGTTATGATTCGGTATGTTTCTTACCTGCAGTCAATTGGATATATATAATGAAAGTTTAGTCTCTTACTGTGTGCCTTTGCACAGGCTCTGAAAAAGTTCTTCGAGAATGTTTTACAGGTTAGTCAATCAATGGAATTATTTTAACCACCACTAGGGAAAACTGCTGTCTTCATGTGAATTCTTGTGGAAAGCAGCTAACCGCTTTCTTCATTTGTCTTAGGCTTTCATGAAGCATGTTGACTTCAATGTAGTACGCTGTGCTGTTATTGCCAGTCCAGGCTTTACAAAGGTCTGGGATAAATTCCATTTCTACTTCTTTTTATATAGGTTTTAGCCCATTAGATTTTACAATTCATGGAAGATTTCTCAATTAGTTAATTATATGTTTCTTTTTAATTTTGTACTTTTTTTGTGAATTAGGATCAATTTCATAAGCATCTGTTATTGGAGGCGGAGAGAAGGCAGTTGAGGCCCATCATAGAGAACAAGTCACGGATCATACTTGTTCATACAACCTCAGGATACAAGTATCATCAACATCTTTGTTGCTTATAGTTTAGATAACTAAAGCTGCTATGTTAAGACAGTACTCTGTAGCAACGGCCAAATCTTAGGAATGAAATCTGGTGTGGTTCAAGAAATGTTAAAATTGGAACACTTATGGTGTTTATTTAGGAAATAATATGTCTCAGCTGACCTATGAGATGTTGTCTAGACATTATGATATAGCTTGGTGTCAGAAGCTTTATCATTGTGTTTGAACGTGTCTCTAGTTAGAGTCCTTTTTACAATTTCTAAAAATTTAAAAGTCCAAAATGCTATCAAGTGCTTCTAATTAGGGACTGTATGTAATCCGTGAGCTTGCATGAATTTGAAGGATATTTATTGAATGTTATATCTACTCTGTCCCCTGTATTAAGTCTTATTTTGACCCTGTTTCATTTTTTTTTTTTTTTTTTTAGATTTGTTAATTACATCCAATGCTGAAGAAATACCATTTTATATGAGACTCATCAGGTCTCTTCTGCTAGTTAGTGATCTTCAAGAGGCATTGCAGCTTGAGTACTTATTTGGCGATATCGAATAATGGATATCCAATCATCTTTTAAGAGGAGAAAAGTGATGGCCAACTTGTATGCACAGAAAGGACTAGAGAACTACTGGTCAAAACTAAGGAATAGACAGTCACACCTTTTTTTCGAGAGTGATAAATGAACATAGTAGGACGTATACTCAAAAGAAGCAGACTTTAGAAAGGATGATACCGTTCTTTCGTCGGCTTGTAATGTTCTTGTCTTATGTAGTGGCCATATGAATCTTCTGCTAGTTCTTAAATGAGTTTTTCTTCAGGGGATAGTCTCATTTTTGTCGATCATTTCATGAAATACTAATTTAATGTAACTGATAAGCATGCTTAGTTAATTACATCATCCCCTTGCTAATATGCAGGCATAGTTTAAAAGAGGTTTTGAATGCCCCAAATGTCATGAGTATGATAAAAGATACTAAAGCAGCTCAAGAGGTACGTAATACCGAGCAAAAAATTCCTTTATGTTCATTTTCTATCTCAAAAATTTCTCTATTAAGTTCTTCATGAAAAAAAGAAATGCATGGCCCTGATTACAAATTTTTCATTTTGTCCCTTTAATACAGGTCCAAGCTCTCAAGGATTTCTTCGACATGCTCTCAAATGTCTGGTTCTTTTCCTTTTAAAAAATTTCACATTCTTTCTTCATCTGTTTATTAATCGATGCCTTGTGATAAGCATTTGGAAAATGATAAAACAGGCATGCAAGATAATTAGTTGCTGACTGATTGGGCAAAAACCATAAAATAGTGTTTACTTGTCGGAACAGCTTAATCAAAGCCAGAATTGGATTAAGGTAAAAATAGGCAGTGCTAGCGTTTCTAAGGAGATGCTGAAACCGGGTCTTCCATTTTGATGTATCATTATTGGAAATGATGTTTCAAAATTATCCCAATTTTGTGCAATAAGGCTTAGTTTAGTTTATTGTTAATCCTGTTGTCGCCGCTGTAGTTGCTGTTGTTGTAATTATAATAATCCATTATATAAAAAATATTTTTTAGGACGAGACCCGGGCATGCTATGGACCTAAGCATGTGGAGGTGGCCCATGATAGAATGGCTGTCCAGACACTCCTTATCACTGACGATCTCTTCAGGTCAGCCCCCAATAATTATGCCGACTGTAGCTGCTTGCCATGCGTACAACATCCCATTGGAATTATGTGTTGTTGTCTTTTCCTTACTGACATTGTGCAGCAATTCACTCTTATGCAGATAACTGTTTTCTTTCTCACAAGAACTCGCTCAAAGCGTCTATGATAATATAATACTAATAATAATAACAATACAATAGTAAATCATGCATGAAATATCTCTGGTTTTTGTTATATGGCTTTTGAATAAATCCAAACTGATAAATGTACACTGCAAATCCTTCATTTGGATCGTTTGCAATTACTTTAATATTTTCCATGCCTGTTTTCATATAGTACAGAGAAATGAAAATTGCTTGCACCAGTTATTGATCTCCCTATATCAGGTGAATGTGATTATGTTTTTAAGATGGATTAATTGCCCAGCTACTTTAGCTGCCTAGTGTGCAACTATAACTCCATTGTTAATTCGACTATTTATTCAAGTACTATTCAACAAGAACTTTTGGAACTTTTTGAGAGTGCACAGCCCTCTCTCCTGATTCCCTCCCAATCCCATGTCCAGTTCTATTTTGGTTTCCCTCTCTCTGATTTCTGTGTTCTAACAGTATGACTCATGCATATTTTTTTAAGCGATGCATTGGTCTATAACCCTAATCCTATGTGCATGAAATCACTATACGTGATGTGATTAGTTTTTCTTGATGACATCTTGGGGTTGTCTCCAGAAATGCCGATGTAGCAACGAGGCGAAAGTATGTCAATTTGGTCAACTCAGTGAAGAATTCAGGAGGCACTGCTCATGTATTTTCATCCATGCATGTGTCGGGAGAACGTAAGCATCATTGATTTCCCTTCTTTTGCACCATCTTTAATGCATGTTATCCATGCTCGGTTTTGTGAGTATAATTGGAGCCTTTGAGCATTAGCTTATTGAGATAAAAGTACCTTTGGCACTAAATGAACAGATAAATGAGGATGATAAAGCTTTGGATTCTGCATATGTTATATTATGTTGGTATAGATAAAGCTTTTATAACTTTGAATAAACCGGCTTACAAACGTTACTTCATGAACAGAACTGGCACAGTTGACTGGGATTGCCGCCATTCTTCGCTTCCCTCTACCTGACCTTGATGATATAGAGATGTGATACTGTCGTTGTGATAAGCTCGGTGGAAGACACGGCATAAGACAAGGAAGACGCAATCTGTGTACATATTCTCTGCTGTCAATTTCTGAGGGAAAACAAAATAGAAGATGATTTTTGTCAAAAGTTCTAATTATGAACAGAATCAGGAATTTGTACTGTGGCAATCCTATGGGTATGTGCTTTATATCAAAGGATGTGGCTTATTGTGCCATGCGATGGTTGTGGCATTCGATGTCTGATTCTCTTGGATAAATCACGAGTTAATCGATAGTTTGCTGTAAATGTTTTACGATACGTTATCAGTCGAAATCCAAGGGCGATACATAAGATTGAGTCTTGGATGATATTGTGCCATATGTAATGGCTGGAGCATTGCATTTTTACAAGAGTTCTTTGGGGTTTTTTTAAGTGCATATAGCTTTGGTGAAGAAATAGGCTCATGTGTAGCAGGTCCTCAAGTAAAACAGGAGGAGGATGGAATTCAAGTGAAAGGAAAAATGGAGCTAATTAAAAGCCATCACATTCCATTAAAAACAGCAAACCAGATTCGACATTCTCAAGATCCATACTAAGAAACCAACTAGCGGAACTGCTTATCATCAATCATTGTAGCTTCCATCGGTAGCGATCCGGTCCATGATCATCGAGACCACCTCTGCAGACTCCCTCAACAGCTTGACACTCCTGCTCAGCTTCTCACGCTTCGCTGCCACCGCTGGCGCTTCCTCTAGCATTCTCTCTATACCGCCGCTGCCATTAGGCCCGATCAGCTCGCCCACAATCTCCAGCTCCATCTCATTGTTAACCAAGTTCTGCACGCTGAACAGCAGATGCAGTGCCGTGGAGTCCACAAACCTCCTCAGCACTATCTTCCAGTATGCGGTCATTCTCATCTTCAGATCGAACGCCTGCTGAATCAGCTGCTTTCGATTCCGGAGATTGCCCACGTCAACCTCCCCGATCCCATGGAGGACAATGTTGCTAGGCTTAGACTCGTCGTTGATCGCCTCCATGAACATGTCTTGCTGGCTCATCAGCTTGTTCCACTCCAATATGTACTCCGGGCTACAAGTGTAGTCAGTGAGCTTCTCCACTTCCACAATCTCCATCATCCTAATCATCGCCTTCTCCTTCATCTTGCTGATCAGATTGGACGCTGCTCTTCTCATCGAAAACTGAAGCTGAGGATAATTCTCCGAGTGTCGCATCAACACTCTGATCGCAACGTCCTCGATGTAGTCCCATACAAGAACCACAAAACTCAGTGGCTTGCTCGATACCCGCTTCACCTTCTGCTGCAAGACGGTGATGAAGGCAGTGCGAGGGAGGAAGTTTGGGAGCCCGATCCCTTTGGCCTCTTCCAGGACCTCCATTTCCTCCAACAAGAAATTAACCCTCGGGTCAATTTCATTGCAGTTTTGGAGCTCATCGGAGTAGTGGTTCAGCATCTCCACCAACCTGGCAGTGCAATGCATGTTCTTCTCCTCTGGGTACTCATCGAACTCGCCTCTCAGCAAGACTTTCCTCAACGACTCCTTCACCAACCCCATGATCTGCATGAAGGCCGTCATGGCCTCGGCGACCGAGGACAGATTCTTGGGCATCCTCTTAAGCTCGGCGACATTCGCGTTCAGCTTGTCACTGATCTTCCTGACGATCTCGGGCAAACATTTAGCCATAATGGTGGCTTGAATCTGCATCAGCTTTTGTGCCAAGACAGGCACACCAACGATGGACTTGTCAATCCTGCACAGCTGAGGGTGCACGTCGAACAGTTTCGCCTCTTCGAGCCTCGCTTCTTCGTAGGACTCGTCACCAATCCTATTCCTCACACAGACATAGCCGAGTCCTATATTGACATCATCGGCGGTCACCTTTTCGTGCAAGCCCTCCGGAGCTTTATCAGCCTTTGTGACGACGGCCAGAGTCCTCTTGCCGGTCTTGTCCACCATCTGCAACACGACAACAAATAATCGTAGACTCGTTTGCTAGAGTTGTATAAATCAGTCGAGTTCTTAATCGATATGGAAGGAAAGCGTGGCTAGACAGTACTTACTTGTGACATCCTTATGGACTCGCAAGTGGAGAAGTCGACGGTCGCAGACAAGACATTGAGGATGATGCTCTCTTCAGGCCTAATATACTCTATGATCATCTCCGAAATCTGCTCGTAAATGTTATCGGGCTGACCGTGTACGGGCACTCTTGTGATTCCAGGCAAGTCGACCATGGTCAAGTCCGGGACGCCATACTTCTTGACGACCAGAGTCAGTGGGGTGTTCGATATGCCCTTCCCACGGCCCGCCATCTCCTCGGTGGCGGCATTAATAGCTACCGAGATGTGGTCCTCGTCGGTGTGGACAACTTTGCTGTTGAACTCGAGGTAGAGCTCGGGCCGACCAGCATAAGAGGTGCCTTGGAGCCGCATAATGAGAGGGACGCGGGTGCAGATGCCCTGCCCACGCGGCAAGCTGATGCCGGCGAGGGACTCCAGGACGCTCGACTTGCCAGAGGACTGATCGCCGACAACAACGATGGTGGGGAGCTGGATGCCTTCCTTCATAACCATTAAGTTCCGCAGCCTGTCGACAGCGTCGAGAAGAGGGCGGATTCTGTCATTGTAGGAGGCAGCAAGTGGCTGCGCGTGGGCGACTGACACGGTGAGGGCAAGGTCTTCGCCATCTTTGGCGGCGGGGTTGACGATGATCCTCGACTTAGAAGAAGTTTTCTTGCCGCCTCCAACCATTCTCTCTCTCTCTCTCTCTCTGTGGGTGATGAGTGATGTGAGAATCGAATGCAAGACGTGCATGAGGGAGACGGGAAGCGGTGTGATTTATAGGAGAATCGGCGCATGCATGTGAACGGACATCGTCGTCCAATTAGCTAATGGACAGAATACAATCATTAAAATTGCTGATAAAGTATCAACTTTCTTCGATGGAGGCGTTTGGTCTTTCGATGCGAGGAAGACGAAAGAGCGACGACGGATTCGAAAAGAAGAGGAAGAAGAAGCGATGGCTGTTCCTTCTGTCTTTGGTGTTTTCCGAGGACGAAATGATGACTGATGATCTCCATGATCGTCTGGCCTGGTTCTCTCTTCTCTGGGCTCGATGCAGGGCCATCATGCAAGAAGACGAAGCGACCTACGCAAACTGCATGCTTGCATGGACGGGAAGATAAGAGAAACTGCATAGCATGTGTGTGACAGGTTGATTTGCAACGGATGAAAATAGAAAACTCATAAAGGGTCAAAGGGATTATACACTAATTAATCTGGATTAAGAAGATTATTACTGGAATATGTCTTTAAGGATTGAGTGATTGACATACTTGTTTCTACGATCAAATGTCGAAACCCTAACGAAAATGAGTGCAAGAACCTTGCCCTCGTTCGAAACTCATTTGTCATCTGCTGAACATCGGAGGCTAAATTATTTCCTATGTTGATATATTGTCTCAATGTCGTCTGAGGTAAGATCTCCTCGCCTATTAGCAATTTGAGTGTCGATTAAAGGGCTTTAACTTTCCATCAATTTGATACCCAACTTAGTCATAAGTTAATGTTACTAGACTTGGCAAGTGCGTAACAAACTTAATTTTATGTTACATAGCTAAATTAGTTTGTTAGAAAAAGGTGTAGCTTCTACAGTTTTGTATGTATTATGAATGTCCCGCGTTTATATAAATTGATACCTAGCTAAATATCATTGAATGATTTAGGTAAATTTTATAGTGTAGAGACACACACATATATAAGGAAATTGTGCAAAACTTTATTACCTTGGCTTCATTTGGTTTTGCCACCTAGCTAAATATCATTGAATGATTTAGGTAAATTTTATCGTGTAGAGACACACACATGTATACGGAAACGGTGCGAGACTTTATTACCTTGGCTTCAGAAAATAATTTTTCTTCAAATAAACGCACTCTAAATTTCAAATATATACAAAAATGAAAAAGGGGAATGGAAATTAAATTTTTTGTTTTGTTTTTTTTTATTGTCTCTTTCTTTTTTTTTGGTCGAACTTTTTTTTTTTTGGGTGAAAAAGACAAAAAGAACGCCACGCGTTGAGCATCAATAAGCTATCCAGCCCACTAACGGATCGAAAAAGAAGAAGAGAGAAGAAGAAGCGATGGCCGTTGTAGTAGCTGAGCGTCATTGAATAATTTTGGTATTTTTATATTGTGTAAAGATATTTATAAATTTGGAAAAGGGGTTGGAAAAGATGAAACTGCGTGAGACTCAATTACCTTGACTTCATTTTGGTTTTGGTAGTTAGTTGATATAATTTTGATTAGAGCTAGATTTCGATCAAACATGGAAAAGTGAAAGAGAAATGAAAAATTTAAAATTCATCATATTATTATGTTTTTAGTTGTTTTTGAGAGAAAAAAAGAATGTAAATCTGGTCAAAAAAGAGAAGAGAAAAGACAATGGAATGAGGAAATGGATAGGAAAAGGAAAAATCTTTGAAAACACTAAAGTAGTGTTTTATCAATCATATACTTAAGTAAACCTTTTGTTTTATGGAAAAAAAAAATGTTTTTAACTCTCTCGTACACTTAAGGCTCTTTCTAAAATCTTTATGAGATGATATATTTAGCTAAGTCATCACTGAATAATTTTGGTGAATTTATATTACGCAAACATATTTATAAATTTGGAAAAGGGGTTGGAAAATATGAAACTGCGTGAAACTTTATTACCTTGATTTCATTTGGCTTTGGTACTTAGTTGATGTAATTTTGACTAGAATTAGATATCGATGAAACATGGAAAAAGTGCAATAGAAATGAAGAATTTGTCATATTATGTTTCTTTTTAGTTGTTTTTGAGAGAAAAAGAATGTAATCTAGTCAAAAAGAGAAGAGAAATGACAATGGAATGAGAAAATGAATAGGAATAAGAAAAATCTTTGAAAACACTAAAGTAATATTTCGTCAATCATATACTTATTTAAACCATTTGTTTTATGGAAAAAAAATGATTTTAACTCTCTTGTACAGTTGAGGCTTTTTTTTTTTAAATTTGTATGAGATGATATATCTAGCTACCATTGAATAATTTTGGTGAATTTATATTATGTAAACATATTTATAAAATTGGAAAGGGGGTTGGAAAAGATGAAACTACCTGGAAATTTATTACCTTGACGTCATTTGGCTTTGGTACTTAGTTTATGTAATTTTGACTAGAATTATATATCAATAAAACATGGAAAAAATGCAATAGAAGTGAAGAACTTGTCATGTTATTTTGTTTTTAGTTGTTTTCAAGAGAAATGGAATGTAATTAAATGGAATGTAATTTAGTCAAAATCATAATTTTGCCCATGATCAACCTATTTAGAAGTGGATCCACCTACTTCTCCCGATATGATTTGGGATCCTTCACCTTCGGGATTGATCAAATTGAATACGAATAGAATATCTAAAGAGAATGTTGACTCGTGAGGGCCGAGGGATTATTTTGAAATGAAGAGGGTGACTGGCTTGGTCATCTTTACAAGCAAAACTAGAGGCATTGTGGTTGAAACTTTACTATCACAAAGCAACAAGATTTTCATAAACTTATTATTGAGGTGAACTCCAAAATTATTTCAGAACTTGTTAATCAAGAGAGAGTAGCGGAAAATACTAAGCCAACACTTCTTAAGGATATTAGGACACTATGGAGCTCTTATTCTAAGTTCAAAATTGTCATATTTTTCAAGAAGAAAATCAGCCTGCTGATATTGATATGCTTGTCAATATTGGTATAGTGATGCACGGAGAATTATCTCATATTTTGCTTAGCGGTAAAGTTGGGATTGTTGATTTTGTATGTTAATTTTTCCCTTTTTTGATTTTATATTTGCCAAAAACAAAAAACAGAGAGAGAAGAGAAAAGACAATGGAATGAGGAAATGATAAATTTTTGAAAACACTAGTAGGGTTTTATCAATCATATACTCGAACATGTAAAAATCAATATTATCTAACCAATATATTATTTTTCTCAAAACTACTTGCATACTATCTATTTTTTTTTTTTTAACAGACTTGCATACTATCTATAGTAGGTGCAACTTTATTTTCGTTCTACTTTTCATCTTTGGTGGATTCGATAATTTTATTATCTTCTATATTCTTCAACCTTTATCAAAGGCATTTCAATCTTCTTTTTAATTATTTTTGTCCATTTACTTCATAAAATATACGTCCCCTTTTAATGTTGTCATATTCAACAAGGTGGGGTCCGCCGTTTCCACCCCCACAAAAACGGCGGCGTGGCGTATAAACCCCAACCCCCAAAGCGTCTGCTATCTCCGCCGCCGGAGCAGCGATGGCGACCGCGTCGCGACTGTGGAGCCACCTCCGCCGCTCCCGCCCTCGCTTCTCCTTCCTCTCCTCCGCTCCCTCTCTCTCCCCTCATCCTCGCTCCGGCCCCTGCCCGTTCCCTCCGCCTCTCCTCCCGTCCGGCCGCCGCTTCTCTTCTTCCGCTCCGCCGGGCGCCGGCGACGGCGACGGCGACGGCGGTTTCGGCTTCCGGGGGCCCGGCGAGTCGGCGGCGTTCGTCCCCGACGTCGCGCGCGGCGCCGGGATCGACGACGTGATCGAAGCGGCCGCGAGCGGCGCGGAAGAGTCGATTCTTCCCGTCAAAGCCTTGATCTCTCTCCTCGATAGCTATCACGACGTCACTGGCTTGCCTTGGTACGATTACTGTTTCTGACTGAGATACGCTAGTTGTTATGTAGTTGTCAGTCGAATTCGCAGGTTGCGTTTTTTTATGATGTTGTTGGGTTGGATTTTCGCAGGTGGGTCGTGATCGCTTCCTCCACCTTGGCGCTGAGAGCGGCGCTCTTCCCCGTGCTCGTTTTGCAGCTGAAGAAGATGAAGAGAATTTCCGAGCTGTTTCCGAAATGTGAGCTCTTTTCCTCTCTCTTCTACAGTTTTTCATGTCACTGGAACTGAGTTTTGAGGAATGGTTTGCGCCATGGCTTGCATTGCCTCTGCAAATGAGTCTGTTAAATGTCTGTGTATGGGAAGGATTGCCCAATTTGTTTATTTTTTGTTCCTCTGCGGTGTTAACTCTGATGAGAGTTTGTCGCCTTTCAATGCGAATTGGCTGTTTTAATTTCTTCTAGACTTTCAATTGCATATTTGAAGTGCCTCCGCCCCTGCCACCGCCTTTCTCAGGAAGGAGTTATATCAATCAGATTTCACTCTTCCAGCGGGAGAGAAAAGCAAGTGGGTGCCCTTCACTTTCATGGTTCCTTGCATACCTTTCTGTCCAGGTCATTCTCTCATCTCTACTTTGTGGAAGAGTTATTAGTTTCGTTTGATCTTTCCTTTTCGCCCTTAAGTACACGTAGAAGAACGAAGTTCTCCTTTTTCCTTTGCTAGTAGTTGGCTTGGCTGAGCTTCGTTTAACGAAGCAGAATTGTTGGTGGAGTAGACCAATTCAGATTAAGGCATAAAGGGAAGGAAGAGAAGGCGAATTATGTATTTGCAGCCTAGTTGGACATACATTCAGATAACTTTACCAATTAATACAGATGCTTCCACAAAGATTGTTCAATGTCATTTTGGTAAAGAAGACTAATGAAGGCTGAGGCCCTCAATATGCCCTGATCCTAAAGCTTTTTCTTCTCTTTATCTGGGATGAAAATAATCTATTTGAGACCATCTGTATTCAGCTGGCTAGACGAGTCTAGATGGCACAAACAACAGTAGCGGGAAGAAACGCTTAAGAGATGCTTTTCCATAAATGTAATAATTCAGCACTTAAAAAAAAGTAGAGGCTACAGCTCACAGGAAGACATGTTCTTTTGCTAAGAAAGATGCCTTTTCATTTTTTCCATGACAGAGAAAGATACGCCTGAGTATAATTCTGGCAGCACTTTTTCATCAGAAGATGGGCTATAAATCAATGGCTGTCTAACTATATGTAATATGCTTCAGAGAGAGATTTGACCCCTTGATGTTTTGCCACCTAAATGGGTTAATAAAGCATCTGGTATGTGCAATTCAAGAGGAGGATGAGAAGAAGTCCAGTTGGAAATGTTAATCAGTTCCATATTTTGCATTGTTGATTATTCTTGTGTTTATTTTTGCTTATTTAAACATCATCTTCATCTGCAGGTCCCATTTTTTCTCCTATGGATGACTAGTATACGGAGGATGTCTCTCGACCATCATCCTGGATTTGATTGTGTAAGGCATCCCGAATGCCCATATATGCCTACATAATTGTTACTTTGCTAGTTGTTAAGTAGTGCTGCTGTTGGCTGTATCATTTTCATGGTGACTACATGTATCGTTTCAGTCGAAGTCATTAATGGAGCTGGAAAGCTATTTGCCTTCAAAATGATATCCTCTGTGGTGTTTAGACTGTTGTAAATCCGGTAACTACAATTCTTATGGGAGCTGTAAATTATCGAACAGTTGTGAAGCACTGCGGTCGTGCTAGTTGAGTGCTCTCAAGTACAATAGATTTGTAAGGGAAGATATTTAAGATGAATCAAGCTGAACATAGCTTAATAGGGGAAATGATTGGATGTTTCAACAATACAGTCCAGGCAGGAGTAGTGTAAGTGCTTGCTTGTGTTGAGACTGTGTGTAATTTGACATGTTAAAGATATCCTTCCTTTCCTCACAATGTGAATTCATCGTACTATTTCGCCTAATACTACTACGGATGTATCGTTATTTTTCTTTTTTCAGTTGCTGGAGTTGTCATTTTTTCCTTTGTTCTTAGGGATGTTAGGCATCTAGCCAACGGAATTCAAGATTTTCATATTCTTCTCCTTTCTTACATAAAAAAGTCCTATTGCACATGCATATCTTGGATCACATGGATGACATTTGTTGTAGTGCATGTATTCATTCTGGTGATAATCGAATTGTTTCATTTTCATTTGGAGTTTAGCATATGTTCTTCTGGAAACTTTTGTAGGGCGGAATCTTATGGTTCCAGAATTTATCTGAACTTCCTCATGGCACCTTGGGCCACACACTTCCCCTGCTGATTGCTGGTCTGCATTTTATGAATGTGCAGGTATAAATAGTTATTGAACCCCCCGTTATGGTCTTATGTAGATTGAGCTACTCTTATCTTGCCACATGATCTTTCTATGTCAAAATTGACTTCCAAATCTACTGATTAGAAATTATAAGATTTTGTAATACTATTTTCATGTATTGTGGTCCTTGTGATAAATTTTTCCAAAAGTTTGGTATTTTTGCGTGTGAAGCTGTTCAATGGTTGAACATTTGTTACATATTTATTAAAGTATCCATTTGTTTTGACTGAGCTGCTAGGGTAAGTTTCATGATCTACAATGTTCACTATACTGGAAATGGCTAGCTTAATTTGTTGTCCATATGAGAACAGTAAACATGGTGGCAAATAAACACAAATCAGTTAGTGCATGGTGGATTTGATAAGACTGTTAATTGCAATGACAATTATGTCTTTTGTTTGCCATTGTTGTCGATCAATAATAATTCTTATTGTGGTATCTTCATGAGAACAGGTATCTTTTTCCAGGAGAGAGGTTCGCGAAGTTAGTGGTGTGTTCGGCTTATTAGCAAAGGTAAGTTGATAAAAGTGGGCTAAGGATATTATTGGAGATTCAAGGTGTTAAAGTTTTTCGGCTTCTCACAAATATTATTGTCATATATTCAACTGTCCACTTGAGTCGTTTGTTCTTCTTTTTCACTTTTTACAATATAATTCATCCATTTATTGGTCCCCCATTCTTTATTGCAGATCTATAAATACTATCTGTATCTTATGTCAGCCCCAATCCTGTATATTGGTCACTGTATTCCTCAGGTAATGCGATATCTCTTGCCTTGTTAGTCATCATGGCTTTGTTCAGTCATGGAGTTAATGGGTTGTTTTCCTCTTTTGGTATTTCTTTTAGAGAGATGAACATGAACATCGTACTCTCATTTTTCTTTCCGCCAGTACATTTAACCACATTTGTGATGATTTAATCTGGTTCTCTATGCACATTGTACTCTCTTTTTGCCTTTCGTCCAGTACTTACAATCCTCATATGTGACGACTTAAACTGGTTCTCTAATATGAGGATGATCAGCTTTGGCTGCTTTGAGGAAGCAATCAGAGTTACAACTACATCCAGAGGTTATCAAGAGCAGTTGATATTGTTGCATGAGACCAAAAAGGCAATTTGGAAAGATTGCAATATGTTAAAACCCACTGATTCTCAGTAGGACAAGCTGATATATGTGGTGGCTACAGAACTTTGTCATAAGACTTTGATAATGTTAATCAATGATCTTCATAGTATCTAATTGTTTTAAAAGCTACCTTTAACTTTCTATTTCTAGTGCTAGGGAATTTGACTTTATGCGAGACAATAAATGAAATCAGCACTCTTTAACTCTCTGAACCTCTTCCCAGAATGTGTTGAAGCTCATCCATGCAAAATGTTTAAGGCAAGCTTTTGAATTTGGTAGTCATGTTGGCTGTGTTTGATGGCATGATACCAGAAGATGCTATCCAGTTTAGGGTCAGCATTTTATAGGGCTTTATAAATTTTTATTATGACTTTTGAAGCCCATTGATGTTGATAATGCATTCTTTAATTTGCAGGGTAGTTTAGTCTACTGGGTGACCAATGCTTCAGTGACTCTTTTTCAGGTCTGCCACTACTTTATTTTTAATTTTTGAAGGACCATATAGATACATGAAGTTCAGCATCCATACGGACAATGCTTCTTATGGGAATTGTCCCTATTTAGACTAGACCATCCACATGTCAATCTATGGGGTTGTTTTGATCTCTTTTCGTACTTTGTGAGATTAAGAAATAAATAGTTGTGATGCTAACATCTGATTTTAGCATCCTTGGTTGGGTGATTGATGATGATTATTAGAGGAAATAGTTACGAGGAAAAATATGACCAGTTTCTAAAGTTTAGGATAACTAGTGAATTCAACATCACTAGAAAAATAGAAGGTGGTCTAAACTTAAAAGTGTTCTTAAAAGATGCTTGTCTGCTAGGTCTTCCAGTATTTATTGATGTTACTTTGAAGACCTTGAGTGGGTCTTGTGGAGTACCAGTGAAAATAGATAAACTTTCTTTTTTTTGCTCAAATTGAAAGTGCTAAAAGTTAAATAGGAGTCAAAAGGGTTATATATGCTAGTCTATCAGTCATATACATTTGAAAGATAATGATGCATGGGAGTGAATTCTTTCTTTCCAATGATTTCTTACAGCATTGTACTTGCTGCTTTGGTTACTGAGGAACTTGTTTCTTGTCAATTTTCTGCTATAGTTCGCCTCTTGCAAAGGCTTTCTTTCTCTGAGGAAATCAGAAGCAGCTTTTGCAACTTCTTCACCTATACGCACCTTCATTTATAAATTATACAATTAGGTTCCTGCACCCTTAACGAATGACTATTGTCAAGTTCCTTGTCTGATACCTTGCAAAACTTTGAATACTTGGACCTATTCCAGCAAATAGCTCTCAAGCATCCAGCTGTTCGTTCAAAGTTGGGTTTGCTGGTGGAGGACATCTCTAAAACTGCTGCCAAACCTGAAGAGATGGTGACATCTCACCCTCCCTCGGATTCCTCAATAGAACAGAGTGAAGTTCCTGTGCAAAACTTATCACCTAGACAACTGCATTCTGTGAGTGTTTCAGAGTTGAAAACAAAATTTCTTTGGTTGTGAAAAATTGCACTCTCGATCCTATTTAGGCTTCCTAATTTGATTTCTTGACAGCTTTCAGTCGTGCTAATTGCTAAGGGCCAAATCTATCAAGCTATTCCTTTGCTTGAGTAAGTTGCGAATTGTCTTTTCACATACTGCCTATAGAAGCGCTAACGATTGATTCTTATCATAGATTGGCACTTGAGAAAGATCCGGAATGTGTAAGTGCAATGATTGGGTTGGGGCAGGCTTTATTGCAAGATGAAGAGCCAGCAGAGGCTGCTGAGCATTTAGAGCGTGCTATTTCCAAGGTAAAAAAATTAGGCTTTATAATTTTATTTCATATAACCTAATCTCAGTTTAACTGTGGAGGATTAGGGTTGGCTAATGAAGAGAGGATTCATGGATAATGACATTTTAAAATTTGTTTTTGAACTTGTTTCATTTGTTAAACTCTGGTTTCTTGTCCTTGAGCAATAAGCAAGATGGTTCAACTAGGCAATATAATTCTGCTCTTATGCTGCGTAACTTTCCTGGTTCAGATTTTTGTTGCTCATTATCTTACGGAAGCTGAGTATACAGATCTTTTAGTTGGCGCATCCCAGTGGGCTGGTTTCTCTTATTTAAAGCAGGTGAGGCTCAATGAGGTGGTCTTGGTCCATGTAGTTTACTCATAAATTTGTGTTTCAGTTGTTTTTCAGAAGAAAATTCATGAGACTGTATTTTAACATAGTGATTTATTAACTGTACAACTGGGTCAATATGAACTTAATACCTTTTGGTCTATTAATCTGTATTTGTGTCTGGATGTTCCAGGGAAAGAAAGATGAAGCGCTTCGCCACTTGGAAAGAATTCCTTTGCTGAAAGAACCGGATGAACCAAAGAGCAAAGAGATTTATTACGATGGGTTGGTCCTGCTAGCAGTGTATGGTTTCCATTCTTAGTTGCTGTAATTCCATAAATCATCGCCTCCCGAACATCACCAATTCATTAAGTTGGTTGCCTGTTGCAGTTGTTTGTCCATCGAAGGTCGGAAGGCTGAAGCTGCTAAGTATCTGCGTTTAGCTGTTGCTTATGATTCTTCTCACAAGCATTTATTGGAAAGTTTGGAGAAGGATGATGACAACTTAATTAATGATCTCGTTAACAGCAGAAGAGCAGACTACTGATCAACTTCTTACAGGACTTGGCCATTGCTCTGTTCGTTTTCTGCATGGTTTTACTCTCACCGGAGTGGCGATTTTGGTTAGAACACTTGCCACTTTTTTAGGCCTTCATTTCTTCACAATGCCTTTATCGCATTTGATTACAATAATCCATTGTTACGTCATAAGGCAATTTTATTAGAACGGCGCATTGCATAATTGTTTATGTACATTAGGATGGCATATGAATGCCTTGAATGTATACGATTCATCACCTGTTTGTAAGATCTGTTTATCCTTCATCGATACATTATGACATTTCATGTAAGCTATATGTATTTGACTGATTACTTGGTAACAGACTTAGAAGCCTTCGACATGTTGCTGCTCATACCGATATCGATGAAATTAGTATTTTGCGGCAATATGATGTAGGCCGCCGAGATTGACTTCAAAACATTTTGTCAATTACACAAGGTAAAAACGTATGGCATGCCATCTATGCTCACAATATCAACGCAAGGAAAATCAGGAAATGGGCCGTGAAAATTATAAAGATTGTCCATCTTTAACCTTAAAATTTTGGTGCAGATCTTTCATTTTCAATTGCTCATCTAATTAGTATAATTTCAACGATTAAAGGAAGCAATGAATGTTGTACTTTAATTATCGGATGAGTAATTCTGGTTGGATATGTTTCAAATTACATTTTTACTATCTAGTTACTGGGTATTAGTCTATTAGATATCGCCATCACTGTATTAAACTTAATGAAAATGCATTAGCCCTGTCTATTAGGTTTTAGAATATGCCATAGATATTCTATATGCTTGATTAGTAGAAAATAGATTATTTGCCGGAAAGGCAATTCGGATCCAACTTCAGTAGGTAAGAGTAGGTAAGGGCCTGTTTGTTGACGTTCCTACTTTTTTTGTTTTTTTGTTTCTCGGAACAAAAAAAAAAATAAAAATTCATTTGATATCGTCAATTAATTTTTCTATTTCTAAAAATATAAAAGTGGCCGATGGATAATTTTGGAACAGAAATAAGAAGAAGAAAATAACTTTTGTCCCGAAAATAATTTTTACAAATAAGTCATTTTTTTTCTTTTCTTTTATTCTTTTCTTCTTATTTCTCGCTGCCCTTGCCCCGGCCGTTTGTCGCACCCTAATCAGCCCCCATTGGCTGCCTAGAAGAAAAAGAAAAAAAAAAAAAAAAATTATGAAAGAAATTTTAAAAAAATTTATGTTACAAAAAAATTTGTGGATCGTAGAAAATACATTCCTATTTTTTTCTATTTCAAGAATAAAATTTTTGTATAGTTATTAAATATGTTTTTTTATTCATAAATTATTTCAAAGAATAAAAATAGAAAAAGATCATTTCTGAAAAGAAATTGTTTTCTGGAATAGAATTCGTATAAATGGTATAAGTGTGTTGGGCATTTTATTGAGCCCTCAAATTGACAATTTTTTTTGGATATCACTAGGTTTACTGTGAAGATAATAAATTCGCAACCAACTATTTCCCTGTTTTACATTTGTCATTAACGTACAAATGAAACTTCTATCGATTAGTCATCTACGGAAACCTTTTTTTCTCCCTATTCCATGCGTGAAGCACCTTTTGCATCATTTGAAGACAAGAAATTGGAGAATTTGCTCCTTTACTTTTGTCCCATTCGACCGAATCAATCCCAAAACTTCCCGGGGGGAGAACAAGAACATTCCGTTCGGCCCGGTCCGTGTCCGACCGACCGACCGACCGAGCTCTTGCTGCCTCGACTCAACGCCCGGAAAAAGCTGCGATTTTTAATCGGTGGCGCACCATGCATTTTGTTTCTTCACGTTATAAACGAGGCGAAAAACGAAGCCCACTGCTAGCTTCGTGCTTCCGCTCTTGCTCCACGACTTTCCTTGAATTTTCATTTCGGTCTCTCTTCTGATCAAAAGCGGTCGCTCCGTTTCTTCGATGCGCTTCGCTTTTCCGGGTCCCGATTTCCCTTTTCCTTCTTCATCTTCTCGTTCCCCACATTCTTTGGTCGATTTTGACGACCCGAAATTTTCCTGATTCCACTCTAGATGCGAATCCTTTTTCTGGGTCTTGACTTTCCACCGTAACCGTGTTCTGGGTCATCTTCAAAATCTGAAATTTTTTCTCCTTTCTACCGAATCCTGAATTCGGTCGAGAACCATGATTTCCATGTCGGGTCCTCGGTTGCTACCTCTTGGTTTGTCCAGTAATTCTCCCCGACGTGTTGGGTTTTCCGTTCCGAGGAAAAGTGGTCTGGATTCGCGTTGCAGTGAGCAGAGGAATGTGGTCTGTGGGTGTATGGCCCCTCCCACGAACCTGAGGAGCGATGGATTTTCGGCAACGAGGCACAATGTAATACCCCTTTTAATTTCCTTGTTGATGGCTTCCTGTTGGAATTTGGATATGTTTGTCTTGTAGGTTTATGCTAATTTATTGCTTATGCTCCTGTTTCTTGTACCAATTTCTTTTATGGGATGGCTTATGCTCCTTTCATTTTGTGATTAATGCTTATATTAGGTGGCGTAATCCCGGTCTTGATCTTGGCAATCATCTGTTGATTGTAGACGAGTTTTTGGTTATGTCAAGCTGATCTCTCTTCGGTCAGTTCAGCTTTTTAGGATCAGCCTATTTGAAGATTAGGTTCCAAATTTGTCTAGTGCATAGTGTTAGGCGAGTCTGTCTTAGTGTGTTCTATACCCGGATTGGTCAAATAAATCAGTTGATCTCCTTGTTTTAAACTGTTACCATGTGCTCTGTATCGGAACTTTCTTAGCACTATAATTGCTAAGTTTATGTTGGCCTACCATCTACTGTAGGGGTCTTGCAATTTGATGATTTAGTTTTGTGTACATCTGCTAGAATTCTTTGTATTTTGTTGTTATTTTCACAATATCTCTGGAACATACCATGTATTAAGGTTTCTTACTGGGTTCATCTTTGTAGGATCCATCAAAAGTAGGGAACTTCAGCATAGTCCGGGAGCACAAGGATGATTCAGATGTCCTCATTGAGTGTAGAGATGTGCACAAGTCATTCGGCGAGAAGCAGATATTGAAGGGTCTGAGCTTTAAGGTGATTGTTTGTATTTCATGAATCACATATCCATGCATGTTTTATGATTAACCTGTAGCCTGTTTTCATTAAGTAGATTTATTACTTCGCAAAGAAGCCTGGAGATAAAGCCCTTCTATTGCCAATTACAATAACTTTGTAACAATTGAGCTTTTGCAAAGAGACTATTGCTTGGACTTACCGCTAATTATGCAGACTTGTGTACTTATAAAATGCGTAAATTTCTTAAGCCCCTCCATTCCATGGGCAATTTAATTAGCTACTTGGTCAACATACATTGCTTTTCCCTCAGGAAGCTAACATCATTCCTAGCTCTCTTTTAGCGTGTGTGAGTAGTTCAGGCAATGTTGATCAATACTCCAGAGATTTTCCATTTATACTGTAACAGGACTGATAAAATTTTCCTCCAAGCATCCAAATTTCATCTGACTAGAGCTCTGCTGAGAATCCTACTCCATTTCAATTTAAATTTTCCACAACTCTAGGAAGACTTGCTCTCTGACTGAGTCTGATCCTGTAAAACACCATTCAAGCGGTCTTCCTTTTCTTAATTTTCTTGATTGTTTCTGAACTTTTGATCCACTTTATGATCTGTTGCAAGGTGTTTCATGCCTTTGTATAGTTGTGGGTGGAATGACTCCAGTCTATGCCGATTGTTATTTTGCAGCGACCTTCCAGTTTCCAGCAATTGAAAACTTTCCATTGCAAAAGCGAAGTCCTGCCAAAATCCACATATCTCGATCATTTCTTCTGTCAATATTTTTTGATCTGCTTATAGTAGTCATTTCCAAACCAGATAATCATTTACTAAATCTGGATATAAAGCAGACACTTCAGAATGATTGTCACTGATTGAACACTCAGGGGATGATTTTTCCAGCTTTGTGATACCTTACCGAAATTTTTTACCAGTTAATGTGGGATTATAATATCTCTACTTGATGAACCAACTCTCATATACTGTCGTTTCTTAGACATTCACAATTCCCATGTGATTCAGCCTCTTTAAAAATCGAATGACAATGTGGATGTTGAGACGCCTTTTCTAATAAGCCTTTTTGAATATAGATTAGATACGGCGAAGCTATTGGAATAATTGGTCCTTCTGGCACTGGGAAATCTACGGTTTTGAAAATTATCGCAGGACTGCTTGCCCCAGACAAGGTAATTAACTGTTACCAGTATTCTTCTTGTTCTTGCTAACATGCTTTTACTGTGAATACTTTTGAGCTGTATGCCTATATATCTTGCTTATCAGCTATCTTATGTATTGAGATAAGTAGGGAGAAGTTTTCATTCGAGGAAGGAAGCGAGTCGGTCTCATCAGTGACGAGGAGATATCTGGTCTGCGAATAGGATTGGTAGGTCCCACCCCTGCCCCCCACCCCTAACAAAAGTAAAACAAATTGCAGTACTTGTCTAATCATTGAACAAAGCCACCGTTTCTTCTCCTTTTCTGCAGGTATTTCAAAGTGCAGCACTTTTTGATTCCCTCACCGTTCGGGAAAATGTTGGTTTTCTCTTGTAAGAGACACTACTAATTAATCTATGACATAAGCTTTAGTCAATTTTCCCTTCAGAGTTTTGAGTTGCTTTTGCAGAGAAAATTGTTGACCGCTTCAGTGATTTCTCACAGATATGAAAATTCCAACATGCATGAAGATAAAATTACCGAGCTTGTGACGGAAACCTTGGCTGCTGTTGGATTGAAGGTATTCTGAGCTGAGAGTTTTTAGTCTGCATGTCTGAGTTCAGATGGGTGGAGAAATATCATATATGATCTTAAAATATAATGGACATAACTTGACCAGATGTCAAAAAGGGCTGTAATGATATGTGGCCTGAAACCCAGGATAAATCTCTTCTCACCTTGCTATCCAGGGTCATATATGACTTACCCTATTTTGAGATTGTGTTGATGCTAGAGTGTAAGTTAACAAATGTAATAAGAGGCTAATGGAATAAGTTCAGTTAAAATTTACTATTTAAGGTTGCAGTCTGTTTTTATGGCTAACAACTTACTTGCAGTTGATGTGAAGTGGAGAAGAATGAAACAGTGAACTTATTAGAGTGTTATTCAATGGTGTATTTCAGGGAGTTGAGGATCGAATGCCCTCTGAATTGTCTGGAGGGATGAAGAAACGTGTTGCTTTAGCTCGGTCTATTATTTTTGATACCACAAAGGATTCAATAGAGCCAGAGGTGTTGTATGCTCTTCCTGCTTAATCTTCTTTTGGAATTTTTCTGCAAGTGCTTGCAGATGTGGCGTGATTCAATGATAAACTAGATTTTCAGACATCTTCATTTTCCCAGCACTTGGAGTTTGTGTCTTCAAAATTGCAAATCAAAGGGTAATTGAGGCAGTCAAGGCTGCAAAAGAGGGCCTATGTACCTTTAGGTTTATGTGATAATGTCACACCTTTATGAGTGGAGAATATGATCTTGCCTCGGTATTCATTGATGGTTTTTATTGATTAAAAGAGAAATGATTTAGTCACTGCCACTTGTTTTTGGTCCTTGGCTTCTGAAAAGGTCCTTTTGGAAGTTTCAGTTTGTGACTTTTCATGAGCATGTCTTTATAGTGTTCTATTTTATGAAAGCTCCATTGAAAAGTGGCTATTTTTCGTTGCACTTGCTTGTGCTTTATTGTCTTAGGCAAAACTTTGATTATCCTGAGGAAACAAAATCTAAGAATCTTAGTCTGACGTGTATTCACCGCACTTTTGAGGTTTGAAAGAGGAAGAAATTACAATATAGCAAGGAAAACGTTAAAGTCTACAACACAAGTAATGATTTTTTAAAAGTCTGTTCTTCCATTCTCAGTTCTTTCTCAATTATCAGTTTGATGCTTAAAACATGTAAAACATAAATATTCTGCAAGGGAAGATATTGGGTCTAAACCTTCACCTTCTTCCTGATTTTTCTGTCTATTAAAGGTAATCTTGTACGATGAACCAACGGCTGGGCTTGATCCTATTGCTTCCACTGTGGTTGAAGATCTTATCCGATCTGTGCATATGAAAGGCGAAGAGGCACTTGCAAAGCCTGGGAAGATAGCATCATATGTTGTTGTTACTCATCAGCACAGCACCATCCAAAGAGCTGTCGATAGGTTCTTACTTTCTCTGGAACTGTTCCCATCATTCCAGTGTTTCCGTTGTCATTTTTCATTTTGCTTGAGAGTTTATGAATAAGAGTACATTTACATGTTCAGGTTGATATTTCTTTATGAGGGACAGGTAGTCTGGGAAGGAATGACTCATGAGTTTACGTCTTCGGCAAATCCAATTGTCCGGCAGGTAATCATCATGATTCCCCTTTAAACCTTTTGTTTCACTCATTGAGTTACTTCGTTCGTCATTGTGTATGGAGCTCACCCCGTATAAACTTCTCTACAATATCGGTGCATTCGTGATGTACCTAGTAATCTGTAAAGTTTTGCATATAAACTGTTCCACAGAGAAGTGACTTTTAGAGGGTTTGTTTACACAACCCGGCAACATTTGAATGACGTTGGCAAGACGTTTTGAGTTATCCCTGGTTTGGTTATTGTAGTCTAAGTTTCCTTTTCCTTTATAATGATTGATCATTTCACATTAAAGATGGTTTTTGCCCTTTCTTTCTTCGATGTGAACAGTTTGCTTCAGGAAGCTTGGACGGTCCAATTAAATACTAGTGTCTGATGTATACAAAAATAGTCACGGTCTCGAGATTCTTTGAAGAGACGGGTCGAGCGGATAGCAGACTGGTCGGGCCACCTGATGTGCTGGCATGTGCAACACGATTAACTTACATTCTAGGGGCTAACGGAAGTTGCATTGCTTTGCGGACATTACCAAGATGGGTTGAGATAAGCTGATACCTTCACCACAGAGGCATCAGGTTGGTTGTTCATCTGATAATTCGATTTCGAATAGCAGAATCGAGATCGTCATGTCGAATTTTAATTTGTAATGTTTTGGACATTTAAGATTTGACTCCAGAAGTAGCATTTTTTGGACTGGACCAAGTTTACTGTATTGAATTTACTCTGTACCATGTCAAATGAGAAGCAAAGAAAACTGGTTCAGCAGAAAGCAACTCCCAAGAGAACTGATGGTTACCTCCTCTCAAAAGTCCCTATCTCGTGAAACGCGTGCTTGAACTTGCGTGAGTGCAATCTGATGTTGCGTTTGTCAATGAAATATGTTTGTCAACTCGTTTCAGAAAGAGATATAAAAGATTGAGGTAGGAAAGTCTTTTCTAAATTGCGGATTTTCCGTAAAACAAATGCATTCTAAATGGACTCCAAACTATCGTTAAAACTCTCAAATTGGGGTTTTACGTGTGGCAAAAAGATCTAATCTGGTCCTCCTTAACATACTCCTATCAAATTAATTTTCGTATAAAAGAAATTTCAAATTGGTATATCTAAATTTTCCCTTAGATAATGTGCGTGCTTCAACAAACGTCGATTCTTCATATTGGATTTTCGGCTTTTTTTATGTTAGATCTATCTTGTAGTCGTCTGTAACGGTTGGTGATATGTATGTGTTTTAATGAAATATTGGACAACATGCTAATGGAAGATAGATCTGGATTAAAGGTCCCAATTTGGATTTCTTTTTATGAAATGAAAAATTATTTGGGATAAGTGCTATGAGAGTACCGGTTTGAAATTATTATGAAATAAAAATTAGTGTGAGGTAAATGTGCTGTTGGGTATGAGTTAGGGAATTTTTTTTTTATGGTCATAATCCTTAAACAAAAGACTTGCTCAATGGCAAACTATTTGTTTATTCGTCGTTTTTACGGTATTTGGAATTACGACCGCATATTAGGACCCACATGTTTTTTCGTGGCGGTTGGTCTAATCGACGGCAATCATCATAACAGTGGCTGTCTCAGTCACGGTCATTGCCTCAATCTAAGCTGCGCCGGTCCTTCTCTTCTCCTCGACGGGCTGTGCCTGGCCAGGTACGAAAATGAACTGGCCGGCCAGGCAGCCGAACTTAACTTAGACCATCAAAAGAGTCTCAGGTGACAATAACAACGACGGCGGCCGGAGAGACATGACCACCGCGAATTAAAGAAATGTCTAAAGATTTGTTTTTCAGGGTCAACTTTTTCTTTTCATTTTCGTCTTTTTTTTTTCCTATCCTAATTGGCTTGGCATAAATTCATCTATTCCCCGGTACTCGGATAAAAGCAAAATTCTATGCTATTGGGTCCCTTATATAGCTTTAGCCCTTCTAGATATCTCTTTTGGGCGCGTCTCGGGCCTTTAAATATGCAACTACTTCTGTTTCTCAAGCCCGTTAGTTTAGTCCCACTAATAACTTTGGGTCTTTGTGCCTAAAGTTCATCATCGTTAGAAAAACAAAAAGAGAAGAAGATTATGACTAGATTGTCTTGGAGTTTTTCTTCCATGTTCAATGTTATCTTTGAATTTTTTCTTTTTGACTCAATTCGATTCTTGAACTTTTAAAAATCCATTTAATATAGTCATTTCGTTAAAAAATTTAACACCATTAGCTGACGTGGTCACAATTTTCATTAAATTAATGTTAGATTTGCTATGCAGGAGTTCACGTGGCCTACATGTGGATTATATGTTTTTGGCCAACTGGAAAGGAAATAGAGATTTGTTGACTTGGTAAGATGATGTGGCAATCCATGTCATTATTTTGCCTCAGTAAATGCTGACATGATAGTCTATGTCAAAATCTCTCTCTCTCCATTTTGGTCCAAAAGAAAAGGCCAAAAAGATTTATGAACTTGAAAAAATGTCATGACAATTCAAATTATTATTATGCCCCATTAAATGATGTGGCAGTCCACAATAAAAAAATATATGTGACATGGCGGTAAGCATTATAGAAGGACTAGCTTTTTATATAATTTGATGATAATTTATATCAAGAAAAATTGTCTAAAAAGTTTTAAACATATTGTTTGACCATCGATTTGGTCCTAACTTCTTAAATTTGACTAATTCAATTATGAACCTTTTAATGATTTTTTAGTATAATCCATTTGGCCAATTTAAGTGACAAATTACTGACATGACCGTCCAATCAATGCCAGCTATCTTATGTGGCGCGGTTGGCGATTGACATGCACAATTTTAAATGGTGTCGTTTTGCAATTTTTCATAAAGTCTTTATTTTTCTCCTTTCTATTTCTATCTTTTTTTTTTTTCTCTTTTTCCTATTCTTTTCTTCCATTGTTTCCTTCTTACCAATCATTGGCTTGCAAGCCTTCACCCATATTTGAGCAAGGGCCACAATGCCCTCGTTGGCTTTTTTTTTTTTTTTTTTTTTTTTTTTTTGAGAAGATGAACAATGACAAAAAGGAAAAAAAAAAGAAAAATAATTGAAAAGAACCAAACAATTTTATAAAATTTCTCAAACAAAATCATTTTGAGCAGAATTGAACTCGTTAAGTTGCCGGTTGTTTCACGTAGGATGGCTAATACTGACTGGACCACTACATCAATGATATTCGGCCAAAATTGGTTGAGTGAACTACATTAAAAAATTGTTAGAATGTTTAAGATTACATTTGCCAATTTGGAAAGTTTAGTGATTGAATTTGCAGCTTTAAAATAGGTTTATGACTTTTTAGACAGTTTTCATCAATATCATTACCCAAAAAAGAATTCCAAGCTATGTAAAAAATTGTTCGTTCACTCTTGTTTTGTATGCATATGCCAAAATTATTTTGGGGTGACGCTAGCCTTATTGCTTGTTATCATAAATCGTCCTAGGGCACACTATACTATTCTACTAAGGGTAAAGCGTTTTCAATTGGCATATTGATTGATCCTCCTATCCCACAACTTATCCCTTTGGACTCTATTAGTTCTTCTCCTCTATCTCCTCCCTTGCAAGTGTATCAGCAGGTGAAAGTAGTCTATGGCTCCACTAGTCTCTAGCTCTTCCATGTGCTCTGTCCAATCTCCCTTTTTATCTCTTGGTCCGAACCATCTTCTGGAAAAATTTGCAAAGGTACTTGTTCTTGTACACAAAAATACTCTTCCACTTATCCTATCAAGTGTTATGTGTCTCTCTTTCATCTTCCTTCTCCATTACAAGATTTTGTTCTATCATTACATATTTACACAATTCCTACATCTTCCATTGAGGCCTTGTCTTCCCTTGAGTGGAAGAGAGCTATGAATGTGGAAATGAAAGCTTTGGTGTCCCACCATACGTGGTGTTTGGGTTGATCTTCTTCCTAGGAAAGATGTGGTGAAGTGTTAGTAGGTGTACACTATCAAGTACAACCTGGATGGCTTAGTTGAGCGTCTTAAGGCCCGACTTGTTGCTAAAGGTTTTACTCAAACTTAAGGGGTGGACTATTTTTGAGACATTTTTTCTTGTGGCACGTATAAATTAGATGTGAAAAATGCTTTTCTTTATGGTGATTTGTTTAAGGAAGTATATGTGGAGCAACCTCCTGAGTACGTTGCTTAGGGGAAGAATCATAGTAAAGTACATCGATTGCCTAAGGCCATTTTATGGGTGGTTTGAGAAATGCAGTTAAGTGATTTCTATATGTGGTCTCTACAAGTGTTATTTTGATCATTTTTTTTTTGTTTGTGGGGAGGAGTAGGGGGTGGTCATTCTTGTTGTATATGTGGATGATATAATTGTGTCTAGCAGTGATGTGATCGGCATTTATAAGATAAAGTGTTATGTGTCTCCCTTTTATCTTCCTTCCCTATGACATGATTTTGTTCTCTCATTACATACTTACACAATTCCTACCTCTACCATTGAGGCTTTGTCTCACATTGAGTGGAAGAGAGCTATGAGTAGAAAGGGAAGCTCTGGTGTCTCACCAAACATGATCTTTTGTTGATCTTTCTCGAAAGAAAGATGAGGTGAAGTATTGATGGGTGCACACTATCAAGTACAACTTGGATAGCTCAATTGAGCATCTTATGGCCCAACTAGTTGTTAGAGGTTTTACTCAAACTTATGGAGTGGACTATTTTGAGCCATGCTTATTTATTTATTTATCTATTTTTATGGTGGATGTGAAAAATGCTTTTCTTTATGGTGATTTTTTTGAAACATATATGGACCAGCGTCCTGGGGTATATTGTTATGGGGGAGAATCAAAGTAAAGTATGCCAACTGCATAAGGCCATTCATGGATGGTCTGAGAAATGGACTTCAGTGATTTCTTAGTGTAGTTTCCACAAGTATTTTTCTAATCATCCTATTATCGTTTGCAAGGAGTTGGGGGAGTTCATTCTTGTTATTTGTGTTGATGATATAATTGTCTCTAGCAGTGATGTGACTGGCATTTCTAAGGTCAAGTCTTTTGTATAGCAACAATTTCAAATTAAAGACTAGAGCTCTTAGGTATTTTCTGGGTATTGAAGTTTTACAAAGTGGAAAAGGTGTTAATTTGTTTCAACAAAAGTATGTTCTTGATTTTTTGTCTGAGATCGGTACACTAGCTTCCAACCTAGTTGATACTCCTGTGGATCCAAATCAAAAGTTTGGAGTTGATGATGGAGATGATATTGAAGCTAAGCATCAATATGAACGTCTAGTTAGGAAACCAATTTATATTATTGTTACATGTCCCAATATTTCCTTTATCGTTCGTCTAGTGAGTTAGTTTATGGATTCACTGAAGAAGCCTCATTGGGATGATGTTTGTTGCATTCTTTGGTACCTTAAAGGCCCTCCTAGTAAGGGACTGATTTATAAATTGAATGGTTCTTCTACTCTGCTTGGCTATTTTGATGCTAATTGGGCTGGGTTATTGTGTGATCGATGCTCTTCGACTAGGTATTGCATTTTTGTTGGTGGTAATTTGGTTACTCAAACTGCCACTGCTAATGCTATGGCACATACTGTGGTTGAATTGTTGTGGTTGAAATCTCTTCTCCAAGAACTTGAATTTTTTATTAATCAACTTATTGATATAATTTGTGATAACTAGGCAACTATTTATATTTTTAGGAATCTTGTTTTTCATGGGTAGAGTAAGCATATAGAAATTTACTATCACTTTATTCGTGATACTGTGAAGTGGAAGTTGGTTGTTACTCCTTATGTTGCCTCCAGAGATAAGTTTACAAATATGTTCGTTTTTTTGTCCTACTTTTGTTGCTGGTTGTTCCAAGCAGGGAATTGGTGACCTGTATGCTCCAACTTGAGGGAAAGTGTTATGTTACTTGGGTGGAGTCGGTTTTATTTCTTTTTATATAGATAAAGGCATTATGGTCATGTATACTTTATATTCAATATAAACATATTGTGATAGGTATAGGGCTTCAATAACATAGAAACCAAGAGCTTCTTATTGGCTTTTAAGATATGTTTCTTTCTCTCTTCTTTTCCTCTCTATTTATCCTCTCTTCCTTCTTCCCTCTTGGCTAATTACCGCAAGTTCTCTAATCAGCTTCGTGACACTTTTGCAAATATTTGTGAAGTTGATTAATGTGCTTTACTTGCATCGAGGTATTTAGATTCTTTCCATATTCTGACAATTTATTTATTGCTTTTGTTTATTGAGTGTTAATTTTAATAGTTGTGCATCCACATGAACACCCGTTTGCATGTTAGTGGATATGTTTAAATTCAATCCAAGTTGCTTGTTGAAATATTTATGAAAATAAAGAAAAAATTTACTGAAATGGCGTTACTTTAATCTAGCGTAATCAAGTCCTAGAACCTTTGAAATATCTTGTTTGTAGAAGTAAAGTATTCTCATACTTTAATTGGCTTTCTACGTTAATTGATTTTAATTAAATGATTTGTATATTAAATTGATTAAATCGAGTATCAAGTTACGATTGGTAAAGCTTAAGAGAGTTTGTATGAAGTCTTTGAGCTTATTAATCCATTAGCTTTTCTCTTTGGGAAGGTTGAGATAGGACTGTGGCAAAAACACAAGTAAATGTGCAAGAACTTACTATCATTAGCTCATTGAAAAGTCATTATTGAAAAATTTCATTCTTACAATAAAATGATTGCACTTGGGGGTGGATTACAACCTAAAAAGCCGTAAAAGTATTTTCAAGTTTGTTTAACTCTTCTGAACAATGATAAGTTCAATTTTATGAACAAAATAAACTAAAGGTACGACATATTTGAAGTATATCATGACCTACTATGTTCTGTTCTATGAAAATATATCACGAGAATTTTTGTTGATTTAAGACAATATAAATGCAATTATAAGATGATATGATCTCAAATATCACGAGTATTTCATATTTTCGCAAACAGCAAAATGATTATATTCACGAAGAGTTACAATCTCAAGAACCATGAAACTATTTTCAGTTCTCCCTAGCTCTTGTTAACCATGATATAAGTTCAAATCAACTGGCGGAAAAAAAGTAATGATTGATTGATCAATACTCGGACATCAATTGATCTATCTTTGAGAGACAAAAATAAACCATGGTACAAACTTGGAAAATTACCAAAATGGTTAATAAACCCCAAATTAGTATATCAATGACAAAATTATCAAAAATAATTTTTTTGACCACAAAAAACTTTAAATTAATATACATGAAACAAATTTACCCTTCGTTAATTTTTGTTAAATTATTGAGTTGAATGACATGGCCTAATTGTGGGTATATCGGTATGTGGTTTTACTCTTTGTTTATCATAGGTGTACCGGTTTGTGATTTTTTATGATATTAATCAATTTAATATAAACTAATGGATGGTAAGTTTGTAAAAAAATGTACCAACTTGGGGTTTTTTGTGGTAAAAAAATAATTTAGAATAAATTTGTCACATATATATTTGTTTAGAATTTTTCGTGATCAAAAAATTAATTTTGGATAAATTTGTTACAATTGTATTAGACTTAGTTTAGTTTTTTTTTTTTGGTTGTATTAACTATTATAAAAAAAGTCATCAACCTATTGTAATTGTGCCTATTTAGTGTTGAACTTTTTTTTACCAATTGAGTCATAAACCTCTTACATTTATGCCAATTTAATCCATTCGTCCAATTTTAGCTGGCCGATGCTAACATGGATGTCGCTATCTTATATGGTGCGACCAACGTTAACGTGAACACTTCTTAATGACATTTTAATATTTTTTTGTTCTTCTTTTATTTTTCTCTTATTTTTTCTCTCTTTTTTTGTCTTCCCTTCATCTTCATCCTCTAGCTAGTCACTAGAACTTGGTGATCGGCCAAAGGCGAGGGACGGTGAGGTCACAACCTTGCTCGCCACTAGCAAGGGTATCTCGCCATCATTGACCTCGCCTAGCCAATCAAGGCTCACCCGATTAGATATATTATCATCCCTTGTTGATACCTAGATCTCAGCAATGTTTGAGCACATCACCTCACCAATTCCATCCATGATTTTGTTTTCGATATCTACACCTGTCGCGACCTTCCCAAATTTTTTGAAGGGTAAATTACCTAAAGAAGGCTTAATGGATTACTAAGTCCGAAAACTTAGCACGGACCCTCCCAAGTCCTACCAATCGCGACTTGATAGAAATTAACTCGTTTAAACATGCAATTTCAATTCAATTTGGAGCCGCCACTAATCAATTATGGTTTGATTAGAAACCCAAATAAAGTATGGGAGAATAATTTATTTTTACGAACCAGAGATTCAATAAATCCGGGGACATGATTACGCTAGATTAGTCTAACGCCCTTTCGGTACCTTTTATTTTAATTTCAAAAATATTTAGCAGACAATGTTGATTAATTTTAATCTAGGCTACTAACATGCAAATGGTGGTCATGCAGGTGCACAATCAATAAAATAACATTCAAATAAATAAATAAATAAATAATGCTAATAAAATGCATGTCCTAAACATGATTTCTAAATGACAGGACACCTACTTTTTCTTTTTCTTTTTCTTTTAAAAAATATTAATTATATGCAATCTTAATTTAAACTTAATATGCATGAATTTTACTTTAATGACATATGAGATGCAATTCATGTGGCATAATTCAAATCATTACAATATGCGTGCAATCTAATTTACATAACCCTAAATATGCATATGTTGTATGATATGAAATGTATGACGTGATAATTTTATATGCATGTTCTTTTTATGATTTTCTAATGATTTTTTTTTATTACACATATGCAACCTGCACTAACAATGACGACATGAAATATGATCAATTATAAACTAATTTATTAACTAACCAAGTAAATGACCTCTTGTGTTTTCTTTTTCAAATGACTTAATGATTCTTATTAAAAAGAAAATAATGATGCAATATTAATCTTCGACCTTTTTTATTAAAAAAATGCATGACTAGAATAATAAAATATTAACCTATGACCCACTAAGGCGCAACATGTGGTGTACACATTATGAAATCTATATAACCTAAATAACATTTTTTTGTTCTTTTTTTTTGTTTTATTAAAGGAAAATTAACCTAATCCTATATGAATCTAAAAAAATATCGAAATGCAAAGCTGTAAATATGAAATGCATATGGACCTAAATACTTAAATTCTAAATATGACATATGATATGATATGTGATGTGCAAATAACAATGATGCATCAAAATACATGTACTATTGAAAATTTATCTATGTAAATTAATGACATTTCAATGATGCAAAGCAAATCATGAATTTGCCATGAAAAGTCGAAATAATCAAAAATCTAACCCGACGTCTCGCGGGTCAATATTTTTGATTATCATAACTTAATATGATAAATTTCCTAATGATAAAAATAAATCAAAACAAATCAAGTTAGAATATATATTAAAAAAAAAAAACATGAAATCAAATATCTAGAAAATCACCTAGCCCAACTCACGGTTGGCTTGAGGAATGGCGAGGAGCAGCTGGTGGTTTGGTGATGGGCCGCTGTTCGGAACAAGGGCTGTCCGTTGGAGCTCCGGCGAGGTTCGGCAGTAACCAGACCTGCAGCAAAACAGAGGAGGCAGCAAATGGTCCTGTTCGGCCGTGGAGCCGGCGTCGGTTGCTGCAGAGGTGAGGATGCAAGCTGTGGTAGCGGCAGCGGTGCTGCGGATGCGCGAGAAAGCAGGAGGTCGCGGTGAAGCAAGCCTCGGATACTGGTGCAGGCGGAGCAGCAGGGCTTCGGTACGGCGGTGGACGGCAGGAGGCGAGCTGCTGCGGGATGGGCTGAAGAGGAGGGCTCGCGGGCTGGTGCGTCGGAGGCGTTGGTTCGGCGTCCAGTAGGGTCAGCAAGCAGAGCAGCAACGGCGACTGGGCAGAGGTGCTGGTGCAGTGGCGTCGGCTGAGTGGAGACAGACCACTGGGTTTCTGGGCGCGAGTTGTAGGTCGTGGGCTTCGAGTGGTCGGGCACGGCAGCGCGGCGAGCATCGCGGACGGCAAGTGGAGCGGTGAGGTGCGCTGCGGGCAGAGGATTCTGGGTGCAGAACTGGTTGGTGCGGTGGCACGGTGCTCGGTGATAGGCAAAGACGCTCGAGTGGAGCGTGGATGCGGCTGTTGCAAGCGTCGGGCGCCGGGCGGATGTGGAGGTGATGGCGTTGTGCTTCGGCGGAGGCGCGGTCGCTGGAAGCTGGGGCGGCAAGGCTTACGAGGACGTGTACCGGCGGAGGTCCGGATGATCAGTGGAGCAGCGACGGTGCATGGCGCAGGAGCGGGCAATAGGGACTTCGGACGGGGACTCACGAAGAAGATGAACAGTTGTTCATCTTTCCTTTTTTTCTTTCTTTTCTTTTCGTTTCTTTCTCTGCTCACTCTCTGCCGAACATCCCCTCTCTCTCTCTCTCCCACTGTACTTTTTCTCTTTTCCTTGCTCACGTCAACTCCTTCTCTCTCTCACTTTTTCACTTTTTCCACTTTTTCTGTCCTTTTCCTTTTTTGACGAAGAGAAGTCGCCCGAAGAGAAGACCCCCCACTTTTTCTTTCTCTTCAGATTTCTATTTTTTCCTTTGATGAAAGACGAAGAGAAGCCCCCCCCCCTCTCTGGTTGCAAAAACTTGCCCTCTTTTATAGAGGAAAGACTCAAAATCGTTGACGATTTCCTGATATCTACTCATCTTCTCAACAAAAAATGGCTCCAAAAATCAAACGGTTAATTTTTTTTTAAATTTTGAAATGAGAATATATTTTCAACAACAAAGATTTTCAAAAACCGAATTTTATTTAATTTATTATTTTTTAAAATATTAGGTGTCAATGCTTGCCATTTTTGAAGGAAAGCTCGTAGAGGTTTCCTTCAAAAATAAATGACACCTAAATTTAAACCATGCAAAATGAATATGCAATAAATATGCAAATGCTAATTGTAATGACTTTTTTTTTTTTTTTTTTAAAGAAATGGGCTCAAATAAATGTAAGGTCAAAGAGTGCCATGTAAATGCAATGATTTGATCAAGAACATATATTTCTATGTGTCCATGCTCAATGAAATGCAAATGCAAAAACGAACACGTACCTGACATACTTATCTGGAGATTCAGAAAAGTATTATTAGGTGTAAAATGATTCTTATAAGATCTGACAAACATCTGAAAATCTCTTTAGATAATTGAATGGCTCAAAGTCTTTAGAGATTTAGAACTCTCATCAGATCCCAAGCACCTGGAATAACCTACCTTCAAGAATGATAGAGTAGTTCTAGGCAGTCGGTGTTACATGTCCAAGACCCGTACCATTCTACGGTCGCCTAAAATAGTAACATAACTTTACAAAGAGACTGCTTTCCCAGGACCTGTACCATTCTATGGTCGCCAAGTATGACAGAGTTTAGTTGTGTCTAGGACCCGTACCATTCTACGGTCGCCTAAACGGAAATTTACCTTCCAGGACCCGTACCATTTTACGGTCGCATGAATATGGAAATAGATTTTGTCTAGGACCCGTACCATTCTACGGTCGCCTAAACAAGATTCACTTTCTAGGACCCGTACCATTCTACGGTCGCCTAAATAGGGAATATGTATTGTTGAGGACCCGTACCATTCTACGGTCGCCTTGACGGAAAATTGATTTTTCAGGACCCGTACCATTCTACGGTCGCCTGAATGGGGAAACTGCTTTTCCAGGACCCGTACCATTCTACGGTCGCCTGTTAGAACAATAAATGTTGTTTAGGACCCGTACCATTCTACGGTCGCCTAAATCAAATCGAATCTGAAGAAAAATCTTTGGGGGATTTGGGACTCTCATCAAATCCCAAGCACCTGGAAATTGCATCAAGTACTTAAAAATTCTAAAATCTGGAAATCACATCAGACGCTCGAAAAGACAAATACTTGGAAGTCACATCAAGCATTTAAAGGTTCAAATTCTGGAATTCACGCTGGACATTTGAAAACATTTACTGAACATCTGGAAATCACATCAGACGTTTTAGAATGACAAACACTTGGTATCATATCAAGCGTTTAAGGGTTCAAATATCTAGGGTTCACACTAGACATTTGAAAATATTTACTAAATATCTGGAAGTCACATCAGACGTTTGGAAAGACAAACACTTGGTATCACATCAAGCGTTTAAGAGTTCAAATATCTGAGGTTCACACTAGACATTTGAAAATATTTTACTAAATGGGTACTTGGAATTCTCATCAAGCACCAAGATGACTGAACAAACTCGGGGTTTCAAAGACAAATCCTTTGGTCTTTGAGAAAAAATTCATTCATTTTTTTTTTCATTTTTTTTTAAATTCAATGAAGGACCATACATGATGGCTTTTTTATTTTTCTTTTTTCAAACTTCCATTGGAAAAATTATCATTAAGACAATGATGCGGTCTGCGGATGCGCGAGAAAGCGGGAGGTCGCGGTGAAGCAAGCCTCGGATGCGGGTGCGGCGGAGCACGCGGGGCTTCGGTGCGGCGGTGGACGGCGGGGAGGCGAGCTGCTGCGGGATGGGCTGAAGAGGAGGGCTCGCGGGCTGGTGCGTCGGAGGCGTCGGTTCGGCGTCTAGTAGGGTCGGCAAAGCGGAGCAAAGCAACGGCGGCCGGGCGAGGTGCTGGTGCGGTGGCGTTGGGAGTGGAGACAGACCACCGGGTTCTTTGGGTGCGAGTTGCAGGTCGTGGGCTTTGAGTGGTCGGGCACGGTAGCGCAGTGAGCATCGCGGACGGCAAGTGGAGCGGTGAGGTGCGCTGCGGGCAGAGGATTCCGGGTGCAGAACTGGTTGGTGCGGTGGCACGGTGCTTGGTGATAGGCAAAGACGCTTGAGTGGAGCACGGATGCGGCTGTTGCAAGCGTCGGGTGCCGAGCGGATGTGGAGGTGATGGCATCGTGCTCCAGCGGAGGCGCGGTCGCTGGACGTTGGGGCGGCAAGGCTTACGAGGACGTGTACCGGCGGAGGTTCGGATGATCAGTGGTGTTGTGAAAATATTGCTTCGAAATGGGTTGAACAATGAAATCGGATCGAGTAAAACAACTCGGACTTTGAGGCGTGATATCACTTTCTTTAAGGATTTATTTGCCCCACAATGTTGCTAATGGTCACCGGCAAAAATCCTCCGGGATACAACAAAGTCTCGGATGAGAATACTAGATAGCAATTCTAGTATTTCTCCAGGGTCTCTCTAAGAAACAATCGAACAATTGGTTGTAATTTTTCAGAAAGAAGACTCGAAAATGACCACACACCTCTTCCGAAAATTGACAAGTATATATATATGAAACAGTCTTGCAACTATTCGTGAAAAACTGTCAAATAATGAACAAACACGACATTTGGAAAATTGTTCGTATAAACAACCGCGACTTTTCAGAAGAAGTCGAAAACCGAACAATTGCAACCTTTCGGAAAATGTTGCAAAACCGAATAAGTAATTTTTTCAAAGGTTGTCTTGAAAAGACACAAATAAAATTCGGAATAATAATAATTTTTTTAAATAGAATTTCGAATTTTCATTTTATATTTCATTTCCGAAAATTCTCAAATTAAAAGGCAACCTTTGAATTAAAATAAAAAATAAAAAATTAAATAAATAACAAGGGATTGATGCTAATTAAACCGCGAGTGCTAAGTGCTAAGTGCGCCAAATAATCGCGCAATTATTCGCGCACCCGCACGCGGGTATGGTGGGCTCTAGCCCCACCCAATCATTCCTTTAACTACAAAAGGAAAAACCCACATTTTTAAACTAGCCCACTTGCTCCCACCTTTTCTATGTGGGAAAAAGTAAAAAGCACTCATTTAGTTTTAACAAACAAAATTCCAACAATCCCCCACTTTGTTTGTAAAACAAAGATTTCAAAATAAAACATACAGCCAAAGCTTCAGTAAGATTAATATACATACATAAAGGTCTCTTTCGAGTTAAACCTTTACTTAGTGCAAATATATCAAAGCTCTATCAAAGTGACAAGTAGATCGGCTTTAAACTTGTACTTTTATGTAATATAACCGGACATACCACACATACACTAATTTCTTGTTTCAGCGAGAATTTCTATATTACTCCGCACTATTATGGCCTTGTGCTTGATCCTGTTTCATGAGCTCTCTAGAAAGCAACCCTAACTTTCGTAAGAAGCGGCACCACTTCTAAGCTCGTATAAGTGAAGTATCTACCATGTGTTTCTGTTACTATTAACACACTACAAACTTGTATCATACTTCATTAAGAATTCAATTCATCCTTCAATACGTAATGTACGATCTTGCGACTTCTCATATCAGGGCTATGTCAGTATCAAACAATCACATTCAATAACTTGTTATTACCCATTAAACCTTGTAACTAGTGATGTTCTAGAAAAATGTCGGGTTACCATTATTGGTGATTTCAAATAAAGGGTTTCAGCCCCATTTCTTGTGAGGTCGTTATTACCATATGTCTTGGTAAAGCCTTCGTCAAAGGATCGGCAAGATTTTTACTTGACCTCACATAGACAATTGTTATGGTACCATCTTTAATCAATTGTCTCACATATTCATGTCTTAGACTAATGTGTCTAGACTTACCATTATAGGTGCTACTATAGGGTCTTGCCAAAGTGGCCTGACTATCACAGTGGACAGAAATATGAGGCATAGGACTAGGCCATAATTTAACAACAAATTTCTAATCCATTCAGCCTCTTTCCCAGCTGCCGCCAAAGTAATAAATTCAGATTCCATTGTTGAGTGAGTTATACATGTTTGTTTCTTGCTCGCCCAAGATACAGCACCTCCAGCTAGTGTGAAGATCCATCCAAAAGTGGAACGCTTATCTCCCACACTTGTAATCCAACTAGCATCGGTGTATCCTTCTAATACAGCCGGAAAATTATTGTAGAACAATCCTAAATTTTTAGTTCTCTTAAGATAACCAAAAATTCTAGTAATAGCTCTCCAATGCTCAGTACTTGGATTACTAGTATACCTACTCAACTTGCATACAAAATAAGCAATATCGGGTCTAGTACAATGCATCGCATACATTAAAGACCCTATAGCACTTGCATATTCTAGTTGTGCCACCGCTCTACTAGTATTATAATTTAATTTAATACTAGAATCAAATGGAGTACTTATTTCTTTAAAACCAAGATGTTGAAATTTATTTAATATTTTTTCAACATAATTACATTGGCTTAAAGAATAACCCCCACTATTTTTCTTAACTTTAATACCTAAGATAGTATCAACTTCACCCAAATCCTTCATTTTGAACATGGAAGTTAGATACTTCTTAGTTTCATTAACTCCAGTCATATTCGTTCCAAAGATAAGCATATCATCAACATATAAGCACACTAAGACACCATAGTCTTTAGTGAATTTAGAGTATATACACCTATCGACACTATTATTGATGAAACCATTTGACAATATGACCGAATTAAACTTTTCATGCCACTGCTTAGGAGTTGCTTAAGTCCATAAAGAGACTTAATCAATTTACATACTTTTCTTTCATTTCCAGGAAGAACAAAACCCTCCGATTGTTCCATGTAAATCTCCTCATTTAAGTCTCCATTTAAGAAAGCAGTTTTAACATCCATTTGATGAACAAAAAGATCATAAATGGAAGCTAGAGCAAAAAGAACTCGAATATAAGTTATACGTGCAACATGAGCATATGTATCAAAATAATCTATTCCTTCTCTTTGTCTATATCCCTTAACTACAAGCCTAGCTTTAAAAGCTTGAATGGAACCATCAGAATGATATTTTCTTCTAAAAACCCATTTGCACCCAATAGGTTTTGATCTTTTTGGTAAATCTACTAATACCCATGTATTATTGGACACAATTGAGTCCATTTCATCATTCACAGCTTCTTTCCAAAAAGAAGCATCTCTAGAAGACATAGCATCATCAAAGCTTTTAGGATCATCTTCTAAATTTAATACTAAAGGGTATTTATTTACCACATTATTATCTCCATCTCCTTCAACGAGAAAAACATGAGTAATAAAATCAGAACCTAAGTCTTTTATTTTCCTAGCTCTAGTACTTCTCCTTGGTTCAATCATGTCTTTAGAATCATTCGTTTCTTTCTCTTGAGAATCACTTTGAGCTTCCATATGTCTTGAATTATTTTCAATAATTTCAGAACTTGTAAAACATTTATTCTCAAAGAATTCAACGTCTCTCGATTCTATTATGACATTGGACTATAAATCAAGAAGCCTATAAGCTTTACTATTTTCAGCATACCCTATGAAAACACTTTTAATAGCTCTAGGACCAAGCTTTGTTTTCTTAGGATCTGGAGCTCGGTAGTATGCCAAACACCCCCACACTTTAAGATATGACAAATTTGGCTTTCTACCTTTCCATATTTCATAAGGGGTTATGTCATTTTTCTTGGAAGGTATTCTGTTATGAATATAGCATGCAGTAAGTAATGCTTCTCCCCAAAGATTAATTGGTAACTTTGAATTTGAAAGCATACAATTAACCATTTCTCCAAGAGATCGATTTTTCCTTTCAGCTTAACCATTTTGTTGTGGAGTATATGGTGCTGAAGCTTGATGAATAATACCATGTTCTTCACAAAATGAAGAGAATTCATTTAAGAAATATTCTCCACCTCTATCTGATCGTAGAACCTTAATTTTCCTTTCTAATTGGTTCTCTACTTCAGCCTTATATTTCTTGAACATGGTAAATGCTTCATCTTTCGATCTCATGAGATAAACATATAAGAACCTACTACAATCATCCACAAAGGTAATAAAATACCTTTTACCTCCACGTGTTAGCATACCATTAAATTCACATATATCACTATGAACTAAATCCAATAAATTCAAATTTCTTTTAACACTAGGAAATGGCTTCTTAGTAAGTTTTGACTTAGCACATATTTCACATTTGTCAAATTCGCCATTAAAATTTATCAAGTCTAATTTTCTCATATTCTTCAAATAACGAATATTTATATGTGCCAACCTACTATGCCATAAAAATGAAGACTCAACAATATAAGCAGAATTAGAAATATTATTATTGATACTCAGTTGATACATGCCATCATTGGCATAACCCTTCCCAACAAACAACCCATTTTTCAACAGGATAACCTTGTCGGATTCAAACAAAACCCGAAACCCCCTCTTACAAAGTAAATCAATAGAAACTAGGTTCTTCCTAATTTCGGGTATAAATAACACATTAAGAAGAGTTATCTTCTTTCCAGAAGTGAAGTCTATCTCCACCGTGCCTTTTCCAGCAACCTTTGCAAGAGCATTATTCGCCATCAGGACCTCTTGAACATTTGAGTCAACAATCTCTTCAAATTGCTTGAACATGTACTTGTCCTTGCACACATGAACTGTTGCTCCAGAATCTATCCACCAACCGGATTGGACAGTGGCATAATTAATTTCAGAAACCATAGCCATTGCATCATTGATTTCAGAAATTTCCATGTTCGAAAACATGTTCGAAATCATGGCTACATAATTTTCTTCAACCAGATTTGCATATGCTTTCACCACCGGAATGTTCTTGTCCTTTGAAATGCTCTTGCGGTGAATGCAATCCTTGGCGTAGTGTCCCTGTTTGCCACAAACAAAACAGCAACCCTTTTGCTTCTTTTGTGTTCTCTTGAATTTATGCCCCCCGCTTTTTACTTTGAAGTTCTGGCCGAGTTTCCATTTTTTTATCCACAAAATTCACATTGGAATTGTACAAAACAGAATTATCACGTAAACGTGACTCTTCCTCAATGCGAAGATATTTCTGTATTTGCTCCAAAGTAAAGTCCTCCGACTTGTGAATCGGCCTTTTTCCATAGTCTTTCCAACTTGGAGGCAATTTCGCAATAATTGCTCCAACTTGAAAAGCTTCTGGAATATCGATCTTGAGAGCACGAATCTTATTCACAATCACTTGCAATTCATGGACTTGTTCCAGCAAGGGTTTAGTATCAATAAACTTGAAATCAAAATACTTTGCAATTAGATATTTGTTGGTACCTTGCTCCTCCGCTTTGTACTTGAATTCCAATGCATTCCAAATTTCTCTGGCTGACTTCATTTCAGTGAATAAATCGTACTGACGATCGGAAAGTGTGTTCAGAATGTGTCGTCGACAAAGTAATTCATCATCCGCACGTTTCTTCTTTTCCTTATTAACCCTCTCAATGGCTTCCGCACTTGGTTGTCCTCCATCAAAAGTAGGCTTGGGATCTTCTATTGGCGCCAAGTTAGGATCCAGTATGTAGGAGATCTTCAGAGCAGTGAGTAAGAACATCATCTTGTCCCTCCAGCGAGCAAAATTGTTCCCATCGAACCGGTCTAGTTTTTGACCATATCTTGATTCATAACTTTGATTGTCTCCGACTCCATTGTAGCAAAAGATAAATCCTTAAAATTGTTGTGAAAATATTGCTTCGAAATGGGTTGAACAATGAAATCGGATCGAGTAAAACAACTCGGACTTTGAGGCGTGATATCACTTTCTTTAAGGATTTATTTGCCCCACACTGTTGCTAATGGTCACCGGCAAAAATCCTCCAGGATACAACAAAGTCTCGGATGAGAATACTAGATAGCAATTCTAGTTTTTCTCTAGGGTCTCTCTAAGAAAACAATCGAACAATTGGCTGTAGTTTTTCAGAAAGAAAACTCGAAAATGACCACACACTTCTTCCGAAAATTGACAAGTATATATATATATGAAACAGTCTTGCAACTATTCGTGAAAAACTGTCAAATAATGAACAAACACGACCTTTGGAAAATTGTTCGTATAAACAACCGCGACTTTTCGGAAGAAGTCGAAAACCGAACAATTGCAACCTTTCGGAAAATGTTGCAAAACCGAATAAGTAATTTTTTCAAAGGTTGTCTTGAAAAGACACAAATAAAATTCGGAATAATAATAATTTTTTTTAAATAGAATTTCGAATTTTCATTTTATATTTCATTTCCGAAAATTCTCAAATTAAAAGGCAACATTTGAATTAAAATAAAAAATAAATAATCGCGCAATTATTCGCAAGACCCGACGCGGGTATGGTGGGATCTAGCCCCCACCAAATCATTCCTTTAACTACAAAAGGAAAAATCCACATTTTTAAACTAGCCCACTTGCTCCCACCTTTTTTATGTGGGACAAAGTAAAAAACACTAATTTAGTTTTAACAAACAAAATTCCAACAAGTGGAGCAGCGACGGTGCAGGGCGCAGGAGCGGGCAACAGGGACTTCGGACGGGGACTCACGAAAAAGATGAACAGTTGTTCATCTTTCCTTTTTTTTCTTTCTTTTCTTTTCGTTTCTTTCTCTGCCGAACATCCCCTCTCTCTCTCTCTCTCCCACTGTACTTTTTCTCTTTTCCTTGCTCACGTCAACTCTTTCTCTCTCTCACTTTTTCACTTTTTCCACTTTTTCTGTCCTTTTCCTTTTTTGACGAAGAGAAGTCGCCCGAAGAGAAGACCCCCCACTTTTTCTTTCTCTTCAGATTTCTAATTTTTCCTTTGATGAGAGACGAAGAGAAGCCCCTCCTCTGGTTCCGAAAACTTGCCCTCTTTTATAGAGGAAAGACTCAAAATCGTTGAAGATTTCCCGATATCTACTCATCTTCTCAACAAAAAATAGCTCCAAAAATCAAATGGTTAATTTTTTTAAAATTTTGAAATGAGAATATATTTTCAACAACAAAGATTTTCAAAAACCGAATTTTATTTAATTTATTATTTTTTAAAATATTAGGTGTCAACAACACCCAACTCTTAAACTCGCTCAACTCTTTCCAAGAGTGAGTTTCTCATCTTTGGTCCCTCTTTTCATGGAGCCCATGTTCCTCAAAGTTCGAAATGTCTGAACCAATTCGTCAAAGGTGCAACCTTTATGTGTATTTTTTGTTAAAGGACATTGTGGCTAAGGTTGGCCTTACCATAGTTAGGCGAGGCTTGCCAATATTGGACCTTGCCCGGCCCAGCCCTCACCTCAAGTAGGTCCTCGAGGACCGATGCTTGGCTAGAGGAAAAAGGAAGAAAAAAATAAAATAAAAAATCAAAATAATACTAAAATATTATTAAAATCATTCACATCAGTAATAGCCTCATCATGTAGGATGACTAGCGTCCATATTAGTGCCAATAAGCCAAAATTGGTCGGATTGACTAAATTGGCACAAATACAAAAAAGATTTAGGACTCAATTAGTAAAAAAAAAAAATTGTGACTAAAATGATAAGATTATATTAGGTTAGGATTTTTTTTTTTTTTATAATTCTTTCAGTACAAACCAAATAAGATGTGTTCATTGAAAAGTCAATTATGAAAATTTTCATTGACAAATGACAAAATGAACATAATTATGATGTGTTGTGATTTTATACATCACGGTGGTCTCTCCAAAAGTAACCGGTGACTAGTGCTTAATCCGAATGGAGACATTGATTCAATTACATTGCGCTGACCTTGATTTCTAATGACTAATTTCCGTAATTAGGTGAAGTTCTTGAAATCTAACAAGTATAGAAACAGCTCAAATCCTCATCGTTTTTAATTATTTTATATTTTTATTAGTATTTCGTAGACTCTATTCTATATTGGATTAACATTTTTGTTCAAAAGTTTTTATCTTCTTGAGCCGGAAGTGCCAAAGCGTCAAAGAAAAATATTCGAAAGAGAAGAAAAAGCGTCCGAGGAAAGGCGCAGGAATCGAGCTTACCCGTCCGAACAAAACGCACGAATCTCTAGATTTAAAAGTGACAAAACAAATTAAAAACGAAAAAAGTATGCTTTCCTAAAAGCATCGTTTCTACCAAAACCTTTAAATAATCTAGTAAAATAATTATAAACAGATCAAATAATTGAAGCTAATTTATTAAAAATAAGATCTGACGGCATGCGTCATTCAATTAAAGCTAAAGAAAACGCACATTTTCCGGTAAAGAGGATTTTGTTTTATTTTTGGTCGGAGGTCCAAAGAAGATTGGGATTGAGAAAAATAATGTGGCAACCAGCTGGATTTGATTAACAAGGTGTCGAAGACTACTCAATATTTTCGGGAGAATTACCAAAAAAATCCTAAACTTTCTGATAATTTCATTGATACAGTCTCCGATAAAAAATTTTTTTGACCAAAATTTAGTCCTAAACCTGATTTTTTTATAATTATGCAATCAATTCTAGTCCTAAAGAAGCCAAAATTGGCCGCCCCCTCGAACGGAAGGAAAATATTGAGAATTAATTTTTTAAAAAAAGATTTCGACTTTTTTTAATTTTTTAAATATCGCTTTTTTTTTTCACACCTTTTCTTTCCTTTACGGAATCTAAAAGATAAATTTTGAAAAACTTCAATAAAAATGGCAATGATTGCTAAAGAAACAACGAGAAACCTGCCATATAATTAGAAGTTATCAATCTCTTTTGCATCAAAAGATGCGCAGATGAAGTCATTTTTTCGACAACAAGAGATGATACTTGTATTGTGATACATTAGACAAGTTGCATCACAAAGATGAAGAAGATACATTCTAGTTAGGTTCATCAAATGAGTGGGTAGGGTAAAAAACGATCAAACCTAAATTAACCCATTTTATATATAATACAAACTCTATGGCCTATACTTAACCCGACTTATACCCTGCCCATATTTAACCCAACCTGGAATCTATATTTAGAAATATTTCTCCTTCAATTGTTGTATTTGAAGAATGGACGGTTTTTGACCAAAAAATTAAAAAGATTGGACGGCTTTGTGGACCGGCTCTACATTTAATTTGGGTTGAAACTATGCTACTAAATGACCCACTAACACCCATCTTTTTTGGGCTTTACTTTTAAAAACCCATTTATGCCCATATTTTGAGTTTAAGGTGACCAATATATGAGCCTATTTAAGTAGAGTGGCGCTATTTCCATCCCTTATGTTTTCTCTTTATTTTCAGATTTTACTTTCATAAAAATTAGTTTTGTTCAAAAGAGAAATCTCTAGCTATTTTCTACATTGTTAAGAAAATTTATGGATCAATTGTCTAGTTAAATCAAGAAAAAATTTAAAGTAAATAAGTTTTTAACACGTGTTTATAAACTTTTACATTTTTTTTGGTAAAATAAACTTTTACATTTTTGTTGGGCATATCTTCATAAAATCTTTTTTTATGAGTTCTCTTTTATAAACATATACATATTATGGGATGACTGGATGAAATCATGAAAGAAACCTTAAAGCTTTTCCAAGACAAAATTGTGGTTACATTCCCATTCATAAAACTTCAAAAGATGGAATCTAATTATATTAAAGCTTTGCATAAAATAAGAATTTTTTTTTTGTGATACCAATGAAATTTCATTATTTTGGATTAACAAAAATTAAAATCATTGGCAAGTGTTTATGAACAATATCAAGATGCCTTATCACGCATAACTTTTTCATGTCAATGTTTTTAATGTTTATCTAAACACTCGTATAATGTCTTACATATTCTGTGTCAAAGCATCTTGTCAATAGTAATGGAAAAAAAAAAGAAAAATTCTTTGATATAATAAATATAGAGACTCAATATATATTTTGGATTAAAAAAGTTTTTAAGAAATAAAAAAATCAGCAAGAAAGTAAGTTTTAAAATAGGAGGGATGAAAAATAGATAAGTTGTTATAAGAGTAATGATGTAGAAGAGACTAATTTTTATTTTCTAAATAGCACTAAGTTCAAATTTGACGAAAAACAAGCATGTGGCATTTTTAATTATGACAATTAGGTTCTACATAGAAATGGAAAAACTACAAAAAAGAAGGAAAATAAATAAATTTGGAGTAAAAAAAATTGTGGAGCCACCCCTATAATATTATATTTTTAGTGAAAATGGAGGTGTATTTAATTATACATGAATGAAAATAGCGCCACCTTGAGTTAACATATGGATTTGTGACCCATTTCAACAGCTTCAATCCTAATGAATAGTGATCATGTTGTTTTCTGTTTTCCTTCCATGCATGCACGAATTTTGCAGTGAATTCAATAACAAAACGAGATTGATGAAACTGAATAGTCATCCCACAATTTGATTTGTCATTAGAATAGTGATATGTATAATTGTGATTCTCGAAGAATCGAAACCTTTCAAGTGTACGCATTAGAAAAAGATCATGAGCAATTGAAATCAAGACCACGAAGGTAAAATTTCACCCCCCGAGCAAGACGTCAAATTCAAGTCTTTCCTTTCTATCTAGATCTAGAGAATTCATTTTTCATTTTACGCTCAATTTCTTTCACAAAAAATACTATATTTCTGAAAATACTGTTCACGAAGTCATTTTCTATATATATATATCATTTGGTGTTTAATTGAAATCTAAAAACGAATCAAACATGTACTTGTTACTGTTTGAAAAGGAAAATCTAATTTGATGTTTCTAAACACGTATACTACTTGGATGTTAGTGACTTGAGCATAAGTAGTGGGGAAATACACACAAGCACTAGAATCCCAAATCTAGTCTTAACGGACTCAACCCGAGCAAGGTCACTTGGGTCCCAAACAAGAGCATTGGCATCGATATTGCATCCACCAAAGTTGAAATCGAGAAGCAAATGCCCATGCACGACTTCTTAGTGCCTAGGCCTAAATCCACAAAGCTAGGGCTCGGGTACACAAAGGCCAAGCGCGAGAGTTGGGATCCTTGGTGTAAGCTCCGAAGTCCTTGGCCTTAGTCTAGATGGATTTGGGTTCAAACACTGGACATAGACACAGGAATCTTGAGGGCAACCTTTATGGACTTGGGCATGGGTGCTGAGGCCTCGAGCCTCGCCTCATTTACCTAGGCTTGGATGTGGAGGATCCAAGCACGTGGCATTGATGTCCTAGGCTTAGTTTCGACGGACTTAAGCATAGGCACCGGAGACTTGGGTGCTAGCATCGAGGTTGTGGGCTCCGGTGCTAAAGGCTCGATCCTAAATGTAGGGGACTCAAGAATGAGTGTTAGTCTTTGCGTGCCTAAATGCACAGTTTCTAGTCAAATTATTGATATTTAATTATATATTTGGAAAATGATTTCCAATTTTTAAAAAAGAATTTTTTTTTTTTTGAATTCAAATATAAATTTTCCTTTGACTAGGGAAACATTTTCTACTGACTCATTTTCTTAAACGATCCAAATGTTGAGAAATAAAAAAAAAAATTTCTTAGGAAATGTTTGCGAGGCAAAATGAGTCTTCTTTTACAAAAAATAAATGATTTTGAACTTTTTTCTAAAAATGATTGCTTGTATAACTTACAAAAATGAATGAATAAATTTTTTATAGATATAAATCGTTGTTGATCATGAAAATACTTTTCATTAATTAATTACTTCAAACAATACAAGTTATTATTTTCAGAAAAATATTTTTCAAATCATTCATTTTTCGTTAAATAAATGAAGCCTAAATCTCTCTTGAAATCTCAACCGCAACATAGAAAATGAACTTAGTAATAGCTATTTTCTAAAAATTGAATGCAGCATTCAAGTAAATATATATCCTTCCAAGTGATATGAAGGAGTTGGAAAAATCTGGAAAGATTAATACTTATCAATTCAATTCTCAATGATATATCCTTTTTCGAAATTCTAATCCACCATCTATCGTTCTCACAATGTTCGAAATTGAAAGATCACCGTAAACATGGAAATGGTTAGCCTATGAGATATCCGACGTCATGAAAAGCAATAAAATTCAAGCTTGAATCATTTTTTTAGGTGAAATCAGATATTTGCTTTATCAAATTTTTGGTTCTCAACTGCTAAAAAGCTGATTAAAGAGGCAACCCCCAAAATAAATAAATAAGTAAATAAATAAATAAACAAACAAAGAGGTAACAACCGGAAAGAGTTTACCGAAAGTCTATTTCCGTTGTTAAAATTAAAACTTGCCCCGTAAGCTCGTTTAGTCAAAGAACCGAACGGATATGACCAAAAAAAAAAGAACAGGAAAGAAGAGAACCGAACGGTAAAATTTTTTAACAGAAAAGCAAAAATAAATTAAAAAAAGGAAACCGTAACTTTCGGTATGGAAATTTGCATTGAGCTAGCCCCCTAAGCCTAGGTTTGAAAGGCTTGGAAAAGGTAGCGTGGAAATGGGCATAGAATAATTGTACCTTTTTTCCAACCTATGAGCGGTTTGCACATCACTCCATCACGAGGGATAAAAAGATACCTTAAACTTCTCTTTCCTTTCAATTTATTTATCTTTTCAAACAGCTCAATCGACAAATATTCACCTTTTCTCCAACTTCAATTGATGCTCTTCCTATCTAACCAAAAAACAAATTCATATACCTCCAAACAAGTTCAAGAAAAATCGTTTCTTCAACTAGTATATTTTTTACTTAAATTTTCTCGGCCTCCTCCATCTTTCATCCAAAGAAGTTGGACAATTGAAATGACTCGGTCTACTTTTGATGATGATTTTCGTGTCACATTGCATCATGCTAAGAAAAAGAATAATATTAAATGCATTTAAATTCAAATTTAAATTTAAAACAAATAGGTAATATCACCATTTATAATAATTTATTGTTACATTAAGTTAATGTATAATAAGAGTCCAAATCTAAATCCATTTACATATTATATCACACTACATCAAATGTCCGAGATGGACTTCTCTAGTACAATTCATGGTTGTGCCACAATAACTTTTCTTTATCCCATAAGATCTGAAAATTTATAATTTTTAGTACATGAATTGGCATGCAATTCTTTCATAATTTTATAAAATTCAAATAATATTGATAATTTTGACAGAAAAGTATAAAGTTGACTTTTGTAGAAAAAAGAATTTCTCCATTGGTACTCATAAAGTAAGCTGATAAAATACCTTTTGTCATCCACTGAACCAAACCCCTCCACAAAATATTAATATAAGCAACTTCTCGGAGAAGTATTTTTTTTGGTGAAAACTTCTCGGAGAAGTTGTTTCTCACCTCCAGCTCTATAAAATGAAACCATAACTAGCCATCTTCTTTATTTCACCGATCAAACTCATACCAAAAAAAAAAAAGAAAAAAGGAAAGAAGAAGAAAACAAAATTTCGAGAGGCTGCAAACAATGGGCGACGACCGAGCTCTTGTCCGCCGAGAACCCGAACCCCAACCCCTGTCGGTGGCGCACGCACAGCCACTCGCCGCCTCCTACAACGACCGGATCCGCCCCTTGCTCGACGCGGTCGACAAGCTCCGAAACCTCATGGTCATGAAGGAGGGAATCCAGCTCCCCACCATCGTCGTCGTTGGCGACCAGTCCTCCGGCAAGTCGAGCGTCCTCGAGTCCCTTGCTGGCATCAGCCTGCCGCGCGGGCAGGGCATCTGCACCCGCGTACCCCTTATCATGCGGCTCCAAGGCCGGCGTCAAGACGAAAGCACCAAGCTCCAACTTGAGTTCAACAACAAGATCGTGGACGTGTATGAGGACCACATCTCCGATGCCATTGTCGCTGCAACTGACGAGATCGCCGGCTCTGGCAAGGCCATATCGAATACCCCGCTGACTCTGGTCGTGAGGAAAGATGGCGTCCCGGACTTGACCATGGTCGACCTGCCCGGAATCACGAGAGTGCCCGTGCACGGCCAGCCTGAGAACATTTATGAGCAGATCTCCGCGATGATAATGGAGTACATAACGCCTGAGGAGAGCATCATCCTCAACGTCGTGTCTGCGACCGTCGACTTCTCCACTTGCGAGTCCATAAGGATGTCGCAGGTAAGTATATTCTAGCCACACTTGTCTCCCATATCAATTAAAAACTCGAATACCATATCTGTTTCAACGTTTCAGATGGTGGACAAGACCGGCGAGAGGACTCTGGCTGTCGTCACGAAGGCTGATAAAGCTCCGGAGGGCTTGCAGGAGAAGGTAACAGCTGATGATGTTAATATAGGGCTTGGTTACGTGTGTGTCAGGAACCGGATCGGTGAAGAGTCCTACGAAGAAGCGAGGCTCGAAGAGGCGAAGCTGTTCGACACACACCCCCAGCTGTGCCAAATTAACAAGTCCATCGTTGGTGTGCCTGTCCTGGCAAAAAATCTGGTGCAGATTCAGGCCACCATTATGGCCAAGTGCTTGCCAGGTATCGTCAAGAAGATCAATGAAAGGCTTAATTCGAACGTTGCGGAGCTTAATAGGATGCCCAAGAATCTGTCCTCGGTCGCTGAGGCTGTGGCGGCCTTCATGCAGATCATGGGGTCGGCAAAGGAGTCGCTGAGGAAAGTCCTGCTGAGAGGCGAGTTCGATGAGTACCCGGACGAGAAGCCCATGCACTGCACAGCCCGGCTGGTGGGGATGCTGAACCAATATTACGATGAGCTGCGAAACTGCCCCGAGAACGATCCACGGACAAACTTCTTGTTGGAGGAACTGGAGGTCTTGGAAGAGGCCGAAGGGATCGGACTCCCAAACTTTCTCGCTCGCACTGCCTTTCTCACCCTTTTGCAGCGGAAGGTGAGGGCCATATCGAGCAAGCCACCGAGTTTCGGCGTTCGTGCTTGGGACTACATTGAGGGGGTTGTAATTCAGGAGTTGATGCGGCAATCGGAGAATTATCCTCAGCTGCAGTCGTGGATAAGAAGAGCAGCGTCCAATCTAATTAACAAGATGAGGGAGAAGACGACGGCTAAGATGAAGGAGATCGTTGAAATGGAGAAGCTTACTAGCTACACTTGCAACCCTGAATACCTGTTGGAGTGGAACAAGCTGATGGCCCAGCAGAACCTGTTCATGCAGGTGATCAACGACGAGTATAGGTCCACCAACATGGTCCTCGAGGGGATCGGGCAGGTCGACGTGCGCCATCTGAGGAATCACAAGCAGCTGCTTCAGCAGGCGTTCGATCTGAAGATGCGGATGACCGCGTACTGGAAGATTGTGCTGAGGAGGTTTGTCGACTCGATGGCCCTGCATCTGCCGTTCAGCGTGCACAACTTGGTGAACGAGGAGATGGAGAAGGATATTGTGGGCGAGCTGATCAGGCCCAATGGCAGCAGCAACATCGAGAGGATGTTGGAGGAAGCGCCGTCAGTGGCGGTGAAGCGTGAGAAGCTGAACAATAGCGTCAAGCTCTTGAGGGAGTCTGCGAATGTGGTGGCCAGAATGATGGATCGGATTGCTACAGATGGCGACTACACTGATTAGTTAATGGCGTTGTTCTGGTGGCCGTTTATTTTCCTTTCTTGTGTGTTCTTCTACTGAAATTAATTAAGGTGTTTTTCGTTTGAGTGTGTTAATGTTGCTGTTCTAGGAATCGTCTTTCCAAATGATGTTTCTTCTTGCTCTTGTATGTCTGAAAATGGGTTTTTGATGGACTTGCGATGGTTCTGTCCATGTTGTGGACACGAGTTGCGAGTTACAGCTTGAGCAGAGTCAGGATAAGTCAGAAGAAACGTGTGAGTGATGCGCCAATCCAACCCTCCAACCCAAGGAGAAAATATTGGGTGCTCCGGGAGTGCCGTGTCAGCATGGTCTCCGACCACTCATGCGGTACCACGTGGAAGCGTGGACCCACTTGATTCTTTTGCCTTCTTCCTCTCTCCTCTCCTTCCCTCCGATCCCCAGCCTTCTTTTCCCTCTCCTGGCCTGCACACGGTTGCTCTCTTCTTAGCCTGCACGCTTACTCTGCAATGCATTTATCATAGCATGGAAGAAGGAAAGAGAAGCAGACGATTTTCGTTCCTCTCCGGCAGCTGCTAACCCCATTTCTTTCTCCTCACGAATGGTTCATAATTTTAAATCCCAAATTCTCTCTGCACTCCTTACTTCTTCGCCGTGCATCAAGCCACCCAATATTTTCTCCCAACCCACAGTCAATTTACGTGGCACTGTCGGAAAATGATGTTGATTGACACTCCTGAGATGGCGCCTAGACAATGCCATGCCAACTTTCCGGTTGGTCGATGTGGATTAAATAAAATAAATTATGATACGAGGAAATGATATGTGTTCCGTTCTAATATTACTTGTGCCACTAGCGTATTCACACGACCTACGACAAAATGAACATGAATATTACGTGTTATGACCTCGAATCCTATGAGATTATTTCAAATTTCTTCCCTAACAATCATAAACCGTGATATTTACAAGCAACTGGACTACCAAAATAGGAATCAATGACTAATACTAGGACATTGGTTCATCAAACTCCTGATGTTGAACCTTACCAAAAAAAAAAAAAAACTCCTGATGTTAAATTTACTATGCTATAATTGAAATAATTTGCGTATAACAAAATTATGTGTTAGGACTTGTTACGATTAATTCATTGAAAAATCATAAGGAAAAATGTTATTGACTTACAACAAAATGATTGCAATTACCATGTATCACAAACCTAAAAAACCACAGGTGTATTTTTCAAATTTGTCCAACTCTCATGAACCGCAATTAAGCTCAAAATAATTTGGAGGTGTTGACACCTAATATTTTAGAAAGTAATAAATAAAATAAAATATTTGATTTTGAAAATTTTTGTTGTTGAAAATATATCCTCATTTTAAAATTTAAAAAAATTAATTATTGTGTAATTTTGAATCCATTTTTTTGTTATGCGATTGAGTAAAAATACTCACTTCCAAAAATAACTTTGAATTTTTCTCTATAAATAAAGGATGCGGGGCTTCTCTCGGTTTTCGGGAGGTCAAGAAAAATTCAACAAAAAAGAGAGAAAAGCTTTCGGTGTTCTTTTTTAGGGAAAATAAGAGTCAGCAAAGAAACAGCGAAAAGAAGAAGACAGAGATAGGGAAATGACGTGAGAGAGACGTGAGGAGAGAGGGTACAGTGAGAAGTGAGAGAAGCTGATGTGAAGTGACGTTCATCTTCTCTGCGAGGGCCCCCGATGCGCCGGCCCTGCGCTCGCACCGGTCACTGCGCCGGCACCGCCTCCGCCAGCCGCGACCGCGCTTCTGCTGCCGCGCGTTCGCCACAGCCGCTTCACCGGTCTCCCCACGAAGCTCTCGCCGCGACGACCTGACGCTGCGCCTATCTCACCGACGCTCCCTGCAACCCGCCGATCCGGCCACTGCCGCTCCTCCAGCCACCACCTCCCCCCCGGCTCCACCTCACCGCCGTTTGCCCGTAGCAGCTGCCGAAACCCCCTCGCCGGTGACCTCTACCCGCGACGACCCGACGCCGCGCCTTAGCGACTCGCAACTTGATGGATTTTTTCTTTTTTGATGGGCCTGAGTTGGCCCGTCCGCCCAAGTTGGGCCCAAAAAGCCTGGCCCACGGAAATAGGGCCCGTGGATGGGGGAAGGTATAAAAGGGAGGAGAGAGAGGGAGAAGGCACCCTTTGGCCATTCTAACGTACGCTCCTCACTCTCTCTTTCCCTCCAAACGCTTAAGGCAACGACGTCTTCCCTTCAAGGCCAATCGACGTCATCGGATCGAACGAGATCGGAATTTCTTCCTCAATCTTCAGCATTGGTGTTTAATCTGTGGCTAACAAGGTACGCTCGACTCCGTGGTGTGCTTTAGGATTGGTGATATGTGATTTTCCCGGGCTTCACTTCCGCATTGATTTAGGGGTTCGATTTAGTGTCGAATCCGTTTTTCGGGGATCCGTTATTCCCAACATTGGTATCAGAGCCCTAGTTCACGTTTTCCCGACTTGTTTGACGATTTTTGATTGATTTTTCGCAAAAGCAATTCGGCCGTACGGATCGGGGCGAGAAATCCCGACACCCGAGCGTTGTTCGGCCATTTTTCTGAGTTTTCGTAAGTCGAAATCATTTTCTAAAGACATGGAGAGAAATGCGACGTCGAGACGAGTCCGGCGACATGTCGCACGCCGCCGGGAGACACCGCACGCGCCCACACACGTGGCCAGAAGCCGTTGCGCGTGGGCGCGCGCGCCGGAAGCGGCCCAGCCGCCGGCGCGTGCGCTCCATGCGCCGGTGGCGAACCGGCACGTGCGCGCCGGCGGCCGGCGAACCGGCACTCGCCGGTCGGCGGATCGACGCGTGTTGATGTCACCGTGACGTCACGGTAACCGCCGGGATGACGTCATCGGTGACGTCATCGTCGACGACCGTTGGCCGGCCGGCGACCCGACCCGAATCGCGACGCTCGGCACGCACGTGGCACGTGCCGGCTGACGTCAGCGCACGCGCGCGGCACGTGCGGTCCGTCCATTCGACTCGGCCCGACCGGAGCGACCGGTTCGACTGGTCCGACGTCCGATGACCGTTGACCTCCGACGACCGTTGACCGTTGACCACCGTTGACCGTTGACGACCGTTGACTGTTGACTTTGACCGTTGACCCGAAAAAAAGAAAAGAATTTGTTTCTTTTTCAATTATGTCTGTGTGGGTTAGAGGTAATCCATTTTTTATTCTGCATTTGTTGCATGAATCATGGGAAATTATGTATTTTCCATTTTGTTTATTGTGGATTAAAAGTGATCCATTTTAGTTCTGCATTTGTTGCAGGAACTATGATGCGTTATGCACGGATACCTGCAATCCCGAGAACGGACGAAGGAAGAGCTAGATTGAAAAAGTTGATTAAAGAGTTAGCTGATTATCGGTGGCTTGATGGTGATTTAGTATCACATATGGTCAAGGTCAATCAGATGATACAGGAAATCATCTGGAATGGTTATCTTATGCCGGATTTTGAGAATGTGCCGGCTTTGATGAACACTCTTCCACCTGAATGGCAAGCAGTGTTGGATCGGCTATGGGAGGTCAACGTGGTCCCGGGTTATAGGATGCTAGTGGAAACTTTCGTAAGAGAGTACTATAGGATTGAGTTGGCCAAAACTTCAACTCTTAGATTGAGCGCCACATGGCGCAGAGTGAATGCGCCTTGGTGGCGACATGAGAGCTCTCCAAAAGTTTTTCCATGGTTGGCAAATGTGCCTTCAGTTTTCTCAGATGTTTTGACTGATAGATTAGAAGGGACATTCCCTATCTATTTCTTTGATTAATTATGTAATGTTTACTACATGATTGTTGTTGATGTAGCAACCGATATGTTAGTTGTATCATGTGAAAGCATTGTTATTTTATTGGATGTTATATTTTATTTACTTTATGTTATTGTTGGTTGCTGTGGGTAATTAGCTGTGGATAATAATAGAAGTTTTTGTAACTTCATAGAATTTATTTGCATAAGACAATTATATTAATAATAATTTTGAGTTCGGATTTTGGAGGATGATTGGAAACATAGTGACCTTTTGATTACGAAGCCTTACTTGAAATTATTCATTAATATGATGGGTCTATGCAAATAGGGATGCATAGATGATAGGCATTAATTATTCGTGCATTTATGTCTGATGTGTTCAGATCGATGTTTTCAGCAACTAAGAATGTAATTGCTGATATGAACGGCAACAATTATGAAATATTGAATATGAAGATTCAATATGTGCTGGAAAAACAAGAAGCACTAAAAGCTCTTGACCATATTATGGAAGATCTAGAGGATGCTGTGCGCCACCTTGAGCTAGTAGAGGACTGCCTATCGGCATTTGAGCCGAAAATAGACAATGGCTATGCTGGTCCTAGCTCAGAAAGGGCTTTGAGCTCTAAGCGCAAGCGTATTGATTCGTTCAATATGTGGGATTGCAAAGGATCAAGCCCTTGTTGCAAGAAATCAAGAGTTAACCAACACAATAGAGGAAAATGTCCTCAAGTGAAGAAAATGTCAAGGGTGAGGTGTTACAATTTTGATAAGAAAGGTCATTATACTCGCAACTGTTGTGAGCCGAAAAAAGTAAACACCTCTTATACATTTGAGAACTTGCTTATGTGTCAAGTTCTGCATTATTGGCTGAATCCAATCCTTTGTGGACTGTAAATTCAGGAGTGACAGACCATGTAGCGAAGGATAGAGAATCCTTCGTAGAATTCCGACGATACCAACTAGAACTAAGTGGATCTATGTGGGAAATAACTCCAGAGCTGAAGTTAAAGAGATTGGCACCTGCCAATTGAACATGCATGGTGGACGCACCTTGATATTCTAAATGCTCCGGAGATTCGTCGAAATTTTGTGTCTATTTTGGTGTTGGTTAAGTTTTGTTTTTATATGAACTTCCATAATAAATGTGTAGCTTTGTATTTGGATACAAACTACTATGGTTGTGGTCACTTTTTGGATGGTTTTATTATACTAAATGTTGACTGTGGTGATGTCAATATGTTATTCCCTTATTTCACGTCTTCTACCTTATATGATAATGATGTGAATATGATGGCATGCTAGACTTGGTCATATGGGCCAACAACATATGAATAGACTAGCCAAAGAGGGCTTGTTGGGCAATATTGAAAAAGTCGATTTGTCCATATGTGAGCATTGCCTAGTAGGGAAAATGACAAGGAAACCATTTGGAAAATGTAAAAGAGTTGAATTTCCTCTGCATTTAATCCATTTGTACGTCTGTGGTTCAATGAATGTGAAAGGAAGGCAATGGGCTGTTTATTTCAACACTTATTTTTTTTTTATAGATGATTATACTCGAGTCGGATATGTTTATTTGATTTCTCATAAATCTGAAGTATAAGTTGTTTCAGAAGGTTTATGAACCTGGCAGAAAATCAATTAGACAAGAAAATAAAGGTATTTAGATCCGATCGAGGTTGAGAATATTTATCTGATAAGTTCAGAAAATTATGTGATGAAAAAGGAATAGAAAGATAGTTGTCTATTCCATATACTCCTCAACAAAATGGTATTGCAGAGAGAATAAACAGAATTCTACTGGAATGGTGAGGTCTATGATGGCGCATGCTAACTTACCTATCACTTTTTGGAGTGATGTGTTGTTAACTGCTGCCTATATACTTGACCGGGTGCCTTCCAAATCAGTTATTTCCACTCCATATGAGCTATGGACATGTAGAATACCGGACTTAAGTTTTCTTAAGCCATGGGGTTATGTTGCCTATACTCATGAGTCCTCTCACAAGTTTGAGAAATTGGGTCCCAAGGGAAATAAGAGTATTTTCATGAGATACTGCGAACACTCGAAATGGTATGTGTTCATAGGTGAGTAGGAAAGTGGGAGTATAACTGAATTTGAATCACGGGATGTCACATCCTTAGTGGATGAATTTCCTAAGAAGGGCGAAATAAGGGAAGATTGTTCCCTATTTGAGACATTGGATCAAGATAATGATATTAGTGGAGTTCATCCAAGTGGGAGTAATATGAGAAGTGATGAATTAAATTCAACTCATTCTCAATTGCAACCACATGATGAGATGACGTCATCATTATCTAATCCAAGTGGGAGCATGATGGGGAATGATGTGCTAAGTGTACAATCTCCCATACGGTGAACAAGTCGCCAAAGTATTCCCGGTCGATGTTTTGACATTGAAAGGGAAACTTTTATTGTTGCTCCACAAGATGAGAATGAGCCAAGAAATATTAATGAGGCTCTGAATTGCCATAATAAGGAAAAATGGATTCATGCAATGAAAGAGGAAATGGAGTCAATGAAATCCAACCAAGTCTGGGAATTGGTTGATCTTCCAAAAGGACACAAAGCTATTGGGAACAAGTGGGTTTCTCAAAATAAAGCGAAAGATTGATGGCTCGATAGAAAGGCATAAGGCTGGCCTTGTGGCGAAGGGGTATAATCAACAGGAAGGAATTGATTATGAAGATACATTTTCTCATGTAGTGAGATTTACTTTAATTCGCATTATTCTGGCAATAATGGTTAGTATGAATCTTGAGTTACATCAGATGGATGTAAAGACTGCTTTCCTCAATAGACAATTAGAGGAAGAAACATGTATGGAACAACCTGCTGGTTTCATAGTGAAAGGCCAAGAAGAAAAGGTATGTCGACTTTTGAGGTCGATATATGGCCGTAAGCAGTCATCGAGAAAATGGTATATACGTTTTCATAATGCCATAATGGCATATGATTTTACAATGATAGACGAGAATCATTGTGCATATATCAAAAGATCCAAGGATCAATTTGTGATCATATCATTATATGTTGATGATATACTAATTGCCGGAAGTAATATGGAGTTTGTTAATAATATCAAGAGTTGGCTGTCTTCCAACTTTAAGATGAAAGACATGGGTGATGTTGCATACATTCTTGGAATTAAGATTTCAAGATTGTAAACCCATAGACACTCATATTATAAAAGGTGAAGGATTGAGCCATAGACTGTGTCCAAAGACTCCACAAGAGAAGGAACAAATGAAACATGTTCCTTATGCTAGTGCTGTTGGAAAGCTTGATGTACGCTATGATAAGTACAAGACTTGACATATGTTTTACAGTTGGAATGGTGAGAAGATACCAATCCAATCCAGGTCAAGCACGTTGAAAAGAATACTGAGGTATCTAAAGGGGACTGCTGATTATACGCTGAGTTATTAAGAAAAGGATCTGCGACTCTAAGGCTATTCTTATGCTGATTGGAGATGAGATTTAAATGAAATGAAATCATATGTTGGAGCAGTAAAAAACAAAAGTGTATAACCTTGTCCACGATAGAAGTTGAGTTCGTGGTATTATTAGCAGCAGTATAAGAAGATGTTTGGCTTAGGAGATTTTTTTGGATCATTTAGGTGTTATTGGAAGTGCTGCAGATTCATTGTTGGTTAACTGTGATAGCCAAGTAGCAAAAGCGTACACTAAAGATGCAAAATATCATGGCAAGACCGAACACATAGATACCAAGTATAATTTTGTAAAGGATATGGTTGCATGAAAGGATGTGAACTTAAAGTACATACTACGCATAGAATGGTAGCAGATCCTATGACAAAGCCCCTAGAGATGTGTTTTGTGGCCATATGAAATCTCTAGGATTGCGTAGAGACTGATGTACTGAATATTGTATTTTCCCTAAGTGTTCACATTTGTTAAATTTGTGTTTTCATCATTAATGCCTATGAATCTTTGTTTGATCTTTATGCATCTTAATGCTTAGTGCATTACTTTAAGTTGAGAAGTATGTCGGACAGATATAAGATTAGCCCACTCACACGGGTAATCGCCTCTATTTATTGTGTGATAAATAGAGATGAGACTGTTTTAAAGCTTATTATCTAGGTGATAATCGAGAGCTCAAGCTTAAAACACGTATGTCGCCTTAACTGAGTGTTAAGATGAGGACATAATACTAAAGATGTCCGAAAGTAAAATACCCCACATATTTTACTTTATCTGTCTATGATGCCAAATGTGAGTTCTGATGAATTTTGTGAATAAGTAGATACGTGAACTCAAGTTAGACATTGGGTATGTCCGAACTATCATCTGTATGGTATTGAAAGGTGTAGACATACGCTCCATGGGAAATGAGTTAATACCGTAATACGTATTTCATACTACGTATGCATGAGTCGACCAATAAGAGTGGCAAAAGTTTGATCTCAACTTTTATGCCGTGTGAGACTCTTGAGGAATAGAGTTCCTCAATTTTTTAGTCCCCTCATAACTCTTACTTATTCTCAAGATTTCTATTTAGTGTTTGCTATCTTAGGATGTTGCCAATGGTCATGAGTGATTCGATCTAATGGGACAATTCTAGAAAAGCAAGCTGAACTGAAATTGAGAGTTTGAAGGAAAGAGGAAGATCGATTTTGGAGAATCATATTGTAGTTTTGTATTCCTTTGGTTAACCAATTATGACTGTCTTTGTGATAATCATAATTGTGAATACAATATATATATATATATATATATATATATATATATATATATCATTGTTTAAAAGAGATCAAGAGAGATATAAATGTGATCGATCAATCTAGGATACTACATACTAAATCTACTCAGGATGTGATGCTCATTATGAGCTGCTATATATTCCTAACAGATGTATGGTAACGAGCTCTCAAAGTATGCTGGTCACACGGATTATTCACCGGTATGAATGTTGAAGAGAGGAAAAGAGGATTCTGTTCGGCCCACCATGTTAAGTGAGAGTTTATGATGGATTTTTCTCTGATGGGGCTGAGTAGGAAATGTCTGCCCATGTTGGTTTTGGACCACCATGTGCGAGTGGGAGATGATGGACTTTTTCTTTATTGATGGGCCTGAGTTGGCCCGTCCGCCCAAGTTGGGCCCAAAAAGCCTGGCCCACGGGAATAGGGCCTGTGGATGGGGGAAGGTATAAAAGGGAGGAGAGAGAGGGAGAAGGCACTCTTTGGCCATTCTAACGTACGCTCCTCACTCTCTCTTTCCCTCTAAACGCTTAAGGCGATGACGTCTTCCCTTTAAGGCCAATTGACGTCATCGGATCGAACGGGATCAGAATTTCTTCCTCAATCTTCAGCATTGGTGTTTAATTTGTGGCTAACAAGGTACGCTCGACTCTGTGGTGTGCTTTAGGATCGGTGATATGCGATTTTCCCGGGCTTCGCTTCCGCATTGATTTAGGGGTTCGATTTAGTGTTGAATCCGTTTTTCGGGGATCCGTTATTCCCAACACGACCCAATGACATTCGCGCCCTTGCCGCTCCTTGACGCTTCGCCGGTCTCCCCACGAAGCTCTCTGCGATCGCCCAGAACCCGATGCCGTTGCTCCCTCCGCAGCAGCCTGGACCAGTCTCAGTAGCCCGACGCCCCTGCACCAGATGTTGCTGCTACTCTGCTCGTTGCTGCACGCCCGAACAAAGCCACCTGCTACCTCCCTTGTTTTGCTGCAGGTCCGGTTACTGCCCGAACCTTGCCGGAGCTCCGACGAACAGCCCCTGTTCCGAACGGCGACCCATCACCGAACCAATTGCAGCTCGGCCACCACTGCTTCCTCACCATTCCTCAAGTCAACCGTGAGTTAGATTAGGTAAATTTTTAGATATTCAGTTTTATAGTTTTTATTTTATTTGATTCTAACTTGATTTTTTTTGGATAAAAAGTAAGTTGTTTTGATTTATTTTTATCATTATTCGATTAGGAAATTTGTCATGTTAATGAGAAGAAATCGAAGATAGAACAAGATCTATATATGAAAGAGGTTTAGATCTTGAACAATCAATGAGAATACCTCGGTTTTGATATATTTCTTCTTCAAAACTTCAAGTTCATCCTTTACATGATTTCACGATTTCCAGATACAGAAGTAAGAGAGGAAGCTCAAGATGAATCAAGGAAAACCAGAGACTGAAAACCAAAAAATGAACTTCGCTACATCTTCTCTCATTCTCTTTTCCTTTTATACTCAATCACTAGCTCAACTTTTTTACATTAATTGTTACAACAGAATAATATGAAGGACACACGTGCATTTCTTCTGGCTGTGCAGCTCCTTTAATTTGCTTGATCAGCTTCTGTGTTTCAGGTTTGATGTCACGGATTGCCAGCTCATCAGTTCAATTGGATCGCTAGCTCACGACCTTCCTCTGTTCCAGCTTCCTCGGTTACTTCTTCAAGTTTGGCTTTTTTACTATCACTGACTTCTATGTGCATCTGTTCTTTTAATATCTGTTTAATTCCTCTAACATCCCCCCTCAAATTGGGAATGGAGAGAGTACAGATTCCCAATTTGGTTCGCATATAAGAGTGTGCTATTCTTGTCAGTGGTTTTGTAAAAATATCAGCTAATTGATAAGAACTTGGAATGTATCTGACATGTAATGATCCTGAGGATACTTTTTCTCGAACGAAGTGGAAATCTACTTCAATATGTTTGGTTCGAGCGTGTAAGACATGATTCAGAGTAAGAGAGATTGCTGACTTATTATCACAGTACAAATGAATAGGAGGAGTAAGAAAACAACCTATATCACGTAATACAAAACTGACCCATGTAAGATCGGCAGTGGCTAATGCAAGAGCACGGTATTCAGCTTCAGTGGAGGATCTACTCACTGTAGGGTGTTTCTTTGCTGCCCAGGATATAAGATTGGATCCAATGTATATACAAAAACCAGTTGTTGATCTTCTGGTTTCTTCACATCCTGCCCAGTCTGCATCTGAGTAACCATAGAGATGCATGGTACTGTGAGAGTGAAGAAATAAGCCAAGCTTTATAGTACCCTTTATATATAGTAAGACTCTTTTTAATCTGTTGAGTCTGCAATTGTGGGTTGCTGCATTCTTTGGCAGAGCATATTTGTGGCATAAGCAATTTCTGGTCTGGTTAATGTGAGGTATTGCAGACCTCCAACTAGGCTTCTGTACTCAGTAGGATTATTCAAAGGTAGAGAGTCATTGATTAAAATAATTGGTTTTAATGAAAGAGGAGTTGAAAGTGGTTTGGAGTTTAGCATATGAGCTCGGGTGAGGAGGTCTAGAGCATATTTGGTTTGACAAAGGAATAGGTAATCCAAGGTTCGTGTAGCTTCAATGCCAATAAAATAGTGTAAGGAACCTAGATCCTTCATATGGAAATGAATACTCAGTGAAGTAATAAGACTAGAAAGCATTTGAGGTGAACTTCCAGTGAGAATGATATCATCTACATACAGTAATAAGAGAATAGTTGTTGTTTCAGTATGCATGATGAATAGGGAAGGATCAGTAGAGCTACAGAAAAATCCATATTCGAGCAGGAAGCTGCTAAACCTATCAAACCAGGCTCGAGGAGCTTGTCGAAGTCCATAAAGAGATCTTTGAAGGAGACAAACATGGTGAGGCTTTTGTGAATCTTTAAACCCTGGAGGCTGCTCCATATACACTGTTTCACTTAAGGTTTCATGTAAGAAGGCATTTTTGACATCTAATTGATGGATTTTCCATTGTTTCATCATAGCTACTGATAGGATTATTCGAATTGTTGCATGTTTCACTACAGGGCTGAAGGTTTATGTGAAATCAAGACCTTATTCTTGATGGAAGCCTTTAGCTACAAGCCTAGCTTTGAGTCTATCCAAGCTCCCATTAGGTGCGAGTTTTGACTTGAACACCCATTTGCACCCGATTACATTCATGTGATCATCTCTAGGAACTAATTCCCAGGTTTGATTCTGATATATGGCATCCATTTCTTCTTGCATTGCTTGATACCATCCTCGGTTTGCTAAGGCAGACTTTATTGATTTTGGTTCAACAGGAATCTGATTCTCAACTAGACATGCATATTTAGGATTTGCTTTAACAATTCCAGATCGAAGTCTAGTTTGCATAGGATGAGTTGGAGATGTACCTTGTATATTTTCAGCTTTAGAACTAATTTGTATTTGTCCTGTATTAGCATTTGATGTTGAGATAGGCTCTTGATTTGTAGGTATTTGTTCCTCTATGTTTGGAGATGACTGATGTGATTCAATACTACTGGAGACATTATTATCATCACTCTATATATCAGGTAACATCTGTATGTGTGATCGACTTGCAGGATTACCTGTACTGAGCTCATTTTCCTGTATTTCTGGAGCTATTTGAGTGAATCTGGTATGCTGTAAATATCCCTTCGATATATTGTCTTGTGATTGAGCCTGCTTAGTAGAGTTGGAACTAGAAGATAATACTCCTTTTATCCACTGTTTGTATAGGTCAGAACCCTGTTGATATTCAGTATTTAGTGTATGAGTAAAGGGAAAGACTTTCTCATCAAATATTACATGTCTGCTGATGTAGACTCTTCCATTTGTAGGCAAGAGACACCTGTATCCTTTATGCTTCTCACTATATCCAAGAAAGATACATGTGAGAGATCTTGGATCAAATTTATGCTTTGTGTAGTAGTGCTTGAGACATGGATAACAGGCTGATCCAAAAACTCGAAGATAAGAATAGTCTGGTGTCTTATTGTAGAGCTTATAGTGGGGTGAATGCATATGTAGTTTTGTTGTGGGAAGAAGATTGATAACATAAACTGCTGTTTTGAATGCATCTACCCAGTATTTCAGTGGTACTTTAGCATGATACATCATTGCTAGACCTAATTCAATCACATGTCGATGTTTTCTCTCCGAGACACCATTTTGCTCTAGTGTGTGAGGACAAGAGATATACTACTTAATTCCACACTTTTGTAGATGGAGTTGGAGTTTATTACTAGTGAACTCACCTCCTCCATCACTCTGGAAGATTTTGATCTTGTGATTAAGCTGATTTTCTATAAGTCTTTGAAACATAACGAATATCTCATAGACTTCTGACTTCTGTCTCATTGGATATATCTAGCTATACCGAGAAAAATCATCCACAAAAATGACATAGTAGGAGAATTTCTGAATAGATTGAAAAGATAAAGCTGAGCTTTTAGCAACTTGACAGCTGCTACATATATTCTGAGTCTTGGAACTAAACTAAATGAGATTTTGTTTCTGCAGAATCTTCACTGTTTTAAGATTGGTGTGAGCAAGTCTTTGATGCCAGATATCTTCTCCTACTTCCTATTGAGTTTGTGTGAAGAAGACTTCTGCAACTTTAGGTTCCACTTGATATAGCCCCTTGACTTTCCTTCCTAGCTTCACTGTTGTATGATTGTGATTGTCCTTCATATATACCCCATGTTTATCAAAAATAAAAGAGCAGGGATAATCATCTGTTAGTTTTGATACAGATAGAAGATTCTTTTTGATTTCAGGGACTATTAATACGTCATTCAGAGGTAATTTGCTATTTTTTGTATTCAATATTCCATTACCAATGCATGAGATTGACAAATGAGATCCATCTCTTATCATGACAGTGTCATTACCACTATATGTATTGTAGTTTCGAATCATACCAGGTTATGAGGTAATGTGTGATGTAGCCCCTGTATCTGGATACCATTCTGAACCATAGGGTTCTTCAATGTGTACTGCTGCCAATGTAGTTGGTATTTCCTTTGCCTGGTACGAGTTATCAAACCTATACCAACATCGGAGTGCTGTGTGACCTGATTTCTTACAGATCTGACATTGCAGAGGGCCATTACTTATAGGCTTTGTGATCTGTGTTTGTCTATCACCATTTGAACTTTGTGGTGGATAAGACCTAACACTTTGATACCTCTGTGCAGGATTTGAATATGATCGAAATCCTTGTCCATAGTTAGACCAATTATCCTTATTAACCTGACCTTGCTGAGTTGAATTCAGGTTATTCATTTTATTTTGTTGATTCCTTCCTACTTCTGCAAAATTATTTCCATATTCCCTTCTAATGAAAGACTGACCTCTGCCATAGCTAACTTCTCCTCGAAAATTTTCTCTTTGATTTCTAGGATTGACTCTTTGCTGACTTGTTCCAGCTCTTCTTTGCCCATAATAGGCAAAAGTTAGGATTATACTCATTCACAGAATATGTTTGTAATCGGGTTTCAAACCTCTCAAGTTGTGAGATAACCTCATCATACTTTGGCTGAGGCTTAAGACAATACATGGTTGTCCTGAAAGTTTCATATTCAGAACCTAGCCCTTCAAGTATGCCAAACATTCTTGTTATATCATCAATAGGCTTTCCAATTGCATTTAATTGATCACAAATGGTTTTGAACTCTCGAAGATATTCGCTTAGAGATCTGTTTCTTTTCTTGCAGGCTTGAAGTTTTCCTCTTAACTCAAACTCCTTTGCAATGGATTTCTGTGTAAACCTATTTATGAGGGCTTGCCATACTTCGAGTGAGGTTTCTAAGCCAATTATCAGACTTAGAATATTTTTTGATACTGCACCACTTATCCAAGATGATATAAGCTGATCGGTTTTTATCCAATCCAGGTGATCAGGGTTCATCATTTCTCCTGTCTCAGTTTGTATCATTCGATTTGGAGGTAATGTTTCACCATTAATAAAACCAATTAGATCTTGGCTTTTCAGAAATCTGTTGAATTGAGCTTGCCATAACAGAAAGTTTTCTTCATTCAACTTGATGGTAGCGAAGTTAGCTATATTCACATGAATAGGGAAAGGGTACTTCTGCACTCTAGTTGCCATTCTTCTATGTTCAGAAACTTTGAAGATTCGAAGATAATCCAGTAAAATTTGAAGGTAAACTACCTAAGAAATACCAGGATCCTTATAACATCTTGCAGTAAGAACATATCAGATCTATTATTCCCAGGCAATAAGCTCTGATACCATGAGAAGAAATCAAAGATAGAACAAGATCTATATATGAAAGAGGTTTAGATCTTGAACAATCAATGAGAATACCTCAGCTTTGATATATTTCTTCTTCAGAACTTCAAGTTTATCCTTTACATGATTTCACCATTTCCAGATACAGAAGTAAGAGAGGAAGCTCAAGATGAATCAAGGAAAACCAGAGACTGAAAACCAAAAAATGAATTTCGCTACATCTTCTCTCATTCTCTTTTCCTTTTATACTCAATCACTAGCTCAACTGTTTCTGTTACAGAATTGTTACAACAAAATAATATGAAGGACACACGTGCATTTCTTCTAGCTGTGCAGCTCCTTTAATTTGCTTGATCAGCTTCTGTGTTTCAGGTTTGATGTCACGGATTGCCAGCTCATCAGTTCAATTAGATCGCCAGCTCACGACCTTCCTCTGTTCCAGCTTCCTCTGTTCCAGCTTCCTCTACCTCGGTTACTTCTTCACGTTTGGCTTTTCTACTATCACTGACTTCTATGTGCATCTGTTCTTTTAATATCTGTTTAATTCCTCTAACAGTTAAGTCATAATAATAAAAAATATTGAGCCGCGAGATGTTGGATTAAATTTTTGATTATTTCGACTTTTCATGGCAAATTCATAAATTACTTTGCATCATTGAGATAATATGTCATTGATTTACATCGATAAACTTTCAATAGGGCATATATTTTGGTGTGTTATCGTTATTTGCTCATCACATATTATGCATCATATATCATATCTAGGATTTAGGTATTTAAGTCCATACTCATTTCATGTTTAAATCAACGCATTTTAATTTTTAAGATTCATATAGAATTAAGATAGTTTTCCTTTAATAAAACCAAAACAAAAAAAGGAACAAAAAATGTTATTTAGGTTATATAGATTTCATAATATGCACACCGCATGTTGCGCTTTAGTTAGTGGGTCATAGGTTAATGTTTTAATATTCCTATTGTGTAGTTTTTTTTTTTAATAAAAAAAGCCAAAGATTAGTATTGCATCATTATGTTGTTTTTAAGTCATGTTAAAAAGAAGAAAACACAAAGGTCATTTACTTAGTTAATAGGCTAGTTCATAATTAATCCCATTTTATGTCATCGTTGTTTAGTGTATGTTGCATATATGTATTAAAAAAATCATTAAAAAAATCATAAAAAGAGTATATATATAGAATTGTCATGTCATCCATTCCATATCACGTAACACATGCATATTTAGGGTTATGCAAATTAGATTGCATACATATTGTAATGATTTAAATTATGTCATATGAATTGAATATCACATGTCATTAAAGTAAACTCATGCATATTAAATTTTAAATTTAAATTGCATATAATTAATATTTTTCTTTAAAAAAAAAGTCAGGCATTTGTCATTGAAATCATGTTTAGGGCATGCATTTTTAGAGAGTAATAACAATAATAAGATTTTAGTTAATAATTTCTTACAATTTATTACTTCGGTTTATTGAATGTTATTTCGTTAATTACACTTGCATGACCACCATTTGCATGTTAGTAGCTTAGGTTAAAATTGATCAATACTGCCTGCAAAATATTTTTGAAATTAAAATGAAAAGGTACCGAAAGGGCGTTAGATTTTTCTAGTGTAATTATGTCCCTGAATCTATTGAATCTCTGGTTTGCAAAAGTAAAGTATTTTTCTATACTTTACTTGGGTTTCTAACCAACCCTAATTAGTTAGTGACAGTTATAAATTGAGTATAATTGCATGTTTAAATGAGTTAATTTCTTAGTATCAAGTTGCGATTGGTAGCACTTGGGAAGGTCCGTGCCAAGTCTTCGAACTTAGTAATCCAATAGCCTTCTTTGAGTAATTCACTCTCGGGAAGGTCACGATAGGTGGAAAAAAGTAGGAAGCACTAAGTAGTTTGATACTTGGACATGTCAACTGATCTCTAAGAGCAAATCTATTTTAACGACAAATATAAACTATGGTGTGATAGAATGACATATGTGATGACCCACAATAACTTGTTCACTGAAAAACTATAACGAATATTTTCATTAACTTATGCGAAAATGAAATCAATTACAACTTATTACAATCTAAAATATCATGAGAGTTTTTTAGTTTTTCTCAATTGCTCGAACATCGGTTCATTGGTCTCTCGACATTGAATTTATTGTTCTACAACTTAAATGGAGTTGTTGACACCTAAATTGATTGGTCTCTGAGAGACAAAAATAAGTTGTGGTACAAACTAAATAAGATGTGTTACAACTTGTTAATTGAAAAGTTATTATGAAAATTTTATTGACAAATGACAAAATAAACATAATTACGACGTATTACAATCTTATACATCACGAGTCTCTCCAAAAGTACTCGGTGACTAGTGCTTAATCCAAAGAAGACATTGATTCAATTACATCATGCGGACTTTGATGTCCAGTGACAAATTCCGTATTTTGGCGAACTTCTTGAAATCTAAAAAGTATAGAACCTGCCCAAATCCTCATTATTTGTAATTATTTGTAATTATTATTTATTTATTTTTCGTAAAACTCTATTCTACATTGAATTAATATTATTGTTCAAAAGTTTTTATCTTCAAGAGCCGTAAGTCCCAAAGCGTCAAAGAAAAAAAAAATCAAAAGAGAAGAAAAAGCGACCAAGAAAAAGTGCATGAATCGAACTTACCCATCCGAACAAAACGCCCGCATCCCTAGTTGTAAAAGTGACACAAAACAAATTAAAAACGATAAAGTATGCTATTTTAAAAGCACCATTTCTAGCAAAACCCTTGAAGAATATAGTAAAATAATTATAAAAAGATAAAATAATTGATGCTAATTATTAAAAATAAGATTAGACGGCACGCATGATTCAATTAAAGCTAAAGACAACCCGCATTTGCCAGTAAAAGAGAAGTTTTTTTTTTTGGTCGGAGGTCCAAAGAAGTTGACAATAATGTTATAACGATTAGCAAGTAAAGTAAATTTGGCTGACGTGAAGGTCGAGGACTACTCAATATTTATTTTTATTTATTAAAGGAGTGCTCGTGTATATTATTATTACGTCAAACCTAAAGTTATTTCTATTTCTTTCTTTTGAAAAATATGCACACCAAAGATAACGTGGAAAAACTTCAATAACAATGGCAATGATGAAGCTAATGAAACAATGAGAAACCTGCCACATAATTAGAAGTTATCAATCTTTTTGGCGTCAAACAATGCGCAGATGAAGTCATTTTGGCGAGAGATTAATGCTAATTTATGAGTACATTAAACAAATTGGATCAAAACGATGAAGATGATACATCCTAATGAACAGCCATCGTTTTGTTTTCTGTTTTCCTTCCATGCATGCACGAATTTTGTGGGGATGCAGTATAGAAATTTTCTTTGAACTAGCCCTTATAGAAAATTTGAATAAATTTTTCATTAGCAAATTTTTAAATGATATAAGCAATCATTTTGAAAATAATATTTTTTAAATTATTTATTTTCCATGAAATACTTAAAAGATGTGGTGTGGAAATAGGCGGACAATAATTGTACCATTTCTAGAACTTATGAGCGGTTTACATACCCTTCCATCATGAGGGATAAAAGAGCCTTAAATCTCTCTTTCCTTTCCTTTCAATTTATTTATCTTTTCAAATAGCTTAATCAACAATTCTTCACCTTTTCTCCAACCTCAATTTATATTCTTCCTCTCTAACCAAAAATAATAATAATTAATTCTCATACCTCCAAACAATTTCAAGAAAAATCGTTTCTTCACCTCATAATTTTTCACCAAAATTTTCTCCACCTCATCCATTTTTTTTATCCAAAAGAAGTTAGGCAATTGAAATGACTCGGTCACTTGGGATGATGATTTCCGTGTCAATGCATCGTGCCAAGAAAAAGAATACTAATAACTGAATTTAAGTTTAAATCTAAATTTAAAACGTATAGGTAATATCATCGTTTACAATAATTTGTCAAATTATTTGCAACATTAAGTTTATGTATAATATCATCAATAGAGTCCAAATCTGAATCTACTTAAATATTCAATTGATCCACCTATATTAAAAGATTTAAATCAATGATCTATGTGTCAATTGCGACACATTAGCTGTATCACACTACACGATATATCTGAAATTGACTTCTCTAATACAATTCACGCGCGTACCACAATAAATATATTGAATGATGACATTGTTCTATTAAAGATATGAAGGTGTGTTTGTATGTATCGCTACTTTTTAGTGTTTGCTTTTTGCTTAAAATCTTGCGATAGATGCACTTTCACTTTTATTTATCCCATAAGATCTGAATTTTTCACAACATATAATCTTTAGAATGTGAATTCGTATGCAATTTTGTCGTAAATTTATAAAATTCAAATAATATTTACAATTTTGACAGGAAAGTAAAAAGTTATTTTAAATTTTTGTATGACTATAAACAAGCATGCCCTCGATCTCTTAAAAAAAAAAAAAACACAAATATTGACATGACTTCGAACTCAAATTTTTTTTACCCATTGGTGCTTATAAAGTAAGTTTATAAAATACTTTTTGTCGTCCACTAAACCAAACCCCTCCATAAAATATTAAGCAACTTCTCGCAGAAGTTATTTATCTCCTTCTCTATAAAACGAAACCATAACTTCTCATATTTTATCTTGCCGATCAAACTCATACAAAGAAAAGAACAAAATTTCGATAGGCTGCAAACAATGAGTGACGACCGAGCTCTCGTCGGCCGGGAACCCGAACCCGAACCCCTGCTGGTTGCCCACGTGCCGCCACTCACTGCCTCCTATAACAACCGGATTCGTCCCCTGCTCGACGCGGTCGACAAGCTCCGAAACCTCGAGGTCATGAAGGAGGGCATCCCGCTCCCCACCATCGTCGTGGTAGGCGACCAGTCCTCCGGCAAGTCGAGCGTCCTTGAGTCCCTCGCCGGCATCAGCCTGCCGCACGGGGATGGCATCTGAACGCGCGTCCCCCTTATGATGCGGCTCCAAGGCCGGCGTCCCGCCGACAGTCCTGAGCTCCACCTCGAGTTCAACGGCAAAATTGTGAAGGTCGACGAGGAGGACCATGTCTCTGACGCCATAGTTTCCGCCACTGACGAGATCGCTGGCTCCAGCAAGGGCATATCGAATGCCCCGCTGACTTTGGTCGTCAAGAAAGATGGCGTCCCGGACTTGACCATGATCGATTTGCTGGGAATCACGAGAGTGCCTGTGCACGGCCAGCCCGAGAACATCTCCGAGCAGATCTTGGCGATGATAATGGAGTACATCAGGCCTGAGGAGAGCATCATCCTAAATGTCGTGTCCGCGACCATCGACTTCCCCGTTTGTGAGTCCATAAGGATGTCGCAAGTAAGTGTACTTTAGCCACACTTGTCTTCTATATCAATTATAAACTCGAATGATTTATACAGCTTTACCAAACGAGGCTTATACAATTACATGTTTATGCGTTGCAGATGGTGGACCAGACCGGCAAGAGGACTCTGGCCGTCGTCACAAAGGCCGATAAAGCTCCAGAGGGCTTGCTCGAGAAGGTGACGGCCAATGATGTTGATATAGGGCTTGGCTATGTCTGCGTCAGAAACAGGATTGGTGACGAGTCCTACGAAGATGCAAGGCTCGAAGAGGCGAAGCTGTTCGAGACGCACCCTCTGCTATGCAAGATTGACAAGTCCATTGTTGGTGTGCCTGTCTTGGCACAAAAGCTGACGCAGATTCAAGCCACCATTATGGCCCAGTTTTTGCCTGAGATCGTCAGGAGCATCGATGACAGGCTGAACGCCAAAGTCGCCGAGCTTGAAAGGATGCCCAAGAAATTGTCCTCGGTCGAGGAAGCTGTGATGGCCTTTGTGCAGATCATGGGGTCGGCGAAGGAGTCGCTGAGGAAAGTCCTGCTGGGAAGCGAGTTCGATGAGTACCCAGATGACAAGGACATGCACTGCGCGACCAGGCTGGTGGAGATGCTCAACCACTACGCCGATGAGCTCCGTACCGACAGCAAGAGGTGGAGTAACTTGTTGTTCAACGAAATTGAAGTCTTGGAAGAGGCCAAAGGGATTGGGCTCCCGGACTTCCTCACTCGCACCGCTTTTCTCACCCTTTTGCAGCGGAAGGTGGAGGGAATATTGAGCAAGCAGCCGAGTCTCGGGGTTCGTGTTTGGGACTACATCGAAACAGTCGTGATTCGGGTCTTGATGCGACACTCAGAGAATTTTCCGCAACTGCAGTCGCTGACGAGAAGAGCAGCGTCCAATCTGATCAGAAAGATGAAGGGAAAGACGATGAATAAGATGACGAAGATTCTTGAAATGGAGAAGCTCACAGACTACACTTGCAACCCCGAGTACCTGTTGCAGCGGAACATGTTGATGACCCAGGAGGGCAGGTTTATGGGGGCGATCCATCTGAGTTATGCTGACGAGATTGTCCTCCAGGGAATCGGGACGGTCTACCTGGTCGAACTGAGGGAACACAAGCAGTTGGTTCGGGAGGCGTTCGATCTGAGTGTGAGGATGACCGTGTACTGGAAGATTGTGGTGAGCAGGTTTGTGGATTGCATCTGCGGTTCAGCGTGCACAACTTGGTGAACAAGGAGATGGGGAAGGAGATTGGGGGCGAGCTGATCGGGCCCAATGACAGCGGCCGCATCAATAGGATGCTGGAGGAAGTGCCGGAGGTGGCGGCAAAGCGCGACGAGCTGAACAGGAGTGTCGAGCTGTTGAGGGAGTCTGCAGAGGTGGTGGCCAACATAATGGACCGGATTGCTACTAATGGTAACTATAATAACTAATTAATTTTGTTGTTCTAGTGGATTATTTTTATTTTAATATTTTTATGAGTGCGTTCCTGTTTGTTTAGGTGGTTTTGTGTTGTATACAACTGGACTTCAATTAGCTTCTAATGACTAGGTGTTTTTCCTAGGAGGGGAAAATCACACCTTCTCAATAGTTGTTTGATGGCACCTAAACTCTTAATTACCTCGCTTCGTAATTTATTGCATAAAAAAATTATAATAGATTTAAGACTTTTTTAAAGATTTTCTTATTAGATAGTGATGGGTCAGCAACACCAAAGAACAGATGGGGCACGATGCCCATTTGTGTGAAAGGCAGTGGGTCAATTTCAATGACAGCGTAGAGTAGATCAATCCTAATGACAATGCCACTTAGAAGTGAAAAATGTAGCAAAGAGCTTACACTATATTTCTGTTGACACCAAAAAATGCTAAGTATTCGACGACGACTTGGTCATTATAGGCTAGCTAAAGGGACGACAGAGGCACAAAATTGCTAAGTATTGGGAGCTGTTGGTAGACAAAAAAAGGTTGTTCGATAGGAAAACCCGGATTGAGCTGACGGGAATATTAGTGAAGATGGTTGTATTGAAACAGGGAGTCGGTGATGAGGAATAACTCAGTTGATTAAAGAGATACAAATGATATAATAGTTAAGGAAGTGGCGACGATATAATTGTCAAGTAGTGGAGCTAATTGTCAAAGAAATAACCATCAAAGAAGAGGAGGCGATGTAATCCTCAGAGGAATGGAGCAGATATAATGGTCAAGTAATGGAGTTGACAACTTCAAGAGTAAAACGTTTGTGAATAAAGATCACTAAATTTTATGAGACACATAGAGCATGTTTAATTTTAGCAACTACCGATCCACACTTTCAAGGTGTTTCGTCATTTGGAGCGACACAACTTCAAACGACATAACAAAATTGAACATAGTCCGCGAAGTGACAAAAAATCGAATAGAAGGAAATGCTTGACTTCAGAAGGAGAGAGCGACAAAATCCCCAATCTAGGCCGGGCTCGCATGGGCTTTATCTTGATATTTGTATGAATTTAGCGTCTAAATTCAAGACCAAATTGCATGATGATGACATGTTATGACCTATTAGGACTTGTTCTTTGAAGAGCTATTGCAAAATATCTGACCTACGGAAGATGAACACGATTATGACATGTTATGACCTTAAATACTGTGAGAGCATTTCAAATTTCCCTTGCAACCATGAACCGCAATATTCAAAAACAAGTGGACTGCCAAAATACGAACTGATAATCGATACTTGGACATCGGTTCATCAGACTCTTGAGATCAGATTTATTCTTTTCAAATTGAATTAAATCGTGATACGGCAAAATTATATGTGTCACAACTTGTTACAACCAGTTCATTGGAAAGTCAATATGAAACATTTCATCGACTCACGACAAGATGATTGCAATTACGACATGTTACAACCAAAAAAACCATAAGGGTATTTTCAAGTTTGTCCAATTTTCATAAACCATGATGATTGCATGTTGGTGGGGTGGAAAAGGTAGGAACTGAGGCGATACTTGGACGGATCGATCGATCGATTTGTTTAGAGAAAATCTCAACAATAAGGATTATTTGTGGTATGACATAATAAGATGTGTCATGACCTATTATGACTTGTACATTGCAAAATTAGTATAAATTATTCGTTTAAAGTTATGATAAGACAAACGCGGTCTCAAATATCATAAGAGTGTTTCAAAATTTCCTAACTGTCATGACTCATGATAATATAAATAAAGTGGACGACCAAAATAGGAATTGGTGACCGATGCTTGGATATCGGTCGATTGGTCACTTGAGGTCGAGTTTATTACGCCACTATCAAAATGAATTATGGTGTGCAAAAATTTGATGTGTCACATCGCAATTAATTCTAAAATAAGGTTTTAAAGACATATTTCACTGACTGATGTGACAATGACTCCAATTGCAATAGCAAAAATCAAAGAATGTTTTCACATTTCCCCGAACTCTCATAAACACCAGTTCAAATCAATTGGGTGGAAAAAAGTATGACTAGGTCGACCAATATTACACATCAAATGATTGATCCCCAAAAGACAAAAATAGACTTCAGTACTACAACATAAGATGTGTTGAGACATGATCATCAAAAAGTTATGATGAAAATTTTGATCAAATATTTGATAAAAAGAACGAAATTACGATATGTTATGACCTCAAATAACCTCAGAGTTTCTCAAAATTTCTGCAGTTATCATGAACCACAGTAATTCCAAAGTTAGTATGCGATCAAAATAGGGATCGGTGGCTTATGCTTGGTATGCACGAAGACATGGATTTAATTACAAAGCATTGCGACCTTGATCTCAAAATGACTAATTTCCATATTTAGGCCACGTTCTTGAAATCTAACAAGTATGAAACCAACCCAAATCCTCATTGCTTCCAATTATTTCTTGATATCTCAATTTTTTTTTTGAAAAAAAACTCTACAATAATGGGTCAGAATTCTTTCGTTTTAAATTTTTTTTTAATCTTTCTTTTTCAAGAGCCTAAAGTACCAAAGCGTCAAATGAAAAAAAAAGAGAGTAGGAAAATAATAAGTCCGGCAGCAAAGTAAAGGCGCAGTGACGAAAGCCAAAGAAGTCGAATCTCCTTGCTTTTGAAAAAGAAAATGTACGGTCTCGCAAGTCCAGTCGCAAGGGAGAGGGGCCTGTCCAAGAGGGCTGAATGTAATAATCAATTTGATGTGATCTTCTTCTTTTATTATTTTCTTCCCTGCTAATTGGTAACCAATGTCTTTAACCGATTTGTCGGCTTAATATCCTGATAAAAAAAAAGTGAAAGGAAAAGATTTGAGGGAATTGAGCATAATCTTCAGGGTTCACAAAATTGCAGATGAAATTATATTGTATTCGACGACAAGTTCGGGTGGTTGGTTGACAACAGACCGATGCTAATACCATATTACATTAGATAATTTGTATCTCAGAGATAAAAAAAAGAATGACACGTCCTTGTGAATTGTAGCCATATCTTTTTTTTTTTTTTCTACCCACACATGCATAAAATTTCAATAAGTGCGATATAGAAATGTTAAGCCCATTAGATAGGTGAATCGGGTTGGATTATTGATCCAAACTAAATTAACTCGTTTATTTCACGTGGATTTACTTTTACATTGAGCTACTTCATGTTTAGAAGGCTTGGAAAAGGTGGGGAGAGGATTAGAATTGGTGTGGAAATTGGGGGAGACGATAATTTTACCTTTTCTTCAACATATGAAACATAACTCCATTATAAGGGGCAAAAATGTCTTGGTAAATGTCCTTTCCTTTCAATTTTTTATAGTCTTTTCAAAAAACTCAACAAGCAATTCTTTACCTCTGAACAAAGAAAAGCAGTTCTTTATCTTTTCTCCACCCTAATTCTTTCTTGACCTCATTTTTTTTTTCACGTGGATTTTTTTCCACCTCTCCATTATTTGAGGTTTCTTCTTCCTTTTTTTTTCATTCGTTTTTTTTTATTAATTTCAATATATGAAAATAAAAAACAGTTTTTTAAAATAAAAATATGATTTAATTAAAAAAAAAAATGTCGAACCTAACCTAACCGTGCTTTGCATGGAGCCCAATAGCCACCCCTACCGCTATGTTGGAATTGGACACCACCCCACCACCATCATCAAACTCCGCACCACAGCCACTTGACTCGTGCTATCACAGCCACTACCATCACTAAAAGTAGCTGCTGCCGCTACAACCCCACTAGAATGCTATATTCGGCCACCATGAACACTACTACATGCCACGCCCCATTACTATTGACCAAAAAAAAAAAAAAAACAAATGAAAAATCGAAGAAATGGAGGCTGTTGATGCAAACAACGAAGGGGGAATGTTGATGGACTTTGCCATGGTTCTATCCATGTTGTGGAGACGAGTTACAGCTTTGAGAAGATCCCGGATTAGTCAGAAGAAACGTGAGGGACAAGCCAATCCAACCCACAATCAATTTACATGGCGCTGTGATGTTGATCGACATTCCTGAGATGGGGGTCCAAGAGAATTCGATGCCAACAAGATGAAGGAGAAGGCGATGGATCGGATGATGGAAAATTGTTGAAATGGAGAAACTCACTGATAAAATGAACATAATTAGAAAGAAAAGTTTAACTACAAAATAATTTTAAAAAATCGAATAATTGATGCTAATTTATTAAAAATAAGATTATTCAATTAAAGCTAAAGACAACCCGTGTTTGCAGGCAAAAGAGAAGTTTGCCTTTTTTATTGGCCTCCTTGGTGGACGAGGTCCAAATAAGTTGACGGGTGGTAGATAAATTATTTTTTTATTGGTTGGAGGTCCAAATAAGTTGACACCTGAGAAAATAGGGGCGTACATGACAAAATTTCTAGAACATAAATCAATTTATATTCCATTGATGAGTTTTCTAAGCAAAGAAATGCATTTGATAATGATTCAAAATTTCTATTTCTAGAATAAAAATTCGTTTGATAAAAGAATAAAATTTCTATTTCTAGGAGCGGCAACGATTGGTGTCCGATGGCCGAAGTTTGACATCTAGCGATTGGTGGCGAGCGGCCGGAGTCCGTAGCCCGACGTCCAATGTCCAGCATCCGACGTTCGAAGTCTGGCATTCGGCGTTCGACGGTCGGCGGGCAACATCCAGCATTCGATGTTTGAAGTTCGGCGTTCAACGTCTGACTAGTCGGCAACCGACGTCCGACATCCGAAGTCCAACGTACGATGTCCAAAGTCCGGCAGTTGGCGGTCAGTGGCCAACGATCGAAGTCCAGCAGGCGGCGATGAGTAGCCGACATCCAACAATTGGTGGCAAGTGGTAGGTGATTGGCGGTGAACATCCAGTGGTTGGCGGTGGGCCTTGGCGTCCAACGGTTGGTGATGAGCAACCAACAATTGGCAAGCATCCGGCATCCGATGGTCGATGGTCGACAATGGGCGGCCGGAGTTCGGTGGCCAACGGTCGGTGGCAAGCGATCGGTGGCGGGTGGTCGGTGAGTGGCAGCCAAGGGCGAGCGTCTAGCGTCCCACGAGCGGCCAATGGGTGGTGACAAGAGTGAATGATAAGAAAATTTTGATTTCTCATTTTTGTTCAAGAAATAAAAAAGCTAAAAATTTTAACTTTTGATTTATACTCTAATTCTATTTTTGGAATAGAAATGTATTTCAAAAATAGAAAAATTAAATTACGTTACCAAACGGATTTATGTTCCAAACCTCTTTCGAAGAATAGAAAAACAAAGAAATCGAAAAATAAAAATGTTGTCATACATGCCCTAAATCGCCAAAGTGAATTTGATTGACGTGGACGTCGAGGAGTACTCAATATTTATTTTTATTTATTAAAGGAGTGCTTATGCAGATTATTATTATTATGTGAAATCAAAAATTATTTCTATTTATTTCTTTAAAAAAAAATGCACACCAAAGCTAATGTGGAAAAACTTGAATAACTATAGCAATGATGAAGCTAATGAAACGATGAGAAACCTGCCATATAATTAGAAGTTATCAATCTTTTTTGCATCAAAAAATGCGCAGAAGAAGTCATTTTGGTGAGAGATTGATGCTAATATGGACGTACATTAGACAAGTTGGATCACAAAGACAAAGAGGATACATCCTAATGAACAGTAATCATTTTGTTTTCCTTCCATGCATGCACGAATTTTGTAGCTAATGCAGTATAGAAATATGCATTTAGCTGGCCCTTAATGAAAATTTGCATAAATTTGCGTTAGCTAATTATTTTAAACGATACAAATGATCATTTTGAAAAAATATTTTTAAATTAATTATTTTTTGTGAAATACTGAAAAAGATGATGTAGAAATAGGCGGATAATAATTGTACCTTTTCTAGAACCTACGAGCGGTTTACACAGCACTCCGTCATGAGGGATAAAAGAGCCTTAAATTTCTCTTTCCTTTTCTTTCAATCTATTTATCTTTTCAAACAGCTTAATTAACAATTCTTCACCTTTTCTCCAACCTCAATTGATATTCTTCCCATAAAAAAAAAAGAAAAAAAAATCAATTCACATACCTCCAAACAATTTCAAGAAAAATCGTTTATTCACCTCATACATTTTCACGTAAATTTTCTACACCTCCATTTTTCATCCAAAGAAGTTGGGCAATTAAAACTTGTGATGATGATTTTCGTGTCACATTGCATCATGCCAATAAAAAGAACAATAATAACTATATTTATATGTAATATTTACGATTAATACATTGAAAATCCTCAAATTAGTATACATATAATAAATTTATTCCAAACTAATTTTCACTAAAATCCCCAAAATAACATATTTTTGACAAATTCACCATAAATTGGATTTCATTAAATTAAATTAATATCATAAAATCACAAATTGGTACGCATGTGAAGTCTCAAAACGGACTTTATAAAAAAGGAAATGCCACGCTCCGCGTGGCACGAAATATGGGACGAGAGGTGCTTGCGAGGGAAGGGCTCGTTGAAGGAGACCAAGACTGCAGTCATATTTTTTTCTCACTCTGACTTTCTTTGTATTTTGTCAGTGTTTAGACTCTTTTGTCTCGGAAGATACTTAGGGAAGTAGTAATCCCCTACTTTCCATTAGAGTTCTCTAGGGTACAGTAGTTTCATCCACGGTACAGTCCTTAACCCATACTCTTATGGTGGACCATTCTAAGAAATCTTTCGTAATCCAAATGGATGATGAAAAAACATAGGGCATCGAATATATATAGGACTCAAATCTACATATCCTCGATTAATCTAGCAATAGGGAATGCTTTGTCAGGTGCCATCTTCCTATATCTAAGTGACATAGGTGCGTTCATTCAAAAGCTCCCCTCGCAGCAAATGTAAAAGCCCCTGAATTTCTACTTATCACCCAGGAATGGAATGTGGATGAAAGCCATCATGGACCATACACCCATCAATTGTCATGTGTTATCTAACTCAATAATTTTACAGTAAAATTTAACGAAAGTTAGCAAAGAATAAATTTATTACAATTGTATCACTTTAGGGTTTTTGATAATCACAAAATTAATTTTTGATAAATTTATCGTAAGTATACCGATTTGAGATTTTTCTTGATATTAAACCTAAATTTAAATTTAAAACAAATAGCTACTATCATCGTTTCAATAATTTTTTATATTATATGTTACATTAAGTTAATTTATAATGTCATCAAAAGACTCCAAACTATAATCTATTTACATATTCAATTAGATTCACTTTTATTAAAAATTTTAAAACAATGATTTATGCATCAATTGTGACATATTATTAAATATTCGAGATGGACTTCTCTAATACAATTCATGTGTGTGCCACAATAGATATATTGAACTATGACATTATTCTACTAAGGATACATAGGCGTGTTTGTATGTCCTACTACTTTTTAGTTTTTTTTTTTTTAGTTTTTTCTTTTTGCTTAACTAAATCTTACAATAGATGCACTTTAATTTTTCTTTACCTCATGAGATCTAAAATTTGCACAATATATAATTTTTGGCATGTGAATTCACATGCAATTTTTTCATAATTTTATAGAATTCAAATAGTATATACAATTGTGATAGGAAAGTAAAAATTTATTATTAATTTTTATCTAACTATAAACAAGCATGCCCTCGATCTCTTAAATGAAAAAAACCACAAATAATGACATGTCTTCTTTACAAAAAGAAAATCTTCCCCTTGTTGGTTATAATATAAGTTCATAAAAAATAAAAAAAAAACCTTTTGCCATTTGCTAAGAGTATCAATTCACCAAAAAAAAAACCCAATCGAGTATCAATTGCTCTCCCTAAACTAAACCAACCGAAATCAACTTAACTCTAGCAACAACCAGCCAATATAATCTAGCAATAAGTAAATATAATGTCAAAATGATAAGGAGACAAAACCACAAATAACACTAGGGTTTTACGTGGAAACACAATTTAGGAAAAACCCTGGACCACCCAAAAACTTCCATTAATCACTAAAAATAGTAGGATACACAAAGTGTTCTTTTCTAGTCATATGCTAGAGGCTCACATCAATAATACAACCATATTTCCTCACCACAAATGTGGATTAATGTAGAAATAGTAAAAAACCCCTCACTGCAATTGGAGAATTTGAATAAGGTTCTCAATGAATGAAACCGATCAACTTGTAACCCTTGTCTCACGAACAACATACTTAAATTAGAGCAAATTCCATCAACATTTGGCCTTCAAATCGAGACCACAAAACTTTGCCCCCTTTCTTTTTCTTCTTGGCTTCCTCTTGGTGAGATCGCTGTTTGCACTATTTGTTTTCCTCTCTCTTTCCCCTTGGGCTCTACTCCACGAACAAAGCCGCCACTTGCTTTTTCTTCTTTTTGCCTTTTGACCTTTTGACTTTTTAAATTTTTTTTATTTCAGGTTAATGTGATCTATGCCCACAAAAGGTGGACCTAGCCAATAAATCTCCCTCTCCACCTCATGTGGGAAGTTCTGCCATTAACAAAACAATCATATTTCCTCACCAATACAAAGGTGGATTAATATAAACAGAGTAAGGAAACCCTAATTGCAATTGGAAAATATGGAGGAGATTCTCAATGAGCAAAATTGATCAACTTGTAACCCTCGGTCTCATGAACAACATACTTAAATTTGAGCCAATTCCGTCAATGTTTGGCTTTCGAATTGGGACCACAAAACTTTGCCCCCTTTCCTCTTCTTCTTGGCTTCCTATTGATGAGATCCTGTCTCTCAATGCACTCTCTATTTGTTTCTCTCTTTCCTCTTGGGTTCTACCCCACGAACAAAGCAACCATTTGCTTTTTCATCTTTTTGCTTTTTGACCTTTTGACTTTTCTATTTATTTTTGTGTTAATGTCAGAAGGGCCCACAAGAGGCGGACCCAGCCAACAAATCTCCCCCTCAACCTCATGTGGGAAGTTCCACCATCAATAATATAACCATATTTCCTCATTAATATAAAGGTGTATTAAAATAAACAGAGTAAAAAAAAAACCCTAACCGCGATTGGAGATTTGGAGGTAGGTTCTCAATGAACAAAACTCATGACCCTTGGTCTCACAAACAACATACTCAAATTTGAGCCCATTCTATCAATGTTTGGTCCTCGAATTGGGATCACAATACTTTGCCCCCTTTGCTTTTCTTCTTGGCTTCCTCTCGATGAGATCCCTATCTCTTGATGCACTATATATTTTTCTCTCTCTTTCGTCATAGGCTCTACTCCATGAACAAAGCAACCACATGCTTTTTCTTCTTTTTTGCTTTTTGACCTTTTGACATTTTTTATTTTGTTTTTATGTTAATATCAGCTAGGCCCACAAGAGGTGCATCCAACTAATAAATCTTCCCCTTCACCTCATGTGGGAAGTTCCACCATGACCACTTTGTTTTTGTAGGAGTCAAATTTCAACTTGGGCAAGACTTTAGTTATCATATTGGATCAATTGTTGTTGATATGGACTTTTCAAGTAGGAAGAGCTTCCTTTCTAATATCTCCTAGATCCAATGATACCTCACATCAATATGCTTCAATCCTGAATGCAATGCTAGATTTTTGCTAAGATAGATAATATTCATGCTATCACAATACATAACAAATTTCTCTTACTTTAAGCCCAACCCTAGTAGGAATTTTTGCATCTACAAGAGTTCATTTCCTCCTTTGATGATAACAATATACTCAGTTTTGATCATGGACAAAACAACAAAGCAACACATTTTTGCAATCTTAATTGCCACGAAACAGCTCCCCCTATAAAGGTCATCATGTAACCTAATGTAGATTTTCGAGAATCAACATCACCGACATAGTCCGCATCCAAGTAGTCACTTAATTCAGGTTTCGCATTTCCATAACACAAAGCAAATTCTAAAATTGCCTCTAAAATAGCTAAAAATCCAATTAACAGCAATTAAATGCTCCTTACTTGTATTTGCGAGAAACCTACTCACAACACCAACTGCATGATAATATCAGGTCTTATACAAACCATAACATACGTCAAACTACCCATAATCAATGCATACGGAATGTTCATCATCTCTTCTTTCTCTTTCTCATTTATAGGACACTCTTCACTACTCAACTTGAAATGGCCTAAAGTGGAGTACTTACTGGTTTGTATGTACTCATCTTCAATCTCTCTAGCACCTTTCAATGTATTTCTCTTTGAGATAACCAAAACTTATTGTTCTTCTTATCACAAGTATTCTCATGCCAAGGATTTGCTTAGCCGGTCCACGATCCTTCATTGCAAAAGCTCTACTCAACTTATGTTTTAAGCTCTTGATCATGTTAGTATCATGCCCAACAATCAACCTATCATCTACATAGAGTAGGATGATAAGAAAATCATCATCTAAGAATCTTTAATGAAGACACAAGAATTGGAGTTGGTCTTACCATATCCAAATCTCCCATGAATGATTCAAACTTTTTGTACTACTGTTTTGACGCTTACTTGAGATCATATAAGCTTTTTCTCAACCTATGTGCAAGATGATCCCTGCCTTCAATTTTAAAACCCTTCGATTATTTATATATATCCATGAAGAAAAGTTGTCTTTACATCAAGCTATTCAATTTTTTAAAACCAAGTTGAATAGAAGACATTTTTGAGTGTTCTCTTCAAAGTTGATTCCATTATTTTGATGGTAACAAGCCCAGCCATGTATTGTGGTTGCAAACTACTTTCTTCCGTCTTCAACTTGTGCATCCACTTAATGTTCTCTTATTGTTCAATTCAAATGTATTGTTCTTATGCAAAGATTTAAGCTCCTCTTGCATGGCTTTATGTCGCTCATTTTTTTGATTGCATGATATAGCTTATTCATAAGTTTTTGGCTCTTCTGCATTTGTGAGTAACATATACTCATGCGGTTGATATCTTTGTGAAGATCTATGCTCTCTTTTAGATTTTCTAACTTGAGGAAGGACATGTTCTTACTCAACTGATTGTTTTGGTTAAACTATTTCACCTGTCTCAACCAAAAAATCAATATTATATGAGAATTCACCATCTTCATGATTTCCATGCACTTCTCCTCTGTGATTTTTTTCCCAATACAATAGGAAGATTTGGGTTGAAAATAATAAAATATTGGGTTACATTCTTTGGCCTCCTTGACTTGCCAATGTGTTTGATGGTTTGATGTTCAAAAAACACTACATCTCCACTTCTAATGACTTTTTTTTGTAACTGGATCTCATAATTTGTAGCCAAACTCTTTATGTCCGTAACCCAATAAGATACATTACTTAGACTTGTCATCAAATTTTGACCTTTCATCTCTCGAAACATGCACGGATGCCCAACAATAGAACACTTTTGAATGATTGTAGAAAATATCTTTCCCACTCTAAATCCTTTGTGAAACATCCCCTTTAAGAGGAACCAATGGAGAATGATTTAGCAAATATATTGTTGTTCTCATCACTTCACCTTAGAATGACTTAGGCAATTCGCATGAGAAAGCATACACCGAATCCAATCATTAATTGTCCGGTTCATTCTCTCTACCACTCCATTATGTTGTTGTGTTTTTGGAATAGTCTTCTCAAGCTTGATACAATAATCCCTGTAATAATATTCAAACAAGCCTCGATATTCACCATCGTTATCAGCTTGAACACATTTCAATTTCTTCTTAGTTTTTCTTTCCATATTAACATGAAATTGTTTGAAAACAGCAAAAACCTGGTATTTAGATTTCAAAGCACAGTCCACACTTTTCTAGAGTAGTCATTAATAAATGTTACAAAGTATAATGCACTATCAAGGGTTCTAACATCCATGCAACAAACATCAATATGTTAATTTTGTGTGTGGAGAGGAACTATAAAATGAGAATTTTTATGTTGTTTACCTATTAGGTAGTGAGTATAATCCAAATTTCTCTCATTCGATGGTAAAAGGTTTTTTTTAACAAGAGTATCAAGTCCCTTCTTGTTGAGATAACCAAGTCTCATATGCCATAGGTCAACTAAAGAATCCTCCACTGCACCCATGGATAAACCTCTCACGGACATGCTGATGCTCATCATTGATCCCCAGGTATCCATCTTTCCCATTTAGGCCAAGGATGACACTCGCAATCGGCCATGGATGACTGACGCCAATGCTCATCTTTGGTTGTCCGCCACACCTGTAGCTGCCCTTGGTCCAAGAATAAGCCTATGTTTCCCGTTGTTGCCACCTAAACCATTGCCAGATCTGACAAGGGTAACTCTTGCCTGCCCGTGAGGGTCGAGCCCTTGTTGAATCCAATGAAAATGACCTTGTTGGACACAAGCGAGGATCATGACACCCTTGCCAACCCTCACATGTGGCAAGTTGCAGGCCAAAGGAAAAGAAAGGTAAAAAAGAAGAAGAAAGAAATGGTGAAAAAGAGAGAGAAATGAAGGAGAGAGGGGGGCTTGCAGGTTTATGAAAGGTGGGCCCGCGATTAGTACGTTTTGCTTGCAGAATGGACTTATACATGGCTTCCACACTTTAAGTTCCCAAATTTTGTCCCCTCCACGGCACCACCCCCCTTCCATGAAGTCGTCTCTCAATCGTCCAACTTGCGATAGGACACAGCCTCTATATAATGAATCCATAACTTCACTACTCCGTAGAACAAGATCATTACTTTCCATCCTTGATTTCACCGATCAAGCTCACTGAAAGTTAGAAGGAAGATTTAGAGAGGCTGCAAACAATGGATGACAACCAGGCTCTCATCCACGGTGTACCCGAAGCCGAACTCGTGTTCATTGCCCGCCCGGCGCCACTCGCCACCTTCCACAATGACCGGATCCGCCCCATGCTCGATGCAATCGACAGGCTGCGAAACCTCAAGGTCATGAAGGAAGGCATCCAGCTCCCCACCATTGTCGTCGTCGGCGACCAGTCCTCAGGCAAGTCGAGCGTCCTCGAGTCCCTCGCTGGCATCAACCTGCCGCGGGGGCAGGGCATCTGCACCCGCGTCCCTCTCATCATGCGGCTCCAGGACAGCCCTTACGCCAGCTACCCCGAGATCTACCTTAAATTCAACGGCAAAGTCGTCCAAACGGACGAGGACAACATCTCCGTGGCCATTAATGACGCCACCAACGAGATTGCGGGCCATGGGAAGGCCATATCGAACTCCCCGCTGACTCTGGTCGTCAAGAAAGACGGCGTCCCGGACTTGACCATGGTGGACTTGCCTGGAATCACGAGAGTGCCTGTACATGGCCAGCCGGAGAACATCTACGAGCAGATCTCGGAGATGATCATGGAGTACATAAGGCCTGAGGAGAGCATCATCCTCAATGTCTTGTCCGCGACGGTTGACTTCTCCACTTGCGAGTCCATAAGGATGTCGCAAGTAAGTATACTCTAGACACGCTTGGCTCCCATATTAATTGAATGCTTGAATAGTTTATTTGAACTCAAGGTAATGGGTCTCTATCATGATTCGTTTTTATGTCGCAGATGGTGGACAAGACCCGCAGGAGGACTCTGGGCGTCGTCACAAAGGCCGATATAGCTCCGGAGGGCCTGCTTGAGAAGGTGACGGCGGATGATGTCAATATAGGGCTTGGTTATGTGTGTGTGAGGAACCGCATTGGCGACGAGACCCACGAAGAAGCGAGGCTGGAAGAGGCGAAGCTGATCGACACGCACCCTCTGCTGTGCAAGATTCCCAAGTCCATCTTTGGTGTACCTGTTTTGGCACAAAAGCTGACGCAGATTCAAGCCATCATGATGGCTAAGTGTTTGCCGGAGATCGTCCAGAAGATCAATGACAAGCTGAACGAGAATGTCACCGAGCTTGAGAAATTGCCCAAGAAGCTGTCCTCTGTCACGGAGGCCATGATGGCCTTCATGCAGATCCTGTGTTTGGCGAAGGAGTCGCTGAGGAAAATCCTGCTGAGAGGCGAGTTCGATGAGTACCCAGAAGAGAACATGCACTGCACGCCCAGGCTAGTGGAGATGCTGAACCAATACTCCGATGAGCTCCAAAATTGTGCTGGGAATGACCCGAGGACTAATTTCCTTTCGGAGGAATTGAAGGTCTTGGAAGAGGCCAAAGGGATCTGGCTCCCGAACTTTCTCCCTCGCCCTGGCTTCCTCACCCTTTTGCAGCGGAAGGTGAAGGGGATATCAAGCAAGCCACCGAGTTTTGTGGCTCGTGTTTGGGAATATATTGAGGTGGTCGTGATTCGGGTGTTGATGAGACACTCGGAGAATTATCCTCAGCTTCAGTGGCCGATGAGAAGAGCAGCGTCCAGTCTGATTAACAAGATGAAGGAGAAGGCGCTGGATAGGATGAAGGAAATTGTCGAAATGGAGAAGCACACTAATTACACATGCAACCCTGAGTATACGTTGGAGTGGAACAACTTGATGTCCCAGCAGAACAGATTCATGGACGTGATCAACAACGTGTCGAATCCTAGCAAAATTGTCCTCTCGGGGATCGGGGAGGTCGAGGTGGGCAACCTGAGGCATCATCGCAAGCAGCAGATTCAGGAGGCGTTCGATCTGAAGATGCGGATTATTGCGTACTGGAAGATTGTGCTGCGGAGGTTAGTCGACTCGATGGCATTACATCTGCAGTTCAGCGTGCAGAACCTGTTGAACAACGAAATGGAGGAGGAGATTATGGGGGAGCTAATAGGGCCCAATGGCAGCGGCGTCATCGAGAAAATGCTGGAAGAAGCGCCGTCGGTGGCGGGGAAGCGTGATAAGCTCAACAGGAGCATCAAGTTGTTGAGGGAGTCTGAGGAGGTGGTGGCCAATATCATGGACCGGATTGCTACAGATGGTGACTTCAGTGATTAGTTAGTGTTGTTCTAGTGGATTTTATATTTTTTTTTTTTTTCAAATGAGTGTGTTAATGTTCCTGCTCTAGGAATCAGCTTCTAAATGATGTTTTACTGGGTATTTGTGCGTCTGCAAATGGGTTTTTATCTTCATCGTACTTGCAATGGTTCTATCCATGTTGTGGATATAAGAAAAAACGTGAGTGATGCGCCAATCCAACCCACATTCAATTACATGGCGCTGTCGGAAAATGATGTTGATCGACATTCCTGCGATGAGAGGCCCCAGAGAATTCGATACCCAACTTTTCCGTCCGTCACTGTAGAAAAAAGAAAATAAATTATGATACGACGAATGAGAGGCGTTGCAATCTATGAGGACTCGTTACCACTAACATAGCCACCGACTCTGTACCATGAGAGCATTTCAAACTTCCCTAACAATCATGAGCCATGATGATTCGAAAGAAACCCCTATTGCCATGCAGGAATTGGATGCCCCCCCGGAAAGTGCCAAAGCGTCGAATGATAAAAAAAAAGAATAAGAAGAGTAAGAAAAGGATAAAAGCGTCCGAGGAACAGGTGCACTGACAAAAGCCAAAAAGTTAAAATTCCTCGCTTTTGAAAAAGTCCAACCGTACGGTCTCCCGAAGACGAAGAAAAGAAATGTACGGTCCCCACAGTCGAGCAGCAGAGGAGAGGAACCTGTCCAAAGGCTGAATACAATAATCAATTTGAGGTGATCTTTTTTTCTCCCTAACAATTGGTAACCAATTTCAACCGGTCCAAAAGAAAATAAATATATTATTTGGAAGGAAAATATTTGAGAAAATTGAATACAATCTTCAGAGCCTGAAACTACATAATATTATAGATGAAATCGTTTTGTCATCAATGATGAGGACAAGCGGCCGGCCAATGAGAGCGATGCTAATATCGTATTATATGGAGTTACTGGCACATCCTCATGAATAGTAATTACATGACTTTTTATTTTCTATCCACACACAACACGAATTTTCAATAAGTACAATATAGAAATTTTAAGCGCATCAGATGAGTGAATCGGATTAGATAAAAAATGATCCAATCTAAATTGACTCGTTTATTTCGTGTTGACTTATTTTTACATTAAGCAAGCTTATATTTGGAAGGCTTGGAAAAGGTGGGGAGAGAGTTAGTATGGTGTGGAAATTGGGGAAGGTGATACTTGAACCTTTCCTCCAACCTGTGAAGCACGACTCCATTACGAGGGGCAAAAAATGTCTTGGTCAGTCCTTTCCTTTCAATTTTTTAGTTAATCTTCTTAATCAACTCAATAAACAATTTTTACCTTTTCTCCACCCGAATTCTTTCTCCACCTCATGTTTTTTTCACGTTGATTTATTCCATCTCCTCCATCATTTGAGGTTTCTTCTTTTCTTTTCCCATTAATTTTTGTATTAAGAAAAAATGTGAATTTTAAAAAGATAATTTAATTAAAGAGAAAATTTCGGTTCTAACCTAGTCATGCTTTTGCATATAGCCCGGTGACCACCCCTACCGCCATGCAAAAAAATGATACCCCCAACAACCACCATCAAACTTCGTGCCACAATCGCCAAACTCAGTGTTGTCATAATCATTACCACCACTTGATGTAACCATCGCCACTAGAACCCTATACTCAGCCACCATGAAAATAGTATTCACCATGTCCCAATACTATTGACTGAAAAAAGAAAATTTCTAATCACCTCCATTGAATAAGCAAGAAGCACGATCTAGAACAAAAAAAAATCGAAAAAATGGAGGTTCTTGGTGCAAACAATGAAGAGGGAATGGCCATGCCTTGAAACACAAATTCTTGCTAAAACCTTCAAACTCAAAAGCGACTGTTTCAGTTTCTTAAGGTTAATTTGGTGGGACCACTACTGACCTTTTTTTAAAAATTTAAGCTGTTAAATGAAAATGTGATGTATTGTTTAAATATTCTAACACTCCTCTCACGATTAGTCTAGTCTTTTACCTAGTCTTAAGCATGGAAATTTAACTTGAACAGCAAATGGAGCCCGGTAAAATTTGAACTTATGACCTCTAGTTCTGATATCATGTGAAAATTTGATGAGATCATTGCCGACCGTTCTAAAAATTTAAATAGTTAGATGAATGCGTAATTTATTATATAAATATTTTAAGGTAAGTTTACAATAATGCGACTTTGGTACGAATGAATTTTGTCCATTGGTGCATCGCTTCCACACTATAAGTTGCCAGCTTTTGTCCCCTCCACAGCACCGACCCCCTCCAAGAAGTAGCTTCTCAACCGTCCAACTTGCGCTAGAACAGAACACAGCCACTGTATAATGAATCCACAACTTCACTAATCCATAGAACGAGATCATCACTTCCCATCTTTGATTTCACCGATCAAGCTCATCCAAAGTTAGAAGGAAGATTTTGAAAGGATGCAAACAATGGGTGACGGCCGGGCTCCCGTCCACAGTGTACTCAAAGCCGAACCCCTGTTCACCGCCCGCCTGGCGCCACTCGCTGCCTCCTACAATGACCGGATCCGCCCCCTACTCGATGCGATCGACAGGCTGCGAAACCTCATGGTCATGAAGGAGGGCATCCAGCTTCCCACCATCATCGTTGTCGGCGACCAGTCCTCAGGCAAGTCGAGCGTCCTCGAGTCCCTTGCCGGCATCAACCTGCCCCGGGGGCAGGGCATCTGCACCCGCGTCCCTCTCATCATGCGGCTCCAAGACAACCCTCACGCCGAACGCCCCGAGCTCTACCTCGAGTTCAACGGCAAAGTCGTCCACACGGACGAGGACAACCCATTAATGACGCCACCAACGAGATTGCGGGCCATGGGAAGGCCATATCGAACTCCCCGCTGACTCTGGTCGTCAAGAAAGACGGCGTCCCGGACTTGACCATGGTGGACTTGCCTGGAATCACGAGAGTGCCTGTACACGGCCAGCCGGAGAACATCTCCGAGCAGATCTCGGAGATGATCATGGAGTACATAAGGCCCGAGGAGAGCATCATCCTCAATGTCTTGTCCGCGACGGTTGACTTCTCCACTTGCGAGTACATACGGATGTCGCAAGTAAGTATACTCTAGACACGCTTGGCTCCCATATCAATTGAACGCCTGAATAGTTTTTTTTAACGCAAGGAAATGAGTCTATACTATGATTCTTTTTTATGTCGCAGATGGTGGACAAGACTGGCAAGAGGACTCTCGCTGTCGTCACAAAGGTCGATAAAGCTCCGGAAGGCCTGCTCGAGAAGGTGACGGCGGATGATGTCAATATAGGGCTTGGCTATGTGTGTGTGAGGAACCGGATTGGTGACGAGACCTACGAAGAAGCGAGGCTGGAAGAGGCTAAGCTGATCGACACGCACCCTCTGCTGTGCAAGATTGACAAGTCCATCGTTGGTGTGCCTGTCTTGGCACAAAAGCTGACGCAGATTCAAGCCGCCATGATGGCCAAGTGTTTGCCAGAGATCGTCAAGAAGATCAATGAGAAGCTGAACGCGAATGTCGCCGAGCTTAAGAAATTGCCCAAGAATCTGTCCTCAGTCGCGGAGGCCATGACCGCCTTCATGCAGATCCTGGGGTCGGCGAAGGAGTCGCTGAGGAAAATCTTGCTGAGAGAGTGTAAAGATGATGCATTCATACAGAAGATTCAACAATGCTGAAGCTTCTGTTACAGAAGAATTGAAGAACACAGAAATAGGAAAATATAGATGTAGGAATCGAGATTGATCAATGAAACTCTCTGTATATACTCTTCTGTATTTGATCTCAATGTACTTCAAGAACTTTACATCAATTGGAAGAAAAGCTCTCTATACTCTCATCAATCTTTCTCTCTAGCTTTCTACAGTAACCAGAAGAATGAATTTCACAAGAAAAATGATGACTGATTTCCTTACTCCTCTCTTTCTCATTACGAAGCTATATAAGGAAGGTGAAGACTTAACAGAAACAACTACTGTTTTTACTTTCTAACAAACCAACGACTTCATGTATTTTCATAGAGGTAATCCGGATTCGCATCCGCAATCCTTGTTTATCCTCTTTGACTGCTTTTCCATCGTTGATCATCAACTTCATTGCTCTTTATCTTAGCCATTCATTTCTACTGATTTTCTTCTTGCTTTATCAGCCTTCGCAGCATCCTCTGTTCTAATATGTGCAACAGTTTCAGCAGCACCATCTGCTGTATCAGCACCATCTGCTCTCTGGTGATATATGTTCTTAACATTCCCCCTCAAATTGGGAGTGGATGGAAAACCAAGTCCCAATTTGGTGCGGAGTTGGCGATGTGTAAAATGTGAGAGAGATTTGGTGAAAATGTCATCAATTTGGGAATTGCTTGGGACATACCGAACTGTGAGTGATCCTGAAGATACTTTTTCTCTAACAAAGTGAAAGTCAATTTCAATATGCTTTGTTCGAGCATGTAATATAAGATTAGCAGTGAGAGCTATAGCTGATTTATTGTCACAAAAGAGATGTGTAGGAGAGTGGAGAGCACAGCCTATGTCTCGTAAGACAAAGCTGATCCAAGTGAGTTCTGTAGACGTGGAAGCAAGTGCACGGTACTCAGCTTATGTAGAGGACCTGCTAACTGTGGATTGCTTCTTAGCTCCCCAAGAGATAAGATTGGAACCAATGTAAGTACAAAATCCTGTAGTTGATCTTCGTGTTTCTGTACACCCTGCCCAATCTGCATCTGAAAAACCATATAGATGCAAGGAACTCTGTGAGTGAATGAACAAACCAAGATTGATGGTGCCTTTGATGTATCTGAGTACCCTTTTAAGTCGAGCAAGATCTGCCACAGCTGGTGTCTGTAATTTCTGACACAATAGGTTGGTAGCATAGGCTATGTCAGGTCGAGTTAAAGTTAGATATTGAAGAGCACCTACCAAGCCACGATATTCAGTAGGATTGGTCAGAGCAACAAAGTCTTGTTGCATAATGATCTGCTTCAAGGACAGAGGAGTAGTAATTGGTTTACTTTCAGACATGTATGCTCGAGTGAGAAGATCACTGGCATATTTTGTTTGACATAGAAACAAATGATCCGAATTTTGTTTGACTTCGATGCCAAGGAAATAATGCAGAGGTCCAAGATCTTTCATGTAAAATTTGAGGCTAAGAGACTGAATAAGACCCGAAAGTATTTGGAAAGAACTGCCAGTTAAGACAATGTCATCGACATATAAAAGCAGAAGAATAGTATGCTATTGTTGATGATATATGAATAGAGATGGATCTGTCGAACTGCAAAAGAATCCATATTCAAGTAGAAAATCACTGAATTGATCAAACCATGCTCGAGGAGCTTGTCGAAGACCATAGAGTGATTTCTTGAGTGAACACACATGATAAGGTTTCTGTGAATCTTGAAATCCTGGAGGTTGTTCCATATAAACTGTTTCATTAAAAGTGCCATGTAAGAATGCGTTTTTAACATCAAGCTGATGTATAGGCCACTTTCTCATTTTTTCTATAGACAGAACAATTCTGATTGTGGCATGCTTGATTACTGGACTAAAAGTCTCGGTGAAATCTATGCCTTCTTCTTGATGGAATCCCTTAGCAACTAAACGTGCTTTCAATCTATCAAGACTACCATCAGATGCAAGTTTTGTTTTGAAGACCCACTTGTAGCCAATTATATTCATATGATCAGCTCGAGGAACTAACTCCCAAGTTTTGTTTTGATATAATGCCTCCATTTCTTCTGTCATTGCTTTATGCCAGCCTTCATGTGCTAATGCAGATTTAATTGTCTTTGGTTCAGAAGGGACCTTATATACAGCAAGACATGCATACCTGGGATTTGGTTTGACAATTCCAGACTTTGATCGTGTCTGTATTGAATGATTAGAGGTAATCCCTTGAGGTGCATGAGAGGTGACTTGCTCAGATCCACTAGTCATATTATTGGATTGTGCTGTATTCGCACCATCTGTGTCTTGGTTCTGTACTGGTGAAGTTTCTGCACCATGTGTATCCGTTGTGGAAATGTCCTATCTTGATTGATCAGTATAAGGAATAAAGTTCAGTTGAGGACTTTGAGAGTTAATGACAATATTGTTCTTATCGAGTTGCAGATGAGCTGTACATGTATGAGAATCATTATAGAGTATATTAGAGACTGTTTCTCTATTTGCTGATTCTGTTAACTGAACTTCTTCTGCCCATGTCTGATATAATGTTGTAAGAGGTGCATATTTTGTCAAGCACAACTTAGTGAATGGGAAAAACTTCTCATCAAACTTTACATTTCTACTGATATATATACGACCTGTTGAAGGCACAAGACATCTGTAGCCTTTATGATGATCACTATAACCAATGAATACACAGGTGAGGGATCTTGGATCAAACTTATTCTGAGTATAGGGTCGTAAACATGGATAACAAGCACAACCAAATACTCTGAGGTGATCATAGGTTGGCTCTTGGTGATATAGTTTCCTATGTGGTGATTGCATGTCCAATCTCGGTGTTGGAAGAAGATTGATGACATAGTTGGCTGTAATAAACGCATCAACCCAATACTTCAGTGGAATTCTGCCATGATATAACATGGCAAGACCTAATTCAATAATATGCCGATGTTTCCTCTCAGATATCCCATTCTGTGCTGGTGTATAAGGACAAGAGAGATTTTGTTTTATACCACAGTTTTGCAAATAAGCTTTAAACTTGTGACTACTAAATTCTCCTCCTCCATCACACTGAAAGACCTTGATCTTTGATTCAAATTGATTTTCTACTTGCTTTTGAAACATAACAAAGATCTTATAGAAGTCTGACTTCAACTTTAATGGATATATCCAGTTGTATCGAGAGAAATTATCCACAAACAGAGCATAGTATTTGAAACTTTGAAATGAAGTCACAGGTGATGGCCCCCATATATCACAGTGGATTTTCTGTAGGGGCATGGTTGTTACAGATTCAGAGGATGGAAATGGTAGAGCTGCATTCTTAGCAGTTTGACAACTACTACAAACACTCAACATCTTATTGCTACATTGAATGAGTTTTTGATTCTGCAAATACTTCAAGACATTCAGATTGGTATGTGCTAGTCTTTGATGCCATGTATCTTCTTCTACTGCCCTGTGTCTCTGAGCTAGAAGGGCTTGTGTTGTTTGTAAATTCACTTGATATAGTCCTTTAGTTTTCCTTCCGAGTAGCAAGGTGGTGTTGGTCCAATTGTCCTTTACATATACACCAAATTTGTCAAAGACAAATGAGCATGGGTAATCGTTTGTTAATTTGGATAATGATAACAGATTTTTCTTTATATCAGGGGCAATTAGAACATCATTCAGAGGCAATAGACTTTCTTCAGTATGCAACAATGTGTTACCAGTATGTGTAATCGACAAATGTGAGCCATCACCAATCATGACAGTGTCAAGTCCAGTGTATTCAGAAGAGTTTTGAAGCATACCAGGATTAGCTGTAATGTGTGCAGTTGCACCGGTATCTGGATACCACTTGCTGCCTTTGGCATCCTCAAGATGTATAGCTGCTAAAGCTGTTGGTATCTCCTCAGCTTGATACGAATTATCAAATCTGTACCAGCAGTGCAAAGCATCATGGCTTGGTTTCTTGCATATTTGGCATTCTAATTTTATATTGTTAACTGGTTTCTCATCTTGCACATTCTTGGAAAAAGTTAGATTTGAAGGATAAGATTTTATTTCTTGGTATCTCTGTGATGGACCAGCATAGGGACGAAATCCAGAAGTGAAACCAGATTCAGAGGAACTGTAATAAGGTCTGGTTCTCTGATTCTCTTGCATATAGTTGACATTGCTAAATCTGTAACCTGAGTTGTCTCCAGGGTATCTGAATCCACGGCCTATGTTATTAAGAGAGCGTCCTCTTCCATAACTACGGCCTCCTCTGTAATTACCTCGTTGAGCAGCAAAGCTTAAATTTTGAGAAATATATCCTCTATCAGTAGTTTCTTTGAACTAATCTTGAGGATATCTTTGCCCAAAGTAAGCCATATTGGAGTTAAATTGTGATCTAGAGTAGTTCTGCAATCTTGATTCGAACCTTTCTAATTGTGCAATTACCTCATCATACTCCGGTTGAGGTTTTAGACAGTATATTGTTGTTCAAAAATTTTCATACTCAGCTCCTAATCCTTCCAGTACACCAAATAGCTTGGTTATATCATCTACTGGTTTCCCGATAGCATTTAACTGATCACATATTGTCTTGTATTCTCGAAGATAGACTAGAAGATCTCGATCATGTTTTTGACAGCCTTGAAGTTTCCCCCTCAATTCAAACTCTCTTGCTGCTGATTTTTGTGTGAATCGATTCAAGAGTGTCTGCCATACTTCATAAGATGTTTCTAGACCAATTATTAAGCCTAGTATATTCTCAGTTACAGCTCCACTTATCCATGAAGATACTAGTTGATCTGTTTTTATCCAGTCAGTATATTCTGGATTTACAACCTCAGCTTCAACACTTCCAACTACATTCTGCAGCATTTGAGTAGGTGGTGTAACATCACCATTAACAAAGCCAAAGAGTTCTTGGCTTTTTAGAAACCTACAGATCTGAGCTTGCCATAAAAGAAAGTTGTCTTCGGCAAGTTTTATGGTGACAAAGTTCAAACTATTCACATGTATAGGGAAAGGATACTTCGATGCTCTTATTGCCATTGCTATACTCTTTCGATTATGGATGAATCAAGATAGCAATTTTGTTTATGAAAAGCTAACCGAGTTACCATGATACAGTAATCTGTATAGCTTCAGATCCTTCTTCCTTGATCAAACAAGTAGCTGCTGAGTGAATCCTTTTTGGCTGAGATGATCGTCTTGAGTTCTGATACCATGTAAAGATGATGCATTCATACAAAAGATTCAACAATGCTGAAGCTTCTATTACAGAAGAATTGAAGAACACAGAAATAGGAAAATATAGATGTAGGAATCGAGATTGATCAATGAAACTCTCTGTATATACTCTTCTGTATTTGATCTCAATGTACTTCAAGAACTTTACATCAATTGGAAGAAAAGCTCTCTATACTCTCATCAATCTTTCTCTCTAGCTTTCTACAATAACCGAAAGAATGAATTTCACAAGAAAAATGATGACTGATTTCCTTACTCCTCTCTTTCTCATTACGAAGCTATATAAGGAAGGTGAAGACTTAACAGAAACAACTAACTTCTGTTTTTACTTTCTAACAAACCAACGACTTCATGTATCTTCATAGAGGTAATCCGGATCCGCATCCGCAATCCTTGTTTATCCTCTTTGACTGCTTTTCCATCGTTGATCATCAACTTCATTGCTCTTTATCTTAGCCATTCATTTCTACTGATTTTCTTCTTGCTTTATCAGCCTTCGCAGCATCCTCTGTTCTAATATGTGCAACAGTTTCAGCAGCACCATCTGCTGTATCAGCACCATCTGCTCTCTGGTGATATATGTTCTTAACAGAGGGGAGTTCGATGAGTACTCGGAAGAGAAGAACATGCACTGCACAGCCGGGCTAGTGGAGATGCTGAACCAATACTCCCATGAGCTCCAACACTGTGCTGAGAATGACTCGAGGACCAACTTCCTTTTGGAGGAATTGAAGGTCTTGGAAGAGGCCAAAAGGATCTGGCTCCCGAACTTCCTCCCTCGCACCGTCTTTCTCACCCTTTTGCCGCAGAAGGTGAAGGGGATATCAAGCAAGCCACCGAGTTTTGTGGCTCGTGTTTGGGAATATATTGAGGGAGTGGTAATTCGGGTGTTGATGCAACAGTGCGAGAATTATCCTCAGCTTCAGTCGTCTGACAAGAAGAGCAGCGTCCAGTCTGATCAACAAGATGAAGGAGAAGGCAATGGATAGGATGATGGAATTTGTTGAAATGGAGAAGCTCATCGACTACACATGCAACCCTGAGTACACGTTGGAGTGGAACAACTTGATGTCCCAGCAGAACATATTCACGGACGCGATCAACAACGTGTCGAAGCCTAGCAACATTGTCCTCCAGGGGATTGGGGAGGTCGACGTGGGCAACCTGAGGCATTGCAAGCAGCAGATTTAGGAGGCCTTCGATCTGAAGATGAGGATTACCGCGTACTGAAAAATTGTGCTGCGGAGGTTTGTCGACTCGATGGTTCTGCATCTGTTGTTCAGTGTGCAGAACCTGGTGAACAACGAGATGGAGAAGGAGATTGTGGGCCAGCTGATCGGGCCAAATGGTAGCGGCAGCATGGAGAGGATGCTGGAGGAAGCCCCGTCGGTGGCAGCGAAGCGTGATAAGCTGAACAGGAGCATCAAGTTGTTGAGGGAGTCTGCGAAGGTGGTGGCCAAGATCATGGACCGGATTGCTACAGATGGTGAATACAACGATTAGTTAGTGTTGTTGTTCTGGTGGACTCTTTTTTTTCTTTTCCTTTATGAGTGCATTAATGTTGCTGTTCTAGGAGTCTGAAATTGTTGTGGATTGCGCTTGCGAATTAGGTAAGATTTTTCTGTTAAAAAAAAAATTAGGTAAGATTTATCATCGATTTAGATTATTACCATGTTTTAAAATATCAAAAATTCACAAAAGATTGCTCTGCATTCCATATAGATTATGATTGATTCTCTAGATGAGATTGCTTGATAGAATTACATAGGGCATCTTCCTAAATAAATTAAAATACATGTTTAGATAATATCTAGGTTAGATAACATCTTTGAACTGAATTGCACATGATAAGATAGGAAAAAATAAAGAGTGAAAATAAGATAAATTTAAAAATTTATTTAACAAAAATCCATATCAGTGTCGATTGTGTCATGTACTTCGGCCGTTATCCAAATCAGTAATATCCAGCCAAAATTAGTGAGAAATACTAAATTGGCACTAAAATCAAAATGTTTAAAATTAAATTCATTTAATAAAAAGATTTAATACTAAATTGGCTCGAAAATTTTGTGACACCTTTTCCAAGTGAATTTTGTACAAAAAAAAGAATTTTCCCATTGGTGCTAAACCAAACCCCTCCAGAAAATATTAATTTAAGCAACTTGTCGTGGAAGCTATTTCACCGATCAAACTCCAAGAAAAAAAACAAAATTTCAAGAGACTGTAAACAATGGGTGACGACTAAGCTCTTCTCCACCGTGAACCCAAATCCCTGTTGGTTGCCCACGGGCCGCCACTTGCTGCCTCCTACAATGACCGAATCCGCCCTGATGGAATTCAAGTCGGCGAAGATGACTTACCCGATTCCGATGCGCAAACAACAATTAACCCCGGAACGATCATTGAATTGCGGATGAATCACGAACAACAAAACCTCACATTAGTCCGGATGCAATCACAAGGAAAGCACCCGATTTCCACGGCGTAAATGCAAACTGTTCTTGCAAAACTGAAATGGAATGCCTACTCCCTTTGATGGAAATGGAATAAACAAATGAGATGATTTTTTGATCGTATGCTTTGCCAACTATTCCAACGGTTGTCTTCAGGAGGCTTTTATATATCTCCATTCATACCCTTTCAATAGTGTTTTTTCATCGTAATGTATCAAGACGATATGGTGCGATCCAATCACATCCCATCATCGACGTACCAGCTAAAGTACGACATCTCCCACTCGGACATGATGGGCTTGATAGTGTTTTATCAAGAATATAAGGCATTCAACATTCATTAACTTTACAAAATAATTCATACTGGCAAGTAAGCCGTGCAACCAGTGAGTACACTTGCACTTGGGAGCTCAAATTATGCACCTGTTAGGGATGACATAATGGCTACAACCTCAAAAAGAAATAAACAATCGATGTCTCACAGTGCCCCAGACATATTTTGTTACATCAGTCCAAGCATACCTATCCCTTAAAGGCTATACTTGACTATTCTCAAAAGACCATATATTTACAATTATATCCGCAACCACATAAGAGCGATATAATTGGTCGACCGGTAAATACATGTGATAGATGTAAAACAACAATAGTTTTCCTTCGCACTTATGTCTCTCTTCATTTCAAAACAACTGCTTTCTTAAACACGTCCCATAAGGCCATATCTATTCATGACCGCCGATAACATGCTAAAGTAGCAACATTGAACTTTCACTTCGAGAGCATAGTCAGAAGTAACATATGGCATAAAATGAGGTAAAATATAAATTACCTCAAGGGCTCACATGATGAGTAAATAGGGATAATTTTACTCACCTTCCCTTATCGGTCGTACAATGCACATGTAATATGAATTACATGCTATAGTGTATTTCTCTTTCTATAAGAGCGTATGCCATTTATCAAATATATCCACTATACGGATCTTAGCCTAAACATAGTCACGAGCTTCTCACGTACTCATGTTTAGCCTGAGTGCTATATCAGCTCGCTTTCTATAACGTCCAATTAAGTACTCGCATTCGGCATCTTACAGACATACATGATTATGGGACTATCATGTTTGGTCTTATTATAAACAAATCATAGATCTCATCTTGACTCCAGTCAAGGCAACATATTTTATGTACCAAACTTGCTCTTTAGCATTTATTTGTATATCACGTCTCATCTCAACGTGCTAACTATAACACTTAAGGCGATTGCTTGTGTGAGTGAGCCAATCATTGCCTGCTGACATACTTTCCAATAATATATGTGTGTAGTGCTAGTCTCCTATTGTATTCGTACTTATTGATAAAACATCAAGTCACTAATAAAAAAACAAGTACAATACATATGTTCATAAATACATAAACTAATGATCCTCTACAATAACACATATCACATACTACACAATCCTAGTGACATCCTGTGGGTCAAGAATATGTCTTTAGGAACAGCCTTCGTAAATGGATCAGCAACTATTTTATCGGTTGAAACGTATTGTAGGATCACTTCTTTCTATGCTATTATATCTCTTATGAAGTTGTTCTTTATGTCAATGTGCTTCGTCCTTCCATGATACTTGGGATCTTTCACATAGGCAATGGCTGTTTGACTATCGCAATAATCTATCACCGGTCTTGGAACCTCAGTGATAGTGGCTAAATTTTCCAAGAACATTTTAGCCATACTGCTTCTTGTATTGCGGTAAAACATGTAATAAATTCTGTCTCCATCGTAGATAAAGCCGTGCATGTCTGTTTCTTGCTATTCCAAGAAATTGTACATTCATTGAGCAAAAATGCATATCCAGAAGTCAATTTACGCCATTTGGGTCTCCACCCCAATCAGCATCTAGAATGCCTAATAGGCGTAAATCACTCCTTTGGTAACAAAATTGATAGTCTATAGTGCCTTTCAAGTATCTCAGGATCCTTTTCACTGCTTTCTAGTATGCTTGACCAGGATTTAATTGATATTTGATCCCACGGCATAACATATGTCGGGTCGAGTACACATCATAGTACACATCAAACTTCCAACCGCATTAGCGTAAGGAACAATTTCCATTACTTTAATTTCTTCTGGAGTCTTAGGACACATCTCAGTACTCAAGCCTTCACCTTGTATGACAGGGGTATCAATGGGATTACAATGCTACATATTGAAACGCTCAAGAATCTTCATAATATGACTCTTGTGATAAAATAAGGAGTTTCCTTGATCGATCTCTTTTGATCTTAACTCCTAATATATATAAGCAGTTTCTCCCATGTCATTCATTTCAAAATTGGAGGACAATCATTCTTTTACGGTGATAACCAAAACCTTATCATTTCCAGCTAACAGAATATTGTCCACATAAAGTGATAAAATCACAAATTTATTTTCGGACCGCTTGACATATACACAGTGATCTTCTTCGATCATCGTGAAACCAAAAGTTGTTATGGCTTGATGAAACGAAGATACCACTATTTAGATGATTGTTTAAGGCCATATATTGAGCGACAGAGTTTGCAAACTTTAAGCTCTTGACCTTTAGCTATGAAACCTATTGGTTGTTTCATATAGATTTCCTCATCTAGTTCTTCATTGAGAAATGCCGTCTTTACATCCATTTGATGTAATTTAAGGTCCAAATGTGCAACATGGCTAGAATAAGGCGTATTGAGGCAAATTTTACAACTGGTGAAAAAGTTTCCTTATAGTCTATACCCTCTTGTTGAGTATAACCTTTCGCCATAAGACGAGCCTTATACTTTTCAATGGATCCATCCGTCCTTGGCTTAATATTAAAGATCCATTTGTTTCTAATGGCCTTACAATTGGGTGGTAGATCAATCAAGTCCCAGACATGATTTGCCCTCATTGACTCCATCTCATATTCCAAAGCATTTTTCCATTATTCCTTATCAGAGGATGAGAGAGCCTCTTGAATAGTCTTAGACTCAGCATTGTCTTTCTGAGTAATCATAAATGCTTCCCCTTCAATCTCAAAACGACGACGGGGAATACTTTTATGATTACTTTTACGCAATTGAATTTCTCTTGAATTCGATTCATCAAGCGATGTAACACTCCCACTAGGTCTTGTGTGTTGAGGTAAATCTTCATTTCCCTCTACAACATTAGTGGATGTGTTATTAGGATCTTCCATCTCATATAATTGGAAATCCTTATCAATGTCACATCTATTAGGAAAATCGTTTTCCAAGAACGTGACATCTTGTGACTCCATTTCAGTCACACTTCCATTAGCTTGTTCACCTATGAACGCGTATCCTTTGGAGTGTTCAAAATATCTAATAAAGATACATTTCTTCCTTCTAGGACCTAATTTGCCATATTTATGGGAAGAATCATGAACATAAGCTGTACATCCCCATGGATGTAGACTGCTTAAGTCTGGTTTCATACCAGTTCATAATTCATAAGGGGTAGAAGTGACCGATTTTGAGGACACTCGGTTAAGTACATATGCGGCAGTTAATAACGCATCTCCCCAATAGGAGATAGGTAAATTTGCTTGCGCCATCATAGACCTAACCATTTTCAATAGGGTTCTATTCTTTCTCTCAGCTACCCAATTTTGTTGTGGAGTGCCAGGAATAGTTAATTGACGTACAATTCCATTTTCATCACAAAGAGCCTTGAATTGCTCCAATAGATACTCACGTCTGCGATCAGTTCTCAACGCCTTTATCGTTTTGTTCAACTGATTTTCTACCATCACTATATATCGTCTAAAACAGTCTAATGCTTCTGACTTATGGGAGATCAAAAAGGCATAACCGAAATGTATGAAGTCATCTATGAAAGTGATGAAATATGAGGCTCCATGCCTCGCCCTCACATTCAAAGGACCACAAATGTCAGAATGTATGAGTTGCAATGGAAATTCGGCTCTAGTCCCTTTATTGAATGGTTTTCTAGTTGCTTTTCCCGCTATACAATGTTCACATACAAGTAGATCAACATTAGTGAGTGACCCTAAAAGGCATTCACTAACTAATCTTTGCATTCTTTGCAATCCAATGTGACCTAATCTAGCATGCTAAGTACTTGCATCGATCTCAACATTATTAGAAGATGCAATTAAAGAAAAACAACCATCAACATTAAATTGTACTGATCATAGTCAATGTCTAACACCATAAAACCATTCGATACATGACTTGAACCATAATAAATTGTTCCATACAAAATGTCAACACAATTACCATGGAAATTCAATACATAACCTAAGCTAAGAAGAACAACTATGGAGACCAAGTTTTGTTGAATATCTAAAGCATAAAAGACATCATGTAAGAATATGTTTCGACCACAACGTAAGATTAATTTATATGTGCTGATACCCTTCACTTCAACTCTTGAGTTGTTCCCAACATATATCCATCTTCTTCCAAGCTGTATCTGACGATACTCCACAAATGCTTCTCGTTCTCTAGCTATGTGGTCTATTGCTTCTGAGTCTACAGTCCACATTGAATGAGATTCAGCAAGTATTATAGTGCTAGAAACAAAAGCATTACTCAAAGCTATGGAGTAATAGAGTACATCTTTTGACTCAGTGCATTCACAAGCAAAGTGACCCATTTTGCCACAATTGTAGCACTTCATCTTGGCATTGTCCTTCTTCCCACCGCGCTTCTTGCGTTGGAAGGTCTTAGCCCTCTTAGGTGCCTGATCAGTCTTATTCCCTTTGTTGTTGAATTAAGAATTCCTTTTGGCTTAAAGCCCGAAGCTTTGCGTGAACTCGATTCAGCAACATAAGCATGGGTAGAGGATCTCGCAGCCTCTAGGTGCTCATCCTCTAATTCCAAATGATGAGCAATATCGTCAAAAGTGACGATATTCTCATTATGCGTCATATTGATCTTCATATGCTCTCAATTATCAGGAAGAGACCTTGTAACAGCTTGAACTTGTTGTTCATCAGTAAGGGAGTGACCTGCCGACTTCAGCTCACAAATCATATTTGACATCTCCGGAAGATGCTACCTCATCGTTACATTTGGGCACTTTCAGAATGTATCAAACTTGATGGTGAGTCTCCTCAGCTTAGTAGCAGATGTATCCCCAAACTTATCTGTCAAAGAAACCCACATAGCTTGAGTTTTTTCATAACTTTCAAATTCACACATGAGATCATCTTGCATACAGCTCAGCAACATGATGCGAGCAATGCTATTTTTCTTTTTTCAAGCTTGATAAGCTTCTAGATCTCTCCTGTGTTGAGTTGAAGTTCCATGCTCAGGTTCATTCATGGTGTGATTGAGGGTTTCCAAAACCTCTTACTCCTCAAGGATGTACTGAACCTTTTGGTGCCAAATATCATAATTGTCACCATTCAGCTTCTCACCCTTATTGAGGTCAGCCACAATAGTCTTGGATGCCGAAATTATAATCAATTGCTATAACACATTGACATAATAAACGCAGAGTCAATACTAGCACACATTTCAGAGTAACACACATATTTAATTTGCAGCAAAGACAAACTAAATTAATGATAATTCAACAAAAGACATAGAAACAAAAGTTCACTATGTTCCCAATCAACTTCTATGTACAATTGTTCTATTATCATTAATTAGTTTAATTTACGCAAATTTTAAGCTCTAGGTGAGAACTCCCTTAAATTCTACCAACCTATGAACTCCCATTAGGAAAAAAATAATTACATGACCTCAAGTAATTTCTATATTTTTCCATTAACACAAAAACATAGCATGATTTGAACTAACGTACAATAAACAATCATGCTGCAACTAGAATCAAAACCGCAATTCAACATGTAACGAAAAAACAAGGATTTCCTACCATTGTTCGAATTTTCTTAGAACTAGAAAAATGTAAGTATATTAAACTATATATATGTTATCATTGAACCAATCTTTACACAATAAATATGACATCATTTTCACATAGGTTAGCTACTGTATTTCCTAAAACATAAGAAAATACCAACTGTAAATGAATAAACTATGCATTAAAGCCCAAAAAATACGAGTACTTAGGGTTTCATAAGCATTTTCATACATTTATAAAATTCAAATATCCAAAATAAATATACCATAGTGTAGAGGACACTCATACAAATCAAACGCAGTAGACCATGCTCCAAATGGAGCTCCCACACGCACGCTCCAAACGGAGCTCCCACACACCCACATGCGCTGCTTGAGTGCGTGGCGCGTGTGGTGCACGAGCCAACGAGCCAAACGGCTCTTGGCCGGTCCGATCAGTTCAACCGGTGATCGATCCAACCGGTCCAATTGGTCCGGTCAGATCGGTTTGACCGCCGGACCGGTTGACAGATCTGACCGTTGACCGGTCAACAGTAGGGTCAGGTCGGGTCTCAGGTCGGGTCGTTGGCTGGTGATCGGCTGGCCAATCGCTGCCAGCAGTGACGTCATTGATGACGTCATCCGGCAACCGACCATTGGATGACGTCATCACGTGCCGGTTCACCGATTGGCGCGTGTTGCCGGTTCACCGATTGGCGCGTGTTGCGCACGCACTAGCATTTTCAGCCCTTCAGGGGTGTGACGCCCACGCGTAGCACCTTCTGGCTGTGCATGTAGTTGCGTCCGGCGTCCTCCGGCGGCGTTCAACTCATCGCCGGACTTGTCTCGACGAGTATTTTCACCATGTATATTTGAAAATTGACTTTGGCTGAAAAAATATTTCGAAAATTGGCCAAAATTGCACGGATGCACGCGACCCCGGACATGTTGTTCGCTTTGGTTCGATTTCGAGTTTTCAGATGACAATTCCGACCGTTAGACATCAAAACAATGTAGATTTCATACTCTCGATCTCGATATCAAATGGTAAATGAGAAAATTCAATAAAAAAAAACAAGGTAGAAATCACGACCGTGCTCTGATACCAATGATGGAATTCAAGTTGACGGAAGACGACTTACCTGTTTCCGATGCGCAAACAACAATTAACCCCGGAATGATTGTTGAATTGCGGATGAATCACGAACAACAATACCTCACGTTGGTCTGGATGCAATCACAAGGAAAGCACCCAATTTCCACGGCGTAAATGCAAACTATTTTTGCAAAACTAAAATGGAATGCCTACTCCCTTTGATGGAAATGGAACAAACAAATGAGAGGATTTTCTGATTTTATGCTATGCTAACCGTTCCAACGGTTGTCTTCGGGAGGCTTTTATACTTCTCCCTTAGTACCCTTTCAATAGTGTCTTTCCATCGTAACGTATCAAGATGATACGGTGCGATCCAATCACACCCCATCATGGACGTACCGGCTGAAGTACGACACGTCGCCTTCTCAACGCGGTTGACAAGCTCCAAAACATCAAGGTTATGAAGGAGGGCATCTCGCTCCCCACCATTGACGTCGTCGGCGACCAGTCCTCCGACAAGTCGAGCGTCCTTGAGTCTCTCACAGGCATCAGCCTACCGTGTGGGCAGGGCATCTGTATGCGTGTCCCCCTTATCATGCGGCTCCAATGCTGGCGTCCCGCCGACAATCCTGAACTCCACCTAGGGTTTAATGGCAAGATCATGAACGTGGACGATGAGTACCATGTCTCCGACGCCATTGTCTTCGTGACCAACAAGATTGCTGGCTCCGACAAGGGCATATCGAATGCCCCTCTGACTCCGGTCGTCAAAAAAGATGTCCCGGCCTTGACCTTGGTCAACTTGCCTAGAATCACGAGAGTGCTAGTGCACGGCCAGCCTGAGAACATCTACGAGCAAATCTCGGCAATGAATATGGAGTACATAAGGCCTGAGGAGAGCATAATCCTTAACGTCGTGTCAGTGACCGTCGACTTCTTCACTTGTGAGACCATAAGGATGTCACAAGTAAGTATACTCTAGCCATATCAATTAAAACTCAAATTATTTATACGACTCTAGTGAGTGAGTCTATGCGATTATTTGTCTTAGTGTTGCAGATGGTTGACAAGATTGGCAAGAGACTCTGGGCATCGTCACTGTTAAAATATGTCTTGAGTTTGAGCCCAATGCGAAATTCCGGATATTCCAAATTGGATATGTTGCGGACATTCGAAATTGAGCAAATAAGATCTGAAAATCAACTTCCTAAAATTCGAATCTGCGTTGGAGAATTAGGCCGCTAAAATAGGAAAGTCCAACTTTCACTTGGATTTGGATTTTGTTTAAAACATATAGAGATAAGTTATGGATAAAATCGTTTAAGATAGTAAGTAGAATCTTATGAGAAGTCGGCAAAGGAATAAGGGTCTTATATATATATACTTGTGTGGCACCCCTCGACGGCCCCTGATCCGATTAGGGTCGCCATAGTTCGCTTACCTTTCATTTTCCTTATTAACATATCACTTTGATACCATTTCAATTGCAGCGGGTCCATACAACCTAGGGGTTTACATCTTTTAGATCGGTCCCTTGCGGAATTTAAATACGGAAGCACATCCAACAAACTCTCTCCCCTATATTCGGAAAACGATGCACACCAACTAAACATCTTATAAAAGTTAAAGCCGTACATTTTTATTTACATAAAGCAGATGGACATCTTTAGTCGGTACATCGAAATGCCATAGTTTCCTATACTCTGCTACACTTCAAAAGATGACCGACATCTCCTCCCACAATCGTATGATTAAGGTCCATCAACCAGTGTCGGTGTCCAAAGGTTCCCTCCTTTGCTATCCTTCTCCTCGCGGTCATATCCAACCGCTCAAACCATCTACTAATCTAAAATGTTGGTCCCCAAAAAGGGTGAGTATAACCATTCAGCAGGTAAATGAATCCAATAACAACTCAATGCATCATGCAAATCATACATGCATTGCAGGCGTTACTCACCTTGAAGCCATGCGTATACTATCATGCATCATCATATCATACATGTCATCATCATCATGGCATCATTCTATCATACATGTCATCATCATCATGACATCATGACATCACACATGTCATCATCATCATGGCATCATTCTATCATACATGTCATCATCATCATGACATCATCACATCACACATGTCATCATCATCATGGCATCATTATATCATACATGTCATCATCATCATGGCATCATGACATCACACATGTCATCATCATCATGGCATCATTCTATCATACATGTCATTATCATCATGACATCATGACATCACACATGTCATCATGCCATATCATATCTCATCATCATTATCATCATCATTCATATCATCATCATGCATATCATGCATGTCATGCCATGGGTGATCATCATTATTCCATATCACATATCATCATCATCATTATCATGCATATCATGCCATGGGTGGTCATCATTATTCCATATCACATATCATCATGCATATCATCATGCAGATCATGCCATGGGTTCAATTTCCACTTTTAGCTTTCAATTTTGATCACCACATCACCCATTTCTCAAATCACCAATTTCATCATCCCTTCGAGCAAAGACCCCCGAGGCTTCCGGCATTCAGCCTCCTAGGCCACCGGGCATTCGGCCCCCCACATTCCAAGCATCTCGCATCCCAAGTAGCATCACGAGACATTCCTTTCGGGCAAAAACCTCCGACAGGGCTTCCGGCCTTTACCCTTCTAGCTAGACATCTCGCACCCCAATCCTGGCATCGCGAGGTATTCCCTTCAGGCAAAGACCTCCGATAGGGCTTCCGGAATTATGTACCGACATACCACCAGGCCTCCCTTAGAATTACGTACTGTATATCACCGGGCATCCCGACACTCCCGGGGAATCTCCGGAATTACGCCACTAGACCACCAGACATCATCACCCACCACAACAATCTCCTCATTTACCATCATCCATGTTTACCAGTATTTTAATTTCATTTTAACATGGCACATGGCACGATATCAAACAAATCATACTAGGCATGACATTCACACATGCATTGATTCAATGCCATACATAAGCCAAGACTTTATCACATATGCAACTCAATTCAATATCATACACATATCAATGCTTTATCACATATACATCTCAATTCAATATTATACACATACCAAGACTTTATCACACATGCAACATGAATTAATTAAATGGAATCTATGGCCAATGAAATAATCCATTTCATTTATTTATTTATTTATTTTTATTATGTATATTTTAATAACTATAAATTCCCAAAATTATCAAAATTCAAGAAATTATTAAACAAACCCATAGGATGATAATTACTTGCAAAATTCATGGCCAAATTGAATTTTTACAAAATCTCATAATTTTTCCCAAAACATCCTATGCTTCTCGGATGAAACCAGAATGCACGGTTTCCGAATAAATTCAATTAAAATATCCATATGGCCTCCAAAAATTATAAAATTTTACTGAATTATAGCCAAGACATTTTAGTACAACTTTCATGAAGACTTCCAAGCCAGATTCTTTTTAAATTATTTTATACAGTCTCACGAAGCTTCTGGATCCGTTACCGCATCATCCAGTGCAAGCTTCTCCGAAATATTGAGTTTTAGCCTACCTATTCTCTTTCGTTTCCTCTGAAATTTGGATATGTTATACATCAAGATATCCTCTACAAGTTTCATGAAGAGATATAAGTCAAATAACCGAGTATAGTCATCATCTATGTCCATGAAGTCTCGGGTGTCTCGGAATACATCACCAGAATCATTGTCTTTAAGATCTAGTTGATCTACTAGGCTATACTTGTTCATTTCACTTCAAATTTGAGTATGTTGTATTTTAAGATGTCTCCTACAACTTTCATGAAGAAATCGAAGTGATATTCTCAACACAAACCAACATGCAACCACGAATCCAGCAAGAGGTCAGTAGAAATTTTCCAGATCTGAGGTCTCCGTAGAATAAGACTTTAAGCCCTCAAATCTCCATCATTTTCAACCAAATTTTAGTATGTTCTAGTTTAAAATGTTAGCTACAACTTTAATGAAGAGACTAAAGCCAAAATATAACTCTAAACATGCATGCAGGCTCTCCAAACATTCTGACTCGAGCGGATTCATGCGAAAACATTCCAGATCTGACATCCCCGTAAGATGAGAGTGTGACCCCTCAAATCTCTATAATTGTCTACCAAATTTTAGTATGTTGTATTTTAAGATGTTATCTACAACTTTTGTGAAGTAATCGAATCCAAAATCGGACTCTAAACATGCATGCAAGCTCACACAACATTCTGACTCAAACTGTTCAAGCAAAAACAGCCATACCACCCAAGAACAATCCATTCCATACTTCGGTTTTCCTCACCAAATCACCCAAACTCGACACTATATCAACCATACATGCAACAAACACACATGCAAGAGCAGCAAAGGACCCCCCAACTTGCCTCTAGACCACACGAACAGCGGCACACCGGCGACGGACGAACGGCGTGCGGGTAGCGACGGGCGAGCTCCTCCTCTCTTGGCTTCCTCTTCTCTCTCGCAGCTCACTCTCTCTCACTTGGCTTGGCCGAATGCCACTCTCTCTCTCTCCCCCTTTCTCTCTCTCTTTGGTTGTATCTTTATATATGCATGCAATCTTCTCTTGCATGGGGGACACTTGTCCCTAAGAAGGAGACAAGTGTCTTCTTGGTTGAAGACACTTGGAGGCCATGCAGCTGCTCCTCCTCCCCCTTCATGCACCGACGGCCCAATGGGCTTCATGGGCCGGGCTTATGGCCCACTTTAGGCCCATCTCACTTGGGCCTAAAGCCCAAACTTAAATAGCCCAAGATAAGTCCATTTCACTTTTAATAATTTACCTTAAATCCCCATTTATATAAATACTAAATTACGATTTCATATGGCCATTAAACTCGAAATCATAAATCCATAAATTCCAATTTATAAAACACATGGCCAATGATAGGATTTTCTTTCCTATCACATAATTATCCCTTAAAAGCTTGGCCATAAATCTTATTACAAATTATGGGTTAAATGGCCATAAAATAACTTGATGGTACTTCCATCACCTATTCATAGACTTTAATGTAACTAGAGGTTGCCATGAATTTTGGGATGCCACAACTTGTGACTGTGGGTGGCAGGAGGTTGATCATGAAGAATTGGTCTTGAAGCGCCGTCTCGTCGTCGAGTGCTTGGGAGGGATTTTTCTTTGTCGTTCTTGTCCATGAATTACATCCAAGAAGTTATAGTGTTCAAGTCAATTAAATCATGTGGTAAGATTTGTGTGTAATTCTTTCATGAGATTGAGAGATTATTTCTTGAGGAATTTCGAAGTTAAACACTACGTGCATTGTTGGGTGTAATTGGGGCTTAGGAAACATCGAGAGGTGTTTGAGTGACTTGAGTGTGTAAATTCCTTGTATCGCTTGATCTATAGTGAAATCCGTCGCTGCTCTTCCCGTGAACGTAGGTCTTTACGACTGAACCACGTAAATCCGGTGTCCAATTTATTTTCTTCTTATGTCTATATTATTGTTCAAATGCTCGCCTTTTCGCAACAAGTGGTATCAGAGCCAGGTTTGGCTAAGTTGAAGCGAATTGATGGCGACAAAAGAAGTAAAAGTGAGAATCGATAAATTTGATGGGAATGATTTTAGTTTATGAAAGATGCAAATTGAAGATTATCTTTACTAGATGAAATTGCACTTGCCCATATTTGGGGAGAAACCAAAGTCGATGAAGCAAGCTGATTGAGATTTGCTGAATAGATGAACTATGGGCGTTATTCGGCTGACGTTGGCTCGCAACATCGGGTTTAACATCTTGAAGGAGAAGACCACTACTGATTTGATGCAAGCCCTATCAAATATGTACGAGAAGTCCTCTACGATCAACAAGGTCCATTTGATGCGACGTCTGTTTAATTTGAAGATGAGCGAAGGTGTGTCAGTTACAGATCATATTAATGAATTCAATGTGATTGTTAATCAATTGAGTTCAGTTGAGATTGACTTTGAAGATGAGGTATGTGCTTTGATTTTGTTATCCTCATTGCCTGATAATTGGAATAATACTATTACTACTGTTAGTAATTTCTCTGGGTCAACAAGTTTGACGTTTGATGGATTCGAGATTTGATTCTGAATGAGAACATCTGTAAAAGAGAATTTGGCGAACCTGTATCTGCTGCTTTAGTAGGTGAAAATAGAGGAAGATCTAGAACACGTGTGGGTAAAAGTAGTACTAATATAAACAGGCATAGTTAGTCTAGGACTGGTGATGTTGTTTGTTGGAGTTGTGGCAAGAGGGGGTATCTTAGAAGGAATTGCCTTAAGTTGAAGAATGAGAAGGGTAAGGGAATTATAATTGATTCTGCAAATAATGTTGCAGCTGTAGCAGATAATGCCGATTATGTCTTGTTTGTCACTGATTATTCATCATTTGATGGATGGATTATGGATTCTGGTTATTCTTTTCATGTTACACAAAATAGAAACCGATTTACTACTTATCAATGCATGGATAATAGTAAAGTGTGGTTGGGGAACAATGCTGAATGCGATGTCATCGGTGTTGGCAATGTTAAAATCATAATGCATGATGGTATTGTGAGGACATTAACTGGAGTAAGGCATGTTCCAGAGTTGAAAAAGAACTTAATTTCCTTAAGTGCCTTGGATTTAGCTGGGTATCAATATATTTCAGAATGTGGTATTCTGAAAATTGTTCAAGGTGCTTTGATAATAATGAAAGGAATCAAGCACAATAGCTTGTATGAGCTTCAAGGTGAGATAGTGACAAATTTTGCTGCGGAGACGTTAGATGCATCTGCTCAAGAATTTGAATTGTGGCATATGCATTTGGGGCAAATTGGTGAGAGAAGCCTGAAGGTTTTAAGTGAAAGAAATTGGCTATGTGGTTATGTTTCTAACAAACTGAATGTATGCAAGTGTTGTGATTTAGATCAACGGCGAAAAGTGCAATTTAATATGACTGTCAAAGAAACCACATAAATTGTAGAGTTAATTCACTTGAATGTTAGTAGGTTGTCGCGGTTTCCTTCAAGGAAGAGTGCTAGATATATGCTAATAAATTGTTGATGACTACTCGATGAAAACGTGGGTATTTATGCTTAGGCACAAGTTTGATAGCTTTGATCGAAAAGGAAACTGGTAATACGATTAAGCATGTGCGGACTAACAGTAGTATGGAGTTTTGCTTGAAGCTGTTAAATTAATTTTGCATGAAGAAAAATATAGTGAAACACCACACTAATCCTACCACACTAATCCTAATGAACCACAATATGTTGCGGAATTGATGAGCAAAACATTACTAGAGATAGCCCATAAAATGCTCTCTAGTGCTAGTATGGTTAGGAGATTCCTAGCAGTTGCGCTAAGTACGGCGTGCTACCTGATGAATAAATCCCCATTGACTGTGATTGGATATAAGACTCTCGAAGAAGTGTGGTCAGGTAACATTGCTGATTATTCTGTTCTTAGAATATTTGGTTGCCCATGTTATATTCGAGCTAGTGATGGTAAGCTCGATGGAATGGTAAGAAAGTGCATATTCCTAGGCTATGCACGAGGTGAGAGGGGTTATCGGTTGTGGTGCCTAGAGTGAAATTTACCTATTATCAATAGAGAAGTTACGTTTGACGAGTCTCCAGTACTTCTGGCTAGGAGTGATTATAGCAGTATTCAAACGGATCTAAACGTTGGTCAGCTTGAGGTGGAGTTGTGACTAGAAACTCCTGAGGTAGCGAGTATGAGTACTAGCAAAGTAATCGACACTGATGGTGCTTGTAGCGAGGTGGAGCCTATAGAGCCAATGGTTGCCGTAACTGCTGAAATTAACAAGGTACGTATTCGATCTCCTGATAGATATGAATGCAACAATAGTTTTTCTTTATTTGCGATTGATGAGGTTGCATCGGAAAATCCTTGTGGAGCAGTTAAAGGTGTATGTGGAGTTGGTATTCTGATGAGGTCCTCAGTTATGGCGAAGTTCAAGCGAAGCTTGGACTTGGATAATATTGGTGGCAGTTGAGCCCATCGGGAGCTATGGGAAAGTAGTGGCAGAGTTTGAATTTTTCCGAAGTAATTGCAACTTGGCTCAAATGTCGAGCCAATGTGGAGATTGTTAAAATATGTCTCGAGTTTGAGAAATTGCAAAATTCAGAATATTCCGAATTGGATATGTTGCGGACATTCGAAATTGAGTAAAGAAGATCCGAAGATCAACTTCCCAAAATTCGAATATGCGTTGGACAATTTGGCCACTAAAATAGAAAAGTCCAACTTTCACTTGGATTTGGATTTTGTTTAAAACATACAGAGATATATTTAGGATAAAATCGTTTAAGATAGGAAACATAATCCTATGAGAAGTCGGCAAAGAAATAAAGGTCTCACATATATATATATATATATATAGACTTGTGGCCGTGGGTGGCGGGAGGTTGATCATGAAGAATTGGTCTTGAAACGCCGTCTCGTCGTCGAGTGCTTGGGAGGGATTTTTCTTTGTCGTTCTTGTCCATGAATTACATTCAAGAAGTTTTAGTATTCAATTCAATTAAATCTTGTGGTAAGATTTGCGTGTAATTCCTTCGTGAGATTGAGAGATTATTTCTTGAGAAATTTCGGATATAAACACTGCGTGCATTGTTGGGTGTAATTGGGGCTTGGGAAACACTGAGAGTGTTTGAGTGACTTGAGTGTGTAATCTCCTTGTATCGCTTGATTTATAGGGAAATTCATCGCTGCTCTCCCCGTGAACGTAGGTCTTTACGACCGAACTACGTAAATTTGGTGTCCAATTTATTTTTTTCTTTTGTCATATTATTGTTTGATCACTCGCCTTTTCGCAACAGTCACAAAGGTTGATATAGCTCCCGGTGATGGCCGATGATGTCGATATAAGGCTTGGTTATGTGTGTGAGAGGAACAAGATTGGTCACGAGTCCTACCATGATGCGAGGCTCAAAGAGGTTAAGCTATTCATAGTGCACCCTCAGCTGTGTGAGATTGACAAGTCCACCATTGGTGTGCCTGTCTTGGTACAAAAGACGAAGCAGATTCAAGCCAACATCATGGCTAAGTGCTTACCTAAGATCATCAAGAAGATAAATGAAAATTTGAATGCCAACGTCGCCAAGCTTAAGAGGATGCCCAAGAATTTGTCCTCAGTCGAGGAAGCCATGATGGCCTTGGTGCAGATCATGGGGTCAGCGAAGGAGTTGCTGAGGAAAGTCCTGCTGGGAGAAGAGTTCGATGAGTACCCTGATGACAAGGACATGCACTGCATAAGTAGGCTGGTAAAGATGCTCAACCGCTACGCTAATGAGCGCCACAATTGCACCGAGGAAGACTAGAGGATCAACTTCTTGTTTGAGGAAATGAAGGTCTTGGAAGAGGTCACAGGGATTGTGTTATAGATGAAGCCAAATATTTTTTTAGGGGCTTTTTTTGTCTTTTCTGTTAGATTTGCTTTTAGGTTAAAAGTGATACCTTTATATTAGCAATGGTAAGATGCTAGCCGTCAAGACAATGAAAAAGGAAATAGAGAGGCAAGAAAAAGAAGAAGAAAAAAGTGAGTTTTTTTCTTTATGGGGGTTCTCAATCTCTTTGTGCTCTAATCTTGAGACAAGATCATCGTTGTATTCCAACTTTTTTCAAAGTCCAGTGGATTCACAGAGTGCCTCTGCGCGGAGACGTAGCCTAGGTTTGGGTGAACTTCGATAACAAATTTTCTGGCGTGTTCTTCTGATTCGGTTATTTTATTATTATATTATGTCTGGTGAATTGTTTGCAAGTGTTATTTTTCTAGAATCGACGTGTGATTTCATAACAACTGGTATCAGACCCTGGGTTGGCTAATCGAGAACATCGAGAGTTTTTCGGTGATGTTTGATTGAAAGCAAACAGGATGGCAGAAAATAAAATCATAATCAATAAGTTCGATGGGGAGGATTTCGAATGGTGGAAACTACAAATAGAGGATTATCTTTATCAAAAAGATCTCTATGTACCACTTGAGGGTTTGAAACCTAAGATGGCGAAAGTGGATCCGACAATAGAAGCTGGATGGAAAATTCCGATCGAAAGCCATTAGGTGCGATTCATCTAGGGTTGACAAAAAAGACAAGGTATCACATCGCAACAGCAAAAACTACAAAAGAAACCATGGGTATTCTAATGAATATTTTTTAAAAGCCATCCACATCAAATCATGTATTTTTGCTGAAGAAATTGGTTAATATGAAGTTATCTAATAAAGGTTCTGTGGCAGAGCATATTAATAGTTTCACGCAAGTCACAGGTCAATCAGAATCGCAGGCATAAATTTAGATATGAAGCTTCAAGCTTTATTGTTTTATGTTTTCTTCCAGAAAGCTACAATACCGTAGTGGAGGGAATTTCAAGCACCATGAATGATAATTTAACTCTTGATGATGATGTGAGTAGTATCATAGATGAAGAGATGCGAAGGAAAGTCTCAGGTGGAGATAATTTTTCTACATCTACATCTTCAATGGCACTCACAGTGGAGAATCGTGGAAGAAGTAAAAGTAGAGGAAATTCAGCGGGCGTGGCAGATCATAATCAAGGGGTAAGAGACAGGTTGCAAAAAATGAGTGTTGGTTTTGTCACAAAACTAGATACCGACGGTTTCAATGTGAAGCCTACAAAAAGAAGCGGCAAGATGAGAATCAAGGTGCTAATGTGGTTAGCGATGAATCTTTGCTAAATAACTTGTGTTTGTCTGCAGGGTTTGACTTGATGACAGATAAGTGGTTTATTGATTCCGGTGCTTATTTTCATTACACCTCACAAAAAGACATATTTGATGATTTTGCTAGTGGAGATTTCGGACAAATGGTTGTGGGAAATGGCCACATGTGTCCCATTGTTGGGAAAGGAACTGTGGCTATGAACATCTCAGGTGGGGGACGTCTAGTTTTGTGTGAAACTAGGCATATTTCGGAATTAAAGAAAAATCTGATTTCAACTCGTAAACTTGACCATGAATGTTTGGTAATAACCTTTAAATGCGAAGAGTGGAAGATAACTTCAAAGGCAAGAGTAGTAGCAAAGGGAAAATGTACATGTACACATTACCTTCTCCAATGAGACAATATCAGTGATATGGTTACAACTACAATGGCTACGGTGTAATTTGTCTAATATTTGGCATTATCGTTTGGGACATCTTGGTTAAAAAGGTGTAAAGCAGTTACACTTGAGGAAATTACTTCCAGGTTTGCAAAAAGTTGAGTTAGATTTTTGTGAGAGTTGCATTTATGGAAAACAAAAGGCTGCTAGTTTTCAATTGAATGGGTGACAAAATAAAGGTCAGAAGCTAAAGTTGGTTCATACTGATGTATGGGGACTTGCTCAAGAACTCTCTTTAAGAGATATTTTGTCACCTTCATTGACGATGCGACAAGGAAGACTTGGGTCTATGCTCTTAGAGAAAAATCAAAAGTATTTGGGATGTTTAGAATGTGGAAGACCATGGTAGAAAAAGAGACAGGTTATCAGATTAAAGCTCTGAAGTTTGATAATGGTGGTAAATACACAAGTAAGGAATTTGCAGAATATCTGAGTCGAGAAGGCATACACGGGTTAAAGACTGTTCCTAGAACATATCAAGAGAACAGTGTAGTTGAAAGAATGAACATGACTATTGTAGAATGTGCGAGATGCATGAGACTATATGCAGGTCTCCCACTACACTTATGGACTATCACAGTTGATGTAGTTGTTTATCTTATCAACATGAGTCCATCTAGTGCATTGGATAGAGAAAGACCACAAGAGCGGTGGTTAGGTAAAAAAAATAATTATTCACATCTAAATGTGTTTGGTTGTATTGCATATGCTTTGATTGATAGGGAGGATAGGAAAAAGCTTGATGCTAAGTCCTAGAAGTGCGTCTTTATTGGATACGGTGGCGACGAGTATGGCTATAGGCTTTGGGATTATGAGAATAACAAAGTCATCCGCAGTTACAATGTGGTATTCCATGAAGAAAAGATGTACAAGGATTGTCAGACGGAGCATGAGAAGGTAGTAGATCCAAAATATGTTGAATTAGACACAATGCATGTGAAGATGTTTCTAGTATATCAAAGTGCACTTGAAAGAGAGGTTCAATATGAGTCTATCATTAGTGAAGAGGTAGTTCAAGAGGAACGCAGTGATTCGGAGCAAACTAACGACCCTGAAGTACCTGTATTGAGGAGGTCTACACGTGTGAGAAAGCCAAATGTAATTTTTGATCCATCAGCTAATACTGTTTTGAGCCATGTCTTATATACATATTCAGGAGAACCGGAGACTTACGATGAGGCAAAGATAGACACGTCTCACTTGCAGTGGGAGTGTGCTATGAAAGATGAGATGAGCTCGTTACTTCAAAACAAAACTTGGGAATTGACCAAGTTGCCCATAGGTAAAAAAACTTTATTAAACAAATGGGTGTACAGGATTAAAAATGAAGCAGATGGTAGTATTAGAGACAAGACGAGACTTGTAGTCAAAGGCTTTTCTCAAAAGAAGGGATTGACTACTCTGAGATTTTTTCACCTGTAGTGAAAATGACATCAATTAGAGTTTTGCTGAGTATAGTTGTAGTGGAGGATCTTCATCTTAAGAAGTTAGACGTAAAAACAGTGTTTTTACACGGTGACTTAGATGAAGAATTATACATGGCACAACCTAAGGATTTTGAAGTCAAAGGTAAGGAGCACATGGTATGTCGCTTGAATGAAAATGATTTGCAAACTATGACTCTGATCACTGTGTTTATTTTTGCAAGTATGATGATGGTGACATTGTGTATCTCTCTATATATGTGGATCATATGCTGGTGCTAGTTCCCATATGAAGAGAATCGTAGAAGTGAAGAAAATGTTATCATCATAGTTTGTTATGAAAGACTTGGGAGAGGCTAAGAATATTTTAGGCATGAAAATCATCAGGGATAGGAAAAATAAGAAATTATGGTTATCGCAGGAAGACTATATGAACAATGTGTTAAAGAGATTTAACATGGACAAGGCAAAACTGGTTGCAACTCCTCTAACAAATCACTTCAAACTTTCAAAGGATATGTGTCCAAGCACTCGGGTTTTGAAAGATGAGATGGCGGTAGTTCCATATGTATTAGCAGTGGGGAGTTTGATGTATGATATGGTGAGCACAAGACTATACATTGTATAGGCAGTGGGAGTTATGACTCAATATATGCAGAACCCAGGCAGAGAATATTGGAATGCAGTAAAATAGATATTGAGATATCTAGCAGGTACTTTCAATTATTCACTTTGTTATGGTGGTACATCTCTAGAGTTGTAGGGTTATGTAGATGTAGATTATTTAGGTGATCGAGATAGTGGTAAGAGTACCATTGGATATGTCTTTACAGTTGCATATACAACAGTGAGCTGGGTATCTCAACTATAAAAAGTAGTGGCTATCGATGACATAGGCAGAATACATGGCGATCACATAAGCCTCAAAGGAAATCATATGGTTACAAGATTACATGGAGGAGCTACATCAAAAACAGTAAGTCAGTACACTGTGGAATGATAGTCAAAGTGCAGTGCACTTAGCAAAGAATGCAGTTTATCACTTAAGGACTAGACATATCAAGAAACATTATCACTTTATCAGATTAGCATTGAAAGATAATGAGTTAAAGTTATAAAAGATTGATGGCTTGAAGAATCCAGCTAACATGTTGACCAAGGTAGTAGACAGAGAGAAGCATATTTTCTGTACTACTACCATTGGTATTACTCCATGTTGATTGATGAGGAGTAACACAGAGGCACAAGTTTTTCAACTACTATTTTTTGGAGAAGATGGATGCAAAGTTGCTTGGTGCTTGGGTATATTTGTCTTCAAGTGCGAGATTGTTATATATGAAGCCAAATATTTTTTTAGGGGCTTTTTTGTCTTTTTTATCAGATTTGCTTTTAGGTTAAAAGTGATACCTTTATATTAGTGATGGTAAGATGCTAGCTGTCAAGACGCTGAAAAAGGAAATAGAGAGGCAAGAAAAAGAAAGAAGAAAAGAGTGATTTTTTTTTCTTTATGGAGGTTCTCAATCTCTTTGTGCTCTTATCTTGAGAGAAGATCATCGTTGTATTCCAACTTTTTTCGAAGTCTAGTGGATTTGCAGAGTGCTTCTGCGCGGAGACATAACCCAAGTTTGAGTGAATTTCGATAACAAATTTTCTGACATGTTCTTTTGATTATGTTATTTTATTATTATATTCTGTCTGATGAATTGTTTGCGAGCGTTATTTTTCTGGAATCAACGTGCAATTTTGTAACAGATTGGACTGCCGGGCTTCCTCCCTCACACCGCTTTCCTCACCCTTTTGCAGCATAAGGTGGAGGGAATATTGAGCAAGTAGCCGAGTTTCAGGGTCCGTGTTTGGGACTACATCGAGGGAGTTGTGATTCAGGTATTGATGCGACACACAGAGAATTATCCTCAACTGCAGTCGTCGATGAAAAGAGTGGCGTCCAATCTAATCAACAAGATGAAGGGGAAGACGATGAACGAGATGATGAAGATTGTTGAAATGGAGAAGCTCACTGAGTACACTTGCAACCTTGAGTACCTGTCGCAGCGGAACAAGTTGATGACCCATCAAGGCAGGTTTATGGAGGTGATCAACCAACCTTATATGTATGGTTCCAAGATTTACCTTGAGGGAATTGGGGAGGTCAACGTGGCCCATCTGAGTGAACACAAGCAGCTGGTTCATGAGGCGTTCGATCTGAGGATGAGCCTGATCGCGTACTGGAAGATTGTGCTGAGGAGGTTTGTTGACTCAATGACACTGCATCTGCGGCTCATCATGCACAACTTGGTGAAAAAGTAGATGGAGAAGGAGATTGGAGGCGAGCTGATCAGGCCAAACGGCGGCGGCCCCATCAATAGGATGCTGGAGGAAGTGCCGGAGGTCGCGGCAAAGCGCGGGAAGCTGAACAGGAGCATCAAGCAGAGGCGATGGGATCGCTGAAGGAGTGGAAGAGATGTAATAGTCAAGTTATGGAGATGACAATTTTGAGGGTTAACCATTTGTGAATAAGGATTGCTAAATTTTAGGAGTCGTAATTATAAATGCTTGATTTCTAGTTAGAACAAAGGACAGCCACCACTCCAAGAACACATATTCAATTTTATCTTTATCGCACTCTTTCCAATACTAGGTTCACGTGTAACAACTCTCATAGGACCTTTCATTACCTTTCCATTTACGTTCTTGTCCGAGAAACAAAAGACCATTCGCAATCCCTATCGGCTCGTATCTACCAATCCACACTCCAAAGGTATTTCATCATTTCCAGCGACAACTTCAAACGACATAACAAAAATGAACATAGTACTACCCTAAGTTGCATAAAATTGAACAAAAGAAGGAGATGCTTCACTTGGCTCAATAGTTGACAACAAAGTCCGCGAAGTGAGACGAGCGCGAAGGGAGGATGTGGAATTAATTGGCCAACTGCTTTCTCGTCCTTTGCCAGGTATGAAGTGAGACAATACTTGGACATGATCCGTCGATTTGTTCAGAGAAAATGTCAACAACAAAAATAAAGTGTGGCACAACTTAATAAGATGTGTCGTGACCATTATGACTAGTACACTAAAAAATTTGTACGAAATTGTTCGTTTAAAGTTCTGACAAGACAAATTCAATAATGGCCTGTTACGAATTTAAATATCATGTGAGCACTTGAAATTTTCTGAATTGTTATGATCGACTATAATATAAAGAAGTGGATGACCAAAATAGGAATTGGTGACCGATGCTTAGATATCATTTATCAATCTCTTTGAGATATAATGTGCTATAACCCAATTGAACCGTGGCACAATAATATTAACTGTAATATGACTTGCTATGACTAGCTTATTGAAAAGTCACTATGAAAGATTTTGTTTGACTTATCATAAAATGATTGCAATCCTAATTTGTGCAATCCTAATCAATCATGATAAGTTCAAATCAATTGAGTGGAAAAAAGGTAGGAACCAGTGAATCAATACTTAGACATCGTTGACTGATTTCTAGAATTCAATCCTTGCTTGCGACGAAAATAATCTCGATCTGACAAAATGAGATGTATTACGACTTATGCTCGTGCTTTGAGAAAATACTGGGAGAGCTTTCATTGATTTATGACAAGATGAACGGAATTATAAGGTATTACGATCTTAAATATAGTGAGCATCTCAAATTTTCGCAACCATCATAGAAATATGCAAGTGGTCAACCAATACAGGAATTGGCCATTGATATATCCGTCACTTGTGTCGAATTTATTGTGCCACAACCAAAATAAACTATGGCGTGAAAAAATTAGATGTATTATGACTTGTAACAACTGATTTTTAAAAACGTTATCAGGATATATCTCACTGATTGATGAGAGAATGACTCCAGTTACAACAGCAAAAACCAAAAAAATATTTTCAAATTTCAGCAAACTCTCATAAACTCGGTTCAAATTGAGTGGGTGGAACAAAGTAGAACCAAGTTGACCAATCCTTACATATGAAACGATTGATTCTCAAGAGACATAAATAAATTGTGACACGACATGATTATCGAAAAGTTATGACGAAATTTTCATTGGCATTCGACAAAATGAAACGAACATGATTATGATGCGTTACGACCTCAAATAACTTCAAGAGTTTCTCAAAATTTTTCCTTAGTTATCCCGAACCATGGGAAAGCAAGTGGGCGATTAAAATAGGGATCGGCGGCTTATGCTTAGTACGTACCGAGACATGGATTTAATTACGATGCATTATGACCTTAATCTCAAAATGACTGATTACCACATTTAAGCCGCGTTTTTGAAATCTAACATGTATGGAACCAACCCAAATCCTCATTGCTTCTAATTATTTATTGTTTCCTTATTTTTTTTTTCAAAAACTCTACAATATTGGGTTAGAAGCCTTTCGTTTTTTTTTTTTTCCAAGAGCCAAAAGTGCCAAAGCGTCAAATAAAGAAAAAAATAGAAGAGTAAGAAAAGAATAAAGGGAAAATGTCATGAATGGTCCTTGAACTTTTATTTGATGTTCAATTTCATCCCTAGACTTCTGATCTAGTCCTTCCAGTTGTTCAAACCGTTAAGTGATGACATGGAGCGTTAATTGATGACATGGAGCTGAGTTGGATTATTAAAATTAGGGTTAATACCTTGAAAAACCAAAAACTGGTACACTTGTGACAAATTTACCCCAAACTATTTTTTTGACCACCAAAAACCCAAAACTGGTATACCTTTGACAAATTTCCCTCAAATTGGTACACTTGTGACAAATTTACCATATGTTAGTTTTCGTTAAATTTTACTGTTAAATTATTAAGTTAAATGACACGTGACAATTAACTGGTATACTAATTTGAGATTTTATGCTCCGTTTATCATAGTTTACAATTTTTGTGATTTTTTTTGTGGTATTAATCCAATTTAGCAGGGGGTATATTTGTCACAAATTTACCAGTTTTGGGTTTTTTGCGGCCGAATAGATTAGTTTGGGGGTAAATTTGTCATAAATGTACCGGTTTAGAGTTTTTTTTATAATTAGTCGGGGTAAATTTGTCACAGGTGTACCAGTTTGGGGTTTTTTATGGTAAAAAAAATAGTTTGGGGTAAATTTGTCATAAGTGTACCAGTTTGGGGTTTTTCAGGGTATTAACCCTTAAAATTATAAGTCAATATATACTTTAAACAGGAAAACAAATTAGGGCTTCAAAAGCCCTCTTTTTCAAAGGGACCAGATCTGAGCATAATCACAAAAGCTTTCAGTGTTGGAATCTAGCGACACTGAACAGATGGAAGAAGAACGAAAACAAACCTGTACAGTGCAAACCACCGAAGAATGGTTCCACGAAGTTCAACATAAACGGATCCATCCTTGAGGGAGAATCGAAAGGAAACACCGCCAACATACATCGTGATTCCACAGGGGAATTCGGCTGCTAGGTTTGCAAAATTGATCTACGTGTCCTCGACCGAGTGCATCAAAGCCCTAGCCCTCAAAGAAGCCTTCTCTCTCATGGCGACACAATTGTATCGGAAGAGATGAACTATTTCGGGGGGGGAAGTATAAAGCATAGCTTATCCATTTTTTATTTAATTTCTTTTGGTCGGAATAGCTTATCCGTTTGTGATCCTCTTTTTCACATCGACGATTCTTCCTTCCCAACATCAAACTTCTCAAAATGCTTGGATTGAGACTGGAGCAAAGAAGGTTGGGTTGAGGTTGATGCTGGCGACGACTCGGATCTTGGGGTCTTGGTGGGCGCGCCATCCCTCATGCAGATGAAACTTCGAATTTGCTCAATCAGAATTCAAAAAGAGAGGCATAAGTGAAGAACCATGAGAGCATCACAATTGAAAAATTTGAAGAGCTCGTGTTTCGTCTACCTTGAACGTGGATGACCCAGGAATTGACCAATGGGATATTGCTCATAATTCGGGAATTGAAGGAATTGCTTCTTAGAAGCAGATAAATTGGTTATCTTTTGAGTCAATTTTGACATTTTCATGTTTGTATACTGATTACACCATATCCTCCCCGAAGCAAAATTTTAGAACCAAAAAAGCAAGAAGACGTGCAACAATTGAAGAAAGAAAGAGAGCAAGAAGTGGGGATGAATATAGGGTGCGTTTGAAAAGGCTTTTGGGGAAAGTCTTTGAGGAAATGCAAAGGCCGTTGAGTGAAAGGTGTTTTCCAAAATGCAAATTATGTTTGGTAAATTGTATTGTAAAAGTCCTTTGTGAAGTACCTTTGAGTGTAATAGTTTTGGGAAAAAGAAGAGTTGGCTGGCCAAGAATAAGTAGTCGCTGGCGAGGAGCAAGCGGTCCGACGAAGGGCGGGTGGTCCAATGCAGCCCGTCTAGCGAGGGTCATGGCGACCAGATCTACGACTGGATGGGTCATGCAAAGGCCGCAACCTTCGGGGAGGTCGTTTGAAGGTCGCAGTTGGCGACCCATCTGGTTGCAGCGCGAAGGTCACGGCCAGCGACCACATCTAGTTGCGACCAAATCTGTGACCAAATGTGTTGTGTGAAGGTCGCGACCTTTGTGGAGGTTGCCTGAAGGTCACGGCCGATGACCCATCTGGTCGTAGCGCGAAGTTGCGGCCGGCGACTAGATCTGCAACCAAATGGGTCACGTGAAGGTCGTGACCTCCGCGGAGGTCGCCTGAAGGTCGCGGCTGGCGACCATATCTGCAACCAGATGGGTCATGCGAAGGTCGTGACCTCAGTGGAGGTTGCCTGAATGTCACACCCAATGACCACATCTGGTCGCGCAACCCTGAGGGTCACGACCTCCGCGACGACCTCTCGATTGAAGGTTATAGCATGGCGGGCGCGATGGTCACTGGTGACCGCTTGCCCTTCGTCAGCAACCCCTCATGAAGAAGAAGATGAGTAGTCAGGGCAAAAACAAAAAAACAAAAAACTAACGAGGACAATTTGGGAAGATTTTTTTTTTTTATTTAGCCCCTTAGCTCAGCATGCTGAGAAGGCTAAAAGCCTAAGGCAACCCCCAACCTGCCTTGCCTTGGGCTTTTAGCCTTGTGAAGGCTGGCATTCCCCAAATGGGGTTTGAAATTTTTTTACCAAACACCCATAAATTGGCCCAAGGCACAAAGAAATCGGGTCGGGAATGTAGGGGGCGAGGCTCCGGCGAAACCCTAGAGGTTTTTTGAGGAAGAAGAAAGAAGAAGAAGAAGAAGAAGAAGAAGGAGACGGAGGAGTGGAAGTGGGGAGAGATAGAGTGAGAAGGTGAAGGTGCTACGCAAGAGAGAGAAAGAGGAGAGAGAGAGAGAGAGAGAGAGAGAGAAGGGGAGTGATTTGTCACGGTAGAGGAGGAAGAAACCCACGGGCCCCCATATTGAACGGGGAGAGACGAGGTGGAGGGGGAGTGATCCGTATTTTGATGGACGAGTAGGATTGGAGAGAGAGAGAGAGAGAGAGAGAGAGAGAGAGAGAGAGAGAGAGAATTCTTTAAAGTTTCTTTTTTATTTTTTTTCCTTTTTTTATTTATTTTATTTATTTTCTCTTTTTTCTGGTTGAAATTTTGAAATTTTGATAGTGATGTCTTGCCCAAAAAGAAGAGAAAAAAGAGACTTTCAATTTTCGTGGTGTGATTTTTTGGAGGGTGTGGAATTTAAATGGAGCTTTTGTTTTTCTTCCTTTCTTCTTCTTCTTCATCTTCTTCCCTCAAGCTTTTCTCCTCTATATTGCTACTACCTCCCTTTCCTCCACCTTTCCTTCTTGTGGTTTAGCTCCAGAACACTGGCTCAGCCGTCCATACTTCACGCCGAACCAATCCCTAATTCGTCCTCTTCACGTCAGCAAGCACCCACTTCACCAGCGCCAACCTCACAACCAGCCGCACCACCACAGCCACCGTCCAAAGTTCATCGAGCCTCTAGCAACACCGCACCATCCAGTAGCACCTCCACTGGTCACCAACTCCTGTGCCGTCCGCCAATAGCTGCCAAGACCAGCCCCAAGTAGAACCGAGCAAAACCAAAACCTCCAGCTTAGCCGTGAGCTTTATCTGGCCTTTTCAGCCTCTTTCGAGCCTCCGTTGGAGTCGTCGTAGGCTTGGGTCTTGGTCTCCTTTGTGCCGCCGTCAGCTCACTAATCCGGTGAATTAACTCTATAATACGTGATTAGGTTGTTAATTACACTTATGAGGTTAGATTAGTGCTAATGAGCTTAGTTAAATTAGTATTAAGTGAGATTAGCCTTAATATGGATTAGTGTTGATCTAATTGGTTGGATTAGCACTAATGAGGATGGTTTAGTCTAATTTAGTGGATTTCTCCCGGATTAGTTTACTGGACACTCGTTATTTGCCATTTTTGTGGGTCGAAATGTGCTACGATTTTGAGGTTACTTCTTTAAATATGTTCTAGACATCTTCAGCTATGACATATTTTACTCAAGATTTTAAGAAATTAAAAAATAATATTTCAAACTCGTCAATTGAAAAATAGAACCTCTATTTGTGCTAGAACTTGTGACCTTTTGGTGTTTAATAGATTTTATCAACTCTTAGGGTTCTAATTTTGAAAGATTTTCTTCACAAAATTTGTTCATCATATTGTTTTAGTTTAACATAGTCAAATTTCAGATCAAATGAACAAGTTTTGAGCCTTGAACCAAACTTATTTCGGAAAACATATTTTCTGGACAGGATATAGTTTTTGTAACGGTTTGGGTGATTTACTTCTCTCAATATAGAAAGATCTTGGTTAAGGTGTCTTCATAAAAAAATGTTTTTTAGATGTCTTTTACAACATATTCATATTTGAGAATTTTCTGAGCTCGTTTGGTTATGTTTTTGGAATTAAACTTGAAAATGCGCGAGTGGCCCGGTTTGCGCCGGTTAGGGCCGGTTGTGGTCGTATGGTTGTTCTTAGTGTTTTGCTTGCTGGGAAGTGCATATTATGTGACTTAGTTGATATTTGGCATGCTGGGAATGTATGCATGATGTTATGTGGATGGTTGTGCTATGATGATTGTTTATAATGGTTGCAAAAGGTGACCTTATGGACTATTGAATAGAAAATAAATGAGGTGTCGGGTCCAGACACCAAAACTTATTTGCCCAATAAAACAATGAGGTTTTAAACTAGGTGCATTCAAATTTTGACGGATTAATTTTGAGTACGTGAGCACTTATGAATTTAATTCTAAATGTTTTGAACAAAAAAAAACAAGGAGGGGTTATTAAGGTTTGTTTTCAAAAGAGGGTGGTTGGAAAAGGAATTAGAAAAGAAATATGGTGTCGGGTTTGGATGCCAAGTTCTATGTGCTCAATAAAATGAGGAGGTTCTATACTAGATGCGTGCAAAGTTTGGCAGGTTAATTTCAAGTACGTGATCTCGTACGAATTTATTTCGGAAAGTTTGAAAAAAAAAAAGCGGTTGCAAGTTTTATTATTTGAAAAGGGATTTTGGTTTTCTTGGGCTAAATGACGGAAGATAAGAAATGGGTTTGATTGATGACGTGGGTGCATGGTCACTAAGTGGAACCCGTCACTTAATAGGAGTTTAGGGGCGATGTTTGGCGGGGGTCTGGAAGCCGGTCGCGATGGAGGCCGGACTGATGCTCATTTGTGGAATGCTATCTAAGCGGGGGTTCTAGATGTTGCCGTGCTCAACGGGGCGAGACGATGCCCGATTTTTATCGGATGCTTGACGGGGGTTCGGATGATCGCCGGCTGGGGAGTTGGCTGTGCCATGGGCCATAATAATTGGAACATGCATGAGTGGATGAAATAGTCCCACCTGATTATGGGGAAAAATTATGTGGCACGGTATAAGACGTGTCATAACGGTTTTATCTTATAATCGAAACTCATGTAAATATTTGATGGATGAAATGAGGTGTTCCAGTTGTTAAGCATGCTTATGATATCTATAATGCATATATGGTGCACTAATGTGCAGGGACGCGCCCACGCGAGGTAAGTTTGTGTGTGGTGCATGTTTAGAACACCTCTGAGTGAATTATTGTTATAATCGAGATTTAGGGTGTAGACTTGCTGAGATTTTATTTCACCTTATCGTGATTTAAATATTTTCAAATCCCTAGTGTGGAGAACCCGGCGCCTGAGGCGGAAGGGTCCAGAGCGTAGGTTACCTAGGGCCTCTTTTGAGATGGACCTTTTGTATAGGAATTTGCAGGATTGACCTGGTGTTTTTTTTTTTTTTTAAATGACCTAGGGAATCCCGTACAGCTGACAGCTGGTGAGAAAACCCTGGGGTGACGCTAGCAAAGGACCCACCACCCCGACGCCACACTTAAGACACCAAATGCCTCCATTGGGTTTTGAACCCCTCACCTTTAGGGAAGGATCAACTGAGCTCTTATCCAGCGGAGTCACCACGACCGATGGTATTGACCTGGTGTGTTTATAAAGTATGTTTTGAGAAAAATATGTTATTTTGCTTTTACTATCCCATGGTTGATTATTGTCTGGGGTTTATTAGTTCGCTTCTGCATGTGTATAAAAAGAATGGGACGGCAACGTGTCTTGGGAACATTGCAAAATTTTAGCCGACCGCCAAGGGATGTTCGTGTGCCCAAGGTTTGGGGCGTGACACAATGTCCGTTGTCCGACGTTCAGAGTCTGGCATCCGGTGTTTAGCAGTCGGCAGTTGGCATCCAGCATTCGACGTCCAAAGTTCGGTGTCCAGTGTTTGACTAGCCGGCAACCGACGTCTGACATCCGAAGTCCAGCGTATGATGTCCAGAGTCTGGCAGTTGGCGGTCGATGGCCAACAATCGAAGTTCGGCGGGTGGTGACGGGTAGCTGACATCCAACGGCCGGTGGCAAGTGGCGGGTGATTGGCGGCGAATGTTCGGTGGTTGACGATGGGCCTCTAGCGTCCAACGGTTAGCAAAGCAGCCAACGACTGGCAAGCATCTAACATCCGACAGCCGATGGTCGACAATGGGCGGCTAGAGTTCGATGGCCGGCGGGTGGTAGGCGAGTGGCGGTGAGTGGCGAGCGTCCAACGTCCCACAAGCGGCCGGTGGGCGTTGGGCGGTGACAAAAGTGAACGATGAGAAAAATTTTGATTTCTCATTTTTTTTCCAGAAATAAAAAAGCTAAAAATTTCAACTTTTTATTTCGATTCTAATTCTATTTCTAGAATATAAATCTGTTTCAAAAATAGAAATTAAATTGCGTTGCCAAACGGATTTATATTCCAAATCTCTTTCGGGGAATAGAAAAAACAGAGAAATCAAGAAATAAAAATGTTGTCATGTGCGCCTAGATCCCACAAGTGAATTTGATTGACATGGACGTCGAGGAGTACTCAATATTTTTATTTATTTATTAAAGGAGTGCTTATGCAGATTTTTTTTCTTTTTCTAATGACCGAGGATTCGCTGGAGCATGCCTTGTCGGTTTACGTCCATTTGAGGTCTCACAGGCCTTCGCAATAAAAGCCCAACTGTGACTATACCTCGAGGGTAGCTGGCCTAGCAACCCACCGCCAGGCCCCCAACATAAATTGCTAGCACTGCGGAAATTCAAACACTCGACCGCATCGAAGCAGGGGAAAATGAATACTAGCGCGGTTGCCCACGAATGGGTCTTATGCAGATTATTATTACTATGTCAAATCAAAAACTATTTCTATTTATATCTTTAAAAAAAAATGCACACCGAAGATTGTCGCGACCAATTTTTTTCAAGTGTGAGCCACCTAAGGTTTGGCTAATGGATTGTTAAGCCTTGACTTAATTCGGGCTCTCCCAAGCTCATACCAATTCGCGACTTGGGTTCAAATTCTTAACATGCAATTGATTTTCAATTAGGAGTCGCTACTAATATATTTTTGGTGGGTCGATTAGAAACCTAAGTAAAGTAACGAGTGATTTACTTTACTCCTATGAATCAGAGACTATGGGTATTGGGACTTGGTTACACTAGATTTCTCTAATGCCCTTTGCGTACCTTTTTCCTTTATTTTGAAAAATGTTTTGCAGGCAGCTTGAATTGATTTTAAATCTATTTTCCTAACATGTGATGCGATAATACGGGTGCGGAAACCACCAATTTAACACCCAAGAAAAGCAATGAATAAGTTATAGGACTTACCTCATAGCAACGAAAGAATCTGCGTTGTTAGATCAGAATTCACATCATCAACCCTAGATATGATTTCTAATTAACACGCAATTTCTTTTTATTTAATGAGAATCATGCAATATGCAAATGCAGTATTAACTAAATGACATAATTCTAATGACATGCAATTTCTAATTAAATGAACCTAGTAACCATCACTAAATGACATGCATTTCATGAATCTAATTCTATATGACGTGCACATGATTTTTTTTTTATTTTTTTTAATAAGAACATGCAATCTATCTAGGAGAAATTATTTAAACCTATAATTAATAAACATGCAATCCTAACATACAATGACGTGCAAAGAATACCCTAATTCTACCGACATATACCCGACATATGCAATTTAGATTTAAAGAAAAACTAACATCCTAAATGAATGCATTTTTTTATTTTTTTATTTAAGAAATTCGAAATAAATAAATTTCCTATTATAAACATGCAAGATAACCCTAAAACGAGGAATATTCTAAAACGAATCTAATCTATCTTAGATTTTTTTGATGATTTTTTTACGAAAACAAAATTTATTCAAGTGACATGGCAGTAGATCAGAGCAAGATAAGATTGATATCTAAAAATTGACGAATCATATCTCGCCCATGAGATCGAGTTGGTCAATTTTAAATAAAACCACGAATCGAATCTCGAGCGTGAGATCGGATTGGCGATTTTTCCGTGCGATTGCGAGTCGTATTTCGAGTGTAAAATCGGACTGTCAATTAAATGCACGTTGTGACGGCTATTCGAGATTATGATAACATCATTCGAGAGTTCAATCAAGAATGCAATAATTCGAGCAAGGCAACAAAATATATGAATCTTGACTAAGATAAAATTATTACCTTGTTCAAACACTTGCTTGTCAAAATTGGACAAACTCGACACGATGAAGAGGTGGTGTTGTCTCACGGATGCTCGGCGGGATGCTCACGGTGAATGGCAAAGAGTTATCATGGTGAAAGCTCAAGGACCATAAAGAATTATTGACGTGCAGTAATATTGATCAACGCTCATATGCACTTAAACAACAGAGAAAGTCAGGTCAACATGCTCTAATCACGAAAACACCAATTTGCACGATTCATATTGGATCCAAGATGAAACACCAACAGTTGACTCGAAATTGACCGTCGTTATCCCAATCCTATCGACATGAACAAATTATGATATTACACTGCCCAAGCTCATAAGTCAAGTTCACGATTTTTTTGACTCCGATTGGACTCAGTAAATTAATGATGGTTAGATCATCTTCAACCTGTAAACAGGTCAAAACCAATCTCAGACTTACCAGTTGAAAGGAGCACACAATCTGATGGAGGTCAGCAATCGTTCATAGATAGCACGGATTCAGCGATGACTTAGATCGACCATGGGCTATCGCGGATGAGTTTCAGAACAGCGAGGTGGCAATTTGTGTGGATGCGAGCCTATGGATGACAAGCAAGAGAGGATCGCGTTGGGACTGTCTTGGCTCTCTTTTTGTGAGTCTTTTATTGCATGCTTCCTTTTCTTCCGTATCTCCTCCTGGATGCGTTACACTAGTAGAGATGTCCCTCCTTGTAACATGAAGGAAAAGATAAAAACTTTTGATCTCTCTTTCTGTGCATATCGTGGCCGTCTCTCGATCAGGCGGTGCTCGGCGACAGTTGGGGTAGCGGCAGGTGGTGGTCAACGATGGATCGGTAGCCGTGGGCGTCAAAGTTGTAGGCGCCGAACTTCACGCTTGAAGACCCCCACTGGAAGAAGACAACCCCACCTTTTTTAGTTTTTCCTTCTTCAATTGCTCTTGGTGTGATGTTCCTTGGACAACTACTCAGCCCCCCCGCCGATAGGAGGAGGATGACAGCAGCTTCGGGCAGGTGACGTTGAGGAACTGCAGCAACTCCTTGTCCTCAGGAACCGCGACACGGCACAGCAAGAGAGGAGCGGACAGCGCGCAATGTTGATCTTTGCGGGAACTCGTCAGGAAGCAACAAGCGTCTCAGAAGAAGGCTGCTAGCGTCAATGGACTGGGCTTCGTCTCAAGGGACAATAGGCTTTGTCGTCAGGGCTTGGATCAGATTGGACTTCGCCGAGGGGGCTCCAAGAGGAATGTCCTGCTCGTCGCGTTGTTGATGTCGTGGGAGATCGTTGGAGGACTGGAAACTGGATGGGCGATAAGGAGCGTTGAGTGGCAGTGTTCCACTACGTGGGAAGAAGCGACCTTGGAACAAGCGTGCGGCAGCAACACAGGCACATCGCCAATCGAGGAGCGAGATGGCGGAGGGGCCGGGGCAACCGTGGCCGAGCTCTCCAATCTCAAGCCTCCTCTCTCTCCGCTTTCGTGAATGAATGGGGCTCTCACCGGATTTGTGGCCGTGTATTCTCAATTGTGTGGCCGTGTATTCTCAATTGTGTGGCCCCCCTCAAAACCCTACGCGTATTAATCTATTTATAGGCCCGAGTTAGGGTTTTAATTTTTCCAAATTCATATCCACGAAAATTCCTTTTTCCGAACGCAATATTTGCTTTTCCAAACGCAATATTTTTTTTTTTTTGATATAATTCAGGATTGCAAGAGAATTATTTCTTAAATTTGAAATCTCGCACAAATAAATCTATAAAATCTCTCCAAGGATATGGGCTTGAGCCGATTTGTTCTCTTCGTGGGCTTAACCCAACTCATCAAATTAAAATTCTGAATAATCAATTCAAACCCATCTGTCACCGATCCAATGTAAATGCAAATTAAAAAATAAATGCTCCTAAAACTATATGCTATGCAATTAATTTTTTTCATGGATAAAATTAACCCCTATTTTTTTAACGCAATGAATGACTAAACGGGTCGCCAAAATTTAGGTGTCAACAAAGATAATGTGGAAAAACTTCAATAACTATAGTAAGGATGAAGCTAATGAAACGATGAGAAACTTGCCATATAATTAGAAGTTATCAATCATTTTTGCATCAAAAAATGCGGAGATGAAGTCATTTTGGTGAGAGATTGATGCTAATGTGGAAGTACATTAGACAAGTTGGATCACAAAGAAGATTATACATCCTAATGAACAGTAATAATTTTGTTTTCCTTTCATGCATGCACGAATTTTGTAGTGAATGCAATATAGAAATATGCATTAAGCTGGCCCTTAATGAAAATTTGCATAAATTTGCATTAGCTAATTATTTTAAATGATATAAATGATCATTTTGAAAAAATATTTTTAAATTAATTATTTTTTGCGAAATACTGAAAAAGATGATGTAGAAATAGGCGGATAATGATTGTCCCTTTTCTAGAACCTACGAGCGGTTTACACAGCACTCCATCATGAGAGATAAAAGAGACTTAAATCTCTCTTTCCTTTTCTTTCAATCTATTTATCTTTTCAAACAGCTTAAGTAACAATTCTTCACCTTTTCTCCAGCCTCAATTGATATTCTTCCCATAAAAAAGAAAAAAAGAAAAATCAATTCACATGCCTCCAAACAATTTCAAGAAAAATCGTTTATTAACCTCATAATTTTTCACGTAAATTTTCTCCACCTCCATTTTTCATCCAAAAAAGTTGGGCAATTGAAACTTGTGATGATGATTTTCGTGTCACATTGCATCATGCCAATAAAAAGAATAATAATAACTATATTTATATTTAATATTTACGATTAATACCTTGAAAATCCTCAAACTGGTATACATATAATAAATTTATCCCAAACTAATTTTCACTAAAATCCGCAAAATAACATATTTTTGACAAATTCATCATAAATTGGATTTCATTAAATTAAATTAATATCATAAAAATCACGTACGCATGTGAAGTCTCAAAACATACTTTATAAAAAAGGAAATGCCACGCTCCGCGTGGCACGAAATATGCAGGTGCTTGCGAGGGAAGGGCTCTTTGAAGGAGACCAAGACTGCAGTCATATTTTTTTCGAATCCTGCCTCTCCCACTTGTTTGTTGTAGACTTCAGAGAAGAGAAAGGAGGCATTTGTCAGCGAAGGTTACTGGCTTGTGTGGTTTGGTTCGTGGGTTCGAGTCGAGGAATGCCGCTTTGGATAGTCTTTTGAGTGGAGGAGACCGAGACTGCAGTCATATTTTTTTCTCGCTCTGACTTTCTTTGTATTTTGTCAGTGTTTAGACTCTTTTGTCTTGGAAGATACCCAGGGAAGTAGTAATCCCCTACTTTCCATTAGAGTTCTCTAGGGTACAGTAGTTTCATCCACGGTACAGTCCTTAACCCATACTCTTAAGGTGGACCATTCTAAGAAATCTTTCGTAATCCAAATGGATGGTGAAAAAACATAAGGCATCGAATATATATAGAACTCAAATCTACATATCCTCGATTAATTTGGCAATGGGGAACGCTTTGTCAGGTGCCATCTTCCTATAGCTGAGTGACATAGGTGCGTTCACTCAAAAGCTCCCCTTGCGGCGAATGTAAAAGCCCCCGGATATCTACTTGTCGCTCAAGAATGGAATGCGGATGAAAGCCATCATGGACCATACACCCGTCAATTGTCATGTGTCATCTAACTCAACAATTTTACAGTAAAATTTAACGAAAGTTAGCGAATGATAAATTTATTACAATTATATCAATTTGAGGTTTTTGATGATCACAAAATTAATTTTTGGTAAATTTCTCATGAGTATGCCGATTTGATATTTTTCTTGATATTAAACCTAAATTTAAATTTAAAACAAATAGGTATTATCATCATTTCAATAATTTGTCATATTATATGTTACATTAAGTTAATTTATAATGTCATCAAAAGAGTCCAAACTATAATCTATTTACATATTCAATTAGATTTACTTTTATTAAAAAATTTAAAACAATGATTTATGCATCAATTGTGACATATTATTAAATATTTGAGATGGACTTTTCTGATACAATTCATGTTTGTGCCACAATAGATATATTGAACTATGACATTATTCTACTAAGGATACATAGGCGTGTTTGTATGTCCTACTACTTTTTAGTTTTTTTTTTTTCTTTTTGCTTAACTAAATCTTACAATAGATGCAATCTATTTTTTCTTTACCTCATGAGATCTTAAATTTGCACAATATATAATTTTTAGCATGTGAATTCACATGCAATTTTTTCATAATTTTATAGAATTCAAATAGTATATACAATTATGATAGGAAAGTAAAAAGTTATTATTAATTTTTATCTAACTATAAACAAGCATGCCCTCGATCTCTTAAATGAAAAAAACCACAAATAATGACATGTCTTCTTTACAAAAAGAAAATCTTCCCCTCGGTGCTTATAATATAAGTTCATAAAAAAAAAAAAACCTTTTGCCATTTGCTATGAGTATCAATTCACCAAAAAATAAACCCAATCGAGTATCAATTGCTCTCCCAAACTAAACCAACCGAAATCGACTTAACTCTAGCAACAACCAGCCAATACTACCTAGCAATAAGTAAATATAATGTCAAAATGATAAGAAGACAAAACCACAAACGACACTAGGGTTTTACGTGGAAACACAATGCAGGATAAACCCTAGACCACCCAAAAACTTCCATTAATCACTAAAAATAGTAGGATACACAAAGTGTTCTTTTCTAGTCACATGCTAGAGGCTCACATCAACAACACAACCATATTTCCTCACCACAAAGGTGGATTAACGTAGACGTAGTAAACAAACCCTCACTGCAATTGGAGAATTCGAATAAGGTTCTCAACGAACGAAACCAATCAACTTGTAACCCTCGTCTCACAAACAACATACTTAAATTTGAGCAAATTCCATCAACATTTGGCCTTCAAATCGAGACCACAAAACTTTGCCCCCTTTCTTTTTCTTCTTGGCTTCCTCTTGGTGAGATCATTGTCTACACTATTTGTTTTCCTCTCTCTTTCCCCTTGGGCTCTACTCCACGAACAAAGCAGCCACTTGCTTTTTCTTCTTTTTGACCTTTTGACTTTTTTTTTTTTTTTCAGGTTAATGTGATCTATGCCCACAAAAGGTGGACCTAGCCAATAAATCTCCCTTTCCACCTCATGTGGGAAGTTCCGCCATTAACAATACAATCATATTTCCTCACCAATACAAATGTGGATTAATATAAACAGAGTAAGGAAACCCTAACTACAATTGGAAAACATGGAAGAGGTTCTCAATGAACGAAATCGATCAACTTGTAGTCCTCGGTCTCATGAACAACATACTTAAATTTGAGCCAATTCAGTCAACGTTTGGCTTTCGAATTGGGACCACAAAACTTTTCCCCCTTTCCTTTTCTTCTTGGCTTCCTCTCGATGAGATCCTTGTCTCTCAATGCACTCTCTATTTGTTTCTCTCTTTCCTCTTGGGTTCTACTCCACGAACAAAGCAACCATTTGCTTTTTCATCTTTTTGCTTTTTGACCTTTTGACTTTTCTATTTATTGTTGTGTTAATGTTAGAATGGCCCACAAGAGGCGGACCCGGCCAACAAATCTCCTCCTCCGCCTTATGTGGGAAGTTCCACCATCAATAATATAACCATATTTCCTCATTAATACAAAGGTGGATTAAAATAAACAAAGTAAAAAAACCCTAACCGCGATTGGAGATTTCGGAGGTAGGTTCTCAACGAACAACATACTCAAATTTGAGCCACTTCTATCAATGTTTGGTCCTTGAATTGGGACCACAATACTTTGCCCCCTTTGCTTTTCTTCTTGGCTTCCTCTTGATGAGATCCCTGTCTCTCGATGCACTATATATTTTTCTCTCTCTTTCCTCTTAGGCTCTACTCCATGAACAAAGCAACCACATGCTTTTTCTTCTTTTTGCTTTTTGACCTTTTGACATTTTTTATTTTGTTTTTATGTTAATATCAGCTAGGCCCACAAGAGGTGCACCCAACCAATAAATCTTCCCCTTCGCCTCATGTGGGAAAATCCACCATGACCGCTTTGTTTCTGTAGGAGTCAAATTTCACCATGGGCAAGACTTTAGTTATCATAGTGGATCTATTGCCGTTGATATGGACTTTTCAAGTAGGAAGAGCTTCCTTTCTAATTTCTCCTAGATCCAATGATACTTCACATCAATATGCTTCAATCCTGAATGCAGTACTAGATTTTTGCTAAGATAGATAATATTCATGCTATCACAATACATAACAAATTTCTCTTACTTTAAGCCCAACCATAGTAGGAATTTTTGCATCTACAAGAGTTCATTTCCTCCTTCGATGATAACAATATACTCAGTTTTGATCATGGACAAAACAACAAAGCAACACATTTTTGCAATCTTAATTGCCACGAAACAGCTCCCCCTATAAAGGTCATTATGTAACCTAATGTGGATTTTCGAGAATCAACATCACCGATATAGTCCGCATCCGAGTAGTCACTTAATTCAAGCTTCGCATGTCCATAACACAAGCAAAATCTAAAATTTCCTCTAAAATACCTCAAAATCCAATTAACAGCGATTAAATGCTCCTTACTTGTATTTGTGAGAAACTTACTCACAACGCCAACTACATGATAATATCAGGTCTTGTACAAACCATAGCATACGTCAAACTACCCATAATCGATGCATATGGAATGTTCATCATCTCTTCTTTCTCTTTCTCATTTATAGGACACTCTTCACTACTCAACTTGAAATGGCCTAAAAGTGGAGTACTTGCTGGTTTGTATGTACTCATCTTCAATCTCTCTAGCACCTTTTCAATGTACTTCTCTTGAGATAACCAAAACTTCTTGTACTTCTCATCACAAGTATTCTCATGCCAGGGATTTGCTTAGCCGGTTCACGATCCTTCATTGCAAAAGCTCTACTCAACTTATGTTTTAAGCTCTTGATCATGTTAGTATCATGCCCAACAATCAACCTATCATCTACATAGAGTAGGATGATAAGAAAATCATTATCTAAGAATCTTTAATGAAGACACAAGAATTGGAGTTGGTCTTACCATATCCATAATCTCCGATGAATGATTCAAACTTTTCGTACTACTGTTTTGACGCTTACTTGAGATCATATAAGCTTTTTCTCAACCTATGTGCAAGATGATCCCTGTCTTCAACTTTAAAACCCTCCAATTGTTCTATATATATTTCTTCTTTTAAGCCTCCATGAAGAAAAGTTGTCTTTACATTAAGCGATTCAATTTCTAAATTCAAAATGGCGACCAACCTAAGAATAAGTTGAATAGAAGACATTTTTACAACTGGTGAAAAATCTCTTCAAAGTTGATTCCATTATTTTGACGAACGCTCTTCAGAACAAGCCTAGCCATGTATTGTGGTTGCAAATTACTTTCTTCCGTCTTCAACTTGTGCATCCACTTATTTGTGAGTGTTCTCTTATCCTTAATTAACTTCACCAATTCAAATGTATTGTTCTCATGCAAAGATTTAAGCTCCTCTTGCATGGCTTTATGCTGCTTATTTTTTTGATTGCATGACATAGCTTATTCATAAGTTTTTGACTCTCTTGCATCTATGAGTAACATATACTCATGCGGTTGATATCTTTGTGAAGGTCTATGCTCTCTTTTAGATTTTCTAAGACATGTTCTTACTCAACTGTCTCAATGGCCTGTTCTTACTCAACTGATTATTCTGGTTAAACTATTTCACCTGTCTCAACCAAAAAATCAATATTATGTGAGAATTCACCATCTTCATGATTTCCATGCACTTCTCCCCCATGTTTTTTTTCCCAATACAATAGAAAGATTTGGGTTGAAACTAACAAAATATTGGGTTACATTCCTTGGCCTCCTTGACTTGTCGATGTGTTCAATGGTTTGATGTTCCAAAAACACTACATCTCCGCTTCTAATGACTTTTTTTGTAACTGGATCTCATAATTTGTAGCCAAACTCTTTATGTCCGTCCCAAGAAGATACATTAATTAGACTTGTCATCAAATTTTGACCTTTCATCTCTCAAAACATGCACAAATGCCCAGCAACAGAACACTTTTGAATGATTGTAGAAAATATCTTTCCCACTCTAAATCCTTTGTGAAACATCCCCTTCAAGAGGAACCAATGGAGAATGACGTAGCAAATATATTGTTGTTCTCATCACTTCACCTTAGAATGACTTACGTAACTTTGCATGAGAAAGCATACACCGAATCCAATCATTAATTGTCCGATTCATTCTCTCCACCACTCTATTCTATTGTTGTGTTTTTGGAATAGTCTTCTCAAGCTTGATACATTAATCCCTGTAGTAATATTCAAATGAGCCTCTATATTCACCATCATTATCAGCTTGAACACATTTCAATTTCTTCTTAGTTTTTCTTTCCATATTAACATGAAATTGTTTGAAAATAGCAAAAACCTAGTCTTTAGATTTCAAAGAACAGCCCACACTTTTCTAGAGTAGTCATTAATAAATATTACAAAGTATAATACACTATCAAGGGTTCTAACATCCATGCAACAAACATCGATGTGTCAATTTTGTGTGTGGAGAGGAACTATGAAATGAGAATTTATGTTGTTTACCTATTAGGCAGTGAGTATAATCCAAATTTCTCTCATTTGATGGTAGAAGATTCTTTCTAGCAAGAGTATCAAGTCCCTTCTTGTTGAGATAACCAAGTCTCATATGCCATAGGTCAACTAAAGAATCCTCCACTGCACCCATGGATGAACCTCTCACAGGCATGCTGATGCTCATCCATGCGCGTCATCGGCATCGTTCAGGCATGCCATTGATCCCCAGGTATCCATCTTTCCCATTTAGGCCAAGGATGATGCTCGCAACCAGCCATGGACGACCAGCTCACAAGTGACGCCAATGCTCGTCATAGGTCGTTCGCCACACCTGTAGCGGCCCTTGGTCCAAGAATAAGCCTATGTTTCCCATCGTAGCCCCCTAAGCCATTGCTAGATCTGATGAGGGTAACTCTTGCCCTGTCCGTGAGGGTCGAGCCCTCGTTGAATATGATGAAAGTGACCTTGTTGGCCACAAGCAAGGGTCATGACACCCTCGCCAGCCCTCACATGTGGCAAGTCGCAGGCCAAAGGAAAAGAAAGGAAAAAAAGAAGAAAGAAATGGTGAAAAAGAGAGAGAAATGAAGGAGAGAGAGGGGCTTGCAGGTTTATCAAAGGTGGGCCCGTGATTAATACGTTTTGCTTGCAGAATGGACTTATACATTGCTGAGGTGGCTACCATAGTTGCACCCAATGTTTTCTCATTAATACATGGCTTCCACACTTTAAGTTCCCAAATTTTGTCCCCTCCACGGCACCGCTCCCCTTGCATGAAGTCATCTCTCAATCGTCCAACATGCGATAGGACACAGCCTCAATCGTCCATAACTTCACTACTCCGTAGAACGAGATCATTACTTTCCATCCTTGATTTCACCGATCAAGCTCATCGAAAGTTAGAAGGAAGATTTAGAGAGGCTGCAAACAATGGATGACAACCAGGCTCTCATCCACGGTGTACCTGAAGCCAAACTCGTGTTCATTGCCCGCCCGACATCACTCGCCGCCTTCTACAATGACCGGATCCGCCCCATGCTCGATGCGATCGACAGGCTGCGAAACCTCATGGTCATGAAGGAGGGCATCCAGCTCCCCACCATTGTCGTCGTCGGCGACCAGTCCTCAGGCAAGTCAAGCGTCCTCGAGTCCCTCGCTGGCATCAACCTGCCGCGGGGGCAGGGCATCTGCACCCGCGTCCCTCTCATCATGCGGCTCCAGGACAGCCCTTACGCCAGCCACCCCGAGATCTACCTTGAATTCAACGGCAAAGTCGTCCACACGGACGAGGACAACATCTCCGTAGCCATTAATGACACCACCGACAAGATTGCGGGCCATGGGAAGGGCATATCGAACACCCCGCTAACTCTGGTCGTCAAGAAAGACGGTGTCCCGGACTTGACCATGGTGGACTTGCCTGGAATCACGAGAGTGCCCGTGCACGGCCAGCCGGAGAACATCTACGAGAAGATCTCGGAGATGATAATGGAGTACTTAAGGCCTGAGGAGACCATCATCCTCAATGTCTTGTCCGCGACGGTTGACTTCTCCACTTGCGAGTCCATAAGGATGTCGCAAGTAAGTATACTCTAGACACGCTTGGCTCCCATATCAATTGAATGCTTGAATAGTTTATTTTAACTCAAGGTAATGGGTCTCTACCATGATTCGTTTTTATGTTGCAGATGGTGGACAAGACCGGCAAGAGGACTTTGGGCGTCGTCACAAAGGCCGATATAGCTCCGAAGGGCCTGCTCGAGAAGGTGACGGCGGATGATGTCAATATAGGGCTTGGTTATGTGTGTGTAAGGAACCGGATTGGCGACGAGACCCACCAAGAAGCGAGGCTGGAAGAGGCGAAGCTGTTCGATACGCACCCTCTGCTGTGCAAGATTCCCAAGTCCATCGTTGGTGTACCAGTTTTGGCACAAAAGCTGACGCAGATTCAAGCCATCATGATGGCTGAGTGTTTGCCGGAGATCGTCAAGAAGATCAAAGACAAGCTGAACGCGAATGTCACGGAGCTTAAGAAATTGCCCAAGAATCTGTCCTCTGTCACGGAGGCCAAGATGGCCTTCAAGCAGATCCTGCGTTTGGCGAAGGAGTCGCTGAGGAAAATCCTGCTGAGAGGCGAGTTCGATGAGTACCCAGAAGAGAACATGCACTGCACGCCCAGGCTAGTGGAGATGCTGAACCAATACTCCAATGAGCTCCAAAATTGTGCTGAGAATGACCCGAGGACCAGCTTCCTTTCAGAGGAATTGAAGGTCTTGGAAGAGGCCAAAGGGATCTGGCTCCCGAACTTCCTCCCTCGCACCGCCTTTCTCACCCTTTTCCAGCAGAAGATGACGGGGATATCAAGCATGACGCCGAGTTTTGTGGCTCGTGTTTGGGAATATGTTGAGGAGGTCATGAATCGGGTGTTGATAAGACACTCGGGGAATTATCCTCAGCTTCAGTGGTCGATGAGAAGAGCAGCGTCCAGTCTGATTAACAAGATGAAGGAGAAGGCGCTGGATAGGATGATGGAAATTGTCGAAATGGAGAAGCTCACTAATTACACATGCAACCCTGAGTACACGTTGGAGTGGAACAACTTGATGTCCCAGCGGAACAGATTCATGGACGTGATCAACAACGTGTCGAATCCTAGCAAAATTGTCCTCTCGGGGATCGGGGAGGTCGACGTGGGCAACCTGAGGCATCATCGCAAGCAGCAGATTCAGGAGGCGTTCGATCTGAAGATGAGGATTACCGCGTACTGGAAGATTGTGCTGCGGAGGTTCGTCGACTCGATGGCACTGCATCTGCAGTTCAGCGTGCAGAACCTGTTGAACAACGAGATGGAGGAGGAGATTATGGGGGAGCTAATAGGGCCCAATGGCAGCGGCGTCATCGAGAAAATGCTGAAAGAAGCGCCGTCGGTGGCGGGGAAGCGTGACAAGCTCAACAGGAGCATCAAGTTGTTGAGGGAGTCTGAGGAGGTGGTGGCCAAGATCATGGACCGGATTGCTACAGATGGTGACTTCAGTGATTAGTTAGTGTTGTTCTAGTGGATTTTCGTTTTTTTATTTTTTATTTTTAAATGAGTGTGTTAATGTTCCTGCTCTTGGAATCAGCTTCTAAATGATGTTTTACTGGGTATTTGTGCGTCTGCAAATGGGTTTTTATCTTCATCGTACTTGCAATGGTTCTATCCATGTTGTGGATATAAGAAGAAACGTGAGAGATGCGCCAATCCAACCCACATTCAATTACATGGCGCTGTCGGAAAATGATGTTGATCGACATTCCTGCAAAGAGAGGCCCCAGAGAATTCGATGCCCAACTTTTCCGTCCGTCATTGTGGAAAAAATAAAATAAATTATGATACGACGAATGAGATGCGTTGCAATCTATGAGGACTCGTTCATTGAGAAGCTACCACTAACATAGTCACCGACTCTGTACCATGAGAGCATTTCAAACTTCCCTAACAATCATGAGCCATGATGATTAGAAAGAAAGGGGGTACCAAAGTAGGAATAGACCGATGCTTGGACATTGCTTGATCAAAGCCTTGAGGTCGAATTTGTTGTCTAAGGACTTAAATAAATCGTGATACGACAAAATTAGATGTGCTATGAGTTGTTATGATTAGTTCATTGGAAAGTCATTATGAAATATTTAATTGACTTATGATGAAATGACCACAATTATAAAGTGTTGCAACCTAAAAAATCACGAGATCATTTTTCGAATTTCCACAACTTTCAATATGACATCCTGAATTTTAGGTTTTCTTTTCGATTCGATGAGTTGGGCTTTTCATCGACGCGCCTATAGTTCTTTTCCCTGAGCCACTCACGGGATAACTAGCCTATCAGGTGAAGCCGTTAAGGAATCTAAATGCAATAAACTTGAGAATTCGACCAGGAATCGACTGCTCGACCGTGCTAATCTGCAAGGGTTATTACGACACTGTCAAAATCGATCAGAGACAAGAGATAAGTCGATTCAATAGAGGTATATGATTAGTGTGTGGGTGATTCCACCTAATTGCAAAATTTCTGTCAAACGACACTAGACCGATTTTTCTGTTATTTCTGTACCCTATGTTCGTATTTAAAATCTCGAGATTTTCACGACAATTGAGAGTCGCCAATGTGTTGAAGATGTACAATGTGGTTTGAAAATAATCGACCACGGGTCAATTGCACTAAAATTCCTAAAAGCTACCCGGTAGGTTAGGTCATGCTAAAATCGCGTCAGATTGAAATTAACCATGAATTTGAACCCGATTTCAGAAATTGAAAATTTTGTCATGGCACGATTTATTTTAGAAACGTTGACTCATCCTCCGAATAATTTTCAGCGAGCTTGGGATTTTTTTCGAAAAATCGATTTGGATGGGCAAAATCAAAGGGATTTTTGGCCCTCTTACCGAGCTATTTAGTGAAGAGCTATTTAGTGAAGGGAACTTGTAGAAATTTTATGGGCTTTCTTCTTCATCAAAATTGGATGTGGAATTGGGAAATTTTCTGAAGAAATTAAAGTCCAAATTGAGTAAATACGGAGCTAGGCATGGGGGCAGCAACTTTGGCATCAAAATTGGATTAATGGTGAAATTATTATGCTAGAAAGAATTAGGGGACAAGCATTCAATTAAGTGGATAATGTTTGTTGACTCCCCCTCCCTACCCCCAACAATCAGCTTCTCCAGCACGCCAAGGCTAGCTGCCCCTCACCTTTGTGCGATCTTGCACTCCACTGACGCCTCCTACCTTGCTGATGACAGCTGCGTCGGTCTTCTCCCTCTCACGCCACAACCGCGCATTCCTTTTTCCTTCCGTGGCGTTCACTCCCCCTCTCTCTCGGCCGTTCATTTTCTTACCCCCTTCGCGTGCGTGAGCCAGCTGTAGCCAAAGCATCCCCCATTTGCATCACTCCATCATCTCCACCATCGAATTCCCCTGCCTCTCACGCCTCACGATCTAGCTGCCGCATGCCATCTCCCTCCACCGAGTCAACCAGTGAAGCTCCCCCAACGTTGACTCGTCCTGCGCCCGCACGTCCAACCGAGTCAACCCCAGCCATATCTCCACCGAAGGAGACTCCCTGATTCGTTGACCCAGCAGCTGCCTCGATGTCCCGCTCCATCATCCCAGCAGCTCCTCCATTTTCTAGCGCCGCTCCACACTTCAGCGGCCACCAATCCATCCGGACCAGTAGCTGGTCCATCGAGCAGCCTCCCTGTCATCAACAGCACTGCCATCTCGCCCCCGCTGTCCCCGCGTCGTGTCCAATCAGTCCCGGCCAGCAAGCTGGAACAAATCTAAGCTTAGGGCTGAGACTTGTTGGCTGGTTTTCGGCCCGGTTTGAGCCTTCGTTGGCACTGCCGTGAGCCCGAGTCTTGACCACCATCGCGTTGCCGTCGCGATGACCCGGTTTTCGCACTAAACTGGTGAGTTTAGGCACTAAACTCTAATTAGTAGGCTAATGACGTTTAAGGGATGTTTAGATTAGATTGGTAATTTAATTATTTAATTATGCATGTTAGGTGGTTAGATTAGATTAATTAAGGCCTAGATATGATGTACTATTTATCTAGACAAGTTCGGGAATTTTCCCGGCCCGTTTAGGCAGTTAATTTAGCAATTATGGCCTAAGTTAGTATTTTTAGAATTTAAATTAAATTATTTAACTAAATTTGGTAATTATTTAATTATTTATTATTTTTTTGAAATTAGACCGGGATAGCCAATGACCAGAATTTCGTGTTGATTGCAATGGTGTGTTTGGTTTATGCAATTGAGTTTTATTTTTGCAAATTAAGTGTTGATTGAAATTTTGGTTAATTATTCCAAAATTTGCGAATTTCAATATTTATTCAAAAAATCCTGGGTGTCGGATTTTGACACTGAAAATGGTTTTATAGATTATATAAAATAGTGGGATTTTAAATGGGAGGATATCAATTTTTAAGGATCGACTTGACTGTGTACCTACACACGACTATTTTCTGGGATATTTTTAATATGAAGAAAATATGCCAAGATCACTATTTCAATTGAGGCATTTGAGTACAATACACGGTGTCCTGAGCCGAGATTGAATGGTCGTGTGTTGGTTAAGAGAATCCGTCTCAAGCGTTTACGCTAGACGTTACCCTATATGGGTTACCCACTTAATAGGATTCGAGTCGCAGTAGATTCTGGATCTATGCTCTTTTGGGAAAGCCGTCTTTGAGAGACTAAGCTGTGCTCAATGGTAGTGAGACGATGCTTGGCTACGCCAGTAGATCGCCAAACTTGGGAGTAGGCTGTACCCTCGATGGGCAAAATTATCAATTTGAAATGCATGATTAATTGAATTAGATGTTCCCGATTATGAGATAAAACTGTGTAGCACGGTATGAGACGTGTCATAACGGTTTGGCCCTATAATCGGGACTCTTGTGGTTGTTTGAGAAATGCATTGTGGCGTTCTAATTGACTGGGTATGAATATTGCATATGTCTATGATATGAACTATGTTGACACCACCGCCTATGGTGGCTCAATTGGATAAGCGCTCCCATGATGTCTACCCAGGACGGAGGAGTTCGAATCCCGCGGGTCGCACGGGATCTTAAGCGCGACGTCAGGGTGATGGGTTATCCACTAGCGTCACTCCAGGGCTTACCCGTCGGCTGCCGGCTATACGGGGTTCCCTGGATATAAAAAAAAATATAAAAAAAAACTATGCTGACCTGCAAGGAGGATCTGAGACGATGTAAGTTTCTATGGTTATATGATTGTGTGGTTAGGATGCCTCTAGGTGTATTACCCTCCTAATCGGAGTCTAGAGTGTGAACTCGCTGAGATTTATATCTCACCCCATCATTGGCTCAATTCTTTTCAGGACCGTAAGGTGGAGGACTTGGGGCCGAGCTGAGGGGATCTAAAGTGTAGGTCAGATAAGACAGTTCCTTTTTGTGAGGCAGTCTTTTGAAGTCTTTTGGTTATAGACTTTTATACATGACTCAGTATATTTATAAAAGCATGTTTTGTCTGTGAATCTGTTTCCTGCTTTTCTATCCCAAGCTTTATTGTCAAGGGTTTATTGTTTTGCTTCCGCATGTATATTAAAATGAATGGGTCGGCAATTCATCTTGGGAAGTTGCATTTTTATTATCGACCATTGAGGGATGGACACACGCTCGAGGATCGGGGTCTGACACTCAAGAACCATGATAAATTCAAATTAACTAGGTGGAAAAAGTAGGAAGCCTTCCGGTTCTTGGACATGGTCGATCGATGTTTAAGAGCAAATCTATTATTTCATGATGAAGATAAACTATAGTACGGCAAAATGATATGTGTTACGATCTATTAAAATTTGTTAATTGAAAAGCTCTTATATTCACTTACCAACACAACGTGTTATTACACTACCGCCTTCAGCGGCGCAGCTGGCTTGGGCTCTCTCCCCCTCACGAAGGGGAGGAGTTCGAATCCCAGATGCGTCGTTAGGGATTCTTATCTGGAGTACTGTGGTGGTGGGTTCTGCAATCGCTCTCTCAGGATTTACTCGCCGGCTGTCGGCTTACGGGGTTTCCTGGGTTACCAAAAAAAAAAAACACGTGTTGTTATCTCAAATACTACAAGAGTATTTCAAATTTCCCTAACAATCATAAACCATGATATTTACAAGCAAGTGGACTACCAAAATAGGAATCAACAAATTATGCTTGGACATTGGTTCATCCAACTGTTGACATTGAATTACTCTGCTACAATTGAAACAAACTAAGGTATGGTAAAATTAGATGTGTTGCAACTTGTTACAACTTGTTTATAGAACTCCTTTTCTATTCTCTTCACAATTTAATTTGTCATATAAATTAGAAAGTAGAAAGCTAGATCAAATTCAACCAAAAAAATAAATAAATAGAAACCCTCTTTACTTGCCTTGGCTTCGCTCACCCGCCTTGGCCTCACTCCCCTTGCTCACGACTTGCCTCTCTTCGCTTGCCTCACTCGCCTTGTTGCTAGCCTCTATTCACTCACCTCACTACTCGCTTCTATTCTCTCGCCTCGCATGTTCGTTTTTATGATTTGTTGCTTTTAGCAAGTGTAAGTTTATGTTGTTACCTTATCTTATCTTTATATTTAATATGTATTTGTTTTCATAATTTAGTTGCCAAATGTCGCATTGTTAATGAATATGTAATTTGAAATAGTAAATTTTCCATTTTAAGGAATATAAACAAGATAACAAAAAAATAAATGGTTAGTCCCAGGTTGACCGTAGAACTAGACCGGACCCATAGGGTCGATCCGATCCTCAATCTCAAGCTTAACCGGGTTGGTCCTCGGTTCCAAAAATTGAGAACCAACACTGTGGATTGGTCTCTGAGTTAGATGTTGGATCGGCTTACCCCGGACCATGCTCACCCCTAACAAGGATGATGATGATGATGATTATAGAGTAGTGTCTCCACCGTGCCTTGCCACTACCAGCTGTGTTGCTCTGACGATTCCCGTTGGTGTCCACGGCTGCCTGACAACACTAAGCCATGGCTGCAACCTTGCTCGGCGCGATTGACTCTGACCATCCTCGACACCAATCCGACAACGAGAATGCAGTTTCTCCTTGCATCAACCCACCCAAGCAACCCCTGCACCTCCGACGATCCACGATCTGCTGCTACTGCAATACCGTGGATCAGCACACCCCAGGGTCTCCTGAACTGCCATCGCCATAGTTCAAAGCCAGCGAGACTCCTGCAAATTTCCCATCCAGACCGACGGTGTCCTGAAGTGTTTTCCTTGATTATTCCAACAGCACTGGCGATCACCCAACGAGCTCTTGAGGCTTTGTTCGTACTCTCTCTTTTGCAGGTTCCGCCGAGGTCCAGCAAGGCCGATATCTCTCAATGTGTGGTGACTACAGATTTTCAGGGGAAGATAGATAAACAACATCAAGCTACCGCCGTCAGCCAAGCCACACCGCGCACCACCACCAGCCCTTTGCTTGCTTGACCACCGCAAGCCGCCTCATCCGCAATCTGAGCCGCCAAATTATGTAACAATCCCTATCCAATTCTTTTTTTTTTTTTGACGACTCCCTATCCAATTCAATCTGAATATTTTACTGCTTAATTTGGACTGATTGTTATCTAATTTCATCTTGATTGAGAATTAGGCATTATCCAATTAGGGCCTTATCGATAAAGGTTGATTTAATTACAAATTTGATCCATAAAAATATCGGATCATTTTTTTAATTATTTCAACTTAATTTTGGATGATGATGGTGTCCAAAGATTGTGATAATCTTTAATTTAACCCTTGAGACGAAGGTTATTTTTTAGATTAGCTCAATCTTTTATGTAAAATTTCCACGGATTGCGCTTTGTGGATTAGGTAAGATTTTATCTTCGATTTAGAAAATTACCACTTTTTAAAATATCAAAAATCCAAAAAGGATTGCATTGCATATCATGTAGATTTAGATAGGATATCTTCCTAATTAAAATTAAAATGCATGTTTTAAATAATATAGGTTTCTAAGATTAGATAGGATAAAATAAAAAAATAAACAAAAATTAAAATAAATTTTAAAAATCATTAGAATATGTCCATGATAATGCGTCCGTGCCATATCATCTACATCAATAATATCTAACTAAAACGCCCGTGCCACAGTATCTAGCCAAAATATTAAATTGATACTAGGTTAAAAGGTTTATAATTAAATTGATATAATAAAAAAGATTTAACACTAAATTGGCATAAATATAATATGTTTAAGATTTTTGTGACATTTTTTCCACTGACTTTTGCAGAGAAAAAAAAAAAAGAAGAAGAATTTTCCCATTGGTGCTATACCAAACCCCTCCATAAAATATCAATATAAGCAACTTCTCGTGGAAGCTATTTCACCGATCAAACTCATCCAAGAAAAAAACAAAATTTCGAGAGACTGCAAATAATGGGTACGACCGGGCTCTTGTCCGCCGTGAACCCAAACCCCTGTTGGGTGCCCACGCGCCGCCACTCGCCGCCTCCTATTACGACCAGATCCGCCCCCTGCTTGACGCGATTGACAAACTCCGAAACCTCGAGGTCATGAAGGAGGGTATCCCGCTCCCCACCATCGTCGTTGTCGGAGACCAGTCCTCTGGTCCCTCGCCAGGCATCAGCCTGCCACGCGGGCAGGGCATCTGCATGCACGTCCCCCTCATCATGCGGCTCCAATGCCGGCGTCCCGCCAACAGTCCTGAGCTCCACCTCGAGTTCAACGGCAAGTTCGTGAATTGTCGACAATGAGGACCATGTCTCCGACGCCACGAGATTGCTGGCTCTGGCAACGGCATATCGAATTGCCCGCTGACTCTGGTCATCAAGGAAGATGGCGTCCCGGAATTGACCTTGGTCGACTTGCCTGGAATTACGAGAGTGCCTGGGCACGGCCAGCCCGAGGAAATCTACGAGCAGATCTTGGAGATGATCATGTACTACATAAGGCCTGAGGAGAGCATTATCCTCGATGTCGTGTCAGCGACAACACGACCGTCGACTTCTCCACCTGTGAGTCCATGAGAATGTCACAAGTAAGTATACTCCAGCCATATCAATTAAAAACTCAAATGATTTATATGACTCTAGCAAACGAGTCTATGCAATAATTTGTTTTTGTGTTGCATATGGTTGACAAGACCAGCAGGAGAACTCTGGCTGTCGTCACAGATGCTGATAAAGCTCCGAAGGGCTTGCTCGAGAAGGTGACGGCTGATGATGTCGATATAGGGCTTGGTTATGTGTGTATGAGGAACAGGATTGGTCACGAGTCCTACCAAGATGCGAGGCTCGAAGAGGCGAACTGTTCACTGTGCACCCTCAGTTGTGCAAGATTGACAAGTCCACCGTTGGTGTGCCTGTCTTGGCACAAAAGCTGAAGCAGATTCAAGCCAACATCATGGCAAAGTGCTTACCCGAGATCGTCGAGAAGATCAATGACAATCTGAATGCCAATGTCACCGAGCTTAAGACAATGCCTAAGAACTTGTCCTCAGCCGAGGAGGCCATAATGGCCTTTGTGCAGATCATGGGTCAGTGAAGGAGTCGCTGAGGAAAGTCCTGTTGGGAGACGAGTTCGATGAGTACCCGAATGACAAGGACATGCACTGCACGACCAGGCTGGTAAAGATGCTCAACCGCTACGCCGATGAGCTCCAAAACTGCACCGAGGACGACCTGAGTAACTTCTTGTTGGAGGAAATGAAGGTCTTGGAAGAGGTCAAAGGGATTGGGCTTCCGGACTTCCTCCCTCGCAACGCTTTTCTCACCCTTTTGCAACGGAAAGTGGGGGGAATATGAGCAAGCAGCTGAGTTTCAGGGTTCATGTTTGGGACTACATCAAGGGAGTTGTGATTCGGGTCTTGATGCAACACAGAGAATTATCATCAACTGTAGCCATCGACAAAAAGAGCAGCGTCCAGTCTGATCAATTAGATGAAGGGGAAGACGATTAATAAGATGATGATGGTGCTTGAAATGAAGAAGCTCACTGACTACACTTGCAACCTTGAGTACCTGTTGCAGCAGAACAAGTTGATGACCCAGTAGCGCGGGTACATTTAGGGGTGAGTAGCGGTCTAGGGTCGACCCTGGACCAACCCTGGACCGGCCCAACCTTGCCGGTCCTGGTCCGATTCCCAAGGGGACCGGGTTGGTCATTGGTCCTGAAATTCTAGGATCAACACTGTGCAGGTTGGTCCTCGGTCCTAAGAGTTTTGGGTCGGTCCAACCCTGAACCAACCCTGTATATTATATTATATTATATTATTTATAATTCTTTTATATATTCAAACCTAAGTAAAATGCCTATTATATTAAATTATATTGAGATGTTCTATCAATAGCACTAATAGTAATTTCAATTTAAAACTTTTGTTGAGTATTAATTATGTGTCGTTTGTTTTGTTTTCAGGTGTTTAGAAGTTCAAGTGAATTAACAAGATTTGAAATTATATATTCATGATTTATATTAAGTATTTTGAACTTTTTATGGTTTAATTGTATTTTACTAATGAATTTCAGCTGCACTTTGCTTTTCAATTTGTGTCAAATGGTATAAGTTTTTGAAAAGTAGAGTAGTATTGCAATTGCTACGGTGATTTGCTAGTCAAGTGGTGTGAAGCTCATTTTTTGGTTGAGTGGACTATACATGATCAAATGTAGGAAAACGCTTTTGCATATGGTGTTATGAACATTAAAGATATATGATTACAAGAACTTTTCATCTTGTCCCATATCTCGATGAACGATTAGTAGGTACGAAATTTCTATTATTGTGTCATCTTAAATTTGCTAAATATGTCTCTTGGTATTTATAGTTTAGTTGCACAATGCCGCATTGTCAATGGATGTGTAATTTGAATTTGTAGGTTTGCTTTTTTAAGGAGTATAAAAAATAAGACGAAAAAAATTATCAATCGGTCCCGGGTTGACTCTGGAACCGAACCGAACCCATTGGGTTGGTCCGGTCCTTGGTCCCAGGCTCAATAGGGTCGGTTCTCGGTCCTAAAAATTGAGAACCAACACTGTACGGGTTGGTCCTAGGGTTTGGGGGTGGCCCGGACCAACTCGGACCATACTCACCCCTAGGTACATTGCGGTGATCCCTCGGAGTTTTGATAACGAGATTGTCCTTGAGGGAATCGGGAAGGTCGACGTGTGCCAATTGAGGATCACAAGCAGCTGTTTCAGGAGTCGTTAGATCTGAAGATGAGGATGACCGTGTACTGGAAGATTGTACTGAGGAGGTTTGTCAATTAGATGGCGCTGCATCTGCGGTTCAGCATGCACGACTTGGTGAACAGGGAGACGGAGAAGGAGATTGGGAGCGAGCTGATCGGGCCCACTGGTAGCGGCCGCATCAGTAGGATGCTGGAGGAAGTGCTGGAGGTGGCGGTAAAGCGTGAGAAGCTGAACAGGAGCATCAAGCTGTTGAGGAGTCTGCGGAGGTGGTGGCCAAGATCATGGACCGGATTACCACTAATGGTGACTACAATAATTAATCAATGCTGTTGTTCTAGTGGGCTATTTTTATTTATATTTTTAATGAGTGCGTTGTTGTTTTTTTAGGTGGTTTTGTGTTGGATACAACTGGTCTTCAGTTAGCTTATAATGACTAGCTGTTTTTCCTAGGGAAAATGACCTCCTTAATAGTTGTTTGATGGCACCTAAAATCTTAATTACCTCGCTCCATCACTTACTGCATAAAAAAATTAAAAATCAACCTGAACTTTAAACAAAAATATCATCCACATACACATAATATTTAGATTTCAGGTTGTTATTTATTTTTATGATCCCATATTTTCGGACCCACATTTTCTCTATATAGTGGTGGTTATTCGACATTCAATTTCCACATTTCGTATCCTTTTGTGATAACCACCCATTTGGTAACCGTCTTGATGGGAGACGGTGTATAAAAAGAACGTATGTTCATTTTTAACGGGCGATCACAAGGTATAATACAAACCCTCTCATTTGGAATACACCATTAGTACGTGAGGGAATTGGGTTAGTAGAGTGTGCCCAATATTTCACTGAATTTTTAGGTTTTTTTCTGATAAACGTGATTACGAACAATGGCTGGAGGTTTGTCTTCAATCCATCCTTGCTTCCGCATTTGATTTTTATGTCTTACATTTGGTATCAGAGCGTGTTTAGTGCCTCTGCCTTATTTTTGTCGAAATTTTGGTGTATTTTAAGGCATTTTTGAGGATGAACAGTAACTCGAAATATTAAGGCCAAGAGAGAAACTCGGCGATTCCAGGCAATTTCCGATTACCCACCCCTTGATTTCGGACCCATACGGTCGCACCACCATGAGGAACATTAGCCATGAGTTTTTCTGGTATATTGGTGTTCGTCGGAGGCTAATCGGATGGCGGAAGTCGCGATGGTTAAGGATTTGTAATTTGGGAAATTTTCGTTCGATTTGAGGCTAATTTCTTGGTCATTTTCGCCGAAACATGAACCCATGTGGTCGTGCCGGCATGCTCTTCAAAATCCATTATTTATTTGTGTCTGGGATGGGCTGCCAGAGAAGAAACAGCCGGCGAAATCGAGGCAGAATGGTGAAAAACGTCGAAGAAAACACCTTTGGGCACGAGGAAGAAGGCGCGTGGGTCTCACGCGGATGCTGCAATTGCAGGCATGTGGAACCCATGCGCCATGTGCTCTCACGCACGCTCAACCGTTGCGCGCGTGGACACATGCGCATAGCAGTTGCGAGGCGCCTGCAACGCACACACCTGGGCGTGTGCGGGGTACACGCCTGCGGCAAGCATGCGACCGACATCCCCTCCGTGCGGCTTCTTTTACCTTTTCGCCCTTTTCTTTTTACGTTTTTACTATCCTATCTTGGCCAATTTATTTATTGTTCTGCCCCTTGGTACATTTATTTATTATTTTGCTCTTTCATGCATTTTTATGAATATTTTATGTATGGAATTAAATGTCTAATGATCCATATATTTAATTAATTAGAGAGTGGCCTCAGCATCTTTAATTAATTAAATTATACATTAAGAGCTTCCAAATTATATTTAGAAATGATATTGATTGTAATTAATTATATTAATATGATGAATTTTATCTTATAGGAATTTTCATTGCATTAATATGATTAATTAGGATGAAAATCATATTATTTTTCTTAATTTGCCCACAGGGATTAAGAAAGGGTATATAATATGATAGTTTCATCATGATGTAATTATGAATCTATTTAAATTAAAAACTTAGCCCATCGACAGTTTTTATGTTATATGATTCATATTCGTGACATGTTTACATTGGTAAAACATGATTTATGTATATTGTTGACACCTAATTTTTATCTTTCAAAAAGTATATATATATAATTAAAATCATAATCAAATCAAAAATCAAAAATCAAAATCAAAAATTTTAATTATTAATTTTCCTTAAAAAAAGAAAAGAAAAAAGAAAAAAGGAAGCAAAGCCGTATGGAACCGGGTCGGGCCGGATCCGACCTTGGCCCAACCCGGCCCTTTTCCTCTTATTTCTCCCCGCATGGGCTCCGGGCCCAACCCTCTCCTTTCTTTTTCTTTTTTCTTTTCCCCTCGTGCGGCCCGGCCCTCTTCTTCCCTCCGGTCCGGCCCACCCCGTTGTCTTCTCCCTCAGCCGTTTTCTGCACGGGGAACCGGCGAAGATGAAAGCAAAAAGCAGCCGTCCGCATGGGGAAATGGTGAAACCGAAAGCAGGACCGCCAAGGCAGCAGGGGACAACATCATCTCACGGGTGTAGGCGAGCGTTGGAATCCGGAGGTCAGAGCTGGCTGACAGAGTTCGCTGGTTGGTTAGCCAAGGGCACACGCGCAAGAGCCGAACGGAAGGGAAGGGGGGAGAGATCTCGAGGGAGAAGAAAGGAGAGGAGGAAAAAAAGAGAAGACAAATGAAATAGAGGAGAACACACGAAAACAGGAAGAGGGTGGGAGAGAGAGAAACAGAGAGCAAAAAAGAGGGGGAACTCACCGAGGCCACTGATGTTGACGTATCTCCCGATCGCTACAATCACCGTCGACGCATCTCCTGATCGCTGCTACCGCCGTCGATGCATCTCCGGGCTGCCGTCGCCACAGACGCGTCTCCAAGCTACCATCCCCGTCGGAACTCAGGTTAACGTATCATTGAATACCTAGTGTGCATTTTTGAGCTCGAGCTGGCCGGAGCTCATTCTGTCTGTTTCGGGCGAGCTCCGCCTCCATAGGTTCCCCCTTAGGTTCTTGTTTATTGCTGGTTATTTGCTGGTCACCACCATCGCCACCTCGAATCCCCATTAGGTCGGAAGCCGCTCGATTCGTTAGTGCCCATCACCTATTTGCCATAATGCCCAAGCGGGCTCTCCCTCCCTGTTTCCTCTGTGTAGAGTCCAACTAGTCTTTTAATCATCGGAATGCTGCTGCCGTTTGCCTAAAATCCAGACCGTGTCCGTTCGAACCGAGGCGGCACCGTTGCGACCCCAACCGCAGATCGCCGGTGCCCTCGCCTTTGTCCTCCCGCCGTTGCAGCCCCTTAGCTACGACCGAGCGTCACCGACTGTGGGAGTGCGGGCAAGCCGGGCCAGGTTTGCGACCCGGCCCTAGGGGTGCAAAATACCCGGAACCGCCTGACCGCCCGGAACCGGACCGGAACGCCCGGAACCGGCGGTTCTTGAGGGAACCGGTCCGGTTCCGGTTCCATTTATGGGAACCGGTGAGTACCGGTCCGATTCCCGGTTCCATGGGCGGATCCGCCCGCCCGCCCGCCCACCCGAACTAGACCAAAACCTTTTTAATATTAAAAAAAAAAAAATTACTAAAAGAAACCATAGACCTCATCTCACTCCCTTCTAGGGGTGTGCAAAAAACTCGGGAACCGCCCGTACCGTATTTGTAAATTCGCTGCGTTTACTTCTCCCACCATCCGCATCTCCACATACTTAAATTTGATTTTTCTTTCTTTGGCTTGCTTTAATGTCATGTAGTCGTTCTATGTTGAAAACCAAAATTATTTCGCGTTAAGATCGGTTCCATGGATCCACCCGGGAACCGGACCGGCGGTCCGGTTCAGTTCCCGGGTGAATCCATGCAACAAACGGGTGGATCCCGGTTCCAATTTTTTGGAACCGGTCCTTAGTGGGCGGTTCTCGGTTCTAGGTCGGGAACCGCCCGCCTGGTTTATGCACACCCCTACCTGGCCCGCTCGGCCTCTCTTGGCTTGCAAGCCCAGTGTCCAGAATCAACCTGGGCCGTGGGCCTGCGAGTGAATCCTTTTTACAAAAAAAAAGAGTTGGGCCCTCCAAATTGGGCCCAAGTCCGGTCCACCCTCAAGTAGGCCTGGTCAAGTGGACCCGACCCAACTTGCTCGGGCTGAAACCGGGTTGGGTCGACTGGACTCCGACCCGGTTCGCAAAAAAATTTTAAATTAAAAAAAATTACTTTTTTAAAATTAATTTAAAAAATTAATTAAAAATTTAAAAATTTAAAATGTTAAAAAAAATCCAAAATCCAAAATTGTAGGGTTTGGTTAGGAATTGCTATGCTTTGCATTTTTAGTGTAATTAGACCTTTATTGGCTCGTATATTAATTATGTCACATGTTTAATTTGCATATCTAATTATTTTTAATTACATGTGTTTAATTTTATTGCAATTAGGATCTTGATAGATATGATTGTTATTTTAATGATTGCGCACCCACATGATCACCTCACATGTTAGTGGATAAGTATAAAATCAATCCAAACTACCTGCCAAAAATCATTTTGTTAAAATGAATAAAGATTAGGTACCGAAAGGGCAATAATTAGCTAATTAGTGTAATCAAGTCTTCGACCCTAAATTCTCTGGTTGCGTAGGAAGTGAGGCGCGCTCCCATGCCTCACTTGGTTTCTAGCCGACCCCAATAAGCTAGTGGCGACTCCTTTTGTGCAAAATTCCTAAAAATATACTAATATCACACGGGATATGGGCTTTGGAGAGCCCACGCCTAATCATGGGCTTTAGGCCCGTCCTTTAGGCAATACCCCTAAACCTGTTCCCTCCCCCTGAGGGTAGGTCGCGACATATATTTTGCCTCAAATTTTGTGACATAAGCATGATTATTTGATATGCAGTTTTGCAACCTATGAATTTCTCTAAACTTAAGTTTGATATTCCCATACTGAATGGTGAGAACTATAAAGTTTGGAAGAAGTTAGTTCTTCTTCAATTGGGGTGGATGGACATTGACTATGCTATAAGGAAATACGAACCACCTACTCCTACTGATTCAAGCACTCCAGCTGAGAAAGCCTTTTATAACCAATGGGAGCGGTCTAATCGCGTTTGTGTGATGTTTATAAGGGCTAAGATATCTCCTAGTATTCGTGGTTCGGTTGCTTAGCATAGCAATGCTAAGGCCTTATTGGAGGCCATAGATGCGCAGTTCGAGAGTTCTAAGGAGGCGTATGCCATGACCCTGATTATGGAGTTTTCATCGTTGAAGCTCACTAATGTTAAAGGTGTGCATGAGCACATCATGCAAATGAGGGACATTGTAGCTCAACTTAAGAACCTTGAGGTTGAGATATCTGAATCTTTTCTAGTGTATTATATTCTGAATACTCTCCCACAATAGTTTACATATTTTAAGATCTCTTACAACATACATAAGAATAAATGGTCAATTAATGAACTCATGACCATGTGCGTTTAAGAGGAAGAGAGATTGATTATGGAATTGGAAGAAAGTGCTCATTTGGCAACACAAGGAAAGAATAAGAGCCATGTCAAGTATAAGAGAAAAGGTAAAATACCTCCCTAAGCTAACATTAAGAAAGAATCCAAATGTTTCTTCTGTAAACAGAAAAGGCATGTAAAGAAGGATTGTGTCAAATTTAAGACTTGTCTTGAGAAGAAAGGTAATCCAATCTCTTGTATTTATTATGAATCTAATATGATTGATGTAAGTCACAACACTTGGTGGATTGATTTTGGATCCACAATCCACATTTCAAATTCCTTGTAGGGTTTTCAAAACCACAGGAAGCCAGTGGGAAGTGAACAAAACATCTATTCAGGAAACAAGATGCATTCGCATGTGGAAGCTATTGAGACATGTAGATTAGTTCTCAATAGTGGCTTTGTTTTGAATTTGGAAATGACCTTTCATGTTCCTAGTTTATCTAGAAACTTAATTTTAGTTTCAAGACTTGTACCTTTGGGTTACTCTTCTAATTTTTCAAACTTAACTTTATGTTTATCGTTTAAATTTGAAATTGTTGGGAGTGGTACTTTGTCTGATGGTCTTTTTCGAATTAATTTACAAGGCAATACCTATTATGATGTGATGCATGTTCATGATAACGCTGGTATGAAACGATGTGTTGTGAAAGAACATTCCTCTATGTTGTGACACCGGAGATTATGACATATCTCCATAGAAAGAATTAAGCGATTGGTAAATGATGGAGTACTTAGTACTTTAGATTTTAGTGATTGTGATACTTGTGTGGACTACATAAAGGGAAAGCAAACCAACAAGATGAAGAAAGGTGCCAAGAGGAGTATAGAAATATTAGAAATCATACATATGGATATTTGTAGTCTGGATATGGACTCGTGTGGTAAAAAATACTTCATCTCTTTTATAGATGATTACTCACGTTACATGTATCTCTACTTGCTTCATAATAAGTATGAAGCGTTAGATGCATTTAAGGTATTTAAGGCGGAAGTAGAGAAACAATGTGGTAAACAAATTAAGATTGTGAAATCAAATAGAGGTGGAGAATTCTATAGTAGATACACTGAAAATGGACAAGCACCTGGTCCATTTGTAAAGTTTCTTCAAGAGCATAGGATAGTTGCCCAATATACTAATATACTATGGCTGGTTTCCGGACCAAAACGGTGTAGCGGAAATAAGAAACCGGACCTTATTGGACATAGTGCGTAGTATGCTTAGCAGTTCCAAACTTCCTAGGTCTTTGTGGACTGAAACACTTAAGATGGCAGTGTACATATTAAACTGAGTTCCGATCAAGGCTGTCCCAAAGACACCTTTTGAGTTATTTAAAGGTTGAAAACCGAGTTTGCAACATGTACGCATTTGGGGATGCTCGTATGAAGTGAGAGTTTACAATCCACAAGAAAAGAAGTTGGACTCAAGGACCATAAGTGGGTATTTCATTGGATATGCCGAAATGTCTAAGGGATACAGGTTTTATTGTCCATCTCACACCACTAGGATTGTGGAATCAAGAAACGCTAAATTTCTTGAAAATGACTTGATTAGTGGGAGCAATCGATCGAGGGACCTTGTTCCTAAGAAAGATCATTCAAACATTCGACGTTCCACCTTAAGTTTAAGGTTGGTTGTTGCTCATAATGCCCCTTCAATTCAGCTGGCTATTGAACAACCAATCGATGATGTTCCACAACCTATTGATATTGATCTAGTATATCCGGTTGTTCGGCAATTACCAAAAACTATTGAATAACCAGTTGAACAACATGCTCCTCAAGAGAATGTTGATGCAACATTAAGAATATCTACTAGAATAAAGAAATCGGTTATTCCTAGTGATTATATTGTGTATTTACAAGAGTTTGACTACAATATTGGAGCTGAGAATGATCCTGAAACGTTTTCACAAGCCATGGATAGTGATAAATCCAATTTGTGGTGCAATGCCATGAAGGAAGAGATGAGTTCTATGGCATCTAACGAAATCTGGGATTTGGTTGAGTTACCTGATGGTGTGAAGGCCATTGGTTGTAAATGGGTCTTCAAAACTAAGAAGGATTCATTGGGTAACATTGAAAGATATAAAGCTAAACTTGTTGCCAAATGATTCACTCAAAATGAAGGAATCGATTACACGGAGACCTTTTCTGCTGTATCTAAGAAAGATTCTCTTCGTATTGTTTTGGCATTAGCTGCCCATTTTAATATGGAATTACATCATATGGATGTAAAAACGGCGTTCCTCAATGGAGAACTAGAGGAGGAGGTTTACATGAAACAACCTAAAGGATTCCCCTCTAGTAAAGGTAAGCATTTGGTGTGCAAACTTAATAAATCTATATATGGCTTAAAACAAGCATCCCGCCAATGGTACTTAAGGTTCCATGATATCATCTCTTCATTCGGTTTTGTAGAGAATGTCATGAATTAATGCATATACCAGAAAATCAGTGTGAGCAAAATTTGTTTCCTTGTGCTATATGTGGATGATATTTTACTTCCAACCAATGATAAGGGGTTGCTACATGAGGTGAAACAATTTCTCTCTAAGAGTTTTGATACAAAGGATATGGGTGAGGCATCTTATGTCATTGGCATTAAGATTTATAGCGATAGATCTCGAGGAATTTTAGGACTATGTCATTGGCATTAAGATCCATAGAGATAGATCTCAAGGAATTTTAGGACCATCTCAAGAAACCTATATCAATAAGGTCCTAGAGAGATTTCGGATGAAAGATTATTTACCAAGTATAGCACCCATTGTGAAGGGTGACGGGTTCAATTTGAATCAATGCCCGAAGAACGATTTAGAAATGGAACAAATGTACAACATTCCATATGCTTCTACTGTTGGAAGCTTGATGTATGCTCAGGTTTGCACTCGACCTAACATCGCTTTTGCTGTGGGAATGTTGGGAAGATATTAGAGTAATCTAGGTCCACTGGAGAACTGCAAAGAAAGTGATAAGATACCTTCAAGGTACCAAAGACTACATGCTTATGTATAGATGGACTGACAACTTGGAAATAGTCGGTTATTCGGATGTGAACTTTGCGGGCTACGTTGATTCACGAAAATCAACATTTAGATACATTTTTATGTTAGCTGGCGGAGCCGTGCCATTGAGAAGTGCCAAGCAGACTTTGATAGCTACTTCCATTATGGAGGCTGAGTTCATTTCTTGTTTTGAGGCTACTTCAAATGGTGTTTGGTTGAAGAGTTCCATTGTTGGGCTTATAATTGTTGATTCTATTTCTAGGCCACTATGAATATATTGTGACAATTCAGTTGTGGTTTTTATGGCTTAAAATGCCAAAAGTGGTAGTCGAAGTAAGCATATCGATATTAAGTATTTAGCCATAAGGGAATGTGTTAAGGAGAATAAAGTGGTCATAGAACATGTTAGCATTGAATTGATGATAGTTGATTCTTTAACTAAAGGCATGCCACCAATGAAATATAAGGATCATGTATGGGAATAGATCCCATTATGTGATTTGTCGTCATATCAACGATTTTTGTTGTATGAAATTCTTATTATGTTGTAATGTTGATTCTCAATTTTGGTGTACACATTTTGTTGTTTATGAGAATAACATTTATCTTTGGTTTTGGAATAAACATGGGGTTTATTCATTAAAATATGTTGTTACACATAGGCTGGCATTAAAGAAATAAGATGCATTGTGATACATGGAAGATATTACTCACTCTTAGAGGACATGTCGCCATGATCCACGCGTTTTGTTTCTTTTCTTTAAGCATAAATTTTTTCGTGGAATAAGTTAAATAATCCGTATGATGAAAATGATGGGATCAAGTGGGAGATTTTTATGATCCCACATTTTCAGACCCACATTTTCTCTATATAGTGGCGGTTATTCGACATTCGGTTTCCACATTTCATACCCTTTCGTGACAACCGCCCATTTGGTAACCATCTTGATGGGAGACAATGTATAAAAGGAACGTACATTCATTTTTGACGGGCAATCACAATGTCTAACACAAACCCTCTCATTTGGAATACACCATTAGTATGTGAGGGAATTGGGTTAGTAGAGTATGCCCAATATTTTACTGAATTTTCAGGTTTTTTCCGATAAACGTAATTATGAACAATGGTTGGAGGTTTGTCTTTAATCGATCTTCGCTTCCGCATTTGATTTTTATGTCTTACACAGGTAGCATTTTAGGTCAATCTTTGTTGCAAGGAGCAAGAGATTGTATCGATGAGTAGTCCAAAGAGATATTCATGATCGAAGAGAAGAGATGAGGGTGAGATTAGGAATTCCAATATAGTTTGTCGACTCTTGGTATTACTTAAAAAAAGAACAAAAGTAACAAATAAATAAATAAATAAATAGTAAATAAAAACCAAAATAATTATAAAAAAATCAAAGAATCAAAATGATTAAAAATGTCCACATTAGTCAGTTGTGCCATGGGGAACTACTAGTGTTTACATTGGCAATTTTTTATTTATTTATCAAAATTGATTGGATAGACTCAATTGGTAGAATGTGAAAAGGTTTGGGACTTGATTTGCATAATTAAAAGGTTTAGAACTGAATTGACACAAATGTAATAAATTTTAGACTTTTTTGATACTTTTGCACTGAATAGTGGTGGGTTGACAACACCAAAGGCAACAGATGGGGCACAATGTCCATTTGTATGATAGGCAGTGGGTCATTTTCAATGACAGTGCGGGATAGACCAATCCTAATGATAACACCACTTACAAGCGAATATGTAGCAAAGAGCTTACACTATATTTTTGTTGACACCAAAAAATGCCTAAATATTCAATGACGACTTGGTCATTATAGGCTAGCTAAAAGGATGACAAAGGCACAAAATTGCTAAGTATTGAGAGCCGTTAGTCGACAAAAAAAAGGTTGTTCGATGGGAAAACCTGGATTGAGTTGATGGGAATATTAGTGAAGATGGTTGTATTGAAACAAGGAGTCGGCGATGAGCACTAACTCAGTCGATTGAAGAGATAAACATGATATAATTGTTAAGGAAGTGGCAACAATATGATTGTCAAGTAGTGGAGCTGATTGTCAAAGAAGTAACCATAAAAGAAGCGGAGGCAATGTAATCCTTGAAGGAAGGAGTGGAGGAGATATAACAGTCAAGTAATGGAGTCGATGACTTCAAGAGTTAAATGTTTGTGAATAAGGATCACTAAATTTACGTGACATGTAGAGCATGTTTAGTTTTAGTAACTAGCAATCCACACTTCAAAGGTATTTCGTCATTTCGAGTGACACAACTTCAAACGACATAACAAAAACGAGCATAGTACGCGAAGTGACATAAAATCGAATAGAAGGAAATGCTTGACTTCAGAAGGAGAGAGAGACTGAAATCCCCATCAAGCCCAGGCTCTCGTGGGCTTTATCTTGATCATTTGTATGAATTTAGCTTCTAAATTCAAGATCAAATTGCATGATTATGATGTGTTATGACCTATTAGGACTTGTTTTTTGAAGAGCTATTGTCAAATATACTGACCTACGGAAGATGAACACGATTATGACATGTTATGACCTTAAATACTGTGACAGCATTTCAAATTTCCCTAACAATCATGAATCGTAAAATTTAAAAACAAGCGGACTGCCAAAATAGGAATTGACAATTGATACTTGGACATCCGTTCATCATCCTCTTCAGTTCGAATTTATTCTTTTAAAATTGAATCAAATCATGATACAACAAAATTAGATGTATTACGACTTGTTACAAACAATTCATTGGAAAGCCAATATGAAACATTTCATTGACTCACACGACAAGATGATTGCAATTACAACATGTTACGACCAAAATAACTATAAGCATATTTTCAAGTTTGTCCAATTCTCATGAACCACGATGATTGCATATCAATTGGGTGGAAAAGGTAGGAAGCGAGACGATACTTGGATAGATAGATCGATCGATTTGTTTAGAGAAAATCTCAACAACAAGAATTATTTATGGTACGGCATAATTAGATGTGTCATGACCTATCATGACTATTACATTGCAAAATTAGTACGAAATTATTCGTTTAAAGTTATGATAAGACAAATGCAATAATAGCATGATCTCAAATATCATGAGTGTTTCAAATTTTCCTAACTGTCATGATTCATGATAATACAAATCAAGTAGACGAACAAAATAGGAATTGGTGACCGATGCTTGGAGATCAGTTTGTCGGTCTATTGAGGTATATTGCGCTACAAGTAAAATGAACTATGGTACAACAATATTAAATGTATTATGACTTGTTATGACTAGCTTATTGAAAAATCATTATGAATGATTGCAATTATGACTTATTATGACCTAAAAAATTACAAGGGTATTTTTTTAATTCGTCCAACTTGGGTGGATAAAAGGTATGAACCAGTGAATATTAGACATGTAGACTGATTTCTAGACAAAATCCATTATTTCGCGACAAAAATAAACAATGTCATGACAAAATGAGATGTGTTACAACTTATTGCTCATGCATTGAAAAATTGCTAGGAGAATTTTCATTGACTTATGATAAGATGAATAGAATAATAAGGCGTTACGATCTTAAATATCATGAGAGCATCTCAAATTTTTGCAACCATCATAGAACCATGCAAGTGGTTGACCAATATAGGAATCGACCGTCAATATTTGGATATCGGTTGATCGGTTACTTGAGATCAAGTTTATTGTGCCACTACCAAAGTGAATTATGGTGCACAGAAATTAGATGTGTTATGACTTGTGGCGACTAATTCTAAAATAAGGTTCTAAAGACATATTTCACTGACTGATGAAACAATGACTCTAGTTGCAATAGCAAAAACCGAAGGATGTTTTCAAATTTCTCCAAACTCTCATAAACACTAGTTCAAATCAATTGAGCAAAAAAAAGTACGACCGGGTCGACTAATACTAACACATCAAATGATTGACCACAAGAGACAAAAATAAATTGTGGTACTACAACATAAGATTTAAGACGTGATCATCAAAAAGTTATGATGAAAATTTTGATGAAATATTCAATAAAAAGAATGCAATTATGATGTGTCACCACCTCAAATAACCTTAGTAATTCCTAAGCAAGTATGCGATCAAAATAGGGATCTGCGGCTTATGCTTGGTATGTATGGAGACATGGATTCATTTACAATGCATTGTGACCTTGATCTCGAAATGACTAATTTCCACATTTAGGTCCCGTTCTTGAAATCTAACAAGTATGAAACCGACCCAAATCCTCATTGCTTCTAATTATCTCTTGATATCTTTTTTTTAAAAAAAAAAAAAAACTCTACAAATAATGGGTTAGAAGTCTTTCGTGTTAAAAACCTTTTTAATTTTTTTTTTTCAAGAGCCGAAAGTACCAGAAAAAAAAAAAGAGTAAGAAAAGAATAAGTCCAGCAGCAAAGTAAAGGCGCACCGACGAAAGCCAAAGAAGTCGAATCTCCCTGCTTTTGAAAAAGGTATGTACGGTCTCAGAAGTCCAGTAGCAGAGGAGAGGAGCCTGTCCAAGAAGGCTGAATGTAATAATCAATTTGATGTGATCTTCTTCTTTTATTATTTTCTCCCCGCTAATTGGTAACCGTGTCTTTAATCGGTTTGTCAACTTAGGGGGTGCATGACAAACCAGAATTTTTATTCCAGAAACAATTTTTCTATTCCAAACCTGTTTTTAGAATAGAAATCCGTTTGATAAATTTATTTCGTTTTTCTATTTCTCGAATAGATTTCTATTCCAGAAATAGGCTTGGAATATAAATCGTGGTGTGCATGATAACCCAAATTTTTGTTCCGCACTAGTTTACGGAAGAGAAATCCGTTTGATAAACCTATTCCGTTTTTCTATTTCTCGGAATAGATTTCTATTCCGTAAATAGATTTGGAAGAGAAATCGAAGTAGAAAAATCTACTTCTCTATTTCGAAATAGAAATCGAAGTAATTTCTCCCACAAACCCTAATTTCGGTAACTCTCATCTCCTCTACGACGTCTTGCCTCCTCCTTCTCCTCCCCGATCACCGCCCGCCTCCGCCCGCCTCCACCCGCCATCGGCCGCCGGGCCGTTGGCCCCTACCACTCGCCGCCACTGCTCGCCACCTGCCACCGCCGTTGATCACCGATTGCCGCCACCCGCCGGCCACAGCCGATCGCCACCCGCTGTCCCCTACGGTCGTTTATCGCCGATCGCGGCCGGCGGCGGCGGCGGCACCACTCGCTACCACCGCTCGCCACCGCGCCGCCGCGATCGCCGATCACCGCCACCCGTAGCCACAACCGATTGCCACCCACCGCCGCTGCCGATCGGGCCCCAGACCTGTGCGGCTGGTCGCGGCGTTGCTTTGCTACCTCCGCCGCCGGCCACGGCCGGCTGGTCGGGCCGCGTTGCCGGTCGTCGATCGCCGCCACTCATCGGCCACAGCCGGTCGCCACTCGCCACCGCTGTCGGATCGCGGCAACCGCGCTGCTGATTGCTGCCGCGCTTCTTGCCGGTTGCCGCCGGTCGCCGGTTGCCGCGGTTGCCGGTCGCCGCCCGTCGGCCTCTGCCGCTATTAGCCGCCCGCATGGTCGCTGATCACCACCGATCGCCGGTCTCCATCGGTGCCGGTTGCCGCTGCTGGCCGGCGACCGGGAAAGGAAGAAATTTTATGTCGTTATCAAACAAATTTCTATTTTTAGAGTAGAAATTTTGTGTCATTATCAAACGGTTATTTTTGCTTAGAAACTCTTCTAGAAATAGAAATAGAAAAATATATTTTCGGAACAAAATGGTTGTCATGCACGCCTTAGAAGCTAAAATTTTCTACTTCTCTATTTCTGGAATAGAAATCAGAAATAAAAAATTTTCTCATCGTTCGTCAACCGGTCCTTCATTCGTTGCCGCCAACCATCGTCCATCGATTGCTTGCCACCCACCGCCCTTGCCGTCGCGGGTCGCTCGCTCGCCATCACCGCCACCGCCATCACCCGTCATCGGCGACTAGCAGCTGCGGCAAAGATTCGAAAGGAAGAAATTTTGTGTTATTATCAAACGATTATTTTTGCTTAAAAACTCTTCTAGAAACAGAAATAGAAAAATCTATTTTTGTTCCAGAAACTATTTCTAGAACATAATGGTTGTCATGCGCGCCCTTAGGGGGTGCATGACAACCACCTATTTCTGTTCCGGAAACAATTTTTCTATTCCGGACTTGTTTATGGAATAGAAATTCGTTTGATAAACCTACTCCATTTTTCTATTTCTGAAATAGATTCTTGTTCCGTAATAGGTTTTGAATAGAAATCAAGAGTAGAAATTTTCTACTTCTCTATTTCTAGAACAGAAATGAGAAATAAAAATTCTTCTTATCGTTCGTCAACTGGTCCTTCATCCGTCGCCGTTGACCACCGTCCGTTGGTTGCCTCGCCACCACCACCGGTTGCCGCCGCCGCTGCCGGCTAGAAAGGAAAAAAAATTTTGTGTCGTTATCAAACGAATTTATATTTTTAGAGTAGAAATTTTGTATCGTTATCAAATGGTTATTTATGCTTAGAAACTCTTCTAGAAACAGAAATAGAAAAATCTATTTCTCTTCTAGAAATCAATTTCTGGCCGAATGGTTATCATTTACCCCCTTAATAAGCAATTATTTACCTCCGAACAAAGAAAAACAATTCTTTACCTTTTCTCCACCCTAATTCTTTCTTGACCTCATGTTTTTTCACGTAGATTTTTTCCACCTGCTCCATTACTTGAGGTTTCTTCTTCTGTTTTTTCATTAGTTTTTGTATCAATTAAAAAAAGAATTTTTCTTATAAAAATATAATTTAATTATAGAAAAAATGTCGGGCCTAGCCTAACCATGCTTTGCATATAGCCTAGTGGCTACCCCTACCGCCATGTTGGAATTGGACACCCCCCCACCACCGCCATCAAACTCTGTGCCACAGCCTTTAGACTCGGCTCTATCACGGCCATACCACCACTAGACGTAGCTGCTGCCACTGCAACCCCACTAGAATCTTATACTCGGCCACCATGAACACTACTACACACCTCGCCCCAATACTACTGACCAAAAACCAAAATTTCTAATCGCCTCCAACAAAGAAGCGAGAAGCATAGTCTTGAGCAAAAAAAAAAAAAAAAATCAAAGAAATGGAGGCTTTTGATGCAAACAACGAAGAGGGAATGTTGATGGATTTTGCCATGGTTCTATCCATGTTGTGGACACGAGTTACAGCTTTAAGCAGATCCCGGATTAGTCAGAAGAAACGGTGAGGGACGAGCGAATCCAACCCACAATCCATTTACATGGCGCTGTCGGAAAATGATGTTGATCAACATTCCCGAGATGGGGGTCCCAGAGAATTCGATGCCAACAAGATGAAGGAGAGGGCGATTGATAGGATGATGGAAATTGTTGAAATGGAGAAGCTGACTGACTACACATGCAACCATGAGTACTTGTTGGAGAGGAACAACTTGATGTCCCAGCAGAATATATTCATGGAGGCGATTAACAACGTGTCGGGGAGGTGCACGTGGGCAACCTGAGGCATCGCAAGCAGCAGATTCAGGAGTCGTTTGATCTGAAGATGAGGATTACCGCGTACTGGAAGATTGTGCTGCGGAGGTTCGTTGACTTGATGGCGCTGCATCCGCTGTTCAGCGGGCAGAATCTGGTGAACAACGAGATGGAGGAGATTGTGGGCGAGCTGACCGGGCCCAATGGCAGCGGCAGCATGGAGAGGATGCTGGAGGAAGCACCGTCAGTGGCGGTGGTGAAGTGCGATAAGCTGAACAGGAGCATCAAGCTGTTGAGGGAGTCTGCGGCGGTGGCGGCCAAGATCATGGACCGGATCTCTACCGATGGGGACTACAGTGATTGATTAGTGTTGTTGTAGTCGGTTGTTTTTATTTTATATTTTTATGAGTGAGTTCTTTCTTGTTTAGGTGGTTTTATGTGGGATCAAACCGGACTCTACTTAGCTTATGTTTCCCCAGTTTCGGATCCTGCATCGAACTATTTTTCATCAAGAACTATGTTTTGGTTTTTATTAAAGGGGACTTAGGTTCTATGCTAGTATTGAACAGAAATGGTCAAAAGCAAATAGATATAAATATTATATAATCTTGAGTATGGTGAAATCATTCAGTACAAGCTCGGAACTAATGATGATTAGTGCTGAAATCTAATCAACGGCTTAATTTAAACACCCTTCAATATATTGATGAAAACCCACTAAGATCAAATGGATTACACAACGTCGAAATTTGATTAACGACGCCAGATAGTGAAAACAACACTGGATAGACATTGCTCTTAGACGAATTTGAGGACATAACATCAAAATCTAATCGACGATACCGGATGGTGGAAACAACACCAGGAAGGCACTACTCCTAGATGAGTATGAGGACATGACATCGGAATCTAATCGATGACGCTGGATGGTGGAAACAACACAGGTAAGGCATTGTGTTGGAGAAATCTTTCCAGAATATTTTGAAGCTGACAAAACGTTTCTTTCAGTCTAAAGTCTGGAAGTTCGGAGACCGTCGTTTAAAGTCCGAAGACTTTGTTCTCTCGAGACTCAAGACTCAAGACTCAAGACCCAAGACTTAAGACTCGGACTCAAGACTTAAGTCTGTTCTCACCGACGTCTTTCTAATCCAAAGGACGAAGGAAATCCAAAGCCGAGGTTTATGGTTGAGGATTCGATCCTATTCTCTCGGAATAGATTCTTTGGTTGGATAATCATTTCGGATTCTTTAATTCTTATCTAAGATCGATTGAAGATCCGTTGGTCGACGAAATAATCTTGGAATGTTCTATTCATGGAAACCGAGATCCCGATTGTATGGGCGAACAGATTGATGGGCTATCATCGATTCCTTAAATAGCTCGGATGATCTTCTTGATTGATTCCGTCCAACGGGTAGATTGGAGGAATTCCTTTGGTAAGTGCCAACGGCTATGATGGCATGAAGGAGTATAAAAAGAAGTCGTTCTAGTTATTTTAAGAGGGTGATTGATAGAAAAATTCCAGAGTCGAAGATCCTTGATTGTTGTTTGAGACTGTTCGAGCGAAATTGTAAACAGAGAGAGTATATACTTGGTGACGCCTTGAGTGAGTGTGGTAGATCATCTACACCTAGAAATCAAGGAAGATCAACACCGTAACATCTCTTTGATCATAGTGGAATCCAGCCAATCGGCATCGTCAGTGTAGAAGAGTGGACGTAGGCTTGAATCAAGCCGAACCACTATAAACCGAGTGTTCAATTCTCTCTTTCCTTACTCGTCTCTCGATTGATATTTAACTCTTGCGATTGAATCATTAATTGTTTAAATATCGTACAAGCTTCGAGAAATTTTTTATATACCTATTCACCCCCTCTAGGTACTCATACTAGCTATATCAATTGGTATCGAGCCCGTGTTCTCACTTTGTTTGAAGTGTTTTACTTCGAGTAAAAGATCCATGGCTAGTATGCTAGCACCGGGCTGATGGAAGGGCAAAGCAATACCAGACCTCCCTACTTCGATGGAAAGGATTACAACATCCGGAAGAACAAGATGAAAGCTTTCCTTCGATCAAAGGATCCTCTCGGAATGGGACGTTGTGGAAAGAGGAATCACTCCCGCTGCGCTTCAATCTCGAAAGAGGGAAAGAAACCGTTGAAGCCAAGGAATGTCTCAAGAAGAGATAAACAAGAGACAAGCACTCGATGCTAAAGCAATTTATTCTTTATATTGTGCTTTATCTCCAACTGAATATAATAGAATATCTTCTTGTGTTACAAAGCAAAAGAAGTATGGGATAGATTACACATCACCTATGAAGGGACAAGATCGAGTGAAGGAGACCAGAATTAACATTCTTCTTGGTCAATATGAAGCCTTCAAAATGAAACCAGGAGAATCTATAAGCGACATGTTTAGTCGTTTTACGAGATATTGTCAATGGTCTTGAGAACCAAGGACAAAAAATTTCTGATCCCATGAAGGTGAACAAACTTCTGCGTGGACTCTCTAAGGATTGGAATCATATAAAGACTTCAATAAGAGAAACGCAAAGAATCATGCCATTATCTGTAGACGAGCTGATTGGAACTCTTCAGTCTTACGAAGTGGAACGAATTAATGAAGACGAAGATCCAAGAGGTAAGAAATCTATTGCATTAAAATCAAATGACGATTCGATGATGCAGATTCGAAGATGATATGGATGATGAGGAGCTCGCTCTTATGATAAGAAGATTCAGAAAACTGAATAGAAAAGGCAGAAGGTTCATCCCAAGGAAACAAAGTTTTCGAGACAGCAGACCAAGTCTCGTTGATGATGAGGAACCAAACAAAGATGTAGTTTGCTTCGAATGCAAAAAGAAGGGACACATCAGACCCAACCTGTCCTCTTTCGAAAAAGAAAAGAGGAAAAGCCGAGAAGTTTCGAAAGGCTCTCAAAGCGTAAACCGGAGTGATACGAATGTGAAGAGAGTGATAATGAATACGCCAACATATGTTTGATGGCACATTCAGACTCGAGACTCAGTTCTGGATCGACTCGATAAAGTGAATTTGAGGTAAGTAATTTTAAAATTCCTGTCAAAGTCTCTAAATATATTGATGAACCGTGTTTCGAGTCTCAAGACTTCTCTCAAAAGAATTTCCGAACTTAAAAAGGAAAACTCATTTCTGAAACAAAAGGAAATTATTTTAGAAGAAAGAATTAAAAGTCTAGATCTAAATGTTTCTGCTCTTAAAGAAAAAGAAGATGATCTCTTGAAAGAAAATGTTTTCTTAAAAACAGACTTATCAAATATTTCAAAGAAGTTTTCGATAGGATCCGAAAAGCTTGAAAAAGTGCTTTCAGTCCAAAGACCTTACTTTAATAAGTCTCGGTCTAGGTATGACAAAGTGGAAACAATCCCCTTGATTGATTTTCCAAAAGTAAAAGAAAGAATTAAGAAAAGACCATCAAAAGAGGCTTATAAAAATCATTTCAAAAGAGTGTTTGTAAAGTCGTAGGTCGAAATGCTTTAAGGTGTTCTAAGTGTAACTTGATCATGGATCATTTTGAAAAAGAATGTCCTATGGTTTGGAAGCTCGTTAAGAGAGTATGGCCTAATAATGCTCATCCTACTAACACCAAAGGACCCAAGAAAGTTTGGGTACCAAAGAAAGCTTGAGACTCTCTTTTGAATGCGGTGTCTCGTCAAAAGAAGATAAAGTGGTATCTTGACAATGGATGCTCAAGACACATGACAGGAGACTCAAATTGTTTCATTAAGCTTATTCAAGTAAATGGTGGAAAAGTTTTTTCGGAGGAAATAGCAAAGGAAGTATTGTGGGATTCGGGACTGTAAAAATTGGAAATCTCACAATAAGCAATGTCTCACTAGTGGAAGGACTCAACTACAATCTACTCAAAGATTAGCCACTGTGTGATACCGGTTACAAGATCTCCTTTCAAGAAGGCATATGTTTGGAACTAGCAAAGATTCGACTCGTCTTTTATGGGTCGAAGGCTTGGAAACATCTACCTCCTTGATGTACAGCCAAATGAAGAACAATGCTTAATCTCAATTCAAGATGAAGCAGTTCTATGGCACAGAAAACTTGGCCATATCAACAAGAAGCAATTAGCCAAAATCTCTTCTAAGCAAATTTTGTTCGAGGTCTACCTAAATTGCCATATCTAAAGTCTCGACCTATGCACTCCATGCATTCTCGGGAAAGCAGGTAAGAAATTCATTTAAGCAAGTAAATCATGTATCTACTAATCATGTATTACAGTTGCTTCATATGGATCTCTTCGGACCAACAAGAACCCGTGAGCATTGGAGGTAAGAAGTATTGTCTAGTAATTGTAGATGATTACTCTCGCTTTACCTGGGTATATTTTCTTGCAAGTAAGTCGAAACTTTTTCGTACTTTGAGAAGTTTGCTAAAAAGGTTCAAAATGAAAAAGGATTTGCTATTTCAAGTATAAGAACAGATCATGGAAGTGAATTTGAAAATCAAGATTTTACAAAATTCCGTGATAAATCTGGTTTTAATCACATGTTTTCCTCTCCGTATACCCAGAGCAAAATGGAGTTGTGGAAAGAAAGAATAGATCTCTTCAAGAAATGGCTAGAACACTTTTAATTGAAAGTAAAATTTCATCACGATTTTGGGCTGAAGCGGTTTCAATCGCATGCTATATTATAAATAGAGTCTTTCTAAGACCTATTCTTGAGAAAACTCCCTATGAATTGTTCAAAGGTAAGAAGCCTATTGTTTCATACTTTCATGTATTCGGTTGCAAATGTTTTATTTTGAAAAATGCAAATGATCGAGTTGGTAAGTTTGAAGAAAGATCGATGAAGGCATCTTCCTTGGATATTCTGCATCAAGCAAAGCCTACGAGTCTATAACAAGAAAAGCCGGTCTGTGGAAGAATCAATGAATGTCAAATTCCAAGACTCGCCGCAAGATGAATCAGCAAATTTTGCACTCAATATGAAGAATCGAACTCACGCTAGACCTTCCAAAGTCTTCAACTCAAGAAGCATCTCGACTGTGAAGTCCATCATCAAGATACTCATGAAGATTCAAATAAAGAAAGAGATCATCAACCAAGCAAATCAACCAAGAATCGGAAACACAAATCCGGTCATCCCAAAGATCTCATTATTGGCGAAATCAATGAAGGAATCCGCACCAGATCAAAAAGGCGTGAAGAGTCTAGTGTCGTTGCTCTCATCTCTCGAAATTGAACCAAAAAGCATAGAAGAAGCTTTATCTCGATGAAAGCTGGATCGAAGCTATGCAAGAGGAGCTCGACAGTTCAATATTAATGATGTCTCGGGAATTGACATCTAAACCGAAAGGTAAAACCGTTATTGAGCCAAATGGGTATTCAGGAACAAGATGAACGAAGAAGGAAAAGTCGTACGCAATAAAGCAAGACTCGTGGCCAAGGGATACACGCAAGAAGAAGGAATAGACTATGACGAGACTTACGCACCAGTTGCAAGGTTAGAAGCTATTCGTCTATTACTTGCGTTTGCTTGTTACAAAAATTTCAGGTTATTCCAAATGGACGTCAAAAGTGCTTTCCGAATGGATTTATCCAAGAGGAAGTTTATGTGGAACAACCGCTCGGATTTGAAGACCCAAAGAAGCCGACTCGGTCTTCGATGAAAAAGGCTCGTATGGTCTCAAGCAAGCACCTCGAGCTTGGTACGACAGACTAAGTAAGTTCTTATTACGTAACGGATTTGTCAAAGGTAAAGTAGATACTACTCTGTTCATAAAAAGGGAAAACAAAAGTTTCTTACTCGTTCAAATATATGTTGATGACATTATTTTTGGATCTTCTAATGAAAGTCTTTGCAAGAAATTTTCTAAGTCTATGCGGGACGAATTTGAAATGAGTATGATGGGAGAATTAACTTTCTTTCTCGGTCTTCAAATAAAGCAATTGAAGGAAGGAACTTTTATCTTCCAAGAAAAATATGCTAATGATCTTGTCAAAAGATTTGGATTGGAAAATTGCAAGAAGACCGACATACCAATGTCATGCTCTCGAAGATAGACAAGGATGAAGAAGGGAAGAAAGTAGATCAAAAGCCGTACAGAGCATGATCGGCTCACTTCTTTATCTTACCGCTTCTAGACCCGATATTTTGTTGAGTGTTTGCATCTGCGCTAGGTTTCAATCAGATCCTAGAGAATCACATCTCATTGCCGTGAAACGTATTATCAAATACGTTGCTTCATCCGCAAGCATCGGTCTTTGGTATCCAAAGAGGGGAGACTTTAATCTTCTAGGATACTCGATGCGCAGATCTGGCGTTGCGGTTGCGAGTCGATAGAAAGAGCACTTCGGAACTTGTCAATTGCTTGGAAAACGGGATGCAAGTGTCTTGGTTCTCAAGGAAGCAAAGCACCGTAGCTCTCTCAACGACAAAGCGAGTATGTAGCTCTTGGAAGCTGCTGTTCGCAGATTCTATGGATAAAACAACAGCTACAAGACTTTGGCATTGAAGACTCATGCACGTAAATCAGATGTGACAACACCAAAGCGCGATCAATCTCACCAAAAATCCAATCCTTCATTCAAGAGCAAAGCATATTGAGATTCGTCATCACTTTATTAGAGATCATATTCAAAATGGAGAAATCTCTATTCAATTTGTTGATTCAAAGAGCCAACTAGCAGATATATTTACAAAGCCTTTGGAGAAAAATCAATTCGATTTTATCCGCTCAAGACTCAACATTTTGAAGCGTGAAGAAGTTAAAGTCTAGAGACTCACCAGCTCTAAGACTCTAAATCCCGAGACTCAATCATTCATGGCTAAAAGACCGTAAGTTGCTATTCTATCTAAAAGGTACTAATTCTTGTTTATCTTATCTCGAAAAGGTACGTTCTTTTATTCAGATATAATTCGTGTGAAATTTGAAAACTTGTCTTTTTAGAGGAAGTTATTTTTGGCAGTTATTGATTTTGAAAAAGAAGTGTTCGTACACTTTCCTTGTGCCGGTTAAACTTCTCTTTTCAAATCCGAGGCACATATAAATTCACAGTTATTCTACCCCCAAATTTTCAAAACCCTAAAAAGCACTCTCCTCTCGATCTGTTTCTACTCTTTGTTCATTGTCGAGAAAGTGGTCATCTTTCTTGGGAAAAGCAAGTGAAGGAATCCTCCTATAGACAAAGGAAGATGTCGTCTTCGAGGAAATCATCAAGAATCGCAAACGGGGGACCACAGAGAATGGAGAAGGGACCGACACACTTCGATCTTACTCGAGGATGAAGACTTACCAAGTCGGCGACAAAGTCCGATTCGCTCTCCTCCACGTCATTCAGCATCTCCGCCCCACAAGGTGCAAACTGGAAGAAGAGATAATCGAGGATGCCGACCCGCAAGAGTCCAAAAACCCTCTCGTTATCTATAAGCTTTATCGTGCGTTGAAAGTCACCGGCACTTCATTAAAGTATATAGATGACTTCCTTAAGGACAAAAATTATGGGAATGAGTATCTTTTTCTGCGGAAAATGGAGGAATTGGGAATTGCTCCTAAAGGAAGGGCAATGGAGGCTCTTGAGAACATTCCCAAAGTGATCCTCGTATGCCAGGACAAAATCGATTGACGGGAACGATGATGACAAAATGTTCCTTGAATTTAAACCTAGAATGGGTGTGGCAGCGAATGTGAAAGGAAATCGGATGGATTTGTTTAAATCCAAGGATCGGAGAAAGTGTATTTCAGGCTTTGAAAAGAGGGGTGATAAACCCTAGAAGTGTCGATTTTGACTTCCCGGACTCCATCAACGTGAACTTAAGAGAAAAGTTGAAATTGCTTCAACTTGAGACTTTCTCGCTCCGACTCTACGAGACGGGTATGCTCAACCGACCGCCTATTTCTATTCAAATCTTAGCTTTTTGGATGCGAATAGAATTTCATTCAAGTTGTTCGAGATCAAGTCTACGTGGTAGATGTGAATATGTTGGCGGACATTGTTGGAGTTGAACGGGGACGCTATCTCCCTATCAAAGTCTCACCCGCTCGTACTACTCTGGATCTTGTTAAAGATATGGACGCAGAGAAGAAAATTACCTACTCGAGGATGAAGGCCATCAACATCGTGCTTCATAAGATTGTGATTAACCGTCTCGGACCGAAGTCTACGTCAAAGACTTCGTGTCTCTTCCCGAAGCAAAGTTGATGTATGCGATCAACTCGGGACGGAAGTTTTCTCTCCCGCACACTATTCTCTTCCATATGTACAGAGCATTGTCAAAAGACAAAGGACAATTGCCTTATCCTCGGTCTCGGGGTGACCAAGATCTTCGACATCGAACATTGAACTACCGCATACATTTTGTGATCGACCGTGTGAAAAGATGGTGGTAGGGTTGAAAATGTTAATGAAGATGCGTCTCGCAAGAACTCTCCAAGGCAATGGAGAAATTCAAAGTGAAATCTCCAGTCCAATCTGCTTCAAAAAGGAAAGGAAAGGAGGCCATGGGTGCCCCATCGAAGAAGAAGAGAAGAACTCTCATCCTTGATGATGAAGATGAAGATGAAGATGATGAAGATCCCACTATCCAAGCGCCGACAAGAACAAGACGTTCGTGTCTCATCAAACAGATCTTCAGCAGAACAAAGAAGTTGAAGAAGAAGAAGAAGGAGAAAAAGAAAAGTCTCGCGACAATTCGGAGAAAAGGGAAATGAAGAGCATGATCATCACTCTTCCCCTTTCGATGTCCTAGAGACAGGGGAGTTAGCGAGCAAGAGAGGTCTACACCTCCCGCTGTCGTGAAGATCTAAGACAATCTCCGAAGACCCTGAAGAAGTTCAGTCTCTCAATTGCCCGAAGAAGGTGATGCATCGATTCCAAATCTGCGAGACCATTCAAAAACGCCATCATCTCGAGAGAGTCAATGCAAGTACACAGACGGATGATTCGTAGACTTTCGTAGCATCATGAATATTCTTCGGAAATGCGGAACCAGATATATGTTCGGACTGTGAAATCCAAGCTTTGAAGAGCACCGGACAAGCATCTTCGTCTCTATGGAGGATAGACTCAAAGACCTCGCTCCGCAACTTCAAGCCAATGCCAAGGGAGAAGAGGTAGCTCATCCGAGAGAAGACCGAAGAAGCTCGAAGGAGTAGTCCGATCTATTGGGGATTTTCAGATCGTGCGCATTCCCAAGCAGACATGACTCCTTTCTCACCCTTTTCAATGATGACAAAAAGGGGAGAATCAATTTGAACTTTCATACTTTAATCTTTGACCTTTTTGGTTATGTTTATTTTTGAGTATGACTTGAGAACTTGAACTTGGATGACTGAATTGATTGTCGATTGTGATGCTTGACGGTCGCATTTATTCAAGTTTTGTTATATGGTGTTTCTCATGAAAGTCTAACCAATTTTCGTGGTGGATGCGTAGTCCGGTTATTTTATTTATGAGTTAGCCATATTACTTGAGAAATGTTTTGCAGGTCAAAGTTGTTCAAATCTTCAAGAAAGTTTTGTCACCATCAAAAAGGGGGAGATTGTTGGAGAAATCTTTCCGAGAATATTTTGAAGCCGACAAAACGTTTCTTTCGTCTAAAGTCCGGAAGTTCGGAGACCGTCGTTTAAAGTCCGAAGACTTTGTTCTCTCGAGACTCAAGACTCAAGACTCAAGACCCAAGACTTAAGACTCGGGACTCAAGACTTAAGTCTGTTCTCACCGACGAGTCTTTCTAATCCGTGTGACGAAGGAAATCCAAAGCCGAGGTTTATGGTTGAGGATTCGATCCTATTCTCTCGGAATAGATTCTTTGGTTGGATAATCATTTCGGATTCTTTAATTCTTATCTAAGATCGATTGAAGATCCGTTGGTCGACGAAATAATCTTGGAATGTTCTATTCATGGAAACCGAGATCCCGATTGTATGGGCGAACAGATTGATGGGCTATCATCGATTCCTTAAATAGCTCGGATGATCTTCTTGATTGATTCCGTCCAACGGGTAGATTGGAGGAATTCCTTTGGTAAGTGCCAACGGCTATGATGGCATGAAGGAGTATAAAAAGAAGTCGTTCTAGTTATTTTAAGAGGGTGATTGATAGAAAAATTCCAGTCTCAAGATCCTTGATTGTTGTTTGAGACTGTTCGAGCGAAATTGTAAACAGAGAGAGTATATACTTGGTGACGCCTTGAGTGAGTGTGGTAGATCATCTACACCTAGAAATCAAGGAAGATCAACACCGTAACATCTCTTTGATCATAGTGGAATCCAGCCAATCGGCTGTCGGTGTAGAAGAGTGGACGTAGGCTTGAATCAAGCCGAACCACTATAAACCGAGTGTTCAATTCTCTCTTTCCCTTACTCGTCTCTCGATTGATATTTAACTCTTGCGATTGAATCATTAATTGTTTAAATATCGTACAAGCTTCGAGAAATTTTTTATATACCTATTCACCCCCCCTCTAGGTACTCATACTAGCTATATCACATTGCTCCTAAATGAATTCGAGGACAAAATGTCATAATCTAATCGACGACGTTGGACAATAGAAACAACACCAAGAAGGTGTTGCTCCTAAATGTGTATGAGGGCACAATGTCAAAATCTAATCGACGACGTTGGACATAGAAACAACACCAAGAATGTACTATTCCTAAATAGGTACGAGGGCACAATGTAGGAATCTAATCGACGGTGCTAGAAGATGGAAACAACACCAAGAAGGTACTACTCTTAAATAGGTTTGAGGACACAACATTGGAATCTAATCGATGATGTTGGACGACGGGATGGCACTGGTATTTGATCAACAACATTACCTAGAATATAGACACTCGACATAATTGAATCAACGATGGGAATCCAAAGCTATAGCTAAACTAGGTGAGGTTAAGATAACTAAAGGATGAGATAAAGGATTTTGATGTGTTGTTCCCGGGGGGGGGGGGGGGTGCTCTTCGTTGGATTGTCTGCGATGTTTATAGGAAAATCTAGTAACCGCTAGTTGGTTGATCGTTCCTTGAAAGTCACTCCTAATTTATGCTACGAGCTTAACTGCTTTATCCTCATCTTGTTGTTTCTTGACTTGTCGACGATGCTTGCACGCTTGTTCAGCAAGTAATAACCGCCCTTTTGATTTTGTGGGCCCTTTTGAGCACCAACTATTCCTACTTAAATCTTGATGCCAATTCTATTTGAATTTTACACCCTCAGTAGTATCTCTTGGCTTAAACATGTGGCAATCAACTACCTTACCATCGAATCGTACATCTCCATTTCTAGGCCCATCGACTTCCAGACCAAAGGTTCTTGAAAACCTTGCCCATCCTTCATCTCTATGACTAATATGGGTTGGATTGGTACTAATTATAACCAGCATGTGACAATGAGGATGATTTTGAATGTCAATATCCCTCGTGACTAGCACGTAACAATGAGGGTAACTTTGGGTGTCAACATATTTCCCCTTTTATAAGAAGTAAATTGAATATTTATTTCTTTTAAAGGAAAGACCTCATTTTATGCACGATCTACTATGGATGATGATCACGTCTTTCTGTTTTCTAACATTTCCTTTCCTTACACATAGCTAATAAGGATCAACAACTCCTATTATATCTTGACATGTCACTCATTTTCTAGCATATCCTCATTTTTTTGAATTGTCGTCTTTTACTTCGAGTAGGAGTATATGCCTACTGTCTCTTTCTCTATATTCTTTTGTATTCTTCTTTAAACCCTGAGCCCTTGCATTATGTTCCTAAGCTTTTCCATGGCAACCGAAAGCTCCCAAATTCCTTCATGAATTTTTATCTCACACTTCAAAAACCTTCATCGCAATGAAGAAGCTGATTATTGTCACTTTCAGTTGTTGAACACCATAGAAAAGCACTAAGAGTTACTACTTTTTGGGCTCTGTCTCTTAGATCATAATCATGTTCTATCGTCTCTCAAGCCCCACTTCCTCACTAGGAGGAACGAGAAACTTCCTATACAACACTCTTCCATCAAGGATATCTAGACATTTGCTGTGATACCCTGATTATCCAATTCTATTTTTAATTGAATGAGTCGGGCATTTCATCGATGCGCTTATAGTTCTTTTCTTTAAATAGGCCACTCATGAGATAACTAGCCTATCAGGTGAAGCCATTAAGGAATCTAAACGTAATAGACTTGAGAATTCAACTAGGAATCGACTGCTCTACCACGCTAATCTGCAAGGGTCATTACAGCACAGATCGATTAGAGACCGGAGATAGGTCGACTCGACAAAGGTTTGTGATTAAGTGTGGGTGATTCCACATAATTGCAAAATTCTTATTGATCGACATTAGACCGATTTCTCTATCGTTTTGGTACCCTGTGTCTGTATTTGAAATCTCAAGATTTCCACGACAACCGAGAGTCACCAATGAGTCAAAGATGCACTTTGTGGCTTGAAAATAATCAACCGCGGGTCAATTGCACTAAAGTTCCTAAAAGCTACCTGGTAGATTATGATGCGCTAAAATCGTGCTAGATTGAAATTAACCGCAAAATTGAACCTGATTTTAGAAATTGAAAGTTCTGTCATGTCACAAATCATTTTAGAAACATTGACTCATCCTCCAAAGATTTTTCTACAAATCGAGATTTTCGGCGAAAAATCCAAAGTAAGGGTATTTTGATTGGGAAAATTCGAGGGACCGTTTTGATTTTGTTTTTGGGATTCAAGTTAGATTATATGGCAAGGAAAAATGTTGATTAGGATGTTGGCACCTTGGTTGGATTTATGGAAATCAAATTGAGCTCAATCGGAGCCAATTGAGGGAGGATTAAAGGGGAATTGATGGATTTGAAGAACAAATGTGCAAAATTCGTATGCCATGGGAAAGAGGACTTTTGGACCACTTGGGAAGCTTCTAAGGGAAGCTTGGATGTTGCTATTTGGCTGAGGATGACAGCCCAAGTGATGGGGGCAAGCACTTGAGTGGAAAGACAAGTGTTGGAAGCCTAGGAAGGCCAAAGGGGTCCCCTCTCTCTCTTCAGCAACTTCTCTCTCCTTCCCTTGGCTACTTTTTCCATTGTTGGTGTGTCTTGAGAGCTCATCAAAACCAGAGAACCGAGCAGCAGCTTCCCCTCCATCGTCGCACACCCACTGGACCAACCAAGCCACCACCATCGACCTCTTTCCTCCCCTGTTTTCTCCTTCTTTTTGTTTCTGCTCCAGCTGACCTTTCTGTGAAAACCCGAGTTAAAAGTTACCTTCCCATGAGAATTAGCTCTCGTGCCACCCATCATCTTCTTCAGCACATCCAAACTGTACATGAGCACCTCGCCGATCGCTGAACGAAGCTACCAGCCGACCCACCTACTGGCCGAAAGCCACCACCCACCAGTCCGTCGGTCCGCTTGCCCGAGTGCATCGTTTCACGTTTTCTTCATTTTTTCTCCCATTCCGACCTTTCCCCCGCCCATTCCAACCACCAGCAAGTCCCCCTTGACCCCCAAGTGCCGCTAGTTGCCAACCACCCGCTCGCCAGAGCTCCGATCAACCCTTCCTTGCTGAACCAGCAGATGGTTTCTCTTCCTTTGGCCCAGGTCAAAACCAAGAAGCCAGCAAGGGTTCTTGGTCTTCGTGGCTCATTTCTAAGCCCTTCCTGGCATCCGTTGGTGTCGCCACTAGGAGGATTGTCGCCCGCCTTGGCATCGCTGTCGCCGTGGACTCACCGAAACGCTAAACCGATGAGTTTACTCACTAAACTCTACTTAGTGAGGTAATGATGCTTAAGGGATATTTAGATTAGGCTAATCATTTTTAGGTGGTTAGATTAGCTTATTTAAATATTAATTAGATTAGATTAATGATTAGTTTAGTAGATGGATTAATTAGTCTAATTATGCAATTAGATTAGTGTAAGCATGATTAGAATTTTAATTAATATTTAATTTATTTAAATTATATATTATTTAATTATATTATTTTATATTTAAATAAATTTAACTTTCAGAAATTAATTAATTAATATTTTCCGAAAATTATACCGGAGAGTTTTCGCTAGAATTTTGTACTCGATCGCAATGGTGTGTTTAGTTTCGTAATTGAATGTTGTTTTGTGAAATTGAGTGATGGTTGGGAAACATAGATATTTTATTCAGAAAATACCGGGTGTCGGGTGTTGACACCGAAAGTGATTTTTGAGTACCAGACTAGCTTAGGTGAGCATTAATCAGCTTAGTTGAGCATTGATCAGCTTCGGGGAGAAATATAGATCTTTAGCAGCTTCGGTGAGCGATAATACTTGAGCAACTTCGGTGAGCAATGATATTATAGCAGCTTCGGTGAGCAATAATACTTTAGTAGCTTCGATGAGCAATGATATTATAGCAGCTTCGGTGAGCAACATAGATATATAGCAGCTTCGGTAAGCAATATAGACATCAGCTTTGGCAAGCAATGATATATGGATATATCTATCAGCTTCGGTGAGTTAGATCATCTATTTCAGCTTAGGTGAGTGGTGTTCAAATCGATTGAGTTTATAGATGGTATTGAATGTATCAAATTGAGTGATTCGATTGATCGATGGCTTGAATTGAATTGATTGATTGATCGGTGGAATGATTGAATATGAATTGTACTGACATGCAGGAGGGAACTGATGTGAGGTCCGTCCTTTGTGTTGTGTGGCTACGCAACCCTTGAGTGTATTTCTTTCCTAGTAAGAGTTTAGGGGGTGAACTTGTTGAGATATTATCTCACCCCGTCGTGGGCTCAATATTTTCATGTCCTTAGATGGCGGTCGTAGAGGATTCGAAGCCCTGGAGTCTGGGGAGGTGGAGATCGAAGGATCAACGAACATGTCTAACTAATTGGCCAGAGGACAGTTACCTTTTTGTTGAGCCAGTCTTTTGTAATCAGCCTAGTATTGTATATAAACCCATGTGTTTATAAAAGGCTTGTTTTGGTTGTGAATTGTTTCTTACTTTTCTATTCCAAGTTGCTGGTTGTTAGGGGATTTGTTTCGCTTCCGCATGCACATTAAAATGAATGGGTTGGCGATGTGTCCTAGGATGTTGCAAAATTTATCGATCACTGAGGGATGGGCACGTGCTCAAGGATCGAGGCGTGACATCTGCCCCTACTCGATCAATAAGTTTCCCCTTGTTTGAAGAAAATTTTTATTCCTAGTACTCACAACTAAAGGATGACTTGGAAACTCAATTATCATGGAAGAATGTAGACATAAAGATGACATTAGATGTTAGTATGTTGTCTCATGATTTAGATAGAGGACTATTAGGTTCTACTATCTACTTCTGGTCTCCATTGACCAATTGTTTCTTTTTCCCATGGGGACCAATGTTGATAACCCCTTTAGAAGTCTTTACTATCTTTGGGTTTATACCACATGGAACTCCTTTAAAGAAATTGGAAATCTTCAATGATTGTGACGTTTTTGACAGTGTCCTTGCTTATGGAAACTTCCTTATACTATAAAACCTCTGGCCCTATTGATCTTACTAAGCATGTCACTTTGTTACTTTATTGGCTTTCAAAGTAAATATTCTTTAGCCCAACATTCAAGGTTTCAAAAGATTATTTCAACATTGCCTCAAGCCTTGTAAGAGGAGCACAATTTTCTCTTGGCCCACTTGTCTTGTCTACTTTATACAAGAGTATTACCCATGCTGCTCTTTCGATGACATCTAGGGAGGAAGGGGTCTTATCTAGTCTGTTTTGGATTCTGCAAGCATGGATGGCCCTTTATTTCCTTTTCCTATTTAGCAAGATTTCTTGTGATCTCCCACACTATTCAATGCCAAAATCCAAGCGACCAAAACCTTTTCACCAGAGCTGTCGATTGCTTAGCTATTCTCCCTTGAAGGTTCTTGATGATACCCCTCCTTTTGCTTATTACCTTTGACATATCCTAGATTTTGACCTTGTACTGTCAAATCTTTTCTTATGATGCTATAGAGTTTAATTCCCCAGTACTTGAACAATTATTTTGACTTCTGGCTATGCATACTCACCCAAGTAGATCTTCCAATGCGATTTTGAATGAGAGGAAGATTTTTTCATGGATGTGAAGCTTACTTTTCATAGTATTGCGCCAGGCAATTTGGTCTTTATCAAGCTATGCCAATGACAATTACTTATTCCATGGAGTATCCTTTGATGAATAGGCAAAAATATGATCCAAAGCAAGACGGCCTTTTCGTTTGCTATTGTCTAATAACTGCAATGATGCGTGCCTAGTTTTCTTCGGAGCTCGAACCTTTTCCAGTTTCTCCAAGTATTACGCCTAAGTTCACAAGTTGGTGGATTTCCTCTTCATTTGAGAGTCCTTATGAAGACGCTATCAAGACTGCCCTCCATCAAATAAAGCAATGCGGCTCAAAGCTGAAGGGTGTGACCAATAAGGGCAAGGCAGTACTTGACTATCATTCTGAACTTAATCCTCCAACTGTGTCGAAGGTGCTCAAAAGTGGGGTTTTAAAGAGTACTGATGCTCATAAATCAACTTTACCACAACATGAAGATTCTTATGCGACAGAGACACCAGAAGAAGAGGATATTGGAGAAAAGTCAATCAAAAATCAAGTTGACACTGTTGAAAGTATTGCTATGCATTTCTCTCTGGTTTACTATACCTTTCTTGACTTTTGCTCCTCTGTTTGCTAGATGTGTCCAGATCTTCATCGCATATTGAAGACAAAGATACCCTAGATGTTGTGGTTTCCCAACTTAAGAGAAAGAAAAGAGCCTCTCCTTCTTTGATGAGGAAGTAACCCAAGTTGTTTGCTGAAAACCTAACTTTAGTTCCCGTTAAAGCTGGTTCTATCAACACCAAGTCTTTAAATACTCCTTATGATTAAGGCAGCCCTATCGATAGCACAAAGGAGGAATCCACCATTGAAGAACTTCGTCCCTCGATTGCTATAAACTCTGGAGTGGTGTTCACCCCAATTCCTTTGGCAATTTATGGTAAGTTCCTTTCCTTCTTCTTGTATATCTCCACTTGTTTATCTTAGTTTAATGTATTAACACAAGTTTGGAATGATGGCTACTGATGCATCAACTAGCAATAGTGGTTTACCTCAATATACTATGCCCCAGCCTTCGCCTGAAGATACTAATGTTGTGAAATTTGGTACATATTGGTTCTTCCCAACCTGATTTAGAAAGTAACTTGATTTTGACTCTTTATTTCTTTTTCTTGAGGAAATGACAGCACCTGCACCCCAGACTCCATCAACCATTACTCCTTCAGCTACTGATATCATTCAAAACCCATTGTTAGCTTCTCCTTCAACTCCTTCAATTCCCATTGCGTTGAAAGCCCACGTACAGAAAAGAATTTCTCCAACTATTCTTGCCAGGACAATTTGTGCTTTGGATGAAGCCTCTCATGTTCTAGCTGCTTATCCTCATGACTTGGTCTCTAGAAGTTCATCTTCGGGAGCAGCAAGTCGAAAAGTTAAGGATTAAGTTAGCACATTTTTTGTATCTTTCAAGTGGTGGTATACCCATGGTGATTACCAAACTGCTCTTACTCAACTCGAATCACTAATGGGTGAACTTAGCGAAGATGATATTGGCAACCTCTTGCCTCTGGAACTCAAAGTAGAACTCAAGGATTTCCACAACAAATTTTCCTCCATCTTTAGTGCTTATTGACACAATTACAATCATCTAATGGCTCTAACTTTCCTTAAAGAAAATTTCTTCGAACCAAGTGATCAAGTAAAAGAGATAGGGCAACAAGTGAGAGATAAGCAATGATATTTGCAAGCTACCATGAATGAAGCAACTGACCTTGAAAGAGAAGAGCTTGCTCTTGAGAAACAAAATATGAAGATTGAGAGGAGGTTGGAGGAGATTCGTCGAAAACTTGAGACCAAGTTTGATGATAGGACCAACAGTGAAGACCAACTGAATAAATCCATAGTAGCTCTTAAGGAGCTAAAGGCAGTGGATTATATTCGCCAAATGCAGTTAGAGTCAAAACGTTATCATTCCAAGAATGATTACTTGAATAAGAATCTCGGCCTTGAACGACTTGTGCTCTATATATAGCATGGTGTGAAGTCTCTTTTGTACCTATCGCAACCAAAATTTCGGGTGAACCACCTAGGATTTGGCTAATGGATTACTAAGCCTTAACTTAGCTCGGGCTCTTCCAAGCCCATACCAATCGAGACTTAGGTCTGAGTTCTTAACATACAATTGATTTTTAACTAGGAGTCACCACTAATCTATTTTTGGTGGGTCAGTAAAGTAACGGGAGATTTACTTTACTCCTATGAATTATAAATTGTGAGTTCGGGGACTTGGTTACGCTAGATTTCTCTAACGCCCTTTTAGTACCTTTCTCTTTTATTTTGAAAAAAATGTGTAAGTCAGGTAGCTTGAATTAATTTTAATTTACTCCCTAACATTAACATATGAGATGATTATGCAGGTGCGCAAACTACCAATTTAACACTCAAGAAAGCAAATAATAAAAATGCATTTTTTTTTATCAAAATATTATTTTATATCATTATATATTATAAAAACCGAACCGGGTCGGGTTCCCGGGCGGGACCGACCCGGTTCGCCGGCGACATGGCCCGGATGGGCTAGAGATAAGAGCCCAATCCGAGCCTCATCCCCTACAACGGCCCGCACGAGTAAATCCGGCCCAGCTCGTAATCCAAGCCCAACCCGACGACCCAGCTCCTCGAAACCCTACCCGACCCGGATCCGATCCGTGTCTTTCTTCGCGAACCCGGATTTCTGGAGCCCTAGGGTTTGACGATCCACGGCGCCGAGGCGGGATCGGTTGGGGCATCACCGGGGATGGCACGACGGCGACGATAAGGTGGTCGGCGGCTAGGGTTTCAAGGGGGAATAGAGGCGACGATGATGGCGGCTGCTGATTTCTCGGAAAAGCGGTGACGGTAACGGAGACGAGCAGAGCCGATCGTTACCTGTTCGGGGGGGGGGGGATACTGGTTAGTGTGGCACGGCGGCGAGATGAGGCGCCTGGATGGTTGGTGGCGGGGACGTCTTCGTCCAAGGGTACAGCAGCAACAACAGGAGCGAGGGCAGCGACACAGCTTAGTACAGCGACGGCATCTGGAGAAGGAACGGTGGCGGAGCGGCAGCAGTGTCGACGAAGGCGAGTATTCGGCGAAGGGTGCCCGAACTCTGCTCCCTCCGTTTGATCTGGGCTCGCGAGCATCGAGCCTCCCCTAAAGTCTCTCGGGTGAAGCTTGAATGCTCGCGGCTTCGATCTCTCTCCTCTATACTCTCCCTCCGGCGAGGCTCAAACCTAAGGCCGCGAGCTCTCGGCCCCCCTGAAGTCTCTCAGTGGGGTGTCCAAGGGCTGCGACTCGATCTGGCTCCCCCTCTCTCTCTCTCTCTCCGTGATCTCTGTGTGTGCTCTTCGTCGGGGATGGAGGGCCTATTTATAGGCCGAGGGGTGGCCGGTCGACGGAGCTCGATCGTCGGTTGCCACGGCCTTCGCCAGCCAAACCGGCGTCCCATCCGACGCTAGCTGCCCCCTGCTCCGCGTGCGTTGTCACTGCTCCTCCTCTCCGCTCTCGCATCGCGCGCGTCTTCTTCTCCGGCACGTGTTGCTTATCCGGTTGGGGAAGAAGACAAGGGAGGAAGAGGACAAGGAAAAGGGGCCGGGCTGAGCCACGCGGTTGGGCCTCATGGGCCTACACGAAGGAAAAGAGAAGAGGGAGGGGCTAGGCTAATGCTTTTTTTTTTTTTGTTTCTATTGATTTTTTTTGTTGTTTTGGTTATTTTCGTTTTATTATCTACTTATTAAAAAATTAATTAATAAAATAAAAATAGGCCTAAAATTAAGGTGTCAACAAGCTGCCCCTCTTTGAAGGTGAGCTCGCAGAGGTTGCATTCAAAGACAGACTGATGCCTCAATTTTATCCATGCATGCGTAACAAATTATATTTTATTTGGCACCTATTATTCTATGCAGAAAAGAGCAATATAATTTTACATATACTAAAACAGATAAGAAGATACCTGTAGTTACTTACCGGGAGTGAGTGAGATAGGGTGTGAACCCCAAATTTGGCAAGTATCAAGGTGTCATCTTACCTGGTGGTATGAAGAGGTTGCTTTTCCAGGGCTCGAACCATTCTTCGGTCGCCTGTTAAAACAATCAATGATTTGTCTAGGACCCGAATCTTTTTTCGGTCGCCTTGACGGGAGATTGCTCCTCCAGGACCCGAACCATTCTTCAGTCGCCTATTGGAGTAATCGGTGTTTTGTCTAGGACCCGAACCTTTCTTCGGTTGCCTTGACGGGAAATTGCTTCTCCAGGACTCGAACCATTATTCGGTCGCCTTTTGGAGTAATCAATGATTTGTCTAGGACCCGAACCTTTCTTCGGTCGCCTTGACGGGAGATTGCTCCTCCAGGACCCGAACCATTCTTCGGTCGCCTGTTGGAGTAATCAATGGTTTGTCTCGGACCCGAACCATTCTTCGGTCGCCGTGACGGGAAATTGCTTCTCCAAGACCCGAACCATTCTTCGGTCGCCTGTTAAAACAATCAATGATTTTTCTAGGACCCGAACCTTTCTTCGGTCGCCTTGACGGGAGATTGCTCCTACAGGACCCGAACCATTCTTTGGTCGCCTGTCGGAGTAATCAGTGTTTTGTCTAGGACCCAAACCTTTCTTCGGTTGCCTTGATGAGAGATGCACCGACCCTTCTCAGGGCATCTCATTTGTGGGTGCCTGATTTGTATCGAGGACACCAGTTGGTACCCGACCTTTCTCGGAAGATACGCCGACCTTTCTCAGGGCATTTGTTTTGTGGGAGGTGTCTGACCTCTGTTAAAGACAACAGCTGGTACCTGATTTTCCTCGGGAGATGCGCCGACCTTTCTCAGGGCATCGTATTTGTTGGGGGTGTCTGACTTCTATCAAAGACACTAGTTGGAACCCGACCTTTCTCGGGAGGATGCGCCGACCATTCTCGGGGCATCAATTCTGGAAGATACCTGGACATTCACAAGCATATCAAAGAGTACTTGGATATTCACAAGTACTAACCTGAAGGGTATCTGGGCATTTGCAGGCGTCAAAATGGGTATTTGGCCGACCATAGGCATTGAATGGGTACTTGGATGATCACAAGTATGAATTCTTGGGGGATACTTGGGCATTCACAAGTATCGAAGGGGTATTTGATAATTGGAAATATTGAGAACATGCATTGGATATTTGTGAAGGTGTCCCACCTCCTGGCAATTGGGAAATATCGAGGGCGTACCTGGGACATTCATGAAGGTCTCTCACCTCCTGGTAGTTGGAATATCGAGGACGTACCTTGGATATTCATGAAGGTCTCTCACCTCCTGGTAATTAGGAATATTGAGGACGTGTCTCGCATATTCATGAAGGTCTCTCACCTCCTAGTAATTGGGAATATTGAGGTCGTGCCTCGCATATTCATGAAGGTCTCTCACCTCCTGGTAATTGGGAATATTGAGGACGTGCCTCGCATATTCATGAAGGTCTCTCACCTCCTGGTAAATGGGAATATCGGTGGCATACCTGAGATATTCGTGAAGGTCTCTCACCTCCTAATAATTGGGAATATCGAGGGTGTACCTGAGATATCCGTGAAGGTCTTTCACCTCCTGGTAGTTGGGAATATCGAGGGCGTACCTAAGATATTCGTGAAGGTCTCTCACCTCCTGGTAGTTGGGAATATCGAGGACGTGCCTCGCATATTCATGAAGGTCTCTCACCTCTTGGTAATTGGGAATATTGAGGTCGTGCCTCGCATATTCGTGAAGGTCTCTCACCTCCTGAGATATTTGTGAAGGTCTCTCACCTCCTGTAGTTGGGAATATCGAGGGCGTACCTGAGATATTCGTGAAGGTCTCTCACCTCCTGGTAGTTGGGAATATCGAGGACGTGCCTCGCATATTCATGAAGGTCTCTCACCTCCTGGTAATTGGGAATATTGAGGACGAACCTGAGATATCCGTGAAGGTCTCCCACCTCCTGGTAACATAAACTTGAATGTAGCATGAGGCTTACCTGGATGGCCGCAGGCACTTAAAAGGGGTAGAGCACCTGGGTAGCCGCAGGTGTACAAAATATTGGAATACTTGGATAAACACAAGTATTTAATGATATGATGTGGGACAACTCAGGCTAGCCCAAGTGCTAGAAAACATACCTGGACGGTGGTGCCAAGCAAAGCAATGGAATGCTTGAACAGCTGCTATATTATTTGGGGACAACTCGGGCAGGTTGAGTGTCATGAAAAGGAAGTACCTGGACAACGATGGGTACTTGACGATATGGGGATACCTAAACAGCAGTAGGTATTCAATAATAAATGGATATTTGGTCAATCACAAGCATCAATACTCTAGAGACAACTCGAATAGGTCGAGTGTCAAGAAAAGGGAGTATCCGAACAGTGGCCGGTACTCAAAGACAAGAGGGATACCTAGATAGCAACAGGTATTCAATGATAAACAGATACTTGGTCAGTCACAAGTGTCAATACTCTGGGGACAACTCGAATAGGTCGAGTGTCAGGAAAAGGGAGTATCCGAACAGTGGCCGGTACTCAAAGACAAGAGGGATACCTAGATAGCAACAGGTATTCAATGATAAACAGATACTTGGTCGGTCACAACTATCAATACTCTGGGGACAACTCGAACGAGGCGAGTGTCGATAAGAGGGAGCACTCGGCAAGTGGTGGGTACTTAAAGACAAGGGGATACTTAGACAGATGCAAGCACCCAAACTCAAGGGATGACTCGAATAGGTCGAGTGTCAAGAAGAGAGTATGCTATTTGCACAATATGCACACATGATTGTATACGCTATGAGTTCAAATGAGATTCATGCATGATAATTTTGTCGGTTTTGCATCTTTTGATTTCCATTGGGGAAGATTTTGAAAGACAAAATTCATTTAGAATGTAGATGTCTTGAGCATGCCAGATGAGGGATTTTCAGTCTGAAAGGACTTTTCACTCACTCTCATGGAAAAGGCTATCCTGACCATTGATGTAGGATTTATAAGGACCACACTATCTCACTGTCATCATGTCAACAGGGGTCCGAGTATTCTCGCAAACAGTACGACTTTACCAATGTAAGAGGTCTTTGTTGAAATTGTGATGAAGTCTTGGTCAGCGGCTCATTGAAAGGGGACCATCAAGGTCAAGGCTTATGAATAGAGTGCCGCACGATTGTCTCCGGGTTTGCAAGTCAAGAATCCTGCGAAAAGAGATAGAGTAATCTAGCTCGTACTTCTTCGAGTGAGGTTTATAGACATATGAAATCTTACGTTAATTGAAGTGCCCCTAGTCTGAAGAGATTTACAATGGGATGCAACGTAGATTTGACTCATGTGTAAAAGGGTGAGAGCTAGTGATTGGCTTGGCATTTGTCACCGGTCTTTCTTCTCACGGTCCGATGAAGGTTCTTGGGAATACAAATGACCGTGTTTTTGTTTGGGGCATCGGCCTTGCTTTTACCAGGCACACTGTTTTTTTCATGCCCCAATTTCTCATCTCAATTTTTCATTCATGGGCATTGACCTTGCTTTTACCAGGTACACTGCTTTTTTATGCCCCAGTTTTTACTCTTGTTGCTTGAGGAATCGATCTTGGCAAGTTCAAGCAAACGCCTTTGTTCGACTATGGAGCTTCATCTTTTGTTGGCACTCTTGATTATGTTGCTCAAACGACAGTGGCTTCTGCTTTGCCTCCGTGTAAGGGTGAATTTACAGACTCAATTGAGTTGTACCATGGATACAAGGGCGTAAATAAAGAATTGCTCTTCACGACTCTAAGGCACTTAATTAACGCGAGTGTTCATATGCAATAAAGACACTCGAGGATTGAGGTAAGTGCAAGCAAGAAAATTTCTATCCCCTTTCTAACCTTGTGATGCTGATTTGCTTTCGACTTGCCCCAGTGTGGGGTGGTTCCTTGTCGGGAGTATAGCAGAAATTTGTCAGTGTATGGGGCTCAAAGTGAGTGATGGAATGCCTCTCACTACTTTGATCATCGTACCATTCGCGAGAGAACTCTTTACCCTATAGTCATTGAATCTTCTGTACTCATCTCACAAGTGTATAGATAGGGGGGATTGTGTGTAGGATATGGCTTGTCTTTCATCATTCTGACGCGCCTCATGCAACATGCTCGATTAATCTTGTATTCTTCATTTAGTTGTCTTTTCTAATAATTCTCAATGGAATCAGTGATTTAGACAGACAAAATCATTATGCAGAATTCACCTAGAAAAATGCATGCAGTGTATGATGTGATGGGGTTTGTACTCTCAAAATAAATGAAAGGCTTTTTACTCAAGAAGAACTTATTAACAGCTATAGGGGTGTTTACTTGGTGGAACGGTATTCACAAATGTGTTGAATTTTGAAAGAGTTATTTACAAAGGGTTATTCACAAATGAGTGTCAATAGATTGCTCCTATTGGTTAGGGACATGACATATGAAGGATCAACCAGGGATTGGGAATCTGATCAGGAATTTCTACTCTTGCTTTTTGCAGAGAAGAAGCTGAAAATGGATCAATCAACAGGGCCAAAATTAAAGGTGAATTAAGGCCTAAAGGATCCCTGTCATTTGCTTTGGCAATACTTGAGACGCCATTTTGCTTGGGAGAGTCTGTCATGCCTCTCATTGATTTGTTATCTTTGCTTTTGACAGTCAAGTGATCCTGCAACAAACAAGAGTAAATGTGTTAGTCATGAACTCTTTCAAGAGTCGAATAACTGGAATCGATACAACTTTACCCTTCACTGGTTTGAGAATGATTGGGTGAACCTAAAGTATAAGGAGGACATGAAGTCTCGTGTCTTCCACTTCCTCAGGTCAATTATTCTCTTATGGATGGCATGTCCCTTTACACGAAGTCAAGTGAATTCGATGCAAGCCATTTCTGTATACTAGCTTGGCCAGTATTGATTTGTCAAATCTAATCATTGAGTTTGGTTCTTGAGTTGTGATGCTTCCTGTCAAATAGGGAAAATATGTCAAAAGCGGGTTCAAATAGTGGGAGTATTGGAAACGATACCGAATTACCCTTCCCCAGAGTTTGTCTGTGCTAGCTCCTAAAGATATTTGAATGTCGATGATGGCTTCTTTATCTTAGCATAGTGCGATGTTTCCTTCAATTGGCCTCCCTCATTTATGACCATGTATGCATGATTGCTGGTCGTTGATTCATCTTCAGCGCCTTCCTTCTATGGAATTTCTCCTTCTGTCTTTGACTATATGACCATTAGCAGCATTGAGCAAAGTCATGTACTTCAAGCTTCTATGGAATCTGAGATGGACAATCAAAACCTCCAATTCTCTCATGGCAATTACTTCTTGCGAGAATATGCGTGCGGAGTGAAGCTTCTAAATTCCAAAGTCATTGTCCGGGGTGTGGGGCTATAGATCGCCTTGACTGTCTAGATTTTCTCCCTGTTGACAGTAATCACTTAAAAGGAAGAGGAGGAACTCCTTCCTTATGTTGAAGTTGATACTGTAACATCTAGCCGTTTGGGCGCGTCGTGCGACAAGATAGTCCTTTGGCTTAGGATGGAGCTGGGCAGGAGTGAGGCATGTCGTGGATGCTTCGATCTCAACTCTATGCCTGTACCTATTACGTCTCATCTTTTGTATCCTATAAATAGAAAAGAGAGACATCATTTCTAAATTATATTCAGAGAATAAGACTTACCCTCTTTTGGTGTAGGATGATTCTTTCTATTTGCCCCTGTTTTCTTGGCAGGGTGTCTTTGAATTTGGTGAGTTCACCTTATGCGCTTGCTTCAAATGCCCCATGTCACACTAAGTCAAAGGGGATGGGAATGATCTTCTGAGACATGAAGCGAATGAGTCAGAAAGACAAACATGGTTAAATTTATCATCTTGTTTTAACAAAAGCTTTTGGGTGATGAAGTATTTTTTATTTTCAAAATACATATTTGGGGGAGAAAAAGCATGAGGAAGCCCAGCCCTCAGTATTCTCCTTGGATGATATTTTCTTTTCATGGTTGGATAACATCACTGGCCTTAAAGCTAAGCATCTTTGAATTCCTCGCTTTCAGTAGACTCGAAGTATTCGCATGCGATGACTACCTCGTTGAAGTTATGGAAGTGTAACCCATGCAGCCAACAGCGATGCTTGCAGGACAAAGCTTCTATGAACTGCTTCATTAGCTCCTCTTCAGCTAGTTGAGGGCGGGTTTGCATCATGAAAGCTCTCCACCTCCCTGCGTATGCTTGGAAATCCTCCATTGGTCTTCTTGCGAAGTGAGCCAAACTCTCACAAGGCAATTTAGTTCCGATCTAGTTTTGGTATTGATGCAAGAATGTGGAAGTCAGCTCATTCCAATCCTTTAGGAGATAAATATTTGCTGTGATGAACCATTGCAATGCAGATCCCGTAAGAGCTTCTTGGAATGCTTAAGTTGTGAACGATATCGGGCCATAGTACCGACTCATTTCTGCATGGAGATATTGCAAATGAGCCACGGGACAAGTTGTGCCATTATACTTACGGAGATCAGGTATCCCTATCTCTCCAGGGGTCATGATCCTATGAGCGCAAGACGGGCTTGATGTATCTTGGTTAGGCCACTGGTTTTCCCACTGCATATCTGTTGTAGTGATGAATTTTTCTGTTTCAGGGAAGTTGGATTCCACCGAGACTACCCTATTGCTTTCTTCTTGGTCAAAATTTCTGAATGAGGATAAAGTATTGCAGCTATCCTCATGGTCAGAGGACAAGCTTAGTACTTCGTCAGGATCATAGCGGATAAAGACGTATGCTTCTTCTTCTGATGGGCCTTCATCTCCGGATGAGAGTAGGAAACAGTTATACGATGAATCGTCAGTTTCATTGTCGAAATAACGCTGGAAGTCCTTGGGATTGTATTCTAGGGCCGGGAAGTCTTCAGGATTGTACTCTAGAGGATGGTGGCCTTCAAAGTTGTATTCTTGGGAATGTTCAAAGCTTTGGTGCGGTGGCTCGTCGGTAGATCTTTGAATCTATCTCGCTTGGGCTTTCTTTTCTTGGCTTACGGTCCGGACCTTTTGAGTAAGGCCCTTCGTTTTGCTAACTTGATTCTGTCAAGGGAAGTGAGAGACATTAGAGTTTCTTTGTCGATTCACTTTCCGGGTTGATAGGGGTTGGTATTCTTTGAACCCTAGCTCTTGGAGTAAGCTTGGGGAGTTGTCCGAGTTGTGCCCCACTCTTGAAGGACTCTGTGTCTTTGACCTCGTACAAAGGCTCCTTGCCTTTCCTAGTGGGAAATTTTCCAGTAACAGGATGTTGCTCAACTACCCATTTATCATGCAAGGCTTCATTGACATGCTCCTCTCCTATCTCAGCGGCTCCTCGTGCTCCGCGATCATTGGCTCTTCGTAGGGCAAAGTGATGTTAGGGGTGATGTCAATATCGTATTCTTGATGGAAAACATGAATTAATTCCCTCCAGGTTTTAAGGGGACTAATCTTCCTAACAATGTACCATCGCAATGCAGGGCCAGTTAAGTTCGATTGGTACGATTGAATCATCCTTCGAACCAGGTAAGCCTGCAAGTAGGTCTCTGGGCGGGAGGTATCAGCATACCTTTCGCATTCAGGTGCTTTGAGTTTTTCAGGGATCTCAATGCCGACGTAATTGGACAGGTCCATGGGATTCTGCTCTTGCAGCTGGTTTAACTTTTTCATGATCCTTTCAAACTGTCTATGGTACTGGCTATTTTCTAGCAAATTTGTGGGCATCATGACGGTGTTTGAGGCAACTATAGAGTTGGGCTCAGCTTGAGTGGATTTCATTTGTCTCGAGAGTTGTTGAAGGACAATGGACATCTGTCCTACGCCGTCTTCAATTGTAATGAGACAATTTTGTACATCATTCTGATCGGGTCCTATTGCACGAGGCCAATCACGGGCGATTGGTGGCCGGCGATTCATAATTACCTGCTTGTTGTGAAAAACAATGAATGAGCACGAAAGTAAACAAAGATTGACCCATGGCAATGGTCTAACTGTTTTTTTATTTATCAAAAGAGGGTTTATAGACTGCCAACTCCTAACATATAGAACTTGAAATTGAAAAGACAGGATGAAATACTAGATATTAAACAAGATTCCCTAAACAATGGGACAAAACTTTCACACTATTTACACTAAGGGGCACATGATTGCTAATTTATATGCGACGGGGAGCCTTGTTCTTGCGAGGACGCCTACTTCCTTGAACTGGTTCTGAGGTGTGCATCCATCCATTCCCAAATCTCTCTCTATGAGCTCGCTTGCTCGTGTCTTTGCCGCTGCTCGCGATTGAGTGAGGGACTAATGGCTTCCATCTTGTCGGGATACAATGGTTGTGGATGTAAGGCATGGAGGCGTGGTGGGCTTTTTCTTCTCCCTCAAGCCCTTCAAGTATCACAATCCTTTTGCGATGGCACTTGTCCCAGGTTTCCTCAGCGATAGAAATTTCGAATTCATAGTCACGGCTTGTGTTGAAAAGAACTGGAGGGACCATCATCTTGAAAGGCGGTGGGATCTCCTGATGGGCTCCATATTGTCGTGCTACCCGATACGGGTAGTAGGGAATGGCGCCGGTGAGACCGAGCAACGGAATTGGGCGGGTGCGCATGTAAGCAAAGCGGGCCCTCTTTTCATGGAACCAACCAGCACACCATTGGAATGCCTCAGGAGCTGGGTTTCTTAGGAAGCTTACCCAATTTAAACAGCTTTGATTGGGAATGTACGGTCCTAAAACCATAAATTTTTGTAATGGATTTTCAAAAGCATTTGTTTCAGGCGATCGCATGAAGTCTCGAAATTCGCTTAGGTGAGAAAAGAACCAGACTTGTAAAATTTCAGGAGAGGCTCGCATGATTTTCTCCGAGTTGTCTTTAAAACGATTAAAAGACAAGAAGCTTTCAGTTAAAATCATGTTGACATAATTCCCCCCTCTTAAGATCTGATCAACTATCCATGCCATCTTGGGAGTTATGGCATTTCTTTGATAGGGGAAGATGATGAGCCCGAAAAAGCTAGGAGGAAAATCTCACTTTTCTGGGTCATAGGCTGATTTTGGAAACAGGCATTCATAAATTCTAGTGGGCAAGTATTATGGTTGCCTTCAAGAATTTGTCTCATGACATGGATTTCAGTTCCTAAAAGTCGTGCTAACCTGCACCATGGGAGGGTGCCTATCGATGGCTTGACAAGCTTTTTCTCAAGAGGCATTCCAATGATGATGCTGTATTCTTCCAGAGTTGGGGTTAGCTCAAACCTACCGAATATAAAAGTAATTGTCTTCGGGCACCAAAAATGTGCCATGGCTTGTATGACTTCAGGACGAACAGTGATTTGGATCAACGATAGGAGATGGCCTTCACGCGCTCCTGGGCAAACTGATCTAATTGACCCAACCATCTAAAGAGCTCCGCCTTGGGAGCAGGAATGAACTGGATATCGTCTTTCCCCATCACATATAAACTGGGACTTGAAAATTTTATTCTACATTGCCATGGGCCAAATAAAAAGACTGAGTAAAAGTAAAGAAATCACTTTGCTTTTAAAGAAAAATGGCAAGCACAAAGACATGCGCATGGGATGTGCGGCTCGATTTCTAACTCAGAAGGCTTGATGAAATTAAAAAGGTATCCGCCCATCGCAGTCTCGCGTTAGCAGCATACCCCTTAACCTCGGCTAAAAAATTCGGGAAAAGAAAAGCAACCTCTACATCGCAGTCTCGCGTTCGAGGTCGTATCTTTCCTAACACCATCCTAGAAATCCTATGGCGGCCCAAGTCCGGCGGCCAGATTGTGTGTGCCATGTGTAGTGCTAAAACAGTAAAGCATGCATAACAGTTTATAATCACAAGATAATCTATTTTAAGCAAAATTAAAATGAATTTCTAAGCTTTTGACCTGCATAAAGAAAAGAACTTAAGTCAGTAAAGAATTTAAACAAGACAAAAATGGCCTAAGTCTTCAAACTCTCCAGAGGAGTCGCTAAGCTGTCGTGACCACTTTTTTTTTCGGCGCCCGCAATCGGGTACGGGCACCTAAGGTGGCTAATGGCTCGGCTGAAATTAGTTATGCCCGGACTCTCCCAAGTCCACCAATTCACGACTTTAATAGTCTAAATTTTTAACCTGTAAATTAATTTTTAAAATTGAGTCGCCACTAATCGATTTGGGGTGGGTTGATTAGAAACCCAAACGAAGTATCGGGAGAAGTACTCGCTCCTACGCAACCAGAGAAATTAGGATCGAGGACTTGATTGCACTAGTTAATCACTAATGCCCTTTTGGTACCTAATCTTGTTTAAACTTTGAGGTTTTTTGGATGTTTGAGAGATTTTCCATGCATTTTTAGGGGAAAAACATTTTTTAAGTCATTTTCTAATTTTTTGGACACAAAATGGATTTTTTGGGATTTTTGGTATTTTTTGGAAAATAAAATATTTTTTAAATATTTTTTTATATTTTTGAAAATAAATTATTTTTTTATTTTTCTCGATTTTTTGGAAAATAAAACATTTTTTAACATTTTTTAAATATTTTTTGAAAATAAAACATTTTTGATTTTTCTTTTGATTTTTTGAAATAAAATATTTATTATTTATTTATTTATTTATTTAGATATTATTTTATATTAAAATAATATAAAATCGATTTTCGGGTCGGATCCGCCGGTTGGGTCCGACTGCGCCAGCGATCCGACGAGGACGGGCCCGCAACGCGAGCCCGACTCGGATTTTTTTGCCTTTTTTCTTTTTTTATTATCAAAATATTATTTTATATCATTATATATTATAAAAACCGAACCGGGTCGGGTTCCGGTGGGACCGACCCGGTTCGCGGCGACATGGCCCGGATGGGCTAGAGATAAGAGCCCAATCCGAGCCTCATCCCTTACAACGGCCCACACGAGTAAATCCGGCCCCGGCTCGTAATCCAAGCCCGACCCGACGACCCAGCTCCTCGAAACCCTACCCGACCCGGATCCGATCCGTGTCTTTCTTCGTGAACCCGGATTTCTGGAGCCCTAGGGTTCAACGATCCACAGCGCCGAGGCGGGATCGGTTGGGGCATCACCGGGGATGACTCGACGGCGGCGACGAGGTGGTCGGCGGCTAGGGTTTCGAGGGGGAATAGAGGCGACGATGACGGCGGCTGCTGATTTCTCGGAAAAGCGGTGACGGCAAGGGAGACGAGCAGAGCCGATCGTTACTGCTCCGGGGTGGGGGGGGAGATGCGGTTAGTGTGGCACGGCAGCGAGATGAGGCGCCTGGACAGTTGGTGGCGGGGACGTCTTCGTCCAAGGGTACAAGAGCAACAACAGGAGCGAGGGTAGCGACACAGCTTAGTACGGCGACGGCATCTGGAGAAGGAACGATGGCGAAGCGGCAGCAGCGTCGGCGAAGGCAAGTATTCGGCGGAGGGTGCCTAAACTCTGCTCCCTCCGTTTGATCTGGGCTCGCGAGCGTCGAGCCTCCCCTAAAGTCTCTCGGGGGAAGCTTGAATGCTCACGGCTTCGATCTCTCTCCTCTATACTCTCCCTCCAGCAAGGCTCAGATCTAAGGCCGCGAGCTCTCGGCCCCCCTGAAGTCTCTCAGTGGGGTGTCCAAGGGCTGCGACTCGATCTGGCTCCCCCTCTCTCTCTCTGTGTGATCTCTGTGTGTGCTCTTCGTCGGGGATGGAGGGCCTATTTATAGGCCGAGGGGTGGCCGGTCGACGAAGCTCGATCGTCGGTTGCCACGGCCTTCGCCGGCCGAACCGGCGTCCCATCCGACGCCAGCTGCCCCCTGCTCCGCGTGCGTTGTCACTGCTCCTCCTCTCCGCTCCGGCATCGCGCGCGTCTTCTTCTCCGACGCGTGTTGCTTATCCGGTTGGGGAAGAAGACAAAGGAGGAAGAGGACAAGGAAAAGGGGCCGGGCTGAGCCACGCGGTTGGGCCTCATGGGCCTGCGTGAAGGAAAAGAGAAGAGGGAGGGGCTAGGCTAATGCTTTTTTTTTTTTTTTTTATTGATTTTTTTTGTTGTTTTGGTTATTTTCTTTTTATTATCTACTTATTAAAAACTTAATTAATAAAATAAAAATAGGCCTAAAATTAAGGCGTCAACACACATTCCTCATGTCACGCCCCAATCCTTGAGAACGCACACATCCCGGCTTGGTCGATTAAATAGCGACGTCTCAAGACGCATTGCCGACCCATTCATTTTAATATGCATGCGGAAGCAGATATATATTTCCAAGATAATAAAACAATGTGATAGAAAAGTATGACCATATTTTTGAAAACCAACATCACACTTATATATACATGTCACAACTAGTTATAAACAATACAAACGATATATATATATATATATATATATATATATATATATATATATGTCTATATAAGTTTTACAGAACAGGGTTGGGGGTCTAAAAAAAACTAAGGGTCCTCGTCCTCTTCTCCATCATCATCCACAATCCAACTGGAGTCTTTAGTAGACTATAGCAGACTTCCAAGGTCTTCAAAATTTGAGTCTACGACCAAACCTTGAGGAAGATCTACGGTGTCCTTTCCAAAAGCGACCTCCAGAACATACAGAGGTATCTCAAACTTCGGTATGGGAGTCTCTCTCTAGCTATCCTGAGCCTGGCGGTACCACGATATTTATCAATAGGACACCTTGTGGGTGAGACCCGCATCGACTCGGACTATAGACCAAACCAGCTCATAAGTCCAGCCCCTAGAGCTCCCATGCAATGAAAAGTAAGAGGTCTGCTCTGTAATCTTCTTAGGCCGTCCCAAAAACTCATGAACTGTCATCTATTGACATGAAATGTTATCCCACAACAGGGTGAAACTACGTTTCAGTAACTTCAATCCCCTAAGACTCGATTAGGAAGAAAATACACCCTAAGGGCTGCCTAAGCACAATCATGAGTCAGAGGACTTATTTTGGCCTCAGTTCCTTCTTGCAAGTCAATTCAATATGCATTTCATTGAATCAATCAATAAATCAATTCACCACAATAGATCGAGTCATCGGTTAATCGACTCAGTCGATTCAATATCAACAAGACTATTCCCCAGTCATTTCAGTCAATACTATCTATAAGGTCCGACCACCTTACGGACAGCTTACTCTAAGCTGAAAAATAGATAATAGCTAGCCTAAAGGCTAATAAATAATATACCGTTCCTTCTCTAAGATGACCTATCGAGTCATTGAGCATATATACTATATTGTTCATTCTCTAAAATGACATATCAAGTCATCGAGCTTATATAGTATATTGTTCATTTTCTAAGATGACGTATCGAGTCATTGAGCATATATAGTATACTATTGCAACCATTTAATCAATTCATAATTTTTATCATACCAAATAAAAATACCCGTGTGTGGGTACACCGTCGACCTTAGCCAAAATATGGTAATTTCCTTTTCATAAATCCTACCATTTTATGTGGTCCACCAAAATATTTTTGGCGTTGTAAACCAACGCTTGATTAATTTCCAATTAATTACTGAAATTAATTAAATTTAGGAATAAATTCCTAAAATACAAATCACACCAAATCTGTACAAATTAGAACTCAATTAAATAAACAGATCATACCACTGCAATTAGCATAAAATTCCGGTCACCGACTATCCCGGTCTAATTTTTGGAAAATAAATAATTAATTAAATAATTGCAGAAAATAATTATTAAATGCAAATAAATCAAACTTAAGCCTGTAAAGCCTAATTGAACGCCAAGACGGATTTGGAAAATTTCTGAATTACTCTAGATAAATACTAGAGCTTGTCTAGGCCCTAATTGCACTAACTATCTACCTAACATGCATTTGTAATTAATTAAATTCACTAATCAAATCTAACTAACCACCTAATCCTAGCTTAGTCTAAACTAATCAACCATTAAACGTCATTAACCTATTAAGCGAGGATTAGTGAGTTAAATTCACTTGTTTATTGAACCGTTCGGTTCAATTCAATGGGGACATGACGAGGCTCAACTATCTCCAAAGTGGGCTTGGCAAACGGGGTCCAAAACACCTCTAAAACGGGCCTAAACCTCTGCTGGAAACCCACACTTTCAACTGCTATTTGGTGGCTACAATGACTGATTGGAGGCTTGGTTGAGGTGGGAATGGACCGAGATGAGTTAAGGGGACCAAACCGGGTTCAAACGATGGCGGTGGAAGCTTTGTGGTGGCTCACGGGCGGCGAGGCGAGCTGGCGGACAGCGAGACAACAAGGCTGCAAGCGGGGGGCAGGGACGATGGTGCGGCAAGGCAGAGCGCGTGCGAGGGCGGCGGTGGCGTCACAAGTGGTGAACGGTGACGGCGAGAGCTCCTTCGGCAGCAAGCTGGCTTGCTCGAAGCTTGCTGGTTCCTCTACAAGTTTTTAGAAGCTTTCAAAGCACAAAGAAGAAGAAGAAAGGGGCTGACCGGCAGTAGGGATAAGGAGGGGGCAAGGGGGGCCACTTTGGCTTCCTATCTCATGTTCTTGTCCCCTTGTTGGTCCCCACCATGCATGCTGTCTTCCATTAGCAATTTCCAGCCCTCAAACCCTTCTAGAAGACCTTTGAAGAGGTCCAAAAGTTGTGGGTGGTGGGGGGCTACGAATTTGCTTGGTTTTCTCTTCAATTTGACTTCATTTCCTTCTTAATTCAACACAAACCGACCTCTATAAATTCAACCAACGCCTCATTGATCCAATTGGTATTTTTTTCTCACCAATTGATCCATCTTGCTTCCGAATTTTATGATAAAAAATGATTCCCGATATTTTTCTGGACAAAAACGGCCCTACGACGACTTTTTTTTCAAAAAGTCTTGATTTGTAGAAAAATCTCCAGAGGCTAAGTCGACGTTCTTAAAATGACCTGTGACGTGACAAAACTCTCAATTTTTGAAATCGACTTCAAATTCGCGGTTAATTTCACTTTGACGCGGTTTTAGGGGACCTAGGTTACCAGATAGCTTTCAGAAATTTTTAGTACAAATGATTCGTGGTCGATTTTCTTCGAGCCACAATGAACCCACTCGACACATTGGCAACTCTCAGTTGTTGTGAAAATCTTGAGGATTCAAATACGGACACAGAGCACCAAAATGATAGAAAAATCAGTCTAGTGCCGATCAACGAGAATTTTGAAATTTAGTGGAATCACCCACGTTTAGCCACACATCTCAGTCGAACCGATCTATCTCTGATTCCTGATCGATTTTTAATTGTGCTGTAATGACCTCTAAAGACGAGCACAGTTGAGTAGCCGATTCCTAGTCGAATTCTCAAGTCTATTGCCTTAAAATTCTTTAATGGCTTCCCCAGGTAGTCTAGTTATCTCAAGAGTGATCAGTTTTGAGAATAGCCATATAGGCACGTCAATGAAATGCCCGATTAATTTAATTGAAAGTAGAAGTGAAAAATCCAAGATGTCACAACTTTTCCCATCTTATAAAAATTTCGTTCTCGAAATAAAAACCATTACAATACTTAAGCAAAAAGGTGGGGGTACAACTGTCTCATCGACTCTTCAGTCTCCCATGTTACTTCTTCAGTGCCGTGGTCTTGCCAAATCAGTTTGACTAGTGGAATGGTCTTTGTACGCAAAACTTGCTCTTTTCTATCCACTATCTAAATCGAGCTTCAACGTATGACACTCGGTCATCCATGTCCAATTCTTCAAAATTAAGCACGTGGGTCAGGTCAGGCTCGTACTTCCTTAACATTGACACGTGAAAGACATCGTGCACTTGTGCTAATCTCGGCGGCAACGCAAGATGATATGCTAGAGTCTCAATTCTCTCTAGAATTTCAAATGGACCTACGTATCTCGGACTCAGTTTTCCTTTTTTATCAAAACGTGAAGTTCCCCTCATTGGTGACACCTTCAGAAAAACGTGATCACCAATTTGGAATTCCAATGGTCTCCGGCGCTTATCTACATAACTTTTCTGTCTGCTCTGAGCGGTCTTTAATATGTTCCTGATCACTGTGACGGCATCCACTAGCATCTGAACCAACTCTTGGCCAATAATCTTTCTCTCCTCAACTTCATCCTAACACACTAGTGTCTTGCACGATTTGCCATACAACACTTCAAAAGGAGTCATCTGAATGCTCTGCTGATAACTGTTGTTATAGGCAAATTCCACCAGATGAAGCTGTTCTTCCCAACTTCCCTTAAAATCTAACACACAACCTCGCAGCATGTCCTCGAGAGTTTGAATTGTCCTCTCAAACTTAACATCCGTCTGAGGATGATATGCCGTATTATACTACAGCTTGGTACCCAAAGCACTCTGTAAGCTCTTCCAAAAAGCGTAGTAAATCTCGGGTCTCGATCTGAAGTTATCGTAACCGACACTCCATGTAGGCGAACTACCTCGCGCACATACAACTCAGCGTGCCTATCCAAACTGAGGTCTTTTCATACTGCAATGAAGTGAGCCGACTTTGTCAATCTGTCGACCACTACCTAAATAGAATCATTTCCTTTCTGACTCCTTCGTAGGCTGGTCACGAAATCCATCGTGATATGCTTCCATTTCCATTTTGGGATCTTGAGAGGTTGCAACAGTCCTCCCGGTTTACAATGCTAAGCTTTGATTTGCTAACACGTCAAACACTTGACGACATGCTTAGCGATCTCTGCCTTCATACCTGACCACCAATAGTGTTGACACGGATTCTGATACATCTTAGTACTGCCGGGATGAATGCTGTAATTGCTACGATGCACTTCTGATAAAATATCCTCTCTAAGCTCTACAACGTCGAGTACAACCAATCATCCTCGGAATCTCGGTGTTCCTTCATCGGAAATCTGGAAGTCGGCTTTTCTTTTCACAGTGCTCTTTTGTAGAATCTTCTGAACATCTTGGTCTGTCGACTGGAGTAGCTTAATCCCGATCTGAACATCCGGTTCAATTCTGAGGGTGGCCATAAGACTTGAAAGGTGGCTTACCTCAAATTTGAATATCGAATCTTGAGTTCTCTCGATTAGATTCTACTCCTTCATCAGCATATGAGCAATTGAAGACTTCCGACTCAAAGCGTCAGCGACCTTGTTCGCCTTTCCAGGAAGATACATAGTATCAGAGTTGTAGTCCTGCAGCAATTCCATCCATCGGCGATGTCTCATATTCAACTCCTTTTGAAAAAATAAGTACTTGAGACTTTGATGGTCCTTGAAGATCTGGAATCTTTCTCCGCACAAATAGTGTCTCCAAATTTTCAACGCAAAAATAATTGCCGCGAGTTCTAAGTCATGCGTCGGATAATTCTGTTCATGAGGTCTCAATTGACGGGAAGCGTATGCAACAACTTTACCATGTTGCATTAGCATGCAACCCAACCCTCTGAACGACGCATTACTATAGATCTCATATCCTCCAAGACCAAATGGAATGGTTAGGACATGTATGGTAGTCAGCTTTTACTTCAGTTCTTGGAAACTACGCTTACACTTGTCTGTCCACACAAATTTCTCTTCTTTCTTTAGGAGTTTTGTCAAAGGCGACACTAATGCCGAAAACCCTTCCACGAATCGTCTGTAATAACCTGCTAATCCCTAAAAACTTTTGATTTCTGTCACTGTAGTCGTCTTGACCAGTTAATCACTGTTTCAATCTTGCTCAGGTCCACGGAGATTCCTTCTCCTGAAATCACATGGCTTAAGAAAGCAACAGGAGTTAACCAAAACTCGCACTTGCTAAACTTGGCATACAGCTGATGAACTCTCAAAGTCTGCAACACCAATCTCAGATGACTCTCACACTCTTCCTCACTTCTCGACTACACCAGAATATCATCGATGAACACAATCACAAACTGATCTAGATATTCCTTGAATACTCAGTTCATCAAATCCATGAAGGCAGTTGGAACATTCATCAACCCAAATGGCATTACTGTAAACTCGTAATGACCATACCGAGTACGAAATACTGACTTAGGAATGTCCTCTTTCCTAATCATCAGCTGATGATATCCTGTCCTTAAGTAGATTTTCGAAAATATCGACGCTCCTTGCAACTGATCGAACAGGTCATCGATCCTCAGGAGTGGATACTTGTTCTTGATCGTTACCTGATTGAATTGCCAATAGTCGATGCACAGGCACAACGAACCATCTTTCTTCTTTACAAAGAGAATTGGTGCTCCCCAAGGTGATGCATTGGGATGTATGAATCCCTTATCCAATAACTCTTGCATCTGCACATTCAGTTCCCTCAATTCAGATAATGCCATCCAGTAAGGAACCTTAGAGATTGGCTCTGTCCTGGGTGCTAGTTAGATCACGAACTCAATCTCCCTCTTTAGCGGGAAACCTATCAATTCCTTTGGAACAACATCTAGAAATTCTTGTACCACAGCAATGTCTTCTATCTTCAACTCCTCAACAGTCATATCTATGACAGTTGCCAGGTAACCTTGATAATCCTTGTCTAATAGATGGGTTGCTTCAGGTGACGAGATCAAGATAATCGAGGGTTCTCCTCGATTCCCAACAAACTTGAAGCTCTCACCCTCTAATGAGTTAAACTGAATCGTCTTACGATAGCAGTCCATTTTAACTCGTTTTTGGTTAGCCAGTCCATGCCAATTATTAAATCAAAGTCATACGTGACTAGGACTAACAAGTCTATTTTCTTATCTTGCTCACCAATTGCTAACTTGCAATCAGAACAACCCAAAGCAGCTACTACTTTATCCTTTAATGGTGTAGATATGCAAATTGCCGACTCCAACAATATAGGACTTAATCCAAACAACTTAACATATTGCTCGGCTACAAAAGAGTGAGTCGCTCCTGAGTCGAATAAAGCGTAAGTAGGATGGTTGTTCAACGAAACCATATATGTGACCACGTCAGGCGCAGCCTCTGCCTAACCTTGTGTGATGGCATACACTGTTCCTTAAACTGGGGGTCTGAGCTGTCATCCTTGTGGCACGTTCTAAGGCGCATACCCTCTGATCTGACCCATAGGTGGTGGCGGTGGCAACTCCGGTTGTCCTCTTGGTCTCCTAGGACAATCTCTAGCTATGTGACCCCGTTGGCTACATTTGAAACAAGCGCCCATTCTGCGAGGGCACGAGTTCGACCCATGTTGTCTTCCACAAAAGCGACACAGATCATTCCTACTTAGTACTAATTTGCCAACTCCACCTTTCCTGTTGGGCAAAACCTGAAATCTTCCTCCGATCATAGGTCTCTTCCCATGACGGATCCTTTCTCGGTGTGAAGCAAACCTCGATCCAAACAAGGTGACTTGCTCGTTCAGGCTTCTTTCGAGTAGCTGTGCTCGACGGTAAATTTCTTGATAATCAATCAGATTGAATGGCACCAGCGGCTATTTCAACTCTTATGGAAGGCCATTCTTGAACCTTTGAGCCTTCTCTTCAGGATCCTCTATCAATCTCGGAGCATACTGAGACAGCTCTGTGAATTTGACCCCATACTGATCAACAGTCATTGTCCCTTAACGGAGACGTTGAAACTCTTCCATTTTCTGTTCTCTGGCGCTCCTTGAGAAGTACTGTTCATTGAACGCCCGGAGGAAGGCGTCTCACAGCAGGACCACTCCTTCTAGAAACACCATCTCTCTAGCGGCTCTCCACCAAGTCATGGCATTACCCTGCAATTGATAGACTGCCAAGGTTACTTTCTCTTCCTCATTGCACCTTAGAAGTGCAAATGCCTTATCTAGGTCTTGTATCCAAAGAGATGCGGTCCTGGATCTCTAGTACCTGTGAATCTTGATGGGTTCAATTTCAAAAATTGCTCCACCAGCTTGTGGATCGGTATCTCCCTATCTACGACTATGTTCCTAGCTAGAACATCGGTAGGTGCGGTGACAGGTGAGGCAACAGGTGTGGCAGTGGCTGTGGCAGCAATAGTAGCGGCTGCGGTAGCAACGGCAGCATTGGCGACGACAATGGCGGCAGCTTCAACAACGGTGGTAAAGGCAGCAGCTTAACTTGAGCCTACTGCCCCATCATTTCTCTCATGGCATACAGGGCTTGCATGATTCCAGTTGATTCCGGATCACCAGAGGTTGTAACCCCAGCACCAACAGGAGGTGGTGTTATTCCACTAGCGTTAGCCTGTGCTGGCACTTTACCTCGGCTTCCTTGGGTACCGACCCTCGTCGATGTCCTACCTCGAGTTACAGCCTTGATAGTTCTCTTACTAGGAGTTCTTTGCTCCTGATCGCTTATGCTAAAGGTTTGTTAAAGAAACCTGTTTCCAATTCCACACCGAATTAGAAGCTAAGCGATTAACATAAACACATAATTTTATCAATCAACTATCATAGACATGCACCAACATAAATTTAAAGGCCTTTCCTACTATTATCCCATAGACTATCACACCTTATCACTCCAATCCTAAACCATGCTCTGATACCACTAAATGGGGATGTCACGCCCCGATCCTCGAGAACGCGCAAATCCCGGCTTGGTTGATTAAATTGCGACATCCTAGGATGCATCGCCAACCCATTCATTCTAATACGCATGCGAAAGCATATATAAATTTCCCAAACAATAAAACAATGGGATAGAAAAGTAGGGCCATATTTTTTAAAACAACATCACACTTATATATACATATCACAACCAGTTATAAACAATACAAACTGATATATATATATATATTAGATCCTATTATAAATATATATATATATAATATGTCTATATAAGTTCTACAGAACAAGGTTGGGGGTCTCAGAAAACTAAGGGTCCTTGTCCTCTTCTCCATCATTATCCACACTCCAACTAGAGCCTTCAATAGACTACACCGGACTTCCAAGGTCTTCAAAATTCGGGTCTACGAACAAACCTTGAGGAGGATCTGCGGTGCTTTTTCCAAAAGTGACCTCCAAAACATGCAAAGGTATCTCAGACTCCGGTATGCGACCCTCTCTCTAGCCATTCTGAGCCTGGCGGTACCATGATCTGTATCAATGGGGCACCTTGTGGGTGAGACCCGCATCGACCCAGACTATAGACCTAACCAGCTCATAGGTCCAGCCCCTAGGACTCCCATGCAACGGAAAGTAAGAGGTCTGCTCTGTAATCATCTTAAGCCATCCCAAAAACTCATGAGCTACCATCTATTGACATGAATTGTTATCCCACGACGGGGTGAGATTACGTTTCAGTAAGTTCAACCCCTTAAGACTCGATTAGGAAGAAAATACGCCCTAAGGGCTGCCTAAGCACAATCACGAGTCAGAGGACTTACCTTGGCCTCAGTTCCTTCCTGCAAGTCAATTCAATATGCACTTCATTGAATCAATCAACAAATCAATTCACCAAAATAGATCGAGTCATCAATCAATCAACTCAATCAATTCCATATCAATAAGACCATTCCCCAGTCATTTCAGTCAATACTATCTATAAGGTCCGACCACCTTGCGGATAGCTTACTCTAAGCTAAAAAATAGATAGTAGCTAGCCTCAAGGCTAATAAATAGTATACTGTTCATTCTCTAAGATGACCTATCAAGTCATCAAGCATATATAGTATATTGTTCCTTCTCTAAGATGACCTATCGAGTCATCGAGCATATATAGTATATTGTTCCTTCTCTAAGATGACATATCAAGTCATCAAGCTTATATAGTATAATGTTCCTTCTCTAAGATGACATATCGAGTTATTGAGCATATATAGTATACTATTCCAACCATTTAATCAATTCATCATTTTTATTATACCCGATAAAAATATTCGTGTGTGGGTACACGGTCGACCTTAGCCAAAATATAGTAATTTCTTTTCCATAAATCCTACCATTTTATGTGGTCCACCAAGATATTTTTGGTATTGTAAATCGACATTCGGTTAATTTCCAATTAATTACTAAAATTAATTAAATTTAGAAATAAATTCCTAAAATACAAATCACACTAAATCAATACAAATTAGAACTCAATTAAATAAACAGATCATACCACTTCAATCAGCATAAAATTCCAGTCACCAACTATCCCGGTCTAATTTACGGAAAATAAATAATTAATTAAAGTATTCTCCCATACTTTACTTGGGTTTCTAATCAACCCTAATTGATTAGTGATGATTTGAATGTTAAATGATTTATATGTTAAATTGATTAATTCGAGTAATAAGTTGCAATTAGTAAGACTTGGGAGAGTCCATATTAAGTCTTTCGGCTTAATAACCCCTTAGCATTTCCCTGTGGGAAGGTAGTGATGGGATTGTGGCACAAAAAAAAAAAAAAAAAACTAAATCTACAACGACTTCTATGATTAGTTCATTGAAAAGTCATTATTGAAAGATTTCATTGACTCACAATAAAATGATTTCCATTTAAGGTGGATTACAACCTAAAAAATCGTAACAGTATTTTCAAGTTTGTTCAACTCTTGTGAACAACAATAAGTTCAAATCAATTGGGTGGAAAAAAGTAGCAACCGATGAGCCAATACTTAGACACGGTCAACTGATCTCTAAGCTAGTCTCACCTTCCCATCCATTTGTTTTTGATTTTATTTTAGTTTTCTTGTTCTTTTCTCTTTTTTTCTTTTTTCATCTCTCCCGATCTAGATCTGGGAGCTCTCTTCTCCTGGTCTAATTTTTTATCTATGAGTTTGAACTCTCCTAATTTAGTTCTAGACCTAAGGGTTCTTCTCTCCCAATTTAGATTTGGGAGTTTAATAATGTTTTCAAGGATTCAATACACCCATGCTTTGTTCATGTACAAATCCTTTGCCTCCAGTTTCAATAATGATCCTAGGAGCTTCGACACTTCGTTGAACTACAAAGACTTGCTATTCCAAAAATTAGATATGTGTTTATTCAACTTATTTGGTGTAGAGAAAGCCAAACATAGACGCGCACCACTATTTGGCAATGTTATAGTTATTCACGAAGGAATTTCTGATGTATACTCATCACAAATAATGATATGAGATCCAATGATTGACCACCAATTTTTTTACTTGATAGATCTGTTCTTATGGAACGAGTGCATACTTAATCCTATCGGTGCTCTATTGATCATCATTATTTTCTAAATTTGGCTTTGTTTTATAGTACTTTGGCATTTGCTCTACTCGATTTGCTTTGCCATGAAAGTTTATGTATTTCTCATATATCTTTTTTAACAATGAATATAATTTTATTTTGACAAAAAAAAAACCAAATCTTTGAGACAAAATCCCTTATTTTATGATCAAAATAAACTGTGGTATGACATATTTGAAATGTATCATGACCTACTATGTCTTGTTCTATGAAAAAATATTATGAGAATTTTTATTGATTTAAGACAAAATAAACATAATTATAAGATGTTATGATCTCAAATATCACAAGAGTATTTACATGTTTTTGCAACTTCCACAAAACATGATAATATGAATGGAAGTGGTGGACCAAAATAAGATTTGACGACCGATATTTGGAGATTGTTTGATTAGTATTTTGAGGTTAAATTTATTGTGCCATAACCCAAACAAACTGTGATGCGTAGTGAAAAAAAAGAAGAAGATGTATTACAACTTATTCTAATAAATTATTGGAAAGGCCACTATGAAATATTTCTTTGACTAACAGCAAAATGACTTTATTCACGAAGACCTACGATCGAGAACCATGAAAATATTTTCAACTTTCACGAACTCTTACTAACTATCATATAAGTTCAAATCAATTGGGTGAAAAAAAGTAATGATCGATGATTGTCTTAATGAGGAGATTATTGTCAGTAAATAGAGTTTACCAATTAAAGTGGAATGAATATATGTGGTAAAGCATTTAATACTTATTTTAGTTTACCAAACATCTCCCATTATACTTCCATCAGATGGCTTTAGTTCTCATGTATCATATATGGGTTGATTATAAATGTTAGTTCTCATCATGTCCAAGGAGCACATACTCGAACAAGCTACCTTGCATATGATGAACTTTTAGTTGCAAAGAAAATGTTATGTTGTAGTTGCAATTACAAATAAGCGATATGGGACACTTCAATTTTAAATTTAAAGCTATTATTAAGTTGTCAAATATGATTGATGTTTCTTTTGATTTTAGGTGATCAAACTTTGGAACAAATTTTCATGGATGTTGGAGGACCAAAAACTCATCTTTCTTTTAATGCTCATATCTGCAATTTTAATGCTCTTGTTTTTATGGTCTAGTTTGTTCTATGGTGTTATAAATTCCCTAATACAAAGTTCCAAAACAAAATTTATGGTATAGTGAATTTTGTTCCATTTCAATGCAGACTCTTGTTCCATTTCCTCACTTTTATCTAAGAATTCTCTTTTCTATGTTGATAGTTTTGTTCATTTTATATTCTCTTTTTTGAATGATAAGCTTGTTTATTATTATTGTGTTCATTTCCATTTTTTAACTAAAAATATAAAAAAACCTATTGAAACCTAGAACCGACCCTAGAACCTGTGACAGGGTAGGTTCCAGGTTTTTGGTTCCGACGGGTAGATTCCAGGTTCCAAGAAATGAGAAACCTATACCCAATGGTAGATTCTAGGTTCCCAATGGAACATGTGAGGAACCTAGAACTGCTCACCCCTAAACTCAAGTATTTTCTCTACCCTCAACAGAATGCCATAGAAGTGAAAGGTCATCAAAGAAAGGCAAAATAGGACAAAACACTTCAGTGTCCAAAAAACAGACGCATTTTCTTGCATATGAGAAGCGAGAGCAATTAGGGAACTTACTAGATGCAAAGAATCTATTGGATACCCCTATTCAGGTGTGGGAAGGGGTCAACGAACGGCCTTTGGTGGCTAGTCCTAATAAACCACCAGGATATATGAAGTTACTGAGCTGGAATTGTCAAAAGTTGGACACTCCCTTGATAGTCCAGCATCTCTAAGCCTTAGTGGCTCGAGAAAGGCGTAACTTGGTCTTCATCATGGAAACCAAGAACAAAGAAATTGTCATAGAAAGAGTTCAAAATAGGCTTCAGTTCAAAAATGTAGTAATCAGTAATCCAATTGGAATTCGGGGTGGATTAGCACTTATGTGGGATGAAGATGTTAATGTGAAAGCGGAATCTAGCACCAATGAGCTTCTTGATTTTATATGTAAAGATCAAATTAGTAGTATGGTTATGAGAATATCATTCTTCCATGCATCTACAAATTACCAATAGAGGTTACAACTCTGGAAAACAATGCACTCCATTTATATCTCAAATATTCTTCCGTGGCTATATATCAAAGATTTCAATGAAGTCTTATATCAGTGGGAAAAGATTAGAAAGCGTGAAGTAGACTGGTATAGAATGATGACTTTCGGGGACCTTGTAAACTCATGCTTATTCATAGACATAGAGAGTAAGGGATGTGCTTACACATGGACTAACAAGCAGGAAAGGGCGGAACTTTGTGAAAAAAGACTTGATAGAGCTCTTTATAATCTAGATTGGAGAGTCCTATTCCTAAATGCAGAGGCATATGCACTACCTATAATTGGATTGGACCATAATCCGATCTCTTAACTTCAGAGTTAGTGGGGGTCAAAAGAACAAAAACTTTCAAATTTTAGGCATTTTGGATAGAAAATCCATAATTCAAAAGAGTAGTTAAAAGAGCTTGAAGGAATAAAGAAGACAACTCACTGGATATAGTTAGCAGAACGAGGAAGGTAGTTGATGAATTCAGAAGATGGAATAGAGGAAAATTCAAAAATGCATCATGTCAAATTCAATCGCTCAAGGGAATACTTATTGAGATGACAAATAGGGACGTAGGGACTCTAAACTAGGGAGAATATCGAAGAATTGTTGAGCAAATTAAAAGCCTGTTGAGACAAGAAGAAATGCACTAGGGCATGAGATCCAGAATTAATTGTTTAAAATGGGGGGACAAAAATACGAAATACTTCCATGCAACTACAATATAGAGAAGACAACGCGACAAGATCTCCATGCTGCAAATTGAGGGTCATAATTGGAGTAGAGACCCTTCTATCCTTAGACCACATATAACGGATTTCTATCAATCTATGTACACCACAGTGGGAAATAGAGAATATCAACATGTTTTAGATCAATGCCCACAAATGATCACAAATGCGATGAATAAGGCTTTAACGAGGAATGTTACAAGAGAAGAAGTGAAATTTGCAGTCTTTCAAATGAGTGCTACAAAGGCTCCGAGATTGGATGGACTTAATGGATTATTTTATTAAAGCAATTGGACTAAAATTCATGAAGACATATTCAAAACGGTCGATAACTTCTTCAGGCAAGGTACCTTTGACCCTGAAATCAATAGAACCCATATAACTAACTCTCATCCCTAAAGTCTCAAATCCTGAAACATCTCTTAGTATAGGTCCATTAGCTTATGTAATTTCAATTATAAAATCATTGTAAAGGTGATGGCCAACAGACTGAAACCCTAGCTCCCAGAAATTATATCTCCAGAACAAAGTGCTTTTGTTGAGAGCGTCAAATACAAGATAATATTTTTATTGTTTAGGAGGTTCTACATTAGCTTAGAGTGAGAAAAAGAAAGTGAAAATTTCAAGCAATTCTCAAACTTGATATGCAAAAAACTTATGACAAGGTAGAATAGGATTTCCTATATGATTGCATGTTGAAAATGGGCTTCTATAAGAAATAGGTTTCATTGGTTAAACAATGTATCTCCTTAGTGTCTTCCTTGATTTTGAAAGCTATAACAGATGGCAACTTAAAGGGCATCCAATTGAATCCATATTGCCCCACTTTATCTCACCTTTTATTCGTGGATGATGCTATATTATTCCTAGATGGTACCATTACTAAGGCTCAAAACTTAGCAAATATCTTGCATCAATACTACTTTGCATCAAGACAGATTATTAATCTCAACAAGTCAAAAATTTTCTTTGGGAAAAAACTACCCCCAAGGCTTAAAACAAAATCTAGTGGCGGAATTAAGAGTGCCAGTCATTGATAAAACAAGGAAGTATCTCGGTGTTCCTTTGTACTGGGGACAAACTGAGAAGCAAATGTCCTCCTAGATTCTTACAAAAGTTGATAGTAAGCTGGATGGATGGAAAGAGAAGCTAATGTCGAAGGTGGGCAAAGAGATCCTGATTAAAATGATATTCCATGCATTACCTCATATTGTCATGACCATTTTTAGAGTTCCCATATTGATATGTGGACCTATTGAAACGAAAGTATCTTTGTTATAGTGGAAACAAAATGCTACTAAAAATGGCATACATTGGAAAAGATGAGACATTTTGAAAACTAGAAAAGATTTTTTTGGAGGAAGGGGGGGCTAAGCTTGAGAGACCTAGTCGACTTTAATAAGGCAATAATAGGGAAACAAACTTGGAGATTCACTTAAGACCCAAATGCCATATTGAACAAACTATTGAAAGGAATCTATTTTCCCAAAGAAGACTTCTGAACAACAAACAAAGGTCCCCGACCCTCTTGGGGATGACAAAGCTTACTAATTGAGAGAGACACAATTGAGCCAAAAATAAAATGGAAGGTGGGTGATGGTAACAAGATCAAAATCGGAGAGGATAGATGGCTACTTCTGGCAAATCAAAACGAACCTCAGTTCAGTAGCTAAATTAATGAAAGATAATGAGGGAGGATGGAATTTCCCATCACTGTAAGAGATTCTCGAGGAAAGAATTGTCAAGGAAATATCAGCAACGCCATTAAGCCTAACACCGGGACCAAACAAGATTATATGCACATCAAACAACTCAGGCTCGTACACGGTAAAATGTGGATACAACAATCTCCGAGACTTTGGCAAATTCCAAATTGCAAATCAACCTTCCACATCATACCAGCCACCTAAGAGACTAAAGATTGAAATTTGGAAATTAAAAACCTACCCCAAGTCAAATTCTTACTATGGAGTACTAGCAACAACACTTTGCCTATGAAGAAAAACTTATATAAGAGGAAAATGCTACCTGAACCAGAATGTCTCTTTTGCAGCCAAGCCCCCGAAACTACAAAACACACCTTCGTCATATGTCCCTGGACAAAGCAAAATTGATCGGATCAAAAGGTACAAGCAGACTTATCCCCAGAGATCTGCAACAGAATGGATAAATGGGTTTGGGAAAACCTTATCATGTGAGCTACCCAACAGTCCAAAGCCGTCTTTGCTGAACTGGTTTGGCAATCTATAAGGCATGAAACAACCTGATCTTCCAAGCATAGAGACCAAACCCTAGCTTAATGATTGAAGAAGCAATCTACATGACTTAGCTAGTTGCAAAATATGGAAACGGTAGACTTACCCAAGATGAAGAGAACGGATCTACAGAAGCCGAAGGTCCCTCTCCAACCCAGATCTTCTACAAAGTGAGTGTCGATTGCACTTGGAACTGCTCGAGTATGGAGGGATTGACCATGATACTCTGCAGAAACGTAGATGGCGTGCTCACGGATGGGTTTGCAAAACCGGTTTTTGCTCCTTCCGCCTTCATCGCCGAAGCCCTAGTAGTTCGGAAAGTACTGAAGAGGCTCCAATAGAAGCCAAACACACGAAACGCATGAAGTGCCTCTATACTTCCCATCGATCTGCCAACGCTCGTATCAACTAATAGCTTATCAATGATTAATTGCATTATGGGCTAGTCGGAAATGCCATGGGCCTCTAGGTCCATCATTCAAGATTGTATTAACCTATTGGGCTAGATCAGAGGAGTTAGTATCCGTTTTGAACCAAGATATTATAATAAAGCGGCTGATTGGGTCACAAAGGCCCACCGAACCGGCTCTCTCCCGACGAACTGGATTATAAATCCCCTTAATTCCCTTTGGTTGATCTTATGTTTGGATTCCAAATCCTTTTGTAATCTATTATCTTCGGTTTGGTAATGAACATCCTTTTTTTGCCAAAAAAAAAAAAAGATATCAATTCACATTCCTCTAAACAATTTCAAGAAAAATTGTTTCTTCATCTCATATTTTTTCACGTAAATTTTCTCCATCTACTCTATTTTTCATCCAAAGAAGTTGGGCAATTGAAATGACTTGGTCACTTGTGATGATGATTTTCATGTCACATTGCATCGTGCCAAGAAAATGAACAATAATTATTATATTTATATTTATATTTAGTGTTAATATCAAATTTGCCCTAAACTAATTTTTTGATCATCAAAATCATTAAACTAATACATTTATGACAAATTTACTTTCCATTAAATTGGATTAGTACCATGAAAAGCCACAAACCAAGTACACCAATGAAGTCTCAAACGAGTTCACTCATTAACTACCACATGTCATCTAACTTAACAATTTTACAATAAAATTTAGCGGAACTAACGGAGAATATATTTATCATAGGTCACTAGTTTGAGGTTTTTTATGGTCAAAAATTAATTTAGGCTAAATTTGTCACAAGTGCACCAATTTGGGATTTTTCTTGATATTAACACTAAATTTAAATTTAAAACAAATAGGTAATATCATTGTTTACAATAATTTGTCATATTATTTCTTACATTAAGTTAATTTATAATATCATCAAAAGAGTCCAAACCATAGTCTATTTAGATATTCAATTAAATCCACATTTATTAAAAAAATTTAAACCAATGATATATGCATCAATTGTGACATATTATTAAATATTCAAGATGGACTTCTCAAATACAATTCATGTGTGTGCCACCATAGATATATTGAACCATGACATTATTCTATTAAGGATATTGAAGCGTGTTTGTATAGTGATAGATGCACTACTACTTTTTAGTTTTTTTCTTTTTGTTTAACTAAATCTCATGATAGATGCACTTTTAATTTTTTTTCACCTCATAAGATCCGAAATTTTCACAATATATAATTTTTAGCATGTGAATTCGCATGCAATTTTTTCATAAATTTATAAAATTCAAATAATATATACAAAAAGGAAAGTAAAAAGCTATTTTAAATTTTTATTAAACTATAAATGAGCATGCCCTCCATCTCCTAAATGAAAAAAAAAACACAAATAATGATTTGTATTTTGTACAAATATCTTTTGGACAAAAAGAAAATTTTCCCTTTGGTGCTTATAAAGTAAGTTCATTAAAAACCTTTGGCCATTCGCTATGTTGGGAAGAACTGAGATAATAATTCACCAAAAATTAAATCCAATCTAGGATCAATTTCTCTCAAAAACTAAACCAACCAAAATCGACTTAACCCCAATAACAACCGGCCAATACAACCTAGTAGTAAGTAAATATAATGCTGAAATGATAAGGAGACAAAACCACAAACAACACCAAGATTTTACGTGGAAACACGATGCGAGAAAAATCACAAACAAGCCAAAAAACTTCCACTAATAAAAAAAATAGCACGATATATAAAGTATTATTCTCTAATCGCACACTAGAGATTCACATCAACAATACAACAATATTTCTTCACCACAAAGGTGGATTAACATAAACGAAATAAGAAAATCCTAACTGTAATTGAAGAATTTAGAGGAGGTTCTCAATGAACGAAATGGATCAACTTGTAGCCCTCAGTCTCATGAATAACATATTCGAATTTGAGCCAATTCCGTTAACGTTTGGCCTTCAAATCTGTACCACAAAGTTTTGCCCTCTTTCTTTTTCTTCTTGGCTTCCTCTTGGTAAGATCCTTTTCTCTTGGTGCACTCTATTTTTCTCTCAAGCTCTACTCCTTTCTTTTTCTTCTTTTTGCTTTTTGACCTTTTGAATTTTTTCTTATTTTTATGTTAATTTCAATTGGGCCCATAAGAGGCGGACCCAGCCAACAAATCTTCCCCTCCACCTCATGTGGGAAGTTCCACCATCAATAATGCAACCATATTTTCTCAACAATACAAAGATGGATCATCATAAATGGAGTAAGAAAACCCTAATTGTGATTGGAGAATTCAGAGGAGGTTCTCAATGAAAGAAACCGATCAACTCATAGTCATCAGTCTTACAAAAAACATATTTAAATTTGAGCGAATTCCGCCAACGTTTGGCCTTTGAATCGAGGCCACAAAGCTTTGCCCACATTCTTTTTCTTCTTGGCTTCCTCTCGGTGACATACTTGTCTCTCAATGCACTCTCTATTTTTCTCTCTCTTTCCTCTTAGGCTTTACTCCACAAACAAAGTAGGCACTTGCTTTTTCTTCATTGTGCTTTTTGACCTCTCGAGCTTTTTGTTTTTATGTTAATGTCAACTGGGCCCACAAAAGGAGGACAAAATCAATAAATCTCCCTTTCTGCCTCATGCAAGAAGTTTTACCATGCTCACTTTGTTTCTACAGGGGTCAAGTTTTACCATGGGCAAGATTTTGGTCATCATACCAAATCCATTGTTTTTGGTATGGACTTTCTCAAATAAGAAAAGTTTCTTTTCTAATTTCTCTTGGATCTAATGATATTTCACATCAACATGCTTTGATCTTGAATGCAATGTCAAATTTTTGCTAAGATAGATAGTACTCATGCTATGACAATACATAACAAATTTCTCTTGCTTCAAGCCCAACTTCAGTAAGAATTTTTGCATCCATAAAAGTTCATCTGCTCCTTCGTTGATAGCAATATACTCAGCTTTGGTCGTATACAAAGTAGCACATGTTTGCAAACTTGATTGCCACAAAATAGTTCTGCCTACAAAAGTCATCATGTAATTCGATGTGGATTTTCGAAAATCAACATCACCACCATAATCCGTATTCGAGTAGCCACTCAACTCAGGCTTCACATTTCCATAACACAAGCAAAATCTAGAATTGCCTCTAAAATAACTCAACAACGATCCAATACTCATTACTTGGATTTTAGAGAAACCTACTCATAACACCAACTACATGGCAATATCACGTATTGTACAAACCATAGCACACATCAAACTACTCATAGCCGATGCATAAGGAATGTTCATCATCTCTTCCTTGTTTTTCTCACTTGTGGGACACTTTTCACTACTCAACTTCAAATGGCCTATAAGTGGAGTATTTACTAGTTTACATATGCTCGTGATGAATCTTTCCAATACCTTTTCAATGTACTTCTCTTGAGATAATCAATGCTTCTTTTCTTTCCTATCACGAGTAATTCTAATGCCAAGGATTTGCTTAGCCGATCCGAGATCCTTCATTGCAAAAGCTTTACTTAACTCATTTCTTAAGCTCTTGAGTTTCTTAGCATCATACCCAACAATCAACATGTCATCCACATAGAGTAAAAGAATAAGAAAATCATGATATGGAAATATTTTCATAAAGAAACAAGAATTGGAGTTGGTCTTACCATATCATTGATCTTCCATGAATAATTCAAACTTTATGTACCAATGTCTTGAGGCTTATTTGAGATCATATAAGCTTTCTCTCAACTTGCATACAAGATGATCCTTGCCTTCAATTTTAATATCTAGTTGCTCTATATATATTTATTCTTCGAAGTCTCCATGAAGAAAAGTTGTCTTTTCATTAGGTCATTCAATTTCTAAATTCAAATTAGTAACCAACTAAGAATAACTAGAATAGAAAGCATTTTTACAACTGGTGAAAAAATCTCTTCAAAGTTAATACCATTATTTTGATAAAAGCCCTTCACTACAAGCTTTATCTTGTGTCATGGTTGCAAACTACTTTCTTCTATCTTCAACTTGTACACTTACCTATTTGTGAGTGTTCTCTTTACTTTAGGCAACTTAATTCAAATGTGCGGTTCTCATGTAAGGATTCAAACTCCTATAAGGATTCAAACTCCTCTTGCATGATTTTATGCCACTCATTCTTTTAATTACATCTCATATCCTTTTTATAAGTTTCTAGCTCTCCTACATCCAAAAGAAAAGAGTAACACATTCTCATACAATTAATATCTTTGTGAAGGCCTACGCTCTCTTTCAAATTTTTTAAGGGAGGACCAGTTATTCTTGCTCAACTAGCTCAATGGGCTACTCTTACTCAACTGATTGTTCTAACTCAACTATTTCACTTGTCTCAGTCAAAGAATTAACACTATGTGAGGATTCACCATCTTCATGATTGTCATGCACTTTCCTCCTCCCATGATTTGGCCCTAATATGGTAGGAGAATTTGGGTTAAAACTAACAAAATGTTGAGCTACATTCTTTGGCCTCCCTGATTTGTCAATGTCTTCAATGGTTAGATGCTCAAAGAACACCATATCTCGGCTTCTAATGACTTTCTTTGTAATTGGATCCCATAACCTATAGCCAAACTCTTCATGTCCATAACCCAAAAAGATATACTGCTTGGACTTGTCATCAAGTTTCAACCTTTCATCTCTTGGAATGTGCATGAATGCCCGATAACTGAACACTTTTAAATGAAACATCTTTCCCACTCTAAACTTATTATGGAACATCCCCCTTAAGAGGAACCAATGGAGAAATATTTATCAAGTCCGCTATTATTCTCATCGTTTCACTCCAGAATGACTTAGTCAACCTCGATTGAGAGAGCATATATTGAATCCGATCATTAATTGTCTGATTCATTCTCTTCACCACTCCATTCTGTTAAGATGTTTTCGGAATAGTTTTATCAAATTTGATACCATAATCCCTGCAATAATGTTCAACTATATCACCATCATCGTCAATTCGAACGCATTTCAATTTCTTCTCGGTTTCTCTTTCCATGTTAACATGAAATTATTTGAAAGTAGCAAGAACTTAGTCTTTAGATTTCAAAACAATAGCCTACACTTTTCTAAAGTAATCATAAATAATGTTATAAAGCATAATGCACCACCAAGGGTTCTAGAATTCATGCAGCAAACATCAATGTGAACCAAATCAAGTTCATTCCATTTTTTATGTAGAAATGAACTATGAAATGAGAATCTATATTGCTTAACTGTTAGACAGTGAGTACAATCCTTCAAATTTCTCTTCATCAACGATAGAAAATTCTTTCTAGCAGGAGTGTCAATTCTCTTCTTGCTGAGATGACCAAGTCTCGTATGCTATAGATCAATTGAAGAATCCTCTATTGCGTTTATCTCTTCCTTGATCAACTTAGATTGCATGGTGTAGAGAGTGCATGTCTTCTCGTCCTTAGCCACTATCATGGAATATTTAGTTAATTTCCATTTGTAGTCGTAGAAGGAATTTTAGTAACCATCATTATGACATCCTGATTTTCAGGCTTTGTTTTCGATTAAATAAGTTGGGCTTTCCATCGACGCGCCTATTGTTCTTTTCTCTAAGTTAGCCACTCACGAGATAATTAGCCTATCGTAAAGCCGTTAAGGAATATAAAAGCAATGGACTTGATAATTCGACGTAAATCGATCGCTCGACCGTGCTAATCTGCAAGGGTCATTACGGTACGCTTAAAAGTCGATTAGAGACCGGAGATAGGTCGATTCAATAAAGGCATGTGATTAGTGAGTGGGTGATTCCATCTAGTTGTAAAATTCTTGTCAATCGGCATCAAACCCGATTTTTTTGTCATTTTGGTACCTGTACCCATATTTGAAACCTCTTGATTTTCACGACAAAATGAGAGTCGCCAATGTGTCAAAGATGTACAACGTGGTTCAAAAATAATCGACTACAGGTTAATTGCACTAAAAAATTCTAAAAGCTACCCGGTAGATTATGTCACGTTAAAATCGCGTCAAATTGAAATTAACCGCAAATTTGAACCCGATTTCAGAAATTGAAAGTTCTATCATGTCACAATTTATTTTAGGAACGTCAACTTATCCTTCGAAGAATTTTCGAGCCCGAGATTTTTACAAAAAATCATTTTGGACAATTCATAAAAGAAATGAAATTCGGTTGGCCATTTTCAAGGGGATGTTTGGCCTCCAAAAGCTTATTGGTGAAGGGAAATTGTGAAAATTGTGTGGGTTTCTTCCTTAGCAAAATTGGATATCAAATTGGAGAGATTTGTTAAGAAATTGAATTTCGGATATATCGAAAATGAAAGTAAATTCGTACGGGAGTGAGAGTTGCCATTTTTGCTGTCCAAGACTTGGTTATTTGTGGAATTTTATATGCAGAAATGCTTAGGGGACCAAAGGGATTTGTATGAAAGCTTGTGGGACCCAGAATTGATGAGCGTGGGATATTTTATTTTACTTTTCCCTTCCCTCTCCTCCGGCCTCTCTCTCGCACGTTTTCCCTCCATCCGACCATCCTCTGCCATCTTCTTCCATTTCTTTTTATCCTTTTGACTTTTGGGGCTCATCCTTATCTCTCCCTCTCTCCCTCATCCGTTCCCTCTCTTCCCTCCGTACGCAACTTCCCCGACCCCTTCTGTTTTTGTTTCTCTTCCATTTATGTTCCGTTAAAGCTCAGCCCCTCCCCTCCAAATTTGTTGCTCCCTTCTCTTCATGCGTCTCCACCAAACCCCTCAATTTCCCCAGCCCGCTGCCACTCGTCCGTCTGCCCCCACCAGTCAGCCTAGCGAAACTCTCCTCATGGCATTGACTCCAGCAGTCCATCGACACCCCCCATCTCCACCGAAGCAACCCACAATCCACTCCCATGCTGCCGCTCCACCATCGACTGTTCCCTCCACCGAATCAACGCCACTCGACCTCTACCCATTTCCCCTACAGCGGCCCACGAAGTCAGCCCACTGTCCCTCTATTTCTCGCCTACCTTCTCCGCTAGATCGTGCAGCCCACGCAGGTCCAGCCCATCCCGCGTCCACCACCAATCAGCTGTATCGAAGCCAGCCCATTCCCCACCGTTCAGCCACCTCCAATTCGCACCATAGGCAGCCGTTCAGCCCAGTCCAGGATCGAAGATAGTAGTTGGGCCATGAGCCTAGCAAGGTTTTTGGGCCCTCCCGGGCTCCCTTTGCCGTCGTTGTAAGCCCAACTTTCGACCACCATCATGTTGCCATCTCTATGGACTCACCGACTCGCTAATCTAGTAAGTTTACTTACTAAACTCTGCTTATGGAGTTAATGATACTTAGAGATTGATTAGTTTAGGCTAAGTGTGGTTTAGGTGGTTAGCTAGAACGGATTAGCAATTTAAATATTCGTTTGTACATGTTAGGTGGTTAGAATAGCCTAATTAGGGACTAGATAAGTCATACTATTTATTTAGATTGGTTTGGAAATTTTCCGAGCCCGTTTCGATATTTAATTCGGCTTTTCTGACCTAAGTTTCTATTTTTGGCATTTAATTGCATTTATTTAATTATTTTTAGTATTTATTTAATTATTTATTATTTTCTAAAAATTATACCGGAATAGTCGATGACTGAAATTTTGTACTTGGTTTATTTAATTGAGAGCTAAATTGTGCAAATTGAATGAAATTGGTAATTTTGGTTATTTATTCCAAAATTGTGGAATTTCGGTATTTTAATTATAAAATATTGGGTGTCAGTTTTTAATGCCGAAAATGTCTTTGTAGACTATGTAAATAGTGGGATTTTCTAAAAGAAAGATATTGCATTATTGCACGTCAGCTTGTGAGAGCATTTATTGTCAACTTGTGAGAGTCATTTTGCACGTCAGCTTATAAGAGCATTATACTATATCAACCTATAAGCTTGATATGTCAACTTGTGAGAGCAGTATACCTTATCAACTTGTGTGAGCTATGATCGTTTATCAGCTTATGGGAGCACGATCTATATATCAGCTTGTGCGAGCTACTATCTTTCTATTTCAGCTTATACGAGCTACTATCTATCTATATCAGCCTGTGCGAGTTACTATCTATCTATATCAGCTTGTGAGAGCTATGACCATCTATATATCAACTTGTGAGAGCTAAGACCATTTATTTCAGCTTGTGTGAGCAGTTATCGTATCAATTGAATTGATAGATGGTGTTGAACTTGTAGATGGTACTGATTGATAGATAATATTGATTAATGGATAGTATTGAATTGATAGATAGTACAGATCATATCAATTGTGTCAAATTGAATTGATTGACTGAGTGGATCAATGGATCATTGAATTGATTGGTTGAATATATGAATCGTACTGACTTATAGGAAGGAACCGAGGCAAGGTAAGTCCTCCGTCTTGTATGTGCATAGACGCGCCTTTAGGCGTATTTCCTTCCTAGTTAGAGTTTAGGGGGTGAACTTGTCGAGACATTGTCTCACCCCATCGTGAGCTCAACTTTTCAGGTCCTTAGATGGTAGTTCCCCGGAATGTTTTGGACAGCTGCGAGCTATTACTGAGCAAGGTATGGACGTCCCGGTCCTCGAGTCATTGGGCCTATGAGCTAGTGGTGACCACCATCTAGGTCGAAGAGGGCTTACCCGAGAAGATACCTCATCGATTCAAGGCGTGGTATATTCATGGACTCAATGGGTATAGGGTAGGCCCCATCCAGGGATTTGATATCTCTGCCATTGCGCTCAATGCCGCTTTAGGCGAGAACGCAACTGACCCTCCTAATGGTGTTGTGGAGGACCCGACGCCCCTGGAGCCTGTGGAGACCGAAGGATCGGCAAATGGGTCCATCTAGCTGGTCATAGGATAGCTTCGTTTTGAGGACCGGTCTTTTGTAGACTTTAGTCTTTAGACTAGTCTCGTATATAAACGGGGGTGTTTATGAAAGTGGTTTGATTGTGAATTTGTTGTCATGTTTTTCTATCACATGTATGTTATTATCAGGGGATTAGTTTATACGCTTCCGCATGTGCATTAAAATGAATGGGTCGACAATGCATCATAGACATCGCAAATTTTATTGACCACCGAGGGATGGGCACGTGCTCAAGAGTTGGGGCGTGACAATCATCATCATCTAAAGCACCTGTGGAAATCAAGTAAAGTTGAATATCCAAAACATGTCTCATATTTTTTAGAAGCAAATAACATCCCACATTGGTCTCCAAGTAAACATCTCCCATGCCCATAACCTTAGAAATACTACTATCTCCCATCCTAACATTACCAAAATCATTGTTGCGATAAGATGCAAAGTAGTCATGCCATGAGATCACATGAAATGAATTAGCAAAATCAACAACCCGGCTAGAGTCTTGGCATGTAAGTTTTACATAACCATCTTCACATATGAACACAATATTACCATCGGATGCAACCATTGCTATAACCTATTTCTTTTTCTTTATTTCAATCTCCATTTTTTTTATCATGGAATTTATCTCACTTTAGTAACCAACACTTTTTGGCATAATGTCCTATCTTGCCATCAATTGTAACACTTCAAACTTCTCATTGGCCTTGATTTCAACATTCCTCTTGACTTGCCCCCATTATCATTATACTGAAACTTTATTGATTGACTTCTCATCCTATTTTCTATGACAAGAGCCTTCAATTTAGAAGCATGATTCAAGCCTTTTCTCCTTATTTCTTCATTGAACAAGCTTCTTTTAACCATGCTAACATAAAACACACCATAAGAAGCTGAATTGTTTAATATCACAACCAAAGTGTCCTAACTATTGGAAGAGTACCAAGTAATAAACATGATTGCAATTCATCATCAAGGTCAATCTCAAAATTTATCAATTAATTTACAACATCTTGAAATTCACTCAAGTGTTCTGACATGCTACTCCCCTCCTTATATCTCAAATTCACAATTTTTTTTAACTAGAAAAGCTTTATTTTGTGGAGTTCTCTTCTAATAGAGATCTTATAATTTATTCCACAAGTGTCCACTTTCGTCTCTTAGGCAACATGATGGAACACACTATCATCAATCCACCCAATCATTTTCTGATTCATTCGTTGCCATTCTTTGTCTTCCTTATCTCGTTTAGCCTCATCACCTTCAAAGGGATCAAATAAATTTCGCAATATAACATTTCTTCCATCTAAGGCTTCCAAATAAAGTAATTTGAGGCATTTAACTTAAACATTGTGCTACTAGTTTCCTCCATTAATCACTAAAATCTCAATGCTAGTTTTGATATCACTTTATTAGGAAGAACTAAGGTAACAATTCACTAAGAATTAAACCCAATTTAAGATTAATTTCTCCTCTAAAACTAAACCAAGTGAAATTGACTTAACCTCAATAACAACTAGCCAATATTAACTTGCAAAGAGTAAATATAATGCTAAAATGATAAGGAGATAAAGCCACAAACAACACCAAGATTTTACATAAAAAGCCAATGCGGGAAAAATTACAGACCGTCGAAAAACTTTCACTAATTACTAAGAATAATAGGACACACAAAATATTTTTCTCTAGTCACATACTAGAGAAGACCGAAACCGATAAATTCATAACCTTGAGTCTCACGAACAATAAACTCAAATTTATGCCTTAGCCTTCGATTCGGACTTGGCTTCCTCTCGGAGAGACCCTTTCTCTCGGCGCACTCTCTATTTTTTCTCTCTCCTCTTGTTCTCTACTCCACGAACGAAGCAACCACTTGCTTTTTCTTCTTTTCGCTTTTTTACCTTTTGACTTTTTATTTTTATTTTCATGTTAATGTCAGCTGGGCCCACAGGCGGACCCAGCCAAAACGCTAAACCAAAACCCTCCATAAAATATTAATATATGCAACTTCTCGTAGAAGTTATTCATCTCTGACTCATACAAAATGAAACCATAATTTACCATCTTTTATTTCACCGATCAAACTCATCCAAAAAAGAACAAAAATATCGAGAGTGAGTGCAAAGAATGGCTGACGACCTGGCTCATGTTCGCTGTGGACCCCAACCCGAACCCCTGTCCGTCGCCCACGCGCCGCCGCTCACCGCCTTCTACAATGACCAGATACGGCCCCAGCTCGATGCAATCGACAGGCTCCGAAACCTCATGGTCATGAAGGAGGGCATCCAGCTCCCCACCATCGTCGTCATTGGCGACCAGTACTCCGGCAAGTCAAGCGTCCTCGAGTCCCTTGCTGGCATCAACTTGCCGCGGGGCAGGGCATTTGCACGCGCGTCCCAGTCATCATGCGACTCCAAGACAGCCCTGACGCCGATCGCCCTGAGCTCTACCTCGACTTCAACGGCAAAGTTGTCCACACCGACGAGGGGCACTTCTCTGAGGCCATTAATGCTGCCACCGACGAGATCGCTGGCCATGGGAAGGGCATATCGAACTCCCTGCTGAATCTTGTCATCAAGAACGACGGCATCCCGGACTTGACCTTGGTCGACTTGCCTGAAATCACAAGAGGGCCCGTGCCCGGCCAGCCCAAGAACATCTATGAGCAGATTTCGGACATGATCATGGAGTACATAAGGCCTGAGGAGAGCATCATCCTCAATGTCTTGTCCGCGACCGTGGACTTCTCCACTTGCGAGTCCACAAGGATGTCGCAAGTATGCTCTAGACACGCTTTGCTCCCACATCAATTGATAACTCAAATAATTAAATTAACTCTAGGAAATGACTCCATATGGTAATTCGTTTTTATGTCGCAGATGGTGGACAAGACCGGGGAGAGAACTCTGGCCGTCGTTACAGATGCTGATAAAGTTTCGGAGGGCTTGCTTGAGAAGCTTATGGCCGATGATGTCAATATAGGGCTTGGTTATGTATGCGTGAGGAGCAGGGCTGGTGACGAGACCTACAAAGAAGCGAGTCTGGAAGAGGCGAAGCTGTTCGCTGTACACCCTCAGCTGTGCAAGATTGACAAGTCCAGCGTTGGTGTGCCTGTCTTGGCACAAAAGCTTATGCAGATTCAAGCCAACATCATGGTCAAGTCTTTACCCAAGATCATCAAGAACATCAATGACAAGCTGAACGCCAACGTCGCCGAGCTTACAAGGATGCCCAAGAATCTGTCCTCGATTGAGGAGGCCATAATGGCCTTTATGCAGATCATGGGGTCGGCGAAGGAGTCGCTGAGGAAAGTCCTGCTGAGTGGCGAGTTCGATGAGTACCCAGATGACAAGGACATGCACTGCACGACCAAGCTGGTGGGGATGCTCAACCACTGCGCCGATGAGCTCCAAAACTGCATCGAAAACGACCTGAGGACTAACTTCTTGTTGGAGGAAATTCAGGTCTTGGAAGAGGCCAAAGGGATCGGGCTCCCAGACTTCCTCCCTCGCTCCGCTTTTCTCATCCTTTTGCAGCGGAAGTTGAATGGCATATTAAGGGGCGTGGTAAAATTTTTGAAACGTAAATTGATTTCGCTTAAATCAATTTCTCAATTTTATTCCCTGACAGTTTCCCGAAGAAAGTTAAACCCGTTTTGATAACGACTAAAATTTCTATTTAAAATAAACTGTTTGATAATGAGAAAAAAATTTTATTTAGGAATAGAAATTGATTGATAACAACATAGGAAATTCTCAAATATAAAATAATAGCCGAAATAATACTAAAATAATATAGAAAATCCTCAAATACAAAAAATAATCGAAATAATACTAATACATTAGAAAAGTTGAAAATACAATTTCATGGAATTTATATTACATGTGCTTACGTTTCCTATTACGTAATATTTTCTTTCGAAAAATAAACAACGTGGCAAAAAATTGAAATTCAATTGTATTGATTTTGTCGTTGTGTTTTTGCGAAAATTGATTTCACATTAATCAAATAAGTCTAATGATAGCCATGATTATAATAGTCTAATCTCCTAAAAAAATCCTAACTTCAAGTCTAATTCCAATTTCTTTCCAAATTTTGTTAAAAATATCCTCACCGTGTTCAAAAATCGTCACCAATTTTTTTCAAAATTATCAACACTAGGATTATTTAAAAATTTATTATCAAAATCTATATTTTCATCAACACTCTTACAAGAACAACATATTTCTTATTAGATCTCTTTTTCCTTATAAAAGAAAAATCGGATGAAACCCTAATGATTTGACCCATTTTTACCGCCTTAATATGAAGTTTATGATTAAAAAAATAGTTAGCCAAATAGAGTCGCTTGCTGGCATACATGAAAGAGTAGGTGAAGAAAGACTCATTAGATATGAATATGACCAATTGACTATTATCATGCATAAAATCTCTTACGTGCAACAAATGAAGCCTTGTTCATTCAATTCTCACCATCTAGCCCAATGGCTAAGATTTTCAATCAATATTGATTAGAATGATTATATTAAAAATCATTAAAATATTTTGGACTAAGTTAACTATTTCTATTTCTATTTCAATATTAGTGATCTAAAATATTTTGGACTAAATTGAAAAGTTGAGAAAAAAAATTTCTATTTCTATTTCTATTTCAGAAACTCAGAAGTTAAAATTTCAGTTTCTTACGATTTCTTGATTTCTCTATTTCTCGAATAGAAATCTGTTTCAGAAATAGAGAAATCAAATTGCAAGCATTAAACGGATTGTTCCAAATTCCGGGAACAGAGAAACAGAAATTGAGAAACAGAAATTTTATCAGCTGCGCACTGAAAACAGCCGACGAGTTTTGGGTTCGTGTTTGGGACTACATCGAGGAGTTATGATTCAGGTCTTGATGCGACACACAGAGAATTATCCTCAACTGCAGTCGTCGACGGAGAAGAGCGGTGTCCAACCTTATCAACAAGATGAAGGAAGACGATGAACGAGATGATGAAGATTGTTGAAATGGAGAAGCTCACTGAGTACACTTGCAACCCTGAGTACCTGTTGCAGCGGAACAAGTTGATGACCCAGCAAGGCAAGTTTATTGAGGGGATCAACAGGGGATCAACCAATATTGGAGTTATGGTTCCAAGATTTACCTCGAGGGAATTGGGAAGGTCAACGTGGCCCATTTGAGGGAACACAAACAGCTGGTTCAGGAGGCGTTTGATCTGAGGATGAGGTTGATCACATACTGGAAGATTGTGCTGAGGAGGTTTGTCGACTCAATGGCACTGCATCTGCGGCTCATCATGCACAACTTGGTGAAAAAGTAGATGGAGAAGGAGATTGGGGGCGAGCTGATCGGGCCAATGGCGGCGGCCGCATCAATAGGATGCTGGAGGAAGTGCCGGAGGTGGCGGCAAAGCGCGAGAAGCTGAACAGGAGCATCAAGCTGTTGAGGGAGTCTGCAGACGTGGTGGCCAAGTTCATGGACCGGATTGCTACTAATGGTGACAACAATAATTAATTAGTGTTGTTGTTCTAGTGGATTTTCTTTTTCTTTTTCTTTTTATGAGTGCGTTCCTGTTTGTTTAGTTGGTTTTGTGTAGGATCAAACTGGACTTCAATTAGTTTTTAATGACTCGGTGTTTTTTTTCAGGGGAAGGAAAAATGACCTTAGAGAAAATGACACCTAAAATCTTAACTACCTCGTTTCATCGTAATAATAATAATAATAATAATAATAATAATAATAATAATAAAATTAAAAAATTAAAATTAAAAATTAAGGTCCAACTCAATCTCTAAAAACAAAAATATCATTGGCGTACACATAATATTTAGATTCTAGGTTGTCTTTTAGGACCAACCTCAGGAGATGATACCGATGAGCAGTCCAAAGAGATATTCATGATCAAAAGACGAGATGAGCTTAAGACTTAGAATTCCAACATAGTCCGACGGCCCTCACTAACCCTCAATAAAAAAAACAAAAGTAAAAAAGAAAAACCAAAAAACCAAAATAATTTATAAGAAATTTAAAAAAGATCAAGTCAATGCCATCCGTCGCATGGAATGGCCGGGCGTCTATCGCCAGCAATTTTCAACCAAAAATTGGTCGAATGAATTTAATTGGCAAATGAAAAAATATTTGTGACTCAATTTGCATAATTGATAGATTCATGACTAAATTGCTACAAATATAATAGATTGAGGACTTTTTTTAACATATAGGGCACTACATAGTCATCGGTCGGCAACACCGAAGGTAACAGATGGGGCATTACGTCCATTTGAGTGAAAGGTGGTGGGTCAATTGACCACAACACGGGACAGACCAATTCTAATGATTACACCACAGTGAAGCGAAAGAATAGAAAAGAGCTTGCTCTATATTAGTGTTAAGCAAAAAAAAAAAAAGAGCCTAAGTATTCAACGATGACTTGATCGGTAGAGGCTAGCTAGAGGGACGATGGAGGCACAAAATTGCTAAGTATTGGGAACAGTTAGTCGACAAAAAAGGGTTGTTCAATAGAAAAATCAGGTTTGAGTCAATGGAGGTATTAGGAAAGATGGTTGGATTATAATAAGTAGTCAACAACGAGAGACCAACTCGATCGATTAAGGAGATACGCAGGATGTAATGATCAAGAAGAAACGATATGATTGCCAAGTAGTGGAGCCGATCGTTAAAAAAGTAACCATCAAGGAAGCAGAGGCGATGGGATCGCTGAAGGAGTGGAAGAGATATAATAGTCAAGTTATGGAGATGACAATTTTGAGGGTTAACCATTTGTGAATAAGGATTGCTAAATTTTAGGAGTCATAATTATAAATGCTTGATTTGTAGTTAGAACAAAGGACAGCCACCACTCCAAGAACACATATTCAATTTTATCTCCATCGCACTCTTTCCAATACTAGGTTCACGTGTAGCAACTCTCATAGGACCTTTCATTACCTTTCCATTTACATTCTTGTCCGAGAAACAAAAGACCATTCGCAATCCCTATCGGCTCGTATCTACCAATCCACACTCCAAAGGTATTTCATCATTTCCAGTGACAACTTCAAACGACATAACAAAAATGAACATAGTACTACCCTAAGTTGCATAAAATTGAACAAAAGAAGGAGATGCTTCACTTGGCTCAATAGTTGACATCAAAGTCCGCGAAGTGAGACGAGCGCGAAGGGAGGATGTGGAATTATTTGGCCAACTGCTTTCTCATCCTTTGCCGGGTTTGCACCTTGTACTTGTGTCACGGACCAAATTCTTCCATACCCTTGTCAGCTGAAGAGGGGAGTTCCGTGGCATCAAAGCAAAGAATGATCAATGTAGAGAGGATGATAAAATTGGTTCGTGAGTGTGGTATTGGGGTGTTTGTGCTAGGAGTCTTAAAGTGGAATGAACAATGATCTTGATAATTCGTATGAGTTTAGTGCCTAAATTTTGAGATCAAATTGAATGTTGGGCCAATTTGACTGCAATTCACAAGCGGGACAATTTAAACGAAATTTATCTAACGCAGTGCTAATCAAAATATTGTTGCCCAAATGCAGTGTGGACGCAAAACTCTGCGACATTGATATCTTTGTTTAGGGGTAAAACTTTATTGAGTACAATCCCTAATTTTTATAATGTGCAACGAGAGATCTTTTTAGATGACAATTCAGATGTCAACAAGATTTGATACAACCTGGAAGGACTTGTTTATTGAGGAGCTATTACAAAATATTCATTGACCTACAAAAGATGAACACGATTGTGACATGTTATGACCTTAAATATTGTGCTCGTGTTTCAAATTCCCTAGCAGTCATGAACCGCAATATTTAAATAAAAGCAAACTGCCAAAATAGGAATTGATAACCGATGCTTAGACATCGATTCATCGTACTCTCAAGGTTGAATTTATTATGCTAAAAGTGAAACAAATGCCGATGCAAAAAATTTAAATGTATCATGACTTGTTACGACTAGTTCGTTAGAAAGCCAGTGTGAAAAATTTCATTGACTCATGACAAGATGATTGCAATTGTGATGTGTTATGACCACAAAAGTTTTCAAATTTGTCCAATTCTCATTAACCATGATGATTGCATATCAATTGGGTGGAACTGGTATGAAGTGCAACAATACTTGGACATGATCCGTCGATTTGTTCAGAGAAAATGTCAACAACAAAATAAATTGTGGCACAACTTAATAAGATGTGTCGTGACCATTATGAATAGTACACTAAAAAAATTGTACGAAATTGTTCGTTTAAAGTTATGACAAGACAAATTCAATAATGACCTGTTACGAATTTAAATATCATGTGAGCACTTGAAATTTTCTGAATTGTCATGATCGATTATAATATAAAGAAGTGGATGACCAAAATAGGAATTGGTGACCGATGCTCAGATATCATTTATCAATCTCTTCGAGATATAATGTGCTATAACCCAATTGAACCGTGGCACAATAATATTAACTGTAATATGACTTGCTATGACTAGCTTATCGAAAAGTCACTATGAAATATTTTGTTTGACTTATCATAAAGTGATTGCAATTACAACGTATTATGACCTAAAAAATCACAAGAGTATTTTCTAATTTGCGCAATCCTCATCAATTATGATAAGATCAAATCAATTGAGTGGAAAAAAGGTAGGAACCAATGAATCAATACTTAGACATCGTTGACTGATTTCTAGAATTCAATCCATGTTCGCGACAAAAATAAACACAGTCTGACAAAGTGAGATGTATTACGACTTATGCTCGTGCATTGAGAAAATACTAGGAGAGCTTTCATTGATTTTATGACAAGAAGAATCGAATTATAAGGTATTATGATGTTAAATATAGTGAGCATCTCAAATTTTCATAACCATCATAGAAATATGCAAGTGGTCGACCAATACAGGAATTGGCCATTGATATATCAGTCACTTGTGTCAAATTTATTGTGCCGCGACCAAAATAAATGAC